>CM027119.1:68118621-69318621 GCA_015476505.1 Urochloa ruziziensis | reverse complement strand
ATCATAGAGAGAGGCACTTGATCGCTAAGAACAATCGAAACTCAAATAGACTTCACTATGAATGATTGAATGTACATCATGATCACCACCGGGATCCTACCTTGATCTTGATGAACTAGCTCCAGAACTCCGACGTGGTCTTCCTCGCAGGGTTCCCACGTCGGCTAGGGCAAACCCTAGACAACTAGCACGACCCTCAGCTCTTCGAAAGGTGTCCCTCTAGCTTCTCTGCTCCTTCGGCGTCGAACAAAAATGAATTGATGGCTCCCGAATGAAATGAGAGATATATATAGCCCTGGGAAACCCTAGGCCAAAGGGGAAGTCGAGGGGCCACAGGAATGACCTGGGCGGCGCGGCCAGGGTGGGCCTGGGCCGCGCGGCCTGGCCCAGTCCTGGGCCACCTCGGCTTCATCTTTTTCCCCAAGCTTCCTCATTGGTTCTGGAATGTTTCTCTCTATGCATGTGGGCCCTGTACGTCGTTTACTTCGGGATAAAATTATCTCTTGATGACTTTCCATTTGAACTTGCCTTCATCTCGAAGTAACTTGATCTTATCTTCATTTGCTTAGTCCTTAAGCAATCTTGGAGTTTGGTGGGCTGGATCTAGGCATGAGTGGGCTTCTAGTCCATGTCCTGGGCGCCTGGGCCCATTAGGCCTTCTTCTCACGGGCTTCTGGCCTTCGCTTTACGCTTGTCTCAATTTTAGCCCAAATCCGTCTTGATTTTATCATTTATCCTGCATAAACCAAAATACTCCAAAAACACATGCATATATGAATATGGCCCGATTATAGAGTATGATCATTAGTTTAGACATTAAATTCATGCAATTATCAAAATTAAACAGGGGTAAAAGTGTGTCATTTAACAGCGCCAACACACAACGGAAGCTGGGTCGAATGTCGGGAGAGTGCGTTGAGGTGAACCGAAATGAGCTCGTGCTCGCCTTACTAGTGACTCTGGATCTTCGGTAAAGTTTTCCGGCAAATCAAAACCAGTCATTCACTACCCGTCTTCAACATCAAAGATAGAGAAGACATATCGAACGTTACCCTGCCTGAGTAATGATCTACCATATATGCGTATAAACATGTGCAAAGTAATTCTTTAAACCAATGTCTTCCCCAGCAACGACACCAGAAATGCTTGTTGACACTTACTAACATCACTACTAGTTTCCTATTAGCACCGCTAGAAATGCTTATGTGGTAATCTAACAATTGCGAATAAATCCGCAAGCGCACAAATATACCATAATAGCATTTCACCAATGAGTATTCCCAAGGGTATCATATTTCCTAAAGGAAGGCAGGAGGTTAAAGAATACTGTTGCAGTCATGAATATAGCTATAGCATGGATAGAATCATATGGGGTAAGATAAAGATATAGAGTGGTAGTGTGACACACACATGGGATCAACTCAAGGACATCTAGGCTAGGGAGAATGACTAAGAGTTAGCATCTAGGTTCTTATATACTTCCTATATAAAGCGAGATCAAGTTAGAACTAAGGATCCACACAACTATACGATCTAAGCCTATGCACCCAGGAAGGGGGAGATAACCTCCCTCGTTGCTTATGCACAACTAGGTTGTTACTCATTTCAGAACTATTATAGAGAACCCGAACGTGAGGGATTTTAGAGGGTCCAACGGGACTGTCACCACCCGCGGTCGACCCCGGCCAAACCGTGAGAAACACTCATATTCTACCGATGATTCCAACTCGAGCACCATGCTCGCATTGTTCACAACACATTGACCATCTCGAGCTATTGAGCCTATGATCAATGAGGCCATAAGAACAACCAAAAAACCCAAGTTGTGGCATAGATCATGGAAACCATATAAAGCAAGACACCATATTCTAATTGAACTAGAGCAAAGTCTAACATGCATGAGGGCACTCAGTTCTATGCTATCAATGCTAGGGTATAGGACTTTATAAGCATATAAGCTAAGCACTATGAGATAACAAGAACATGAACACAACTCAATCATGTCATGAAAATGACAAACTATATATGAAGGAAGTGTATAATCAAAGTAGACTAAAGCCATCCTAGAACTAAGAGCTACAAGAGCCATACCCTTGCTCCAAGAGACTTGGAACCTGAATAGAGCTACTCTAGTCTAACTCCACTAAGCCTAGAGCCTAAAGAAGAGAGTGATTGCCTAAATGTTGTGTGTTTTCATTTGGAGACCCCTACCTCATATTTATAGGCACCAAGGGGCAGTCCTCCGAGCGAATATTCCGACCATCCACAGCAAATCGACCTTCAGGAAAGCACGAGAGAGTGACATGTGGAAGGCTAGGATGAGGGGGCTCAAGGTCGGTTTGGCCGATCCTGTGGTTCGGCTGAACCAGGCCTGGCCTCTCCTGGATTATGCTTTCTCCAGATGACTGCCATGTGGGCCCTGAGTGCTATTTGAAGGGACCGTGACACCCTAAGAGAGGGGGTGGGGGTTGAATTAGGGTTCTTTTAAAAAAATATGGCTAAGAGCACATATAAAAACCTATTTCGATTTCTATCTAAATGTGTACTAAGTTTTTCTATGTGTTGCTAACTCTACCGCTAAAAGTTTTACACCCTAGGTTCCAATCCTAACAACTACACATGGCAATTCTAGAAAAGGTAAAAGCGGAATATAGTGCAATAAGTAATGCAGAATGTAAAGAGATAGAGCAAGCAAACTCCCGATAAGGCGATGTATCCTGAGGTATCGGAAAGCCACGACTTTCCACTAGTCCTCGTTTTTGGAGCCCCTCTCAAAGGGAATGCCCACGCAAGGGCATGTACTCCCCGGTCGAGTCACTCCGTAGGATAGCCTACGGGACTTCCCCACACGCGAGTGGGTCTTCGCTTGGCCTCTCCCGGATGCTCCTCGCCGCGTCCACTTGGTTGAGCTTCGGCAAATGCCTAGGGCCTCACCTCCCTAGTACAAAGTAACGGCGGCCACTCCACAAACGCGGTTGGAGGGTCTCGTAAGACTTAGAAGCCTCGATACTTACAACTCTTGGTGCGCGCAAGCACGGATACAAAGAGGCAGTGGCGAAGCGTGAAGCATAGCATAGGGAGGGCAAATTGGCAGGGACTCCAGTATGTGATGATAGCTTGGGTTGGTTCAGTCACATCAGGATATTTTCCTATGGAGTTTTTGCGTGGCAGGGGGGGAGCCCAGCTTCGCCCCCACGTAGCTCCGCCAGTGCAAAGAGGTATGCAAACCTCGTCTAAACTCTAGGCTAACACCTAAAGCAATGCGCTATAAGGTCTAAACTAGCACTAATCAAGCACTAAGCTCTATGCTAATCACCTAGATCTTCTATTAAGCACTTTGGTGGAATGAGCACTTGTGTGTCAGCAACAACTCAATCTCAACCTTCCCCAAGCTCAAATTCCACTCCAAATGGCCGGGCAATGGGGGTATATATAGCCCCAACTCCTCAAACTAGCCATTGCTCCAACGGCCAACATTTCTGCGTAGCACCGACACATTCGCTGAGCACCGACGCATTGCACCGGAGCTTTTTACCCAACTAGCTGTTGTACTAGCCGTTGGCTTCAAACGTACCACCGACTCATTCGCTGCTGGTGTCAAAGTAGCACTGGATCAATCGATGCTATGTTGATTTCTGCTAGAGCCGAAACTGAGCCGATCTTGAGCCGAGCCGACACCATCGACTTGTTCGATGCTTCACTGAGCTAGCACCGGATAGATCGGTGCAACTTGTTCACTCAACTGTACCTCTCCTCTGTCACGCTCCACGATTTGTTCGGTGGTCTTTGTTGACTACCATCGGATCATCCTGTGCTCTATTCAAACTTGGCCCTGCTTGACTTGGCGCGCTGACCACCGACTGATTCGGTGCTTAACTGAGATGCTCCGGTGCTCTCGTAGAAGTGCTCCGGTGCTCTCCTGTGCAGGATTCATTTCTTGTACTTGCATGATCTTGTGTTGACTATAACATACTATCACTTGAGTGTCTTAGAATTTTAGTATAATTTGGATGGCTTGAATACCGTCATTTGAAACCTAAAAATACCTTCAAATATACATCTTAACAAACATGTTAGTCCCAATGACTATGTTGTCATTGATCACCAAAATCATAAACATGGCCTAGGGCCATTTTCCTTACATTATTGTCACGTACACATGCTGGATTGAGGCGGTTTGGTCCCTAGTGGGCCCTTCAATCCATGTGATGCACGTGTGGCAGGCTTCTGATTCGTCGAGAAGTTGTCACTTGGTTCCATGAGGTGAATTCTCCTTTATTTTCCTTTATTTTCTATAGTATATCACCAACATTCAAATATTCTCTAAGGACATGTGGAACTACATTATTTGAAGGGAAATATGTGTGTTAGCATTGTTAATCCTTCACTTTAGTAGAGAACGTTGGCGGTTATTTTGGTGCTTAACAGCCATCAACAGTGGTCAGCTGATGAAAATGCAGAATCTCTTGATAAATAGCTTGTCACGTTCATGGCTAGGAGTCCATCTTCTCGACAACAATTTGATCATCCACATTGAGCACTAAAGTACCAATTCCCTCCAAATGTTAGGATCCCATAATTTCCTCACAAAAATGGTGGTCCCTTTGTAGTCCACACGGATCATATAAGCCCCAACTAGTAATGTTAACTTGAAACCTTCATTGCTGACTTGCCTGATATTCTAGCATATTATGCCAACTGATAACATAAGGAGGGACTCCAGGATCCCAAAGTCCAGTGCTAGACAAATCCAAAAATACAACACCCTCATTTTTAGCAAAGGATCTCATAGTCCAGTGCTAGACGAGTCAACTGATAACATAAGGAGGCAATCACTTTAAGCGACTCTGTCATGGATCCGGTCAAGCCGGCTACGGATCCGTTGGCGAATGAGCCAAAGGAGCGGATGAAGGCCTCCCATGACATCGCGGCAACCGTCGTGCGTGCTACGGACTTAGCGACACGGCTCACTGCGGTCGCCAAATATGCGGTAGTCTTCGCTTGTTCTTGGACGGATGAGGCCATTGCGGTGGAGGTGGAGACGAGGACGGGAGTGGCGGTGGAGTAGTGGAGGCAGCAGTTGCAGCGGTGGAATGAAAGAGACAGGTTTAGGGTTGTCCGATCGGTACGGGCAGGGCATATAGATAGCCGCGTCTCATTCTAAGCAGCAGGAGGATGGGCCACTTAAAATGAGTATCTTATTCTAAGCGGCCCAATACACGCTGCTTAGAATGAACCATATAATTCAAAAAACATACATAATTTTTAACGAAATATCTTCGTTCAACTTTTCATAGTTCCACAGCCACATAGCAACATAGAAACATAAACTAATTATTCTAGTACCACTATTGGAGAATGCCATCCCTGGAGGTCGACCTCTCGGTCAAGTCTAACCTCTCCATGATATTCAGGACGTGGCGGAAGGTGATGTGCTCCTGCCACCAGTACCATCTGTAGACATGGAACTTATCCACGTCCAGCTCTGACGGAAGGAGGACGAAGAACCTGCAGTCACCGTCGTCGTCAGTGACGATCATCATCGCCCGCCAATCGCCCGTCACGTGCTTCACCACGTTGGCGGTGGTGACAAGGGGTAGGTTCACCACCCGCCTCGAGACGTAGGCGATCACCACCCGATTCTGCACCCCTCTATACATGTGTAGCTCCTGGAGGACACGGTTGGAGACGAACAACTCCTCCACCGGCGGCGGCGGTCCAGCAAAAGGTGAGAGCAGGCAGTTGCGAGGCATCAAGACTTCGACCATCGTCGTCAATCGTCTCCTCACTTGGCGCTTGAAAAAGATGAAGATGAGAGTGAAAGAGAGGAAATAGATCGAATTGAAATGGCTGAATTTAAGAAGGCAACTGCAACTTGCATTGCATGGCAAGATGAAGCGATTGATGACTTGATGTGAAGGAGAAACTGCACGCGCTTCAACTTCCAAGACGCGGTTCAAATTCCCAAAGCAATCGATCAAACTTCAACTGCTTCATTAAAGAAATATTCTAGCTGGCTTAGTATAGCACCGGTTAGTATATTAAAATATATGTGTCAGTTCTCTTTAGCACCAGCGCGTTTATTTAAACGAGCCAGCTCTGGAAGCCCACCGGCACATTTGAGTGCCTTATTCGTGTCGGCACCAATCTTGCCGGTGCAAATGACTTAAATGCATCGATGCATTTTGGACCGGCGTTTATGACCCGATGCGGATAAGGTCCCTGTAGTAGTTCTCTCTCTGTCTGTGTGTGTGTTTCTTGTTATATTTGCCATCAAAAGATAACTTGAATGGGAACTTTGAGTTTTGTCCTTTTAATACAAGGCAAAGATTCAATCACTCGCTAACAAGGGCGACGCTACATGCATTTTCCCTGGTGCATATGCACCACGGTGAAACTTATTTTTTTTCTAGTAGTTGAGTGAAATTTACCATGTAAACTAAACTAACTTCTTATATACAGTAGAGGGTGCAGTAGGGTTGTTTTCACTTTGTCTTCGCCACTGCTCTCTAACATGGAGAAGCTATTTTTTGGATTAATTCCTCATATGCACTGGTTAAGCTTGAAATCCCTCATATGCCACTGTCAGTGACTGTGGTGGGTTCCACATGTCATAGACACAACGATGGCATATGAGGGATTAGATCGGTGGCATATAAAGAAATTGCCTTTTTTTCTTAACTTTTTAAACCTCTTATTGAACTATGTTTCTTTTCTATTATATTTAGTGCCAAAAGATAATTTGAATTGCAACTTTGAACCTTTTTGAAATAAACTTGGAAGTCTTGAATACATGAAGGTGCAGCGAAGACAGTTGCATTGGCTTCATTTTCCAGAATAATGGTATGGATAGGCAAAGGAGAAATTGGTGTAAGGGTATTTTGGATTAAGTTTATGTAATGGCAGTAGCGAGTAATTATATATAAGTACTTCTTGTTAATTTTTATATAATGACATCATCAACATATAGATAGGTACCTTCACTTTCTAGGCTTAAAAACTTTAAGGTAAAATGCTCCGTTTGTTAACTAAATACTAAGATAATAGTTCACATAATTGAAAATAAAGTTAAGCTTGCTCAGGTCTTCGACCTCAAAATGCTCCATGCATGGCCATTTTAGAAATTGTTTACCAAATCGTCTACTTGAAAATAACGATTCTTGGAAGGGCAAATGTACAAAACTTCCACCTCCGCCGTTCACCCCCAATCACTGCTGCTTCCCCTCTCTAAAACCCCAGGTCTTGTCGAGCTCCGCCTCCGCGTCCTGCCTCGCCGTCGCCGCCCCATCGTATCCACCTCAGGTACCTCCCCTATCTCCCTCCCTCCCTCCCCACCTCCGCTATTTCCCTCTCCCTTCCTCCCTCCCTCCCTGTTCAACGTTTTCTTTTCGTTGTGTTGCGGGGCCGGCCGAGCTGGGATGCCGCCGGTGACGGAAGGCGGTGGTAGTACAAAGCTTCCTTTCCCGATGTGCGACGGCTACAGTAAACTTTTCCGAGATTTCTACGACCGCACGGGGGTATGCGGCGCGGAGGGCGTCGCGGCGGTGGAGTGGGCTGGGGCGAGGAGCGAGGTGGCAAATTGTCACTGCGTCGCGCACAGGGGCGTGGACGGCGAAGCAAATCGTCGGGGAGTGGGCGGCGCACTGAGGAAGAGGAACCTACGGGTGTAACAGGAGGAAAAAGTTCTGATTTTGTGTAAAAAAGGTCTTGTTTTTTATCTAGAAGAAGGTGTTGAGTCTCGATTGCAGGGCACGAGCGCCGCCACGGCGAGCCGACGGCGACCGCGCTTCGGCATCTCCTCGTCGTGGCGAGGACACAGGTGCGCACACTAACGCGGACATGGCAAGCCGTGAACCCGCGCGGTCACCGTCACACGAGCGCTGCAAGCAACCCCCGAGCATGGCAAGAGATCTAGTTTCACACATATGGCAAACAAAAAGTGAATAATAAAGATCACGTAAAATAAAATAAATAAAGAGACTATCGGAGTATTACAGCTTAATCCTGGAAACGGAGGCTTCAACTCCACAAGTAGTCGACCGGGGGTTGTGTACGCCTAGCATCATCTTCAGCAACTTCACACCTTTTTCTTCTGAGCAGCAATTAGCAAGGGTGCGTACACTTATGGTTGATACTCAGCAAGGCCACAAAGATTAACCAGAGGTGATTTATTATAGTCTTCAAGTAAATTACTCATGTGGATGTCCATGCCACTCGTGACCGTGAGCACGACTGTTATAACAGTTTTACACTCTGCAGAGGTTGTACACTTTCATTATGAGTCACGTAAAAGCTTAAAGAACTTTAAACCCAACCATGCTGCACCGCACAGGCACGTATCACACTACCGAGGTGTGACTGCATAGGGACGCAACAAGGCCTTTACAAAGATTCCCTAACAAGTGATAGCCCGCTAAGGATTCAGGTCGAAGCAGGCTTCCTCTCAAAAAGGGTCGGGCTATACACCGTCAACGCCTTCCCTCTTGCCCAGTCCAAGTAAGACTATCCCAAGCTAGAGTTTCTAATTATCCAGCCAATACCAGAGCCCAATAGTCTAATGGTTGTACTGTAAGTCCTGGGTGGTTTCCCATGTTCCGATTAAAGTACAATATTCTTACAAAAGTATAGGTAGAAGGATGGTTAGGATCACTTGCCTTTCACCAAGTGTAACGGCTCATCTTCAGTTCTTGAACTCTTGATATTAAAAATCATCGAACGACGTTCCCTCTACTCGTAGCAATCATCCAAAACAAACATCCAGAGCAGACATACAAGCAAACAAAGGAGAAAAATAAGAACAGTGCACCAATCGTGGTAGACAGAGAACACTCTAATTTATTCTAGATGAGCACAAGAATGACTAAAAAATGTAAATTGAGAAAGATATCAGGAGTACAAGGCTGCCAACGATCGAGAGGTTAAGGACACATTTATGAATTAAGAAATAATTGGTAACGAGGAATTATTGCACACGAGCAATATTAGCATGATATAACAAGGAAAAGAGAAATAAGTGAATAGTGAAGTTAGGATATCGATCGTCAAAGATTTTGTTAGCTGAACAAATTAAAGGACTGTAAAGACCACAAGGATGCAAATTTATTAAATAAAGGATTATACATATGGAACCAAATATTGGTGGAAGGGATTACCATAAGCAGGCACAAGTGCAGGACAGAGGTGACAATCCTGACCGGCTGTTCCTGATAGGTAGGTCCAGGTAGTATACACAAGTGACCATATTGGTGCATAGGTGCATGTAGAGAAAGCTAAAACAGAATTGTTGCATAAGCATGATGTAAGCATGATGTCATCGGGTACTTAGGCAATAATATAATGTGGTAAAGGAAGTAAAGTGCTAATTATCAGCACCTTGCTTGCATGGTGACGGACTTCAGTTGATCTTGCGGTGAGGAGGAAAATACATGGACCTGCATATGCGGACGGAAGTTGGGCAAGAGAAAACTCATGGCCGAGTCTGATCGTCGATGATGCACTGTAGCAAATTTTAAAATTTAGAAAAAATTGTTGTATTAATTTTCTTTAAATTCACATCTTGAAATTGGAGAATTTCAGGGCGTGACAGTGACCTCGCCGCCGAGAGGTTTTCTTCGGTGCTCCATACTCAAAAAGGACCAGTATAAAAGGATCTGACGGTCCAAATTATTTGTATACTACTAGACCTTCACCTGTAGTATAAGGTAGTATAGGTCGAGTAGTATAGTAGTGTAGGGCTATTATGGGAAAAATTATTTTTAACATGTGATATAATGTGGTATAGATCGAGTAATATAGTGATATAGAGGTATTATGAGAAAAATTATTTTTATTTTTATACTCATTTGGTCCGATATATTTATTTCTTTTTACACATATGTTCATTTAGGTTATGAGCTCCAATAAAAAATTATATTACAGTCTAATTACAAAATTGCCCATCCCTTCGTACTCCATACTACCCTATGGTAGTATGGAGCACCGAAGAAGACCTCCAAGCCGAATGGCAATGTTGAATTCTCTTGGATGCATGCCCGATACAATGGACACAATCTCCTCCCTGATGATGTTCGTGAACAGGAGGGAAACACCTGTGTCTTCGAAGCTTTTTATGCAGGTGCTGAATGGCTGTGCGGCAAGATTGTGCTTTGAGAAACAAGAGCTGTGATATCAGGTTCAGCTCAAGCTCTCTGCTAAGGGACTACGAAGAGGACACCGGCCGCAAGCTCTCAGAAGAGTCATCTCTTGACCTTCCCTCAGATGTGCGTCAAAAAACAGTCCGTCGTCTGTTCATGAACTATGGCGCATTGGCAACCTCTTCCAGCTGGAAAGGAGAACAGAGGATTAAGATGACAAATGCTCACAACCCCAAAAAATCACCACATTTTCACAGAATAGCTGACTTCATCAGACAAGGGAGGCCTGTCGTGGGATGTATACCTGTCGACAAGGATTTCATGGCACTAGGACCAGAAGAGATATACCATTACCACCCTCAAGCAGGGCCTGATGCTGATATCGAGTTCTCTCATTACGTCCTCTTCGTTGGCTATGGTTACGAGGGTGGTCTGGAAGACAGGCCATATCTTGTGTTTCTGAACAGTCACGGAGATGAATTCGGTCAGAATGGATTTGGCCGTGTGTACTTCAGCGATGCATTTGGTGACTGTTTCTACGTTCTGACTGTTAAAGCTCCACGAACATTTGACCCGGTGCATCCTCCTCCTCTGTCATGGCCGCAGCAGTGCCCACTGAAGAGTCTGATCGTCCAAGGCAACGACGCCGGCTCAACACTGATGGCGGCCCCAGCTCCTCGACAAGCCATCACTGATGAGTGATGACCGGCTCCTGCTCGGCTAGTCTTCAACCAGACGTGGACAGCATGCGAATTACACGCCAATCTTTTGCTGGGGTTCCTACATTATTTTTGGCTTAGAATCTTTGTATCTCGTAGGTGAAACTAGTATAATCTGACATGTTTTCTGGATGTATCTGGTTGTTTAATCCGAGCCAACCTCAAATGCTTACCTCAAAACTCCCACGCATATTGACCTTGGTTTCATGCATGCACTCTTATGCAACTGGATGACCTTTGTTTATCAGTTGTCTATCTTTTGAATCTCACATGTTTGTTTGAGATCTTTCTCATGAGAACTGATGTCCCCTGATTCCTGAAGATAGTTATAATTTTTATCTATGAAAACAGCTTTAGCATGTTTAAAAATGCAGTTAAAATGTGATCTAACACATGTCAGCATCCTCTGAAAATGGAAAAAGTCTAGATCACCTCCTGTGGTTTGGCTGTCTGGTTAATCCACCCCCTAAGGTTTAAAACCGTCTAAGCAGCACATTAAACTTTCCTAAACCGTCTAAATAGCCCCCTGGAGTGGTTTGGGCTGGTTTTGTAGGCTGTTTTGCTCACCTGGAAGACCACCGTGGCATTTTGGCAGGAGGGGATGGTATTTCCCTGCACGCTTATTCAGACATGCATATATAAACTTACAGAGAACAGTAGCATTCACTGGAGGCAATTTTTTTCACAACATATTCAGAGACAATTTTTTTATAGCATATCCAGAGGGATTTTTACATGATTCCACCTACTAAAGACTCGCATGCCTGAGCAAATTTACACAAAAGGAGGCATATCCGAGCAGCCGTGCACAAAAGTTTGCATTTCTAACCACTATGGTCATTCATATGCACAAAAGTTGGCATTCGTACACCCAAAAGCTTTTGGCATTTGTATGCACAAAAGATTTCAGTAGTTATCCCCAAACAGTAGGTGTTGCAGGCGCCCTCCTGCTTGCCTTGTACCGGCCTGGGATCCTCCCCTTCTTCCCCTACCCCTTGTTTGAGCCTGACTTCCTCCCCTTGTTCCCCTTGTTCGAGCCTGACTTGATGTTGCTTGACTTGGTCCAGCTTCAGTACTTACCATATGAGGAGTACTCTTCTGCCTCTTAGTAGTAGCAGCAATAGATGTAGTGCTTTGCCTTCTTTTCTTCTGCCTCTTGATGTGTGCATTTTGTTTGTTGCCAGCTTCAGGGTTCTTTGGACATCCCCTAGAACTGTGGCCAGACTTGTGGCAAAGTCTACAGTTAATCTTGATGCCAACCCTGCTTAGCTTGGTCCCTTTAGGTTCTTCACCGGCCCCTCTTCTTCTCTGTGTCTTTGGCCTCCCTGGCATCTTCACAAAGGCTGGTGGTTCTGGTTTTGGTATGTCTGATATAGGCCAATTGTCAGGGCCTTGAACTGGTTGCAGCACATGGGCATATGTTCTGTTGAACATTAATATTGAGAAACATGGTGCTATGAACTCGTCTAACTTCCTAGAGGACTTGTACATGCAACTGATTGCATGGCAGCAAGGTAATCCAGATAGCTGCCAGTACCTACAAGTGCAGGTTCTTTGATTCAGGTTCGCAATGTATCTCCTGTCCTCTCTTTCCTGTACTTCAAATCCATCTTGCCCATTCCATAATACATCACATCTTCCTGATCTTGTAATGTTGACCTTCAGTTTCTTGAAAATGTTAGGACATACAGTTCCAGTCCATCTCTCTGCCTTGGTCCTATTCTCCTGAATTTGTACATTACCTTCTTCCTGATTGCCTCATTCATGGATATTACTGGATGAAATCTTGCATCCATAATGGAATTGTTGAAGCTCTCACACATGTTATTGTCCACTGAATCACAGTTGGAACCAAGCCTAAAGAAAGCCCTACTCCAATGCTGAGGTGAAGTATTCATCATATCCTTTGCTCCCTCTGGGGTGTCTCGTTCACATGTTCCATCAGAAAATTATACATGGCGCGAATCTTTCACTCATTATGCAACAAAAATCAAAGGGGAGGGGGAGGGGGAGTATCAGTGGCCTCACCTTGACCCACGAGGTGGAGGCAGCACTCGACGTGGAGATGGATGTCGCACACGGCGTGGAGGAGAGACCGCTCGACGTGGTGGTGGGCGTGGAGGCGGAGGCGGCGCCCGGCGTGGAGACGGAGGTGCCGCCCGCGTCGAGACGAAGAAGGAGCCCGGCGTGGAGGTGGAGGCGGCGTCCGCCTCTGCGTCAAGTGGAGGCGACGCCCGATGCGGCGTCGAGTAGCGATACGCCCGGCCGCAGGCTTCTGTGCGAGCGGGCGGGCAGGACGAGAAGGGGAGGGGATTTTTATCGATTACTTTTGTTTATTTGCCGCCAAATGAGCCCATCGGAGGGGAAAACCCCATCCCCTCCCGCCAAAACGAATGGCCCAGTGCCACGGTGGACTTCCAGGAAGCAAAACAACCTCCAAAACCAGCCCAAACCACTCTAGGGGGCTATTTAGACGGTTTAGGTAAGTTTAATGTGTTGCCTAGACGGTTTTAAACCTCAGGGGGTGGATTAACCAGACTGTCAAACCACAGGGGGTGATCACTTTTTCCTCTGAAAATCTGCTCGTGCCCCTGAGTGAACGCCTGAAGTCTGAACCCTTAAGCTCAGGGTCTGATAACTTCTGTTTTTGCTTAACAACTTATCACAACTCAACTAAAAGTTGAAGCCAATAATTTGGTCTATACGCAGGTGCTGTTGTCAATCAAAGTTTCGAAGCGCAAAGGTGTTGAGTTCAGATGAAAATCGTTGAATTCACCTAAAACACTGAAATCTCTGAACTTCGTTTGGGACCGTGTTTTCAACCAAAATTTGACCAGTTATATCCCTGAAACCGTGGCTCAAATCACCCGAAATACCAATCTTATAGCCCTTTGAATACTCTACACGTCATAATCCAACTTTTCTGTCAATCTGTGAGTGAAATCGTGAGAAAAATCGAAAGCGAAATTGCCAACGAATCGTGAGAATAGCGTCTCAGACACGCCATGGCCGACCGCCGCAGGCGCGGCCGCCGTCGCCCGGCCTCTAGCCGCGCCTAGCCGCCTGACGCGCTCGGACAGAAAGTGGACGACGAAGCTAGACGCCTCCCATTGCAATTGCATGTTCACTCCCCCAATCCCTTTAACTCGCACCCAGCTCTGCACAGAGCTCCCGCCGTACAAATTCGCCGGAGAGAGAGGGTCAGGACGTGGGAGAGAGAGGGTAGTGTTGACTGTTGAGTCAGGACGTGGGAGAGAGAGGGTAGTGTTGACTGTTGAGTCGAGTCGGGTGAGAAAAGTTCTAGCTTGGTTTCCTTTTTTTCGCATGATAAGCAAGCTACTCTGGAAAATGGTTTAAATCATAGTAATTTTAAAATATCCATAGAAAAGTATAGGAAAGTTACCCGCAAAAAAAAGTATAGAAAAGTCCTAAAAGCAAACAAACAAGTTAGACCATTTTCTCTAGCTGCAACTTACACGCCATACTTTGATCATCAACAGACGAAAGTAAACAAACAAGTTAGACCATTTTCTCTAGCTGTAGAAACTTGAGGCAATGTTAGCTCTTTCTTCAGTGAATAATGTCACCATTTGCAATTATACAGGAAAATAAATGGAAATTTTCCTTAAATAATCATTCCAACATTGTTCACCGCCATCAGCACGGACTATAAGAGACTATAGTTCAAAACTATAGTGAAAAAGACTATACATTACAAAGATAATTTCATGGTAGGTCTAATGATATATATCTTATGTTACATCTATGAGCTTTGAATATTAATGGTGCACCAAGACCCGTAGAGTGTCCTTACCATACAGGTAGAGATTTTATTTTTTATTTTTATTTTTATTTTGATAGGGCTCCCCATATTCACTTGAAGCTCCCCCACTGATTATATCCGTGTCAACAATCTAAATGGTCAAAAGTTTGACCTCTAAAGAATCCCAGAAGAGGGCAAAGAAATAAGGGCGCTAGAACGAAATGAGTTTTTTTAGGATAAGAGCGAGATGAGTAGAGAGTGTCGCCATTCCAAACAAAACAAGCAACAGAAACAAATGTAATATATTTCCCGATGTACGATATGCATGTTGACAAATTTTCTGCTGCAAGACCAAGGGGACAGATGTACAATATGCATGTTGACAAATTTTCTGCTGCAAGACCAAGCACGACAGCTCCTTGCCATCGGTAATCTTTGCCACTCCATGTTACAATATAAGAACAACGAGCAATTGCTTTAAATCACACCACTCCCGCACAAAAGCGCTCTGCTTATTAATTTAGTTTGAACTGATTTCAAAGCATCATAAAACGTATCCTGAAATTTAACCCACCCGTACCTCTGGTTGGCACATGTGACGGGTGTTGATTTGGTTAGATTTACTGATCTTCCGAAACTACAAGACTCCACAGACCAACTTTCTAAAGTCCAGGAATTGATTCAAGATTGTACTGCTCTGATGTCGGCAGCCCATTATCCACCCCTGGCTGGGTTCTTGATTGCTCCAGAGCATTCAGCGTCTGAAGGTATGAGGCATTGCGATTGGGAGGAGGCGGGCTCGGGTTGCTGATCTTGCTTGCCAGGAAGCGCCGGATGAGGCCTCTAAGGAATGGAGCCATGGTGTCTGGCTCATACTCCAAAAAGTACATGATTCCCCCCATGCACATGCAGAAGAGAGCCACCTGTGAAAGTTGCCAATGTTACTATCTTTGAAATATAAAGGTTCACATATGCTGGATTAGTTGATCCAGGGTAGTATGAGAAGCTATACAGGAAAATCAAAGGTTTACGAGGAGAAAAATATCTAGCAAGATATTCATCAAGGTACCAGCATCAGAAGTTCCCACCCCCTAACTTTTACTGTCACAGCATAGCCAGAAAAAATCATCATGCTCTTCTGTCATTTCTGAAAAAACAGCCAGCTCCGAGTTTTTGCTCAGAGTCTGGATTATGCTAAAATAATTCAGACATGAAGATCCAGCTCCAGCTGGTTTAAAAAATCACGCCACCAACAACCACGGAATTTGCACTCCACGTTATGCATGATTTGCATCATTGTATATTTGTATAAGATTTTATCACATTTAGATGTGCCACTTCCCTACACTCTAAAGTTCACCAAACTGAGAGAATTTAAAACCCTGCCAAGGTAGTCGATAAGTAACTGTAACCACCCCATCCTTGGATCTTGCCTTACTGGAAACCACTGAGGAACTATTACTACTATTACTGGACAACTAGTGGAAATCAATATTTTTGTCAATCTAAAGCTACTAGCCTAAAAACATGTGCCTTTGCTCCACCCTTTGTGAGTTGCATAGATTTTAAACCATGAACCAAGGGTGCATTACAAGTTATAACTAACTGTGCCTTGGGATGCTTTAAGACTTGTGCACGTTCTTTATAGGAGAGCTGGAACAATAAAACATTCATTGGCGCAATGCCCATAACAGCTTCAAACAAGATTATGTATTATAAGATCCTTGGTGGACATAAGGACAAACAGCATAATATGTTATGTCACAAAAAAATCAATTCATTTGGAAAGGAGGAAATGTTGTTCGCTTTACCTCTTAGATTACTCTGAAAACAATTTAAATAACTTGCAAGGAAGTGAGAGGGACAATGGGCAAAATTACCTCAGCATTTTTAATATTTGGGAGCAGGTGGCGGTTGATCAATATATACCACAAAGAATCCCCAGCACGGGGAAGCACATAGAGGGCTAGCTCAGCCCTTCTAGCTTTCTTTTCCAAAAGAATAGAAAGACCCTGACATCAAACCAGCAAACCAGTACACAAGTTTGTGGTCTTTGTTCGCAACCTTTCGGTGCAAACATATAGCAGCCTACCAACATGCAAGAATGCTATCAGAATCATGACATAGTTATGTGTGAAGTAACATACTTCCCCAATGGATACATACCTGGAATAAAGTGACAAAAGCAGACAAAAAGGTGGTGGAGCGAACTGCACCCACAAGAGCACGCCAACAAGTTGCAGCCGGCGATTCCAGGAACTAATGTTTTTATTTTAAAAAAAATGAGTTAGCTCACTAACATAAAGAGGATACACTTCAGTAGAAAGCAAGACTACATACAACAAATGGCTACCTTATACTAATTTTGTTGGGTTGTCAGAAGTTGGGACAATAATTTCAACAGAAAAAAATGATGCAAGAATTTTTTTTTTTTTTTTTTTGAAATTGTATGCAAGAATATTGCATGTAGCGAACATCAAGCATGTTATGTAGGCTCGGTAAAAATATAGAGGCACAATATAACTTGATTTTATATATGTTAAGGCATAAGTTTAAGTTCTATTGGAGAGAAAAATATTGCAACCGGATAATAGCAAGAAACATAACATATTTCAGTGTAATAGCTGAATCTTAAATAGAATAAAGAAATAAAGTGGCTAGTGAACCTTTTGAAGACGTAGAACAACAAAGGGCACAAACGTCAATGAGAAATATAGAGGGAATGTTTTCTTGAATGTTGATGAAACAACATTAACATTTTGAGCCAAGCATGATGCTCTGTCAGGATGAATCACAGAACATGGAATGATGGATGGATTGGTTGTTAAATTTATCAAATCCGAGTTCCTCTTGCTTGATAAATAGGCTGAGAGGGCAGTTAGATCCACAGGACCGCCCCTACAGCATTCTCTGACAGCCTTGTAGACAGGATCCGCTACTGGTCCTGTCTTAAGGATGAATTCTTGGTATGACTTAGGTAAGCTTTCAGGCCTCATAACAAAAGCATACATGACCTGGAAACAGAACCCTGGGCACATAAGCCTTCTCCACCATAACAGAATTATATTCATATAAACAGAAACTATAGTGTTAAGTAGCTTCATTTTGTTACCTGGGCAGATGCCAATGAAAAAAGCAACGCATCGCCATGTCTCCAATGGCTTCCCCAAAAGTGAAATTTATTCTTTGATTTTGCAGAATTATATGCACACTGCAATTATTAAGCAGTAATGAATTAATATTCCTCTATAATGGTTCTTCTATCCAATATCGCCACATGAACAAGGAAACTGTTTAGTTGTTCTGACCTGAGCGAGCCTTGCTAGAAGATATAGAGATAGGGTGCGTCTCCTACTTGAATCATCTAGTGCTAGTATGGCCAATCCTGCCACCGAACCTGCTAATATTCTGCTCCATCACGCCCTTCAGTTGAGTCATGAATATGATTTGAGGAAAAAATGTAAAATAAAAATACTCTAAATGAACCTATTAGTGACTACCAAGGTTAAGCACTAGTTAGACATATACTGATTAACCAGAGATCTGTGCTGAAATGGAGGCAAATGAGTCATAGAATATAGGTACTTACGCATTGTATGGTGCCTCCTTTTTCCTAAATCTCCTAAGGAAACATCGGAGCGCATGATATGATCCAGTGAATCCTCCAAAAAGTAACCCAACCCGGCAAGCTTCCTCTCTTACTATAAGATCTTTCTCCGAAACCAGTTGCTGTAAATCAAAATATTTATTCAAATTGGCAGATTTAAATGAATAAATAATGAAACATGAGAAAGGCAGACAGTAGTGGTGGCCGGGTCCTTCTGGACAGAGGCGTGGGCAGCCTCAAGCAAGAAACAGTAAATGGCAGGAGACATTGTGTAGGTATCAGCCTAAGCATTCAATTCGGCTGTGGCACATTGTAAATAGCATGCAACTGCCGCAACAGCTGGCTCAAATATTTTAACTTTTGCCAGACTATTACCGAACAATCCATTCTAATATACATTCAGAAAAGGACAGCTGTAACAGAAGCATGTAAACATGAATCTGGCCTTTGCTCAATCCCTATTCCCTCCATCACATTTCCATCAGCCAAGCAAAAAACGCCAATTCTACTCCAGCGAACCAACCAAACCAAGAGCAGTATCTTCGCAAACTCCAATCCCAAGCTCCCAACTGAATTCCCGCAACCAATTCATGTTTCATCCCACTCAATCTCACCGCACGGCGATGCGAAGCTATTAGGTACGGTTTGGAGCAGCAGGATGGGTACCTTGAGGTCTAGGAGCGAGCCATAGGACCTGCGGCGCGCGAGCTTGAATGCGCGGAGGAGGATGCCGATGCCGACGCGGACGCCGTAGGAGAGCAGGAAGCTCTGGCAGAGGTTCCCCGCCGCGTGCGCCGCGCACGACTCCCCCTCGTGGCCGCACCCCCACTCCCCCTCCCGCTGCTCCTCACCCTCCCCCACCCCCGCGCCGCCCTGGTGGCGGTGGAGCTCCTCGATGGCCTCGCGCAGCCGCTCCTCCGCCTCCCGCAGCCGCCGCGCCGCCGCCTCCGACACCGGCGACTGTTGGTGATGATGATGCACGGCCGCGGCCGCCGGCGTGGGTGGGGGCGGGGGAACCACCGAGGGGCGCGGGCCCAGGGTGGGCTCCGCGCCTGCGGAGAGGTCGAACGACGGCGTCGAGAGGAACGGCATCGCCGGTGACCTGACGCTTGGACCGGGGCCTGGGCCGGACCGGGCTTCGATTCAGGGGGGCGGCTCTGGCGGGTCCCGTCCCCTTTGCTTCGGAGGCCGCTCGCTCTGTGATGGTTGGTGATGATGGCTAAACGCTTGAAGGCTAGTAAAGGGTGGCGGGGTCGTGCGCGTTACGGACTGTGCGCCAGCACGGCACGGGAACAGAAGCGGTTACGCCGTGAGTCACCGTGCACGTACCGGAGGAAAGTCATCAGGCGATATTTAAAATGGGGACGAGGTGATTGATGTCCTATCCATTCAGTTAAGCTTCAGTTAACTAATCCATCAGGGTCCGTTTTAAAAGAAAAAACTTGTCCATATCAGGGTCAGTGCTTTAGGTTCTGATACTAGGTGCGGCCAAAATATTCGGGCGGCAACAAGTGGCTTACCCACGGTAAGAAAACGTGTGATGGACCAGATGGTCATAGATGTAGCTTAAAATGAAGGGAAAGTAGTTATCCGTCCTTCAAGTAGTTGAAACAGAAGTACTCCCTCCGTCGTCCCATAAAGAGTGCAACTCTAACTTTTTAGGATAGATTAGCGATTGCACGAAAAGACCTTCGTGCCTTCATTTATTTGCCATATTGAGTTAGTTTTGGCATGCAAACCAAATCTTACCACTTAATTAGGAAGGTAGTTAAGATATAGTCTCTAGAATTGTACTTTTTGTGGGATTTTTTTCAAACGCTAGAATTGCACTTTTTATGGGACACGGGTAGTAGTTCTTATTAAAAATAAAAATAAGTACTTATCAGTTTAAGATAGCATAGCCTTTGAGCCTTTGACCCCTTTTGTTTTGTTTAAATACTATGAGTTCTTTGTTCTCTTGACACTTCTGTGTTGTTCTATTCGCACAACCACTTAAATCACATTATTTAAATGCACCATCTAACATGTAGGTTGTTTTGACTTTTCTAGATTTTATACAAATTGTTACATAGATCTAACATATGCCAATGTGTATAATAATGTATATGAACCTAAAAATGCCAACGACATACATTTTGAGAAAGGAGACAATGTGACCTCACTTTTTTTTTTCTTTTTGAAGTCATGGTCTTACAACTTACATGCACACTTCTCATGTTCACTTTGTCATAACCTGATGGACATAAATGTGTAGTCGAATTGACTTGACAAGGGACCATCACTGAGGTGACTAAGTGACAACTAGAAACAGACTTTATGAGATTTATAAATTTTACATATTTGTATGTACTCCTAATTAATAATTAGACAACTAATAAGCTCCGTTTTGAAATGTTCCATAGCAAGTGAATCAATTTATTAATTAAATTAAAAATGTGTTTTTAGTGTTTTCTTGAAGTGCAATTGCGATTTTACTCTCATTTTTTAACTTCAAAATTTTTCCCTCTATTATTCTCAAAGTAAACGCAATTATATCCTCAGTCTTTGTGCATTTGTTCTATTTTGACCGTTAACTGAGCAAAATAATGTTGACTCGTGAATAGTACAACGTTTAAAAAAATTAGTGCAAAATTATTTACTCTTCAAGCTTCGAAGTAGGGGGTCAAGAACACAAATGCACCAAAACAAAGAAGAAAAAGTCCAAATTACTCTCCTTAAGTATAAAGAAAGTCCAAATAACCCTCTAAAGTATGTTTTTGTTTAGTTTACCCCCATAAACTATAACATTTGGTTCAAATTACCCCCTAATACGATTGTCTTTTTATTTCTCCATACATCAGTGGAATCTTGAGTTCAAATTTTACAGGGCAGTAATTGGCATCATAATGTATATTAGAAAATTATATTATAATTTTTTGTCATTATTTTTCACATAGTTTTTTATCTGAATGGTTAGTTAATAATCAAATATCCTACCGTATGAAAATAATGATAAAAAATCATAATATATATTTTTAACATGTGTTATGATGTCTATTATCAACTTGCAAAATTTGAACTCAAAATTTCACTTGTACATAGAGAAACAAAAAAGACAAATTGTATTAAGGGGTAAGTTAAACCAAATGTCATAATTTAAGGGATAAATTGAACCAAAACATACATTAAGGGGTTATGCGAACTTTGCTTATACTTGAAGGGAGTAATTTAGAATTTTTCCAACAAAGAATTACTAGCCTTCCTCTTTGGAATAAGCCTGACACAAGTTTTGAAATAAGGGTGCTCTTTAACCAAGTTCAAGTTAGGACTTGCTTTAGAATCCCACTGTCCAAAAAGTGATTGTACAGTAAAAGTACATATACAAAGTCTTCCTGAAAATGTGCACTTAACACCCAATAAAAGTAAATGCACCGTTTAAGGTTGTTTACAAAGTAGTTCTGTGACAAACAGGAGAGGTATCAACAAAGTTCAGTCCTGGTTGAGTTACAACAAATTCATCTGGGTACAACATCACAGATTGATGTAACTTCTACAGCGAACAGAATGCAACAATGAATTAACTTTTTTTTACTGACTTCTCTTCCCACCTGCTTCAAACTCACATTCTATGATGATCCCCAGAAGGCAATAAACTGTACAATGCAAACCGAACACCAGAAAAGTGACTATTCACTTTCATAATCATCTTCATCTCCAAACGAGAACACTGAGGCATCTGCAGCAATCGCCTTGAATTCACTCATGCTGGAAGAGTCAACAGCTGGAGGTGGTGCTGTGATGGAGCTGCTCTTGCTGCTGACTTCAGTTTTGAGGGATGTAGCATCAGGTGCCTTAGCGGCTCCTTGTTCGGTTATAGCTACTTTCTCCAGTCTACTAGCAGCAGCTGTTGCTGTGCTCGTTTCAGATGGTTTCACAGCATTTGCATTGCTTTGAGCAGCACTGGCAGTCTTCTCCTTTCTTCCCTTGGATGATCCATCTTCCCCTTCACTGTCAGAGAAAACTTCATCCTTATCATTGCTTCCAGATCCCTTGTTGGATTCTGCAGGTGCAGCATTATTTTCTTTTGCAACCGTGCTATCCGAGGAACCAGTATCAGATTTATTATCTGCTGGTCCGGCAGCTGGTTTTGGTTTTGGTGGTTGTGAACCATCGTAGTCTACCAGAACAACCTCAACCTGGAAGCCAGGTGATGGCAATTTTCTCTGAAAAAAATATAGTATTTTAGTCACAAATCTCAACAAACAAAAACTGGAAACGAGACAACGTTGTAACAACACATTAACTAATAACAGAAAATGCAAATAAGCCATCCTTAAAGCACTAACTAATCATTGATAAAAAGTCTGTTTTCTTCACCTACTGATTACACACATACAAATGAAATATATACAGAGTTGCAAATCCAGCTTCTATCATTTCGCAGCTCAACGGCCAAGCAGTAGCAAATCCAACAAGAGGAGGCTACATAATAGCATTCAGTATGGGAATGCATGGAGCAAAAGGTTGACTTGAAAATACAAAGCAAAAAATTGGGACAAATAAAATCATAAGGCATCAACTAGAAGATATAGAGAATATTTTTGAAACTACCAGTTTTAAGTCCTTAGATGTGTGGGCAAACAAGTATCTAACATCTGATTCAAACATCATAAGAAAATATGCACATATTAGAATTCAGGACATGTCACGTCTTGTTAAATAGTTTGGTATTGGGCTCCACAGAAAGATATGAATGCTAGCCTTCACCTTGTCAAAATCATCAAGGTCAGTTGGATTCAAAGTCACCCTGTTCTCCATCATTGTTGTATTTAGCCAGCTGAAAAGGGCAGGGTAAGAAATGGAGTGAAATTGAATATCAAGATAATAGTTCTTTCCCAGCTTTCCATATAAAAAGTCAGTGGTATCCAATTTTGAAATAAATAAATAAATAATATAGAGTTATAGACATCTACATGCAATTCATTAAACATGGGAACAAAAAGAAAACGAACCCATTAAGTTACAGACCTATATAGGAAATAATACAGTATTATTACTACATGGAGCTCACCAGTAAAAATCTCCCTGTCGATCGTGAAACTGGATCTTGAAATCACCAGCTACCTCGGCTAAGCCAGGTTCTCCCGGCAATGCAAAAACCATAATACCCTTCTTTGGTGCACTAAACCAGAAATCTTCTGGCTGAAATTATGATAACATATTTAGTTTCCAATGAAGATTACAGAGGAATAAACTCTTGCACATTCAGCATAAAAGCATGAATAAATAAAAACTGATAAATTTCTGCAATGGTAGAAATTAATTTTCTTAGGACATAAGGCCATAGAAGAATAAGATAGCCTTTTTGTATTCTTTTGGTGTTTAAGATACAGCAAGGAGAAGTTTAATTCAGGAAATGTCTTCTTTGTTATTTATATCTACAGGAACCATGAAAATACAATATTGTTAATTTTATTTTTCCAAGCATAGTTCTTTAACAATATGTTGCTCTAATAGACATGTGTAAACATCAATACATTGATCATTGGTACTAGTTGTTTCAAGTTGTACAACATCCTTCCAATACAATGAGATATTCCCTTATTTGGCATTGGTACATCAAAACATAACCACCAATACATGGATGCCCTTATCCACATGCACACAGGCATCAAACCAAGAAAAATCCATTATATGAGCTGCTTAAATATTCCATAGCAAACTCGGGGGGGGGGGGGGGGGGGGGGGGGGGGGGGGGGGGGGGGGGTTGTTATCAACGTACAGGTTACTAAATGCAAAATAAGAATGATTCATCAAACGAAGATGCTTACCATTAGTTCTTTTGTTCTTGGATGCTTCTTTGTAGAAAACAGAACACCTGCAAAACAGATTTATTACTTGATGCAATAGAAGATATCAAAACACAAAAAATAACATTATTAGATTATTGTATCATGGCTCGTGGCAATTTCAGTTTCAATTAAATAAACACACCATTGTGATTAGATACTGTAATTGATGGCCTGATCCAGTAGGGGCACCTATGAAGACGAAACCCTCTAAGCATACACCTGTAAAGTGTAATCACATGATTAATTACTAAAGCACAACACAGAAGCATATCATGTTGACACCATGGTTGAAAAGGTATAAGACCTGCGGGGCGGCTGATTTTCACCATTAAAGTAAGTTAAGATGCGCTCAAAATACTTGACATATCTCTGTAATTTTGTAACATGTTCAGAACAATATAAAGAGAAAATTATACGGATAAACTTGTGTATAACAATGAGTGTCACTCACAATCTGACTCGGGAGAATAAGCCCTTTTCCATCTACACATCTTTTTTGGTTATAGTATTCAATGGATTCCTCCGCAGTAGGAAAGAACTGTCCGTTACAAAAGGAAAAAGAAAAGAAACTCAAAATGTAAGAGATTTCGTCAAGATTTGTAGCAGGTGTTATTCAGAATGGTATAACTTTACCTTTAGAAACAGTAGAAGACTTGAGATCATCAATCCTGTTCTCGCCTTCCCAGCTTTGCAATGGACAACAACCACATTCTCTATATCCTCCTTCAACCATGAGTAGGCACTATGGCAAAATGATATGACAAGTTGTATTGGAGGACAGTTATGATCATCGAATGGGAAGCAGGCCACCTGAAATATGCACAAAACTTTTGAATATTTCCACTATATAAACTAACAAATCCATCATGCTGCAAGGCTTGATTAGGCATGACAAGGCACAGCGTAAGTGTTGAATAACCAACTAACTTTAAACCATCGAAAGGTCTTTCAAAAACATCAACAACTGATTGGTGAATTACAAAATTATAATAAGGAAACTGAGACAAAGATGGGAACATTTTATGCATCAGCAGATGTAAGTACCACTGAGCTATCTTTCTTTGTAGGTGGCAGGGAGTGTCATGCCTTATGTGTACGATTAATGTGGACACAGAAGAGGGGGGTATACAAAACAGTAAGCAACCCATACCTTTCCTTCAAAAAGAGATGCATCATATAGCCTTTCTGAGCAAAGGTTGTACACTTTATACTTCCCCTGTAATATAATGATTAAATTAGAAGGCTAAAATGAATGATGAGTTGAACGTTCCTAGAATTCTAAGTATTCTACAAAAAAACATAAGCACTCAAACACAGGTTCTCGTGCACAACTATCGGAAACTAATAACTAGAGTTTACAATTATCGGAAACTAATAACTAGATAACTCGTGCACAACTAAGAAACTAATGCTATTAATACAACTAAGAAATGGATCGGATATGAATCAAATAAAGGTCCAACCATATTCATATTTGCATTTCAAAATAAATATCAGGATTTATTAACTAAGAAACTACTGATGCAGGGCAAAAATTCAAACAATATTAGTTCCAGTAGAGTTTGGTAGTTGAATATAACAGATTATTCATCTATATGTTACATCCTACTGCTCTAACACAGATAATATCCTTGAAAAGCTATTCCTGTCTCATTTTCAGACGGTGAGCTCTGAAGTGGCATGCTCTATTGATCCTAATCCAAGATTGCCAAGAAATGAAGCTGGCTCATGTTATATTAATAACATTAAGTCAACGTGGCAAGTTCCGAGATATGGTAGTGTTTACTGAGAATAGACAAGAAAATCCAGCAATCGACTAGAAGCAAAATCTGAAATGTGTCACCTGGGAAGCATTTATGTTAAGTGTTAAGAAACCTCATAAAGAGCAAAGTTACCTTATGGTGCATTTCAAAGAACCTGATGACTTCCTCCATGTGGTTGCGGTAGAAACCCTGCAATTGAGTATTATTATTATTATTGTTTCATCAGGGAAATAAAAAGAAACGAGCTTTAAGCGAACTTGAAGGCTTGTTATAGTACACTGACCTCAAAATATCCAAAAAGCCCTGAACTCAAATCACCAGCAGGAAAACCCATAGCAATTATGTTCTCAGTAATATATGTCATATCTAAATCAAATCCTCCTTCCTGCATAGGTAGCAGAATCAAATAAATAGAACTTTCCCTTTATATTAAATCTACAAAACTTAATCAAAAGGATCATCACTAACACGATCTGACATAGAATTCCTTAATCAAGCGTTGATAATAACAATCAATCCCACATGATTTATAGAAATGTCAATAGACAGCATCAGGCTGATGATTCTTGTTCCTAGAAGCAAATGTCCCCTTCTCCCAATACAAAAATATCTCATTGTCCTTGCTTTTTTTTATATCAAAAGGTACATAACACTGATGATCTATTATAATCATTAGGCACAAAGAAAGATGAAACTAACGTTAAAAACGGTGGACGGCTAGCCGGCATAGGCACTAAGCATCACCCTACCACCTGCTTATGGATGTTAAGAGCACATTATTGTAGAGAGCTAAGCAGACAGTCACCAGGCACATTATGCAGCAAGTTTACCATGACAATGTATCAGATTACAACAAATGATGAACAAAATTATAAATTGTTAATTCTACCACAGAAGGTGATCGATGAACGCTAGTGTCCAGATCAGTTACACTACAACAACTGAACAACAAGAGTTTTTGAAGATGTCAATTTTCATCAAATTGTAGATGCCCATGTAGAATTAAAGGTACCTGGTACCGTCTTTTATTCTGTGAGACCATGTGGCGAGCCTTGACTTGCACTGCCTTAACAGCATTCTTAGAGGAATCTACAATGCCTTTTGTCAAAGAACCAAAAACACCAGGCTGTCCTGTTGTTGGGGAGGTGCTTCCTTCAGCAATCTCATCTTGCTGTGCAGCTTTTGGGGACATACGCAATCCAAGGCCACTTGTAAAACGGGCAAAGGTATTCTTTCCTGTAGGTGATTCTTGACCTGACGAAGGCTGAGGAATTTTTAGGTTCTTAGCCCAGGAGGATAAACCAGATGTAGAAAACATGGACGGCGGTGCCTCAGATCCTGCAGCATCTTTTGCAGGAGCAGCAGTTGGTGCAGAAACAGCAGCAGGATCTGCACTAGCAACCTGACTGGAAGAATCAGCTGAAGCAGCCGGACGAACAGGGTCAACAATGGTATCAGGAGGAGTTGCAGCTGAATCCTGGTTGCCCGAAGTAGTGGGTGGCAGATCAGATGGCTTGGCTTGATGTTCTTCCATGATTGACTAATGGGTGTTAATTACTCTGACGGACTGGAAAAATCTGTAACATCTGCAAGATCGTCATGCATGGACACAGGTCAGGAAGTTCAGTCTACAAAGTAGGATTTTATGAAGCAAATGGGTGCGCATTACACAGATAAAAGATGGAGATGAATTCTTAAGATGATGTGCCCTCTACTACCCATACTTCAAATGATGGTTCCACCAAGGGCACCCTCATTTTGTTCTATTAACTGGATAGCACGTACACATCTGTAAACAGTGTCAGTGTGTCACACAAACAATTTCTACACATTGGCAACTAATAAAGGAAATGTCCAATGTTGTGCTATCATGGCCTGAAATTTATGTTCCAACACAGCAGTTAGATTTCTGTCCAGTGTCACCTCCTAGACTGGGGTAATCTGGCTTAATCTAATAATTTGTAGGAAACAAGTATAACCTAGATATTGAATTATTCATAGATGGTGCAGCAGACAAACTGAATCCCCTCAACAATGCTTACATCGTCTCGAGCACAGTTCTCTTGTGCCCAAACATAAATCGCAAGCTCTGACTAGCAGAATAACAACATAGCAGACAGCATTTGGTGCTTCTCTTGCACCAGTTCGATCCCCAAATCATCATATTTGTCAAGTTTGAAAAGTACCAACTGATTATAGCATCAAATTGGAGATCACAAGCACAACAAAATTCAGATCGAAGCTTTCTTATATATATATAATCTGGGACCGTTGGCTCCAGATTGAGGAAACAAAACGCAAATCCATTCGCTCCTCTTCTCCACTGATCCCGCAACCGCAGAAGCGAAAACCCAGATGGTGAGAGAGGGGAAGAAACGCAACCGAGAGACTGACACAATGAACGACCCCCTGACTATGTCCTTCATGGGTGTTGACCTAAGAAGGCGACGATGGCCTACCTGAAGGCGGGGGTGACGGGATCGAGCTCCGGAGGCAAACTGCGTCACAGAGGGAAACCAGCACACGCGATGGTGGTGGCGGCAAAGGGCAGCGTAGGAGAGGGAGGCGGGCGGCGGCGGGACAGCGCCGGCGAGATCTCGCGAGGAACAACCGAGGAAGGCGACGCGAGGACTGGGAAGCGCTGGACTGGAGGCCTGGGACTTCCTCCTCTCCACGACCAAGCGTCCGATCAGGGCCCAACACGCAATGTCGGCCCATTTCGCAAAAAGGTAAGCCCATCCTTTTTTTTGTTTCCCTCTTCGCTCCGTATTAGAGCACGATTTAGGCCCCCTTTAGCAGGCTCCGAGCTCCGGCTGTAGCTCCTCTGGTGAGCAGATTCTGTGATGGAGTTAAAACTGTTTTAGAAAACGTTTGACAAAACAGCTCCACACGACTTCTCCTGTATTCTAAATGAATGAATGGGAAGATCAAATGACCTATATGCCCATGGCTATGTGGGTTGTTTGAATAGATGAATTCAATGGTTAACATGCGTTTCTAATCTGAGTTCATTTCAAATTAAAAATAAGAAAAAAAGAGATTAATGTGGATGAATGCAACTGCATTTTTGGATACTTACGTCGAAACAGACAGACCTCAAATGTCAGTGCTTCGGCCGATACTCTGAGCCTCAAAACTCTCCATTGTTTGATGTTTTGATCGGTCATCAAAAACAAAAGTTGTGGCTCACGGATACAGCAACAAGTTTGATTAAAGGTCCTTGGTGAATTGGAGTTTGGTTTGGACGGTTGTCATCAAAGGATGGGCTCGATTTTTGTGCATTTTGGAGGTCTGCTGCTTGACAGCAACAGCAACTCCCTCGGATTGGGACGCCCGCCCAAAAGTCGTGGGCGTGGCCGATTGGACGGGGGGAGAAAATATCGGGAGAGAGACCGAGCCCGTGTTTAGTTGGCGAAACCTTGTCGGTAAAAGATTTTGGGTTTCGATTTTACCAATTTAGGATTAGTAAATGTAGATGAAAAAGGTGGAAAGTTATATGGATAGGTTGGAAATCTCGAGACCAATCTAACGATGGTAATTAGAGAGCAATTAATCCATAATTAGCGGATGGTTACTGTAGCATTACTATTGCAAATCATGGATTAAGTAGGCTCGTTAGAATCGTCTCGCGATTTACAGCCTATCTATATAACTTTTCACCTTTTTTGTCTACATTTAATGCTCCATGCATCTAAGATTCTCCTTCGATGTGATGGGTGAAAAGATTTCGTTTTGGAACTAAACAAGGGCTGAACAGAGGAGGCGTCAGGCCGTGTTCAGTTCCCGAAATCTTTTCGTCTTTCGGTGAAAAGATTTCGGCTTTTGATTTTACCGATTTAGGAGTAGTAAATATAGAAAAAAGGTGGAAAGTTATATGGATAGGTTAGAAATCTCGAGACGAATCTAACGATGGTAATCAGAGGGTAATTATTCCATAAGTAACGGATGATTACTGTAACATTACTATTGCAAATCATGGATTAAGTAGGCTCATTAGATTCGTCTCGCGATTCCAGCCTATCTATGTAACTTTTCACCTTTTTCACCTACATTTAATACTCCATGCATCTAAGATTCTCCTTTTGATGTGATGGGTGAAATGATTTCGTTTTGTAACTAAACAGGGGCTGAGTTGGTGTGTGCAGTGGCAATTTCGTGGTTAATACGGCAAAAACCAGGGGTAATTTTGTAACTGCTGTCAGCGCACGTGAGATGGAGCTGGGGGAGCGGGTTTTTTCGGCTCCGTCTGCCGAAAAATGCTTCAGAGAGCACGTTTTAGGAGGAGCTGATGGTGGAGTTGTTTTGCTTTTGCTGTTTGGCAAAACAAATCGTGGAGCGGCAAGTGGAGCTGTCCAAGAGGCGGTGCCAAAAGGCACCCTTATGGAGTCGCTCGCTTGCCGGTGTATGGGCTCGCCCCATGGGCACAGTGTGAGGGCCTCGCAGCAATGAATGCACTAGACTCGTTTTTGCATGCGAGGCGAGCAAATGAGAGCCTGCGTTTTAGGGCAATAAATGCATGCGCCAGCTTTCGTTGCCGCATCATGAACCACCTGCTATTTTCTCTCTCTTAGTTTCTCTTTTTGCCCGCTATGTTTTTTTCTTATGTGGCTAGCAAGTCGTCTGCTCACGTAGGACCATAATACTTGCTCTTACTACATCCGTAAAAAAAGTGCAATTCTCGAGTGCCGATGAGTCACACAGTCTGAGGTTTGACTAAGCTTATATATAAAAAGTACACATTTTTATACAATATATGTACGATTAAATTAACTGGTAATACTCCATCCATCCATAAAAGAATGCAATTCTAGAGTTTAAAAGTTGTCCATAAAAGAATGCAATTCTAAAAAAGACAAAACTTTTGTAAAGTTTTCTAATAACTTCATATAGCGATGATTGTAACATTTGATAGGGACATATGGGTAAATATGTCATTTTGCCTATTTATTGGTCTACGTGCAAAATGCTAAGTGCAGTCTCAACCCTCCAACTAGGATAGTTTCCATAGCATTAATTAGATTGCCACGTAAGACTTTTAGCTTAGGTGGCACTGTATTAAATAAGAAAGATGGTAGAGAGAGGAAGAAACTATGTCTTGCATGAGACTTAATGTCTACACGAGAACCTATGCACTAGACACTACTAAACTTTGCAGGGGTGATGGTTTACTTCATGATAGATAAAAAGTAAATATGATTGGTAGATAGAGGAGAGATGATGCATTTATTAATGATCCACATCAAAAAATCATGGGTTGTGAAGTTAGTTTCTATAGTGATTTCTTGCTTATGTGTCGACATAAAAACTACCCATAGACACTATGGGTTAGGACTGCCCTAAAGTTGCATTCTTTTATAGACAGAGGAGTACTATTTGTTATAAACTTGGTCACACTTAACGCAATTGACCGGCACGAATACCATTGTTACATCTTTTTGGGTACGGAGGAAGTATTAGCATTTTTTAGTAGGCAGTATCCTATGTATCCTATGAGAAGTCAAATCAGGGCCATATGATCCTGATCCAAGAGAAAGAAGGGAGGAGGGATTTGCAAAATCACCACCCCTCGATCATACTTTTAGAAATCCTTCCTTCCACCTTTCTCTACGGGCTCCCTTTCGATTAAGATCACGTGGTCTGATTTGAGTTTTCATATTTCTCGCAGGATTTAGATTCTCATACGATAGGTTGCTTTTTTTTATTAAATCTGCACGAGCGCGGTCTGTGGCCCAGTGGCTGCTGACCGGTGGTGTTCACGGAGAAGAGGCGTTGACCGTGACCGCTGGCGTTTTGATACATTGCCCAGGTTTAGTTCGCGAAAAAATTTCACGAAAAAAATTCGGGTTTTGATTTTATCAATTTAGAAGTAGTAAATATAGACAAAAAGGTGGAAAGTTATATGGATAGGTTGGAAATCTCGAGACGAATCTAACGATGGTAATTAGAGGGTAATTAATCCATAATTAGCGGATGATTACTGTAGCACTACTGTTGCAAATCATGGATTAAGTAGGCTCATTAGATTCGTCTCGCGATTTACAGTCTATCCATATAACTTTTCACATTTTTCGTTTACATTTAATACTTCATGCATCAAAGATTCTCCTTTGATGTGATGGATGAAAATATTTCGGGTGGAAACTACCATTGCACCGACGCACAGTGCATCCCGTGCTGACATCCAACACACACATCAGAGGCATCACCGCCCTTCTCCATGAGACCATGAACGCCGCCAGCACCAGCGGCCGAGACCCCACCGCCGACCCCTCCTCCCTGTACTTCGTCGACGCCGCCCATCCGTACGCCGCCGCTGCCGCCACCGCGCTCACCTCTCACCGCGCCAAGTCCAAGTGGTCCCACCTCTCCTCGGTCCCCGTCTCCTCCCCGCTCCCGTCCTCCGCCGCCGCCGCCGCCGTGCTCCTCCTCCTCCGCCGCCGCCCGCACACCGCGCTCCGCTTCCACGACTTCGCCCTCCGCCGCCTCCTCCCCTCCCACTCCCCGCCCCCTCTCGTCCTCTCCGCCTCCGCCGCCCACGTCGCGGCCGCCTCTCGCCTCCGGGGCGCGGCCCTGTCCGTCCTCGCCTCCGCTACCCGCCACTACTCCCCGGCCCAGATCTTCAATGCCCTCGCTGCCACCTACCGCCGCTTTGCCTCCGCTCCATTTGTCTTCGACCTCCTGCTCCTCGCCTACCTCCGCTCCCGCCGCGACGCCCTCGCCGCGGCCTCCGTCGCCCGCCGCATCCTCGCCGCCGGCGCCCGGCCGCTCCCCTCAACCGCCGCCGCTCTTATTCGATCCCTCCCCTCCGCCGCCGCGGCGCTCGACATGTACCATCAAATCTACACGCATTCAAGTCCACAGAGCAACCAACTGCTCCTGCCGACCGTTCACACCTTCAATTCCCTTCTCCTCGCCTTCTACCGCGAGGGCAAGTGCGATGAGTTCAAGATCGTGCTCCAGGAAATGAACAAGTATTCCTGCAAGCACAACGTCTGCACCTACAGCATTAGGATGGCGGAGTACTGCGATCGCAAAGATGTGGACAAGGCGCAAGGACTGTGGGATGAGATGATTCGGGAAGGGATCCAGCCTGATGTAACTGCATACAACACAATGATCGGTGGCTATTGCCGTGCTGGGGAGGTAGGGATGGCAGAGGAGATGTTTAAAAATATGGAGATGGGTGGAATTGATCCAAGTGCCACAACGTTCGAATGGTTGGTTAGGGGCCATTGTATGGCAGGGGATGCTGACACGGCGATGCTTGTGCGTGCAGACATGAGGAGGAGGGGGTTTGGGTTGGCATCAGAGGTTGTTGAGGAATTGTTGGATGCATTATGTCAAAATGGCAGGGTTCATGATGGCTTGGGTGTTTTGCGGGAGGAGATGAGGAGGGAAGAGTATGTGCCAACTCGGAGGAGCTACGAGGTGTTGATAAAGGGGTTTTGTGATGAAGTGGAGGTGGAGGTGGCGATCATACTCCAGGCAGAGATGGCTGGAAAAGGATACAATGCTGGTAGCGAGGTGTACCATGCATTTATTCGTGCCTATGAGAAGTCTCGGGACTATGAGATGGTGGAGAAGTTGAGGAAAGAAATGGCGGCGATGGACACTTAGGATTATGATAGTTGCTTGGATATTACATGGTGCTGCATGGATTTCAACCTCTGCTTATTTCAAAACAGAACTCTAGTAAATCACCTAGCTATTTTTACATTGTTCCTCTTCCTTTGGTTAAAGTTCGGACCTGGGTTGAGCACCTTCTTAGAACAAAGCCCAGGAGAGTCTAGCCCCCGGCCGATTTTTTCCCTCTTTTGGTTAAGTTTCTTAGTTCTTGCAGAGGTCTTATTCTTCATTCTGCATGGCACATTATAATACATTTATCTCAGAAAATTTAACTTGTAGTGTTGAAATCAGCTGAGTTATGCTAACTTGTTGTCTATGTGTCAGATGTGTGAAGCTTGTTTGCTTTAAGATGCTAATAAGTCCTGATGTGAAAACATCATGTTACATGGTGCATTTAGTTCCATATCCTACCCAGTCACAACAGTATAGAAAAGCTGATGCTTTTCCTGCCGCCTCTAGAGCTGATATAGAGGCGAGATTGGATAGTGTTGGGTAGTTAGAACATCTACAGGCATGATGTATCACGAGATATCTTAATCTTTAATTTATAGAAATTTCTGGGTCCATTTCAAATCAAAGTAAATATGTGATAATGTAGGTCTAGAGCTGTGAAATATTTATTTGCTCTTTAGAGGGTTCAAACTTTACAATAGCTACAAATTAGAGGGTTCATGTGATGATGTTTTACATGTAAATTCTGATTCATAGATGGCGAGCACTCAGAGTTTACAAGTCCGATGTCAAATGTTATTTCAGACAATACCTAAATATTACAGCCTTAGCTTTTATCCAACTAGTTTATCTTGGAAAAGCTCGTAACTTATATAATGGCAAAAGGTTGTTCTCAAATCATCATTTGTCTATCTGGTTCACTTCTCTATCTTTTCCAACTGCCCCAGTTGCAAATTCCTTAGCCAAAGGACCCCAGGAAATACTTTGTCCTAAGCAGCTGCAACAGTCGTAAATTCATAACTGCTGCCAGTAACCTATCTCCGCTTCTCCTCCCATAGAACGGATCACAACGGCCTAGATACATGAGCCAAGGAAGGTTCTCTTCTGCCAATGTTGCTGTGCAAAACCGTTAAGGCTACCAAATCAATCCAAAATGGTGATCAGTCCAACTGAAGGCTTTTCAATTTGCTTGAAAATATCGTAATAATTTATGTTAAACTTCTGTTTAATGTACACTTTTAAACAATTAAGCATGGAGATCGTTAAACTCACTGTAAAATTGTGATTTCCTTGTTTGTTGGTTTATTCACCTCTTAATAAAATCCTGAGAACGATTATGTGACTGAGCCAAGAATCTTCCATATTGAGAATTAGTGCTATGCATGTTATTGAACCTAGGAACATATTGAGAACTGCTACAGCTGCAACTCCCTCCAGCTGAAGATGACGAGGAGATCGTAGACCAAGCACCTGAAGCCAATGTCTCCTAGAGTAGAAGGTGGAGAAGGCGATGAAGATCTTTTGCGATCAATTTCAAACTATGTAATCTTGCTTGTAATAGTTCACATAACTGGGTGTGCCTGGGAACCTCGGGTACACGGGAGTCAGCTTGAACCAAGTTGGTCCCAGTAGGTCTTTCCCCTTCTGCTTCTTTTGCTGGTTACCGCTAGGTAATCAGATAACTCTCTGTATTTCCGTTTTGTCGAAATGGAAATGGGGAAAACCTCGGTTCGAAAAAGGAACATGTTCAGTATGTATTTGCAAAACTTTTGTAGTTGGGATTCACTTGCAGTCTCTAGCAAAATAGAAATACTTGAGAGATAAACCTGAACTATTGTGTAGTTGAAAATGGAGGCACCTTTGCAGCTAAACTTATGAGCTAACCTCTGATCAGAATATTCCACTAGCATACTGGTAGAATAAGTCCAATCAACCATCATTATGCCAAAGATAAACATCTCTATTGATAAAGGTGCAAAGAGTGTGGCTTTATGTGGTAGTCCAACAGAAATCATGTAGTGCTAGCTAATGTTGTTGTGGAGTGACTCATCTGAACAGACACTGCCCTGATGTTCAAAAGAAACCATGTAGTGCTGGCTAATGTTATTGTAGAATGGCTCATTGAACATATGTATTAGAAATTCTATCATCATATATTTTACAAGATATACTGCTGATTTGGTAGGATCATATGTTCTTCCTGCAGACAGCACAATGAAAGGTTGGGATAAGCAGTATTCATTCCTGGGTAAATTCTTCTCTTTGCCGACAACCTGATGAGAGGGCTTGTTGGCTGTCGCAGCATTGAAGACGAGGCAGATGATGTTCCACTTTTAAGTAGACCCGTCGTCTACATGAAAGTAAAATCCCCACCGTTTTACTTTATATAATCCCACAAGCTTTCTTTCCATGTTCTTAATTCTTGCATATCTAAATAAAATATTGAACCCAGATACGAATTCAACTCCTTGTAGGCGGTCATGATCACTCAATCTGCCCCCCCTCCTTTACCAGTCAGGAGGCGAAGCAGATCATGCTAACAGCACTGTGGCTGTGCCTAGAATTGTTTGGATTCCTGCCACTGGGCCTGGTCAAGGTGTTCTATCAGAATGTCACCTACAGTATGTGCCATCTACCCCTCGTGGTGACCCCTTACCGTGGAGCAACGACACAATCTTGTCATAGCCACCTGCACCACCTTCTACCTAGGTCCGCTCCTCTCTCTACACCCCTTTGCTTAGACCTTATGAGCATCTGGTGATGTCGTCACATGGATTCACAGCACAACGAGTTTGAGTCTTTGATAATCGTGTGTTTTCAGTGTCAGCATGCTATGTATCCTTGTATCCTCTTTGTCTGCTGGCGCAACTGAGGATCTTGTATGTCAGAGTAGCTCAACTCCGGGTATCTTGATCCAAGCTGCACAAGTGTTGGTTGTCAACAATTCTGCCTAATTAGACTTCAGTGACCACTTTGTAGTTGTATGGCCTCTAAAACAGATACAGCATATAAAATGATTGATCATGTTAACTAACGGTGAGTTTCAACTGCTGAGCCTATTTTTTGGATAAGACGAATGGTCAAACGTTGCGAAAAAAGCCAATGACAACAAATATTTCGATACGAAGGTAGTAGATTTTAACAAAAAAAGTATCATGCTCTATTTTTTTTTAAAAAAAATAAATCCACCGCCCATAACATACAACAATATACTCCCTCCGTCTAACAAAGGATGCAACTATTGGTTGCGTGTCAGTTAAAATAACTCATATTTATCAAGTTTCTAGGAATTGTATTCATATTTATGACTTTAGATACATTTATTTTAAAAGTATATTTTGTAACCAATCTAATTATATAATTCATATTATAAATATTGATATTTTTTATTTGTAATTGAGCAAATTTAAGATTCTAAATTTTTTTTAAAAGCGAGAATTGCATTCTTTTGTGGATTTAGGAAGTATTTCTTAACAAATGAAAGCCATGATCAATTTTTTTTTTATAAAAAAAGAAACCTAGAAGAAAGGACGACATGTGACATCCAAGTCATCAGGTGGGGGCCGCCACCGAACAACAGTCTACGGTGCGCGACACGGCGACAGTGTCATCCGCACTCCGAGTCCCCTCCACCTTCCTTCCGTCTCTTCTTCGCCTCCCCGCCACCGCGCTACCCTCCAAAAATTGCGAATCCCTCCTCGCAAAATGGCGAGCACCTCAATCCTCCACTTCCGTTCCCTCTTCCTCTTCGTGCTCGTGGCGTCGCTGCGATACGGTAATGGCGCCGAAACCCTAACTCGCGCCTCCCCTCTATCCGCCGCCACTGTGGCATCACCCGCAGTGTCCGCTGGGTCAATGCTCGCTCCTGCCTCACTCGCTTCGCGGTCTGTCGCTTGATCCGATTGCAGGAGCGGCGGCTGGAGATGTAGATGGCGGCGAGGGATTCTGCTCGGCGGAGCCGTCGAGCGAGTGCTCCGGGGGGCCGCCGCTCTACTGGAAGGCCACTCACCCCACCCTCGCTCCCGCTCACCTCCAAGGTGCGTATCGAGGAACAGCCTAGACTCATTAGAGTCACCCTTTTCTTTTGGAATGGTTAATTGGATGTGTTTTTGCTTTGCCTGAGTCGCCGTCACTGAACTTAGTGAGCTTCACTGATTAAAAATTCTAGGTTCAGTGACCATACTTGCAGCTAAAGCTGGAAATGGTTTAGTGGAAAACTAGTTTTTTCAGTTTGGGGCTCCACTAGTTGAGATATGGTTGGGTGAAAATGGGTGGACGTCTGATATAGTTTGGTGCGATTTGGTTTACAGGAAAAACTGATTTAGGTCGATTTAGTTTGGGCCTCGGCGGTTCTGGCCGTAGGCTTGTTGCTCCTCTCAGTCACCGCACGTTTGCACGCATCGGGGCCACCCTTCTCCCACCGCGCCGCCGGGGGCTCGTCGTCATCGTGCTGCCTACGGGCTTGCCATCGTCGCGTCGCCGGGGGCTCGTGTCGTCGTGCCGCCGAAGGTTCGCCACCGCATGCGGGGGCTCGGCGTCGTCGCGCCGCCGGAGGTTCGCCGCCGTTTGCTGGGGGCTCGCCGCCGTCGCGCCGTCGGAGATTCGCCGCCGTTTGCTGGGGTCTCGCGGCCGTCCCGCCGCCTAGGGGCTTGCCGTCGTCGTGCCGCTCGGCGGCTCGCCGTCATCGCGCCGCCAGGGGCTCGCCGTCCCGTTCCCGTGCCCGTCCGCACATTAGCCGACGCTGGATGTCGTCTCGCTGCCTCTGCCGAATGCCATCGGGAATTGGTTCCTTTTGGTTTGATTTAGGACTTCCAGATTGATTAAGATTGGGTGGTGAAGTGATGACAAATAGTTTAGGTGGGTTTGGTTATTGAATAAGGACGTAAACAGTTCGATCTGAGTATGGTGGAGTTCTCCAACCATTGCCAGCTTTACTTGCAGCCTTGCATTAAACCCTGCGTTTTATGGACCGTATCAAAACCAGTTTATATGGTGATATGGGTGTCACGGGCATCTAATTGGCAGTCTTATGATCCCATGCATTTAGAGGAGTTTTTGATAGAGTTGAAATGCCCTACCGTTGACATGAAAATTTTAATTCTCAAATCTGCAAAGCCTTGAAGAGCTGAGCTGGTGTCCAAGAAGCATTATTTGTTATATTCTAATATTATGGAGCTTTAATGCATCATAACACGCAGTACTCTTATGAAGCCCCTTGGATTGGATTGGACCTATCAATTATGAATTAATTAGTGACATGGAAAGATTTATATCTTGCACCAGCTAAACATTCTGAATAAGTGAATACTCTTTCTGAATTATGCTACGATCTCCAAGCCTAGAGAAAGAGTGTGTTTTCTTGAATACTTTTGTGGTGCATTGTTTATTTGTTAAGCTAATCCTTGTTGTTTCAATAAATACATATGCTCCTTTTATTTATTCCATCTAATGATGATCCTTTTTTGGAACTCTAGATTTACCTGGCTTCACACGTAGCGTTGTCAAAAGGGATCATGCTTTAATAACACCAGAAAGTCATGTATTCGGTCCTTTGCCTGATTGGTACAGCTTCCTTCCGCTTGTACTTTGTATCCACCTTCTGAAGCTATGCTAATGTCATGCATTTATCATTTACCCTCTGTTTAGGATCAATACATTAGGTGCATATTTGATCAGTCCATCCATTGGCGCACACTTCACTATGTACCTGGCAAACATGCAAGGTAAGCTATTTTTCCTTTTTGCAAGAACCATAGATAGAAACATGAACAGTTCGAAGTTGCATATATTGTTCTAGTATATGTCTTTTAAGACTCATATGACAAGCATTTTGTGGTCCATCTTGTTCATGTAGCACAAAATTCGATATGGTTTGATTTCGTAATTATTCAACAAGTTCCCAGTGAGCTCAGATATGATTTTTCTACTTCTGTAAGGTAGATATTTGTTTCCTACAAAATCATTGAAGCAGATAGCACTTAGTTAAAATTTCCCTTGGGCGTGGAAAGCCTTTGTGCAATTAAATATAGTACTATCCCATATAGTTAGCTATTCATAACTAAGTAACTAACAGTTAAAAGTTATAGTATGAGATGGTTCCTTTTTTTTACATCAATACATGTTATCTTTAATCGTTACCAAAATGAGTGGTTTTTTAATGTTACGTTCTGAAGTAGTGTTTGTGGGGTGCAGATGGCTCAAAATCAGCCCTACCGCCGAAAGATGTTGAAAGGTTGGTCCCTTACCTAACACTAGTTAGAATAGCAATAACGCTTTATTGGAACTACTACCATTTTTAATAGTCCAAGAAATGGATTATTTGGAACAACAAGTGCTGTAGTGTAATGCATACCAAGTTAAATATCTCATTTTGTCAGCATTCAGCACTTGTTTTGACTTGGAATTGTCACCATTCCCTTCATTGATGAGGTTTCCACTACCCTTATTGTAAAAACTTTCCAGGCTTGTTTTTGTTCTACAAGGGAGTATTTCATTGTCCGTGGGGACTGGAATTACCCATTCTCTGTCGGTAAGGCTTTATCAGATTTAGTACGTGCCTTTTTTTTTCTTCTTTCTAAATCTTTGAACAAAGTAATTCTGTACATCTATACACTCTACTTCTGTACATAACTCTCTAAGCATTAGGGGTTGAAAGAATACAAATTCCATTACATGATGAATTCATGAGGGCATAGATTTTGGTTTGTTTATGCATATCTCCATGCAGCACTAAGTTGTAAGGGCAGCCCCATTCAGCTTTAGTCTGCAGTGAGTCTGGAAAATGTTGTTCAAGTTTGTGTGACCATTCAGTTTGTTAATAAGGAAGAATATTCAATCATGTCATCAGAGGGTATACAATAATATGAGAACATGGTTATGTGATACAATGCAACATTACTATGATGACAAGAGAAAAAAGCACAGTGTAACTTACTCCAAATTCAGCAGAGTAATGTGTACTCAATGTACTGAAACAAAGCATAGTGTAACTTACTCTAAACATAAAAAAAGCCTTGGATTATGAGATATTGTAATGTTCAAATTCAGCAGTTTTCATAAATTTGCATTCTTATGCTTTTAAATATTATTTTTGTAATATCAATTATTTTAGGAAATTGTTCCTTGTATACCTACGGAGTACTTTGCTTAAGTTATGCTAATTCTGCCCTGATGTGTCTTGCTAAATCTGTTGATGATATGTGCAGGTGGATTCCTATGCATATCTTCCTGCAAACATAAAACATTCCATGATCTCAGATGAATCGACGACTCTTGTAATATTTGAGAGGAGGTACAGTAACTTCATTGAGATGCTACAGCTACAGTTTGCTGATGTAGTCTTGTAGCGATTTGATTGCTTGTTACCAATTTTATTGGCATAGCTGTTGCGATCCTGTAGAAGTTCTTCTGTCAGTAAGGTGTGCACTAATCTTAAAGATTGGATTAAATTTGCCGGTACATATGGTTGAACTTTAGGCAAACTAATAAAAATCTAAAGTATATGGTTGAACTTTAGGCAAACTAATAAAAATCTAAAGTATATGTAGCTCTTTGCTTAACTGGGGCAACAATTTTCCAGATATTGCTTCAATTTCTCTTTTCATTTTTAATTGAAATAATAACAGTTATGACCTTTCTCATTTTTTTTTTACTTAGGTACAGTGCCACCGAGGATTTCCATCCTGATCTAATTGTCGGTTCAACAGATAAGCAACCCCTTCTTGAAACCCCAGGAGAGGTACAATTGGCCTTGTCATCATCTTGTATCAACTAAAAATAAGATTCGTACCATTTAGGAGGTATCTTTTTCATACCATGCACATCAAGAGGCATGAACTATATTTTAGAACCAGGATGTTCAAACTTGGCTGCTTTGACTGACAGTTTCTTATCTCGTTTTGGATCATCTTTTCAGCCTTGAAAATTTCATGAATGATGTTAGTTATTTAGCTGTCATAATCTCAGTCTTCAGTGCTGACGTAATCTGCTGTATCTCGTTTCTTAATTAGGTGTTTCAACTGAGGAAGCTGCTACCAACTTCTCTGCCTTACGACTTTAATATCCATGTAAGTTTGGCCACTTTTGTCTCTTTGTTTTACTCATTGCATCCCATGCCATTCCACTTAAGACAGGCACATAACATGCAGCAAACCAAGTATCATTAAAACTTTTAGCCACCTATAAATTACTTTCTTAGTTTCATCTGTAAACAAAACAAGATCGTCTCCATATTTTACCAGAGGGTCTGGCGTTGAATAAGTATATGCTGTTGTAATGCACTTGATAGCTACTCCCTCCGTCCCAAAAAGAGAGTAGTTTTAGAGTTCAAATTTTGTCCCACAAAGAAGGTAGTTCTCGCTTTCAAATGCAACTCCTATCTCTATCTCTCTCCTCTTCTACTCTTTCTCGTTTCCTGTGCGCTCTCTACTTTTTTGCCACTCCTTAATCTCCGTGCCCAACTCCTACAACTACTCTTATTTTGGGACGGAGGGAGTAGTTAACATTGAGTGGAAGAAATTATTTGCATGGGTCTGAAAATTGTTTGACGAATATTTTTTTTCTCTCAGATAAAGAGCATTGTCTAATATCCTTCTCCCACATGCAGATAATGGACTTTCAACCAGGCGAATATCTCAATGTGAAGGTTTGTAAAATTTTTGTCTTATGTTAGGAGGTGTTTGAACAACAATTTCCTACTGGCCTTGCTGCATGAATCGTGTGATGCTGTGGTACTATGCATACATCCCATCCCGAAACTTCTTTTTATATTTTTTTTTGTTTATTTCTTCCAGGAGGTTCATTATAATCAACATGGACTTCTTCTTCTAGAGGGGCAAGGAATATACCGATTGGGAGACAGCTGGTAAGGAAGTAATTCTGAAAGTCCTTTGGTTTAGGTTATTTTTCTACCTTTCTACCCTTGCACAACCTTGGAATAGCAGCCTGTATTTCTTATATAAACTTTTTTTTTCATGAAAGGTGACCTGATATAACTTCCATAAGATGTACTACAGAGATTAACTACTCATTTACCCCATTAAATATATGATATGTCTATAAAATATTTCATACACATAATTACCTGCATCAGATATAATTTTTTAGTGTATGATCTGCTAAGCGTTATGAAATTATATGCACAAACTGCATGTGTTCCTTTTTCTTTTGAGGTTCTAACCTTTCTTTATGTTGATATTCAATATCAATAAATTCTGAAGACTGTTAGTCTCAAAAAAAAAAAAAAATCTGAAGACTGTTTCTATTGATAACATAGGTACCCTGTGCAAGCAGGCGATACCATTTGGATGGCACCGTTTGTTCCTCAGTGGTAAGTGTATCTGTGTATTCCACCTTTGTGTTTGCCTTTAATGGACTTGACTTTTTTTTTTCTAGTTAGCTCATTGCTGTTTCCATAATGTTCCAGGTATGCCGCCCTTGGTAAAACCAGGACCAGATACTTGCTGTACAAAGATGTCAATAGGAACCCATTGATATGATCAAAGAAACCATTCTCCATGGATACCAATAAGGCAATGACTCAAAATGCAGAGCTGTGCCAGCTATGAAGCAATTCTCTGGGAGATGGTTACAATGAGAAAAAAAATCGATCTGACTGTACTCATAGAAGTCTAAGAACCAAATAATCTGGGAATCCAAATGTGCGCTTGTGATGTTCATGACTGCCGCTTTTTGGTGACTGGTGATGCATTTTGAATTGTGAAACTTTATGTAGCGTTTTGTGGACACCACTTTGGATATGCTGTGCCACTTGTCAAATCTGTTATATAGCCAATTACATAGATTTAATCTGTGGTTCTAAAAGCAACACGTTCTTAATTCAAAGATGGGTGCCTTTTCCTTTTCATTCCATGAAGCATCATATACACGGGGGAAGCTGTGTATGCTGAGGGCAGACACAGATATGCGAAAATTAGTACGTAGGTATGATTCAAAAGAATGACATTCTATTATATTTGCAGCGGCACTGCGGCAGGATAAAAAAATATAAGATAAATACAGCTTTATGATAGTTTCATGTTGCATCTGAACTCTGAACTACAGTGGACAGTTCCTGTTTCGAAGTGGATAATTTTAAATCCAAGTTCTGGCAGAATATCTATGGTTATTCTTGTTAGTGAATATAAGCATCATGATTATCTTGAACTTGCCTTTACCTTCTTTCTTTTTTTTGTTGCGGGTAGAACTTGCCTTTACCTAGCTTTCAAAAAGGAAATTGAGACGTTTTTCCTGCTAATTCAGGCATCCGAAATGGAATAGGAGATGCTTGCTTTTCCGTATCAGCAGCGCACATGTATCATTCTTCCTTCTCCGAAAATTCTGAGCCATACGATTAGAACAGATCTTTCAAAGATTCTAAAGCTGGCGTTTTCTTCGGGCCTGAGATCGGTGCAAGTTGGGTCTTTCATCCGTCTAAATCATTATCCAGTTGATTCAGCGATTCACCCGCACGCATTTTTCTTTCTATTTTTTGAGATTTGGAGCGTATAAAAAACCATGACATGCGCAATAAAGAACTATCCACCCAAGTCTCCAAAGTCCTTTAAAACAACAAAGCCAGTTTTCCTCCAGCGATAGATTGATGCTCATTGTCATCTCACCGTTAATCTTAACATGATGAGTAACTAAACACAAGCAACCTAATTAATTACCTGATTAATCAATAAAGTTTATTTACACATGAAACTTTAAAAGGAAGGAGAGGCGCGTCTAGACAATTAATAAACAAGAATACAGCAAATCAATGCCGGGTTGGATTGCAACGGCAGATCGCATCACCTGTCCAACAAAATATCTGAGCTGTACGACATTCCCATCATCAGCCGCTGAGCTGCTTGAGGGCAATAGCTAGCAGCTAGCTGCTTTGATTCCGACCCCAGCAAAGCAATTTTGCATTCCCACCCGCCCCTCCCCTCAAAATTCGCGCGCGTGTCCCTCCCTCCCTCACCTGCGCTCGTGCTTCCCCTCGCTCGGCCCCTCCCTCCTCCCCCAGCGCGCAAACCCTAACCCTACCCTCGCCTCGCCCCGTCCCGCTGCGCCGTGCCAATGGCTCGCCCCGTGTGAGAGAGAGGGAGAGAGGCTGAGACCGCGGCGTGGGGAGGAGAGAGAGAGAGCGAGAGAGGAGGGGGAGAGATGTATAAGCAGGGGGGAGCGGGGCTGGACCGGAAGCGGATCAGCGACGCGCTCGACAAGCACCTCGAGAAGGCGGTCGCGTCGCCGTCCACGTCGAGGGGGTCGGCGGGCGGCGGCGGCGGCGGCGTGCGGGACCACCACCGCCTCGTCGTGCCGTCCTCCGCGTCGTCCATCCCCAAGGGCCGCTGCTCCGAAGGTCTCCCCCCGTTTTCCCCTTTCAATTTCATCAGGTGCTGCGTCGTGTCTCGTGTGCTCGTGTTGTGCCGCGATTCTGGCGGCTGTTTCGTGTGCTTTCGAGGCCGTGGCATCCGCGTTGCTTTTTTGGTGAAGTAGGATGCAGGCGCGGAAGGAGATTAGAGTATTAGACTTAGGATTGGGGTTGCGAACTGTTAACGCGTCTGCACATGGTTTATATTCAAATTAGAGGGCGTGGCTGGGATTTTTGTTCAGTTTTTGCACTTAACGTGTGGGAATGGCACTTGAAGCTCGGTCACAGGGTATTGATTTAAGCAAATGTTAGGTTTCGCATGTTTTCATCTGCTTTTCGAGTGAGGTCTTGATGTGCAGATTTTCAGTACTTGCTTCTGCAATCAAGACTCAAAGTTCGGTTTGATTCAACTCAGGCACTTTTGGTTTAATGTATTGTTTGTTTAGACCTTTACTACCATAAATTGGACCAAATAAACTGTGTGAAATATGCTTTTTGAGTTGTCTTCTAGTGTTATATGATACAGACCATTTCTACTTAGCATTTATTCCTTTTGTTACATTACACAAGTTATGCTTGCTGTTTCTTTTTTCTACTAGTTTAGCTTGAGTTTACGATAGGTTTTATTTAGTGTTATATTTGCGCCATAATCCTTAAGCTTGCATGCATTGACATTTCCATCCTTAACATTCCAGGGGAGTCTGATTCTGATAGTGAAGCATCAGATGTTAGTGGCTCTGATGGAGAAGACACGTCGTGGATTTCATGGTATTGCAACCTTAGAGGGAATGAGTTTTTCTGTGAAGTCGACGACGATTATATACAAGACGACTTCAACCTTTGTGGCCTCAGCAGCCAAGTTCCTTACTATGATTATGCTCTCGATCTCATTTTAGATATCGAGTCATCTCATGGTAAGAGTTCTACATAATTAATCATGCACATTAAACCTCATGGTGGATGTATGTGAGCCAAGCATACCCGGTTGCTTATATGTGGATATTGTAAATGCTTCATTAGGATTCAGAGTCCCATACAGGGTTTCTGCATTTAAGAGTATCTGGTTGCAACAGATAGTGGGGCAACTCTATTGTTATATTGTGCAATAAATAATGTGGTCAATGAGACTACTGACCAGATGGTCGTATTTGCTGCACGCTGCTCTACCTTTCTTTATTCACTTTAGCATTTTGCTCCAGTGATATCTGTTACTACTTTGGGGGTATTAATGTTGATTATATTTTACAAGTTTAGCAACTTTATTCAAAACACTCCTAAAAATGTATTGTTTCAAATGAAAAGCGTTACATATTATGAATTTGGTTTTCATGATGAATCCAGTAGCATCAGCCTTATGTTGCAAGACTATTTGTATTTCTAGATAGTCAAAGTTAAAGTCGTACTTAGGATAAACTGAAGACTATAATGTTTGTGATAGGAGGGAGTGTTAGACTTGGGTCAGTTTGGTCTAAATATTCCGCTTTGAATACTTTTTTCTTTATGTATGCAAAGTCTTCGGATAAGTTGGTAGGGAAATTAGCAATCACATGCCCAAAGGTAGATCTTTTACTACTATTACTGCTTTTGTTCTACCTTTTTATGTATTGTTAGCCGCTGGACCAGCAGCCAGGTGAGTAGGACCTGCTCACCTTCCCTCTCCTTCACCCCTGTCCCAAGGTTGAAGAAGAGCTGAGCTCTTCCCACACACACACACACAGCAATCAGTAGGTGGCCGAATGGCCAGAGCCTTTTAATATTTGTGGCAAAGAAGCTGATTTTATTGCCTTGCCTATGGGTACATATTTATAGGATTACATAGTCGGTTTGCAACCTAGCAGCTGTAGTAAAAGAAAAACCAAAATTGGCTACTACTACTAGCTGTCTTAACAGCTGTACTATACTTGCTGCTTAAGCAAAACAGCCCTGCTGCTGCTGTCCACTAGTAAAAATGAAATTGACTACTTCCTGTAAGCAGCAGCAGCTAGATACTTCCATAATATACTACTAGTACTAAACACAAGGATTACTTCTAACATTCTTCCCCTAATCCTTGTGTCAGCCCTTGACCTCCACCATGCCAATCAAACCTCTGAGCTCCATGTACCTGAGGCGTCCCAGCGACTTGGTGAGGATGTCAGCGAGTTGTCGCCCGGTCTCGACGAACTCGATGACAAGCTGTCCTCCATCGACGCAGTCCCGAAGGAAATGGAACTTCACGTCGATGTGCTTGCTCCGGTCGTGGAGGACTGGATTCTTTGCCAGTGCAATGGCTGGCTGGTTGTCCACCTTGAGCGCCGGTGGGCGAACCTCAACGCCGGTGAGCTCACCCAACAACCGACGCAGCCACACCACCTGGCAAGCCGCGGTAGCCGCAGCCACATACTCTGCCTCGCACGTAGACAAGGCCACCGTCTTCTGCTTCAGCGACTGCCAAGCAATCGGTGCTCCGCCGAGGAAGACGAGCACGCCAGAGGTGCTCCGCCGCCCATCCACATCGCCCGCCATGTCCGCGTCGCTGAACGCTGTGAGCCCCGGCTCACCATCCTTGGCCTTGGGCGGTGCCTCGCTGAACGCCGTCAGCTGCAGCCCGCCGCGCTTGGGGAAGACGATCCCCAACTCCATCGTGCCCTGGACGTAGCGAAGAAGTCGTTTGATCGCCGTCCAGTGATCCTCCCTTGGATCCTCCATGAATCGGCTCACATAGCCCACCGCGAAGGCGATGTCCGGTCGCGTGTGCGTGAGCCAGCGCAGCCCGCCGACGATACTCCGGTAGAGCGTCGCGTCCACCTTCGCCGCCGTGCTCTCCTTTGAAAGCTTGATGCGCTCCTCTATCGGCGTCGCCACCGCCTTGCAGCCCGCCATGCCTGCCCGCTCGAGCAGCTTCTGCGCGTAAGCCCGCTGCCCAAGCTTGATGGCGTCCTCCCCCTGCTTTACCTCGATGCCGAGGTAGTAGGACAGCGCGCCCAGGTCACTCATCCTGAACCTGGCGGCCATCTCCTCCTTGAAGCTGGCGATGTCCTGCGCGCGTGCCCCAGTGACGATGAGGTCGTCCACGTACACCCCGACGATGAGATGCTCCTTCCCCCGTCGGCGGGTGTACAGGGCATGCTCCGTGGCACACCGTGTGAAACCAAGCTCCATCATGGTGGCGTCGAGCTTGGCGTTCCACGCCCGTGGAGCCTGGCGTAGCCCATAGAGCGCCTTCCTTAGCCGCAGCACCTTGTGCTCTGCTCCCTTGACGACGAAGCCCGGTGCCTGCTTGACGAAGACTGTTTCTGCCAAGTCACCATTGAGGAAAGCAGACTTGACGTCGAGGTGATGGATCTGCCAGTCCTTGGCCGCTGCAAGCGCGAGGAGGAGCCGCACCGACTCCATGCGCGCCACTGGCGCGAAGACCTCCTCAAAGTCGATCCCTTCACGCTGCACGAACCCGCGGGCGACGAGCCGCGCCTTGTGCTTTATCACTGCGCCCCGCTCGTCCCGCTTCACCTTGAAGACCCACTTGAGTCCGATCGGCCGGCAGCCTGCCGGCGGATCGACCAAGTCCCAGGTCTCGTTTTCCTCAATCGCCTTCATCTCCTCCAGCATCGCCTTCCGCCACGCTGCGTCGCGCTCCGCAATGGCAAATGTGGCTGGCTCCTCCGCGCTCATTAGCAGCAGCGCAGTGGTCGTCGTCCAAGATGCGCGTCGCCAGCCCCGGCACCGCCGCATCCCCGACCACATTGTCCATGCGGCGAAATCGGACCTCCTCCCCCTCATGCAAGGCGTCCACGAAATCGGCGTGCCGCCCAAGTATGCCCAGCTCGCCCTGTCCATCGAGACCATGCTGGATCTCTCCACGCTGTCTCTGGAGGATGTGACGGGGCGGCTGCGCGCGGTGGAGGACCGCGCCCCCGCGGAGAAGGCCAAGCCGCAGCTTATGCTGACGGAGGACCAGAGGATCGGCGAGGTCTCGTCCACGGGCGGCGGCGGCGGCAAGAAGGCCGGCAAGGCGCCGGCAGACAAGAAGAAAGGGAAGAAGAAGTTCCGCGACCCGAACGCCTGCCGCAAATGCGGCGAGGTGGGGCACTGGGCGAGGGAGTGCCCAAACAAGAAGCCGGAGAAGGAGGAGGTGCACCTGGCTCGGGATGACAGCGACGACGACGATCATGCGCTGCTTATGGGAGAATACTGCGCGTTGCAAGATGGCGAAGCAGAGGAGGCGGTGGCGGAGCGGGGAACTGCGCCGCCGGTCGTTCACCTCGATGAACCGCGCGCGCGAGTCCACCTCGGCGCCGTCGGGGATGAGCTGGAGCAGAGGTGGTACCTTGACTCCGGCGCGAGCAACCACATGACCGGTTGCCGCGCCACCTTCTCCGACCTCGACGCGAGCAAGACCGGGACGGTCAAGTTCGGTGATGGCTCGCGGGTGAACATCCGCGGCCAAGGCACCGTCGTCTTCCGGTGCCGGAACGGGGAGCAGCGGGCGCTGACGGACGTCTACTACATCCCGCAGCTGCGCGCGAGCATCGTCAGCTTGGGGCAGCTGGACGAGCGTGGTGCGGAGGTATTAATCCGCCACGGCGTGTTGCGGATCAAGGATGCGGAGCGGCGTCTTCTCGCCAAGGTAACGCGCTCCAAGAACCGCCTCTACCGTCTTGATTTGAAAGTGGAGCACCCCGTGTGTCTGGCGGCGGCGTGCATGGAGGCGCCATGGCTGTGGCATGGCCGGTTCGGCCACCTGAGCTTCGCTGCTTTGGGGCGCCTCAGCAAGATGGTGACCGGCCTACCAGAGATCAAGCACGCCGGCGAGCTGTGCGACAGCTGCCTGGCGGGGAAGCAGAGGAGGCTCCCGTTCCCCAAGGCGGCACGCTACCGTGCGGCGGATCCGCTCGAGCTGGTCCATGGGGACCTTTGCGGGCCGATCACGCCAGCGACGCACGGTGGCCGGAGGTACTTCCTCCTGCTGGTGGACGACTGCAGCCGTTTCATGTGGTTGCAGCTCCTGAGCAACAAGAGCGACGCGGCGGACGCCATCAAGGCGTTCAAGACCCGGGCGGAGGCGGAGTCGGGGAAGCGGCTCCAGGTGCTCAGGACGGACCGCGGCGGCGAGTTCACGGCGGATGAGTTCGCCGAGTACTGCGCCGAGGAGGGGGTGAGGCGCCACCTCACCGCGCCTTACACGCCACAGCAGAACGGCGTGGTGGAGCGGCGCAACCAGACCATCGTAGGGATGGCGCGCTCCATGATGAAGGCCAAGAAGATGCCAGCGGCGTTCTGGGGTGAGGCGGTCACCACCGCCGTGTTCATCCTGAACCGGTCGCCAACCAAGGCTTTGAAGGGGAAGACGCCGTACGAAGCATGGCATGGGCGCAAGCCTAATGTCTCGTACTTGAGGACCTTCGGCTGCATCGGTCATGTGAAGAACACCAAGCCCGGCCTCGGCAAGCTGGAGGACAGGAGCACGAGGGCCGTGTTCCTCGGCTATGAGGACGGATCGAAGGCCTATCGGCTGTACGATCCGGAGAGGGGCAAGGTGGTGGTGTCCAGGGATGTCGTCTTCGATGAGGCGGCAGCCTGGGACTGGGATGCAGAGGAGATGATGGCGGAGCAAGGCGGCGGGCTCGACGACACGTTCGTCGTGGAACGCCTTGAGGTGCACGGCCACGACGAGGCTGCGCAGGCTCCAGCGACCGAGGAAGCGGAAGCAGGGGAGCCGGCGGCCGGGGAAGCAGCGGAGCCTGCGGCGACGGAGGTGGTGGAGCCACCTAGTCCGCCTGGAGCAGGGCCCCAGGGCTCGCCGGGGCAAGGGCAGGACACCTTCCCTGTTTTGCAGGAGCAGGGGACGCCAGGAGCGACGGTCGTGGAGTATGCCACTCCCCCGTCAAACATCTCGGAGTTCGTGGACGCCTTCCATGAGGGGGAGGAGGTCCGATTTCGCCGCATGGACAATGTGGTCGGGGATGCGGCGGTGCCGGGGCTGGCGACGCGCATCTTGGACGACGACCACGCGCTGCTGCTAATGAGCGCGGAGGAGCCAGCCACATTTGCCATTGCGGAGCGCGACGCAGCGTGGCGGAAGGCGATGCTGGAGGAGATGAAGGCGATTGAGGAAAACGAGACCTGGGACTTGGTCGATCCGCCGGCAGGCTGCCGGCCGATCGGACTCAAGTGGGTCTTCAAGGTGAAGCGGGACGAGCGGGGCGCAGTGATAAAGCACAAGGCGCGGCTCGTCGCCCGCGGGTTCGTGCAGCGTGAAGGGATCGACTTTGAGGAGGTCTTCGCGCCAGTGGCGCGCATGGAGTCGGTGCGGCTCCTCCTCGCGCTTGCAGCGGCCAAGGACTGGCAGATCCATCACCTCGACGTCAAGTCTGCTTTCCTCAATGGTGACTTGGCAGAAACAGTCTTCGTCAAGCAGGCACCGGGCTTCGTCGTCAAGGGAGCAGAGCACAAGGTGCTGCGGCTAAGGAAGGCGCTCTATGGGCTACGCCAGGCTCCACGGGCGTGGAACGCCAAGCTCGACGCCACCATGATGGAGCTTGGTTTCACACGGTGTGCCACGGAGCATGCCCTGTACACCCGCCGACGGGGGAAGGAGCATCTCATCGTCGGGGTGTACGTGGACGACCTCATCGTCACTGGGGCACGCGCGCAGGACATCGCCAGCTTCAAGGAGGAGATGGCCGCCAGGTTCAGGATGAGTGACCTGGGCGCGCTGTCCTACTACCTCGGCATCGAGGTAAAGCAGGGGGAGGACGCCATCAAGCTTGGGCAGCGGGCTTACGCGCAGAAGCTGCTCGAGCGGGCAGGCATGGCGGGCTGCAAGGCGGTGGCGACGCCGATAGAGGAGCGCATCAAGCTTTCAAAGGAGAGCACGGCGGCGAAGGTGGACGCGACGCTCTACCGGAGTATCGTCGGCGGGCTGCGCTGGCTCACGCACACGCGACCGGACATCGCCTTCTGTGCAGCTATCTCGGCCTCGGTGTCCATTGCCGGCGGTTAAGCGCAGCAACGACAATCACGGCTCTGATACCACTTGTTAGCCGCTGGACCAGCAGCCAGGTGAGTAGGACCTGCTCACCTTCCCTCTCCTTCACCCCTGTCCCAAGGTTGAAGAAGAGCTGAGCTCTTCCCACACACACACACACAGCAATCAGTAGTGGCCGAATGGCCAGAGCCTTTTAATATTTTGTGGCAAAGAAGCTGATTTTATTGCCTTGCCTATGGGTACATATTTATAGGATTACATAGTCGGTTTGCAACCTAGCAGCTGTAGTAAAAGAAAAAACAAAATTGGCTACTACTACTAGCTGTCTTAACAGCTGTACTATACTTGCTGCTTAAGCAAAACAGCCCTGCTGCTGCTGTCCACTAGTAAAAATGAAATTGACTACTTCCTGTAAGCAGCAGCAGCTAGATACTTCCATAATATACTACTAGTACTAAACACAAGGATTACTTCTAACATGTATTACATCTTATACTTATGGATATTGTTGGGATCCATCTCTAGCTCTACCCCAACTTGCTTGGTTTGAAAGGCTTTTGTTGTTATATTCCTTGGTTACCTATCATTTTTGTGATGTTTTTCAGTTATGTAATTGTGTAGGTGATATGTTTACTGAGGAACAAAATGAGCTGGTAGAATCAGCTGCAGAGATGTTGTATGGGCTGATTCATGCACGATACATTCTGACCAGCAAAGGACTGGCTGCAATGGTACATGTTCTGCTCCTAACTGGTGTATTTATTCTTTGATAGAGTTTTATTTATTAGGGTTTGCTTTTTTGGGCAGCTGGAGAAATATAAGAACTATGACTTCGGGCGGTGCCCACGAGTTTACTGCTGCGGTCAACCATGCCTACCAGTTGGACAATCAGACATCCATCGGTCTAGTACCGTGAAGATATACTGCCCCAAGTGTGAAGATATCTACTACCCACGGTCCAAGTACCAAGGCAGTATCCTAACCATTCTCTTATTAGCATGTCTTAATGCATGTGTTTTTCAAACTTTGACCTTTCATGAAAACTCAAACCAAAAGGTATTTCATACTAAATCTGACACTGAGAATGGGCTGCAAATACTCTCAGATGCGCTAACACCCATTGTTCCGCCGCTCTATGCCTGTTGTCATGAAACACCATTAAACATAAAACTGCCCACGCAGCAATCGCCATGTGTTTTCAACCCTGGCTGATCAGTATTTACTTAGTACATGGTGTCTGCTAACTCCCTTCTGTGTTATTGAGGTTCTGAAGTTGCAGAATATTGCCATTTTGTTATATTCTGCTATTTTCTTAACCTTGTTCAGACATTGATGGTGCATACTTTGGGACGACATTCCCCCATCTGTTCCTGATGACATACGAGCACCTCAAGCCCCAGAAGCCCTCACAACGCTACGTTCCTCGTGTCTTCGGCTTCAAGCTCCACAAACCATGAAACGATGTGTCCAGTCTATTAAAGCTCCACAAAGACGTGGCATGGCACTGGTCAGGACAGGACTTTTGCAAGGTCTAGAGACCCTTGAAGACCTATATAAGAGCACCATTGGCAGATGAGCAGATCGGTAACTCTACCATGCTGCCTCCCTCTTGTACCTAGGCTGGCACGCCTATCCAACATTCGAATGTAGCTCTGAGGACATCAATGTTGTTGTAACCTAACTGCAGTTGTTCTTTGGTTAGTAAACCAAGACCTACTACGTAGATTATTGGCATTATTTGTGGCCTCGCGCTGGAAATTATTATGTAGTTCTAGCTACCCATTCCCTGCTTGGTTCTCGTAAGATAGTCTGAGTTGGTATTTTATGAAATTTACCTCCACTTGTGACTGCCAGTCTGTTTGTGGTCACACAATGTCGTGCTTTGCCATATTTAAGGTTAGCCATGTTTAATTGAGCTTGGCGTATGTTTGGTTTACAGGCACATTTGTGGCAAGGTATGTCACTTTGTCGTCTACTCCCTCCGTTTGAAAATGTACCTAATCGTTCTAGCTTTTTTAATTCATAATATTTTTCATGCACATAGATATAGCGTATGTTTATGTGCATATTAAAAGCTATAAGAATCTAGAAAAGCTAAAATGACCTACATTTTTTGAATCAAGGGAGTGCCACACTGATGTTTCGTTTGGCGTCTGTCATGACAAGGTTTATAGCAATGACAAGTTCAAACTTTTCTTCAAAGAGGAACCAAATTATAAGTATTAACCATCAGGCACAGCTGTGTGGGGGCGTGTGGCTAGTTGCCAGAATGCCAGCTGACGGTGTTTTTTAGCACCCTAAGCATCCTAGCGTTGCCACCGCAAGCAGACCCTTATTACGAAGCGCATGGCATTTTCGCAATATGCTAGACAAAATCAAACATCTATCTCGATCCGATCGATATAGGTGGAAAGAATAATAATAAAAAAAGAGTTACAAAGAAACAACAAATGAAAGGCCAAATGCGCCGGGGCTAGGGAGAAAGCTAGCATCATAGACCGGCGTTGCGGCCTGTGATAATGGGCCTAATTCGACCCGACATTTCCGTTGGCTGTATGTCTTTTTTTTTTTCCCACCAAACTAAGTAATCCTACGTTGGCCCTATTTAGATGAAACACGAAATTTTTTTTGAGTATGTCGGACACACATTTAAAGTATTAAATATAGACTAATTACAAAACTAATTACAGATTCTGTCAGTAAATCACAAGACGAACCTAATGAGTCTAATTAATCCGTCATTAGCACATGTTTACTGTAGCAATTTATTGTCTAATCACGACCTAACTAGCTAGGCTCATTAGATTCGCCTCGCGAGGTACACTCCATCCATATAATGAGTTATTTTTTTCGACTACATTTAATATGCCATGCATATGAAGGAACATACTCGAAAAAAATTTCACGAAACATCTAACAGCGCCGTCGGGTTTGCAACCGTTACGTCCGTTCACTGCATTCATTTGGCAGAATTACTCAACCAGGGCCAAAACACAACAATTCACAGGCAGTAGCCGAACCGTAGCTCATATTGCACCTGGAAGTAAGAAACATAGTAATATTTGACATTTTACTGGAGCTACAGATTGGCACATCAATTTCATCTGAGTCAAGGCCCAACTCAATGAAAACTGAAAGCGTCACTAGGTCTTGAGCTCAGAGAAAAAACATTCACCAGTACAAAAAAAATCCATGCAGGATTCAAGAAAGAAGAAACAGAAATCCATGTTTAGATGGAGTATAATTTATTTAGGATCATTCCCTCCATCCCACGTCCATGAGTTTGCAAACTTCAGCTCACATTCTAAAAATGTAGATGCAAAAGACAAACAACTTAAGGTGTCATCAATTAACCGGTCAATGCAGCATTGAGCGCACTGTGGACATCAACTCCGATCTGAGCCTCAGCCTTCTCCAAGTCAGTTGAGGCTGACCCAAGCTTGGCAGTGAATTCAGCAAGACCCTTCTGGACCAAGGCTGAGTCAATCTGATCCACAGGGACTGCCTCAACAGCCACAATGTCAGCTATGGAGTTTGCATGGACGAATGCAAATCCACTGCTCACAAAGTATTTGGTCACATCATTACCCTCGTGTACTGAGAGAACACCAGGCTTGAGCTCAGCGATTGTGGCAACATGGCCAGGCAAAACACCCATCTGACCAGTTGTAGCTGGTACAATCACCATGTCAACCTGAAAACAATTGGAAGCAGAGCCACATAAATGTAAGGCCACCAAAGATAGGACAGACGTCAGGTAAGTTATGCCAATGGGAACATGGCACATTAACCATATCAATAACGACACAAGAAAGCAATGTAAACCAGAAACCAATTACTAGTTAGATGGATTGCAATGGCAAAACATGAAGGTAAAGAACAAATCCTAAAATCTAGACCCCGAACACCATAATGAAAGGATTGCAAACAAGCAGTGAAAAATGAACTTTATGCACAAACAAAATAAAAATCCTAGTGGATTGAGCTTAAACAAACCCATGAATTATAATTGGAACAACCTACTGAACAATAAGTTCAGCAATGCCACAAGAAGCCGTTTCAGGAAACTATGCATCATAAAGCATTGTACTCAGACATGGTTTTTAAAGTGTTAAAGCGAGGTGTGGCGAGCCACCACCGCCTTGTCGCCTAGGCGACGCCTTAGGGACGCCTTAAAAACACTTAGATCAAGCAGTTGGTAAGTATATAAGAATAGATGAACGGACAGAGCAAATGATGGCAGCAAGCTACCTTTACCGATAAGAAACTATGTCGCACAAATTAAACCACTACTTGGTCTATTCACAACAAGAACAAGAATCATGAGCAAAAGCCCAAGCCATCGATGACAGCAGCAATCAACATTGACTGAAAAGAAAGTAAGTCACAAGAAATAAGATACTACTTGGTCTAATCATGACAAGAAAAAGAAGAATTCATGACACAAACAGAGGTAATTAGCAGACCAATCTAAGGAGGAGTTTTATGGCATGGAACTCAACATTGGGATAACTCATAACTAAACCAAGATGTTTGAAATCAAATATTAAATGTTGTAAGAGTGATAGCCTGTTCAAGATACAAAAAAAACCACAAGACATGCACAGTTACATGACCAGAACAGTTATAAATCTAGGCCACTAGCCCTGGATTCATCATTTCAACTAAATAGTATGGTAGGAAAAAGGAACAGTTAATCAGACATGAAACGGCAGGCATAACACTGCACAAACCAATACAAGAAAAAGGAGGAAAACACGCAACAGGGAAAAATCTGATGCATCAGGATTATACAGACATTAAGATTAGGCAGTGACATGGTGAAAGAGAACTCTACTAAGGTAGCTGAAATGAGGAGACACAAAATCCTCACTCTCAAGAAACATAAAGAGGAAATTGAATCAAAGGAAGCTAAGGAGGCAGGTATGTATTTTGGTGCTTAAAGATGTTCAACCAATATGCTCTAAAATTGCAGAACTCGCGTACACCGACCAAAATTACTGGAACCATTATACGCAGCAACCACTTGCAATCAGAGAAGTCAAATGCTGTAACGTCTACTCATCAGTTAAATGACTGAATCCAACAAACGCTAAATCTGGAGGGCTACACCGCATTGACCAATCCACGAATGTCAGTTCAACCTGCCAGCGGCAGGTGAACAACATCGCAAACAACAAAATACCTGATTATTTTCTAACCACCATCAGTGATAATCATGTAGGATCATGAAAACATTGATCGCATCAGTCATTTGACCTCAATAAAAACGCCAGCAAACAGCACTCGTCACACCACCTTACATAGAACCCGCCGCCGCTAACCAAAACACGACGACCCCAGAAGGAGGTTCACATCACCCGTGCGAACCGGATCAAGGCGGGGGCATGTTCCCTCAAAATTTCGGACCAATAGGCCAAACCGACCGCCAGATCGAGCAGACCACAAACCCTAGAAACGCCCGGACACACAGATCTGGGTCCAGAAATGGCGGAGGGGCGGGGGGCGGCGGATGGGTATACCTCCTTGTTGGCGATCTCGGACTTGTAGGGGAGGACGAAGTTGACAGTGAGCTTGGTGGGGAGGGTGGCCGGCGTGGGCGGGCGCGGCTGCATCATGGTGAGGGGCGTCGCGGGGGGCTCGATGTTGGGGGCGACCTTCTTCCACGCCTCCACGAACGTGGAGTCCTCGGCGGCCTCCGCGGGCACCTCAGCCGTGGCGAGTGCCCGGCGGGCGGTGGGCGCCGCGGTGGCGCGGGAGGCGAGACGGCGAGCGGCGTGGCGCAGCATTTTTTTTTCTCTACCCCTCTCTGTTTCTCTCTCTTCGCCTCGCCTCCTTGCCCTTGCGGATTTCGACGGATGCGGCCGGTGGGAGTGGTGGTGCTAGGGAATGCTGGGGGTGCGGCCGATTTGGAGAGAGTGAGGGTGGGAGAGCTGTTGTTGGGCTGGGCTGTTATGCTCATGCTGGACCCAAACGAATCTGTATATGGGCTGAGCTCGGTTCTCAGACCTACAGTTAATATTTTCCACCAATATAAAGGGGATCTTGGTACATATGTTGAAATACTGGTGCTCGCATCTTTTTTAGATTTTTCAAGGTTTACTGGCGTTGGCGTTAAGTGATAAGCGATGTTTCTGACAACTAAGCGGTGACTTCAGGAATCTCTATATATGTCGTGCGCTCAATTCTTCGAAGGTGCTCATAGGGGTAGGGTTAGCATACATGTGTTCATAGGGGTGAGTGTGCGTGCGCGTTGTAAGCGTCTGCGTTGTACTGTGTAATTTTTTTAAAAAAACTAACGAGGCAATCCTAATGACAATTTTGTGACAAACACATTATCTTTCTCGAAGTAGTATAACATTTGAGAAATAATGTATTTGAACAACACAGTAAAATGGCTCCTGGGAAAAAGAGAGAGCAAACTAGAGTTTTATAACCAAGAATTGCCCTTTTTGGACGAGGCTGCTTTATAAAAGTTTTCCGCTACAAACAATTTCTGATCCATTATAAGGGTCATCTGCTTGGTGCTTGACCGCCCCTAATCTAAAGCCAAATTATAAAGTTATCTTTGTCACTTTTCATCTTTGTCAATACTGTTCCCTGAACATCATCCCCCACTTTGATTGGCTCACTGCAGAATAGGATTCCGGCATTTGTGGCCATGTCGAACGGAAACGGTGGCTCTTTTTATTTTATTCCAGAATGGGGTTCTCAAAAAAATCACTTGCTTAAATAGTTAAATATATGTAGGAAAAGATTTGGGATGCAAAGAGGCGCGATCAAAGCATTTCTCAGAACTTCCCAAATTATATATAGAAGTAAACGCAGATCTGTCCAGCCGTCCACCAGAAAGGGGATCAAACACAGTTTATACAAAATACTCCCAATTCCCAATAATCGCAAACTCTACTTTTGCCAACATCACCTACATCATTTCTGTGGCAAAAATATCAAAACTATATCAAACGCATGCATAATGTAAAGGTAAAATTATCTTGGCCATGTGCGATATCCGAAAGGGTTGGCCACCCCACCTATAGCACCTCTATACAAAGCCATTCTGCAGGCGCCTTCGTGGTACCATGGAGGCATGCAATCACTGCACCTCGACATTTGATGGCAGCAAGTCCTGGAATATTCACATCATACCACTATAGGCCCTGATTGCCTTTCTATACAGGTGAGGGATGAGGGTAGCGCCGTCAACCTCTCGCAATGCACAATATGACACCTCTTGTTGTCAAACCATGAACCACAACGATCAAGAACGAGATACGCTGCAATCCTTGTGCTCCTCAGCCATAGCCATCTTGTACAAGCCTGCCCCGACAAATATTGGCATACATAGCGTGCCATGATATGCTTTTGTTCTCGTTGCTTGCATCTGATGTCTATGCACCATCAATTCCGAAATAGTGCAGAAGGGCACAACCTGTGGGCCAAAGATGCGACCCACCAAACTTCCAAAATGTGGCTTCAGCCAATCTTTGCTTGCATTATCACTGCGGAGGAGGTTGGAGAGACTGCGGTTGGGTGTTATAGTGGGCATAGGATTGAGAGTATAGGGGGTTCATCATGCTCTGCAAAAATGCAATACTTGTTATGTCTGACTCCTCAAGTCAGTGAAGACTTCTCAATGTATGCAGATATAGGAAGACAAATCACCTGTGACTGGAGGGGGCCAGCTGAAGCCATTCCATAATGCACCTGAGATGACTCATCTTGCGAGGGATCATTATATCCCGCTTGTGTAAACATTCCATGAGATCCATGTGCCATGTGATCCTGGATCATATTGACAGCATTAGGAGCAAAGATACAATGCTTAAAAATAGGTTACTTGACATAATGGTTATGAAGAACAGACCTGAGATACAATGTCATTGGTTGCACCAATATGAGAGTATCCTGGATGTGCATTTTGGTTCATATAATTACCAGAGTATCCAGATTGGGGTGCTTGAGTAAACTCAACACCATAACCACCTTGAGAAGCCTGCAAATGGGAGCTTTTGTGAGCCAAAAGAAAACAGAACCAAACCTCACAACAATTACATGATTGGCTGATTAAATTTCACAAAGACATTCAGGAGACATGAATCCACATATGGTAAAAATTGCATGTGATGACAGTATAGAAACCTGGGTAGAGAAATCTGCAATGTTGTATGGTACATGAGATCCTTGGCTCTTGAAATCGTCTCCGAAGAAGTCCTAGCGAACCAATAAATAAGTATTGCATCAAATGAGAGTATAATAAGATAATAATGTATGGTGTCATTTATTGCCAGTACCTGAGACATCCCACCAATGGAAAAACCATCACGGAATGTTTGACTGAGTCCTTGGACAGGCATCTAAGTTTAAAAGGAAAATGTTACTATGTGACTGCTGTTATTTCCAGTATCACAAGATAGAAACGAGCAAACCTGTGTCATTAATCCAGTTTGGGACATTTGCGCTCCACCAGAAGGCTGACTGTTAGGATTCTCCAAGCCACTGTAGTTAAAATTTGACCCTATGCCACCCATACCCTGCTGAGAGTTCTGTTGATGAGCAAGGTGGCCACCAATAGGACCACCCGTGTTGGAACGAGGTGCCCCAAAATTTCTACTTCCAGGTTGAGGCACCGGTGGAACAGCTCCAATGGGCCCATGCAATCCCCGGGTGGGAATTGCATATGGTTGAGAATGTGGAGCCCCTGGAAATGGAGGAAAAGGCATACGAGGTACAGCATAGCCTGCTGGGTGCACACCAGGCTTATGAACCCCATTTGGGGGGCCATAAGGAACAAATGATTGTCCTGTATTTGAGGGGAGAGGGGTGTCAGAGGTTGAAAGTTAATTTTGTGTAAAAAAGCACAACACGAATGTATAAACTTATATACCTTTCCCCCTACCGCCACTTCTCTTATCTGCGGCTGGGCTGGCCCCAGCCCCAAAGTTGGCTCCTTGCATAACGCCTTGACCACCACCCAGGAACAATCTCCGGTCATTATAGATCTACAATTACCAACAAAGCATTGATAAGAAACAAACATGTCAACATGCATGGCAGCAGTTATCGGGTAGGGAGAGGGGGGGGGGGGGGGGGTCACCTTTTTCGGCTTCTGAAATTGCACCATACTCTGCTTTAGGTTGTTTAGAGGTCCTTCCACCAAACATTCATGCTCCTAAATACACAAAAGTTGCGTGTGAGCTCAAAACAACACGTAGCACAGTCAAAAAAGTTACTCATCCTACTGTTCACATATCCCAAGTGTTTATAAATTGCCAGTTGCCACACTTCACACCAAAAAGAAACAACACCAATAATCCCAAATCAGAATCCAAGGAAAGCTTACCTTGTAATGTGTCAACAAGCTATTCCAAAGGGGCTGCTTGCTCAATACTTTTGGATTACCAAGAATAACTATGCCATACCGTGCACGAGTTAGCGCAACATTTAACCTGCGTGGATCATTGAGAAACCCAATTCCCTAAGAGCATAAAGGGTGTCAGTTTACATGACCGTGTTACAAAACAGTTTGCTCACTAAACACAAACAAATAAGCAAACATTGCAAATGTAATGAATGCCGTAAAGAAATAAAAAAACAATAGATGAGCATCCAGGAATACTCCACATTAAGAGGGACTTGATGGTTTCAAGTATAAAATCAGCATAACCAAATCACAAACCGCTTATTACGTTACATTATTCAAAACAGAAATAGTTCTTATGGGCATTCATCAGTGGCTAGTTAATTCGTGCAAACCACAACATAGTATAGTTTACATAATAAAAAGGACAAACAGCAAAGAAGCATACCTGGTGCTCATTGCTTCTAACACAGGACAGGATAATGTAGTCTTTCTCTCTTCCCTGAAATGAGTCTACACTTGCTACCTGAAAGAGGTACAAAAACATGAGCAAAGCAACCTTCTACAAGAGATAAGCACTACATTTTTAAATGTTTTATCACGAACCTCAATTTCCTTGTAAAGTTGTTGGCGAAGAGAGCCATTTCTTGACATGTAATTTACAATGTATGCCCTTTGACCTTCATATGGTGTGATAACTCCAATCTGTGTGTTCAACAATGAGTACAGGCAGTGTCAGGGATTTTGTGATGTTCTCCATAAGCAAAGGAATATTCTGGTCACAAGATGAACAGAGTAAAAATACCTGGCTTGGTACAACACCACTTCTTAAAAATGTTGTTACAATCTTCTCAACATTTGCAGCTTCAGTTCTATTCAGGTATGATGTCCCGCTAGCACTGATCTCTTCTTGTCCCATCTGCAGAAAATTGTTACAACCATACATCCAAATTAGAAGAGCTTTTGAGTTTGAAACATAACAGTTCAAAGATTGTCCAAGAAGTTACCTGAACATAGAAGAACATAGGTCGATTTGGAACAGGCCAAGGAAAATCAATTCCAGATGATTGCCTCTCATTAACAGTTACTCCATTTTGCAGTGTGCCTTCATAGAAGCAGTTGGACGGAAATTCTGAGAGGCAAGGATGCATTCTATACTGGACCTGTAAATCAGAGATGATTAAGTTAGAATCAGCACAGATGGTTAAAGAAGCTGTCTTCTAAACATTATAATCACTGCAATTACAGGCGCTTAAAACAGTAAAAAGTAAGACATGGACGTCATCTCTATACATTCGTTTCCACTGTATTTGATTATGCTAAGTATCAAAGATCAGGCCATTGATATTTGAAACACCTTTACACCATAACAACCGGCACACAGGTTTCTTTCAGAAAATGTCATGTTTTCCTTAGCATAAAATATTTATTTTTATCCTAAAAATATAAACCCTTTGTTTTGTCTTTTGTGAACTAATCCTAAATATCATTTATTTAATAACAGAGGGAGTATAAGTACTTGGGTGCCCAACACACAGCCTTGCAACATGTTCTGTATAAAAATCTGACACAAAACGGTAGTTTCAAAACACACCAAGTTTCAGGAGAAAAAAAATTGGACGTGAGATAACTAACAGTTATTAATGGAGAAAAAAATTAGCATTCATGCAGTACTAACATTGCAGGATGGAACAGGGAGAGAATAATTAACACCAAGGTAGCACTGCTGAGACATTACACAGCAGAGGCAAGTATTACCTGTAGCCTGAATGGCTTCACTCCCAGGATAACAAGGCGTTCAAACAGAGATTGTGCTAGCCCTGCACGAGCCGCTTTTTTGCACATGATAACTGGACCGAGTTGGCAATGATCTCCGACGAGAACAACCTAAATGAATGGCAAAGAGTATAAATACACGACAATAAAATAAACCGTAATCAGTAAAATTATTGTTGTTACCTGCTTGACACCAAGCACCAAAGGAATAAGACATTCAGGCTCCGTTGCCTGTGTGGACTCATCAATAAGAACCTGAGAACAAAGTTCACCATTGCCTCAGTATATATTAGAGAACAGCCATCTATGGTAACCTCAAGATAGCCACAGGTATGTAAATTGTTACTTGTCGGAAACGGAAGTTTGAAAGCCGGGGATCTCCAGCACCAACACAGGTGCAACAAATGACATCAGCACTCTGTAGTATCTCTCTTTCAGTGGCACGTTTTAGTGACTTGTACTTCTTCTCATCACTGCTGGATAGTTCCCCTGCAAATGCAGAATATGCATGTAAGAATACTCACTCAATAAGCTCTGCTGCCCTGGGCAACATTGCATCCCTCAAAAAACGGTTGGTTGTGGGATACTGGCATCACAACATGTCAACATGAATAAGTTACCTTGTTCATCTTTCAGCTGTTGTAGCTTGTGCAATTCACTCTTTTCAGAAGTATCAAGGTGCCTAACCTGGAAGATTTAACAGATGCATAAGTGAGCTTCACAGTAGACAAGTTTACATTGAAGCAAACAGATAAAAATCAAGGATGTACCTGATAATGAAGTGTAAGATGCTCAACAGGAGATGAAACAGCTTCTCGAGATTTTGCACACAGCCTAACAACCTGTACCCCAAAATCACAATTAATAACATATCACAAAATACATCAATATCAGTGCAACAGAACTAACAAAAGCTGGAAACTCAATCTGTGAGTGGGGCGGGTGGAATGATCATTCACAAGACATTACACATCATACCAAATATGCTTAAAGATTTATACATATAATTGCTCGTGACAGGTTCACTGCTAGTAGTATGTTAGTAGTACTGTATCCAAATGTACAGAACCATGCTCAGTTAACCATCCAAACAACAATGGAATATATAACTAAAATAGCAATGACATAATCGAAGGGAAGTAGAGAAGAAAAGTAAGGGTAATTGTTAAGAGCTTAAAATTTTGAGGGTATAGCCCAGGAGCTTGTTCTTAATATAGTGATGTGCAGCTCTCCTAAGTGCTCGAGGGGAAAAAAAGAAGAAATTTCAAACAGGCTTCAATGTACCTTGAGACCAGTTGAGCTTATCTTCTCTGCCAGTTGATCAACAGCAACGTTACTTGGTGCACATACAAGAACCTTAGAGAGAAACAAGGCAAAAGAGTCAACCACCTCTCTCTAAATATATCAGCATAGCAAATAACAGACCCTTAGGGTCTTATACCTGTCCTTGACCTTGTTTTGCCATGTGATACACAATTGCAGCAGAAGTGACAGTTTTGCCAGTGCCAGGTGGACCTTGAATCAAACTAACTGGCTTTTGGAGGACACTTTTAACTGCTAAAACCTGAACATGCACACCACGAAATTTAAAGACAACATCAGATCAAATAGTGGATCATAACAGTAACAGCAAGAAGCAACAACACAAATATCTTCTGCAAATGTGAGGACAAATAGCAGTAGACACAAATAATGTACCTGTGAAGCATTTAGTTCTGGAAGTCCTGGTGCACCAAAGCGTCTTGGTAGGGTATTACGTATTATTTGATGCTCAACTTCATGTCCCAAAAGGTGATGGTATATGTATCTGTGTGATAGAACAGACACATTTAAAACTTTGATAATAGTGATCCGGCTGTGACAAACACCTTGGGGAAGAATGATTTATACAAGAAAGAACTTGAATACACTAGCTACTAAGAACGAAATGAACCAGTGGTCCTTAAACTTGTCATGGAGTGTCATCCAGACCCACCAACTTGGAAACTACAGACAAGGGTTCATAAACTTGTTAAGATGTGCCATCCAGGTCCAAAGCGTCCAAAATACAACTACTATTGACTTGTCAATATGAGGCATATTTTGGTCACTTTGGACATGGATGAAACATTTAATAAGTTGAAGGACCAAAATTTTTACAGTCCATGGATCTGACTCCATTACAAGTTCAAGGACCACTCGCATATTTCACTCTGCTGAAAATATTCTGCAATGTGCATAGTTGATCAGTTATTGAACATTAGACACAATCAAATGGTTCATCAACTAACTAAAATTTCATTGAAACTGCCTTTTGGATTAATTAGGTTATTTTTTTCAATCAAACCCACATTACTCAATTGACTAAAACATGTCAACAGCACAACTTAATCCTGCCTACAAGGCACACATTGAACTCACCCACTGACACTTGTCTCGTCCACGGCGAAAGTTTTCATAGCTCCTTGCATTCTATCAAAGCTAGTACTCTTCCAAACAAAATCCACACTGAATCCAACGCTTAGTTCAGTGGGTACCCCCTGAAATTCAGAGATAAAATTACAATAGGCTGAGCGGATCCTAAAAAGAAACAAGAAAAGGGGTACCTCCTCATACCTGACTAGCACGAAGCTCAAGTGCCACCTCCTCTTGTGCAGTGAGCTTAATCTGAAAGAACAGTGTTCTTAGCACAGGCATAAACCCAATTAAGACTATCTACCAATTATAAATGTTTCTAATACACATACCACATGTCCCACAGACTGCCATGTGGGATGTGAGCTATCACCAGGATACCTCAAGCGCAGCTCATCTCCAGGAACAAGCCTCAACTCATTATCTTCCTATATATAATACATAATTGATTTCTCATGTCGGGCAAAGAATGCACGATGCAAACCAATGTTGTATGTGACAAATGATGGTATAAGTTCACTAATCCCAATTATTACAGTTCATAAACAAACCTTTGGAAACACAAAGTAAGCTACACGCTTCTTGTTCAGCCCAATATCCCACCGAACAGTTACATTATCCTTACTCTGCGACTCTTTCATCATCTACAGCAAAACAGAAAATGATAATGCATTTGAGTTCCATGATAGAAAAAAGAGAGACATGGGATCATAACCAGAACACAGTACCTTGTCATAATCAGCCTCAAGCTTTATCAGAGGAGCAAAAACATTTTGATACTGGCAAAAAAAAGAGAGTAAGGATAAGTTAAACAAATGAGCTTTGAATGCCAATAGTAAAAGGCAATCTCAAGAAATAGAAATGCAGAGATTTAGCTACATAAACTTCTAACCTGGTAAGCGTCTTCATACTTCAAAACCACTGGCTGAGGTTCATCATCTACACCAGGCTTTTCAAGATCTTCAAGGGAGGCATCAGGATTTGTCTTCCAGAGCTCTTCCACTTTGTTAATTTGCTGAGCACTAATTTGACGAGCTCTTAGCTGCTCCTGTTCTGATGGTACCTGGAAAGAAGTGCTCGATCATCAGAAAGTTATAAGCTTTAAGCCAAGCACATATGCATGGTAGACCAACCAAAGAAAGTATCATTTGAAAACACTTGCCTTCACAAGCCATGACAAGAAACACCTGTCATCAATAAGAGGACACCACTGACTGAGATCCCAATTCATATCCTTCAATGCATTGACACTCAAGCATGGCTCTCTGCACAAAAGAACAACAACGTTCTCCGACTTTGCTGAGATAAACCCAAGAAGAAATACATTTCGACAACCACAGTTATAGCATTCAAGAATTGTTTCTCCCAAAGGGCTATCCTTGTGAAGGCACACTTCCTTATGCTTTGCCCTGACCTGCAAACAACAAATGTATGATTATGACCATCTACATAGCAGTAATTTTGTATAAATTGGTGAAAGCAGATGCAATCTGGCACAAAGAAAAAAACAATGTGCTTGATCACCTACACCCAAGATATTTATTCTGTATACAAAGCTGAAAGTCTTGATATGATATATGATAACAAGTACATATGTACGGCTGAATAGGACTAATGTTGACTATTAGAGCATCGGCATTGTAGATGAAGCAAGACCTTCCGGCTTTATTAATTGTCACAGGCAGTTGAATTACATATGCGTATTCGGTATTCCTAATGGTGTGTTGCATCGCATACTCTATCTATAATTAGTTCAACTGAATAAAATCTCATCACTTTTCACCTACCCATTCCCTCTCTATCCTGACTTGTAAATGGCTTTATGGCTTACCTTTTGGAGTAAGCATTTATATGTTCATTAGCACCACTTCTTGGTTTCCTTAAACAAGTATCAGTTCTCGGTTGCTTAGACAAGCATCATAGCACACAGCAGTAGATTGATGACTGAACACTAAAAGTGTGCCGAGACTATGGTGTGTGTGCCCTTAATGGCAAAGCTATTTCTGGATAATTACAGAGCCTTCCAATAAGAAAATACAGTTTCAATATAACACGTTCAAACCTAACTGCCACAATATGGGCAATATTGGTTACGGGACAATTATTTAGAAGTTTAGAACAAAGGATAGTACATAGCCCTGTTGACATCAAATATGCCCTATTCCTGTACCAGTCATGGTCTTCACTGAAAATACAATTAAGTTGCTTTCCTAACAAACTGTTTGAATTATGGTATCAGGAAGCCACTTGAAAGCGACTGAACAGTTCAACTACTGGCTAATAGGAACCACATTTGCCACAATACGTAGCAACTATTACAATCACTAAAAAAACAAATTTTAATAGAGAACAACATTTTCATTCTCACTTCAACATTTCCCAGAGATAAAACCACTAGTATAATATTGAAAACTGGGTTATTCAACATCAAAATTCAAAAGAGAACTGACATGGCCTGACTCAAAGTTATTTTACCTACAACTATTTCACCAGGAAATCCTCCTAGTCTACTGCAATATCAATCCAGGATGAGCACTAGGATTAGCAAATTGTAGAGACTAGAGACAGGCACATAAGCTATTGGCTCATACCACACAAATTACAGAATTCAACTACTGTGAATCATTGAATTGATTTTAAGATGGTGGTGATCACATCCTCAGCTACTCCCACACACCAAACATGCAGCTGCGCCATCTGAACTAATGTTTACTAATATAACTGTAAAATACAGCACAATAAACCATACTTCTTTTAGCAACCCCAAACCCAAAGCTTAAAAAAATTGATGCAAAGTGGCAGGACATGTGGGTTACTGGGTTTCTCAGCGTCAATAAATGGAACTAACAGCTTGCCAATCTTAAAAATTAACTACCATCCTTGTCACAATAAGCAAACTAAGCTACATCATGACATAAGGTAAGGAGACAGACCAGGTGGTTGACAATGTGGGAGCCGGAGGTGTTTCCCCGCGAGTTGCAGAACCACTTGCGGCAGGAGGGCACATTGCACCTGGCCACGCAAGCAGGGTTGTGGATCCCGCAGTACCGGCAGGCGTGCTCAACGAAGTCGCCCTTGCCATAGTCGTACCCGTCCTCCCCGGCGCCGGCTCCTACAGGCTCCTCGAAGCTGAGCGCGGCGACCCCGGAGGCGAGCCCATCCGCTGCAGCAGACGCGCGCGCCTTAGAGGCGGAGCGCGGCGACGGCGAGGAAGAGGAGGCCGGCGGGGTGGGGGCGTCCTGCGGCGCGAGATCAGGCTCCGGGGAGGCCGCGTCGGGCGGCGGAGGCGGCGGGGCCGGCCACGACGAGGACGACGCCGCGGTGGCCGTGACGGGCGGCAGCGGCGCAGATCGGGGCGGCGGCTGGGAGAGCTCCGGGAAGTCGGGGTAGTCGAAGTCGTCGCCCTGCGTGTTGAACTCGAGGAAGGTGTAGGCGTCGCCGGCGGCGGAGGCGGAGGGGTCCGGCTGCGAGGCCGTCTCGTAGAGGTCGGCGGCCGCGGCCGCCGCGGCGGCGGAGGAGGGCGGCTGCGTCGCCATCCCCGCCGGCTAGGGTTAGGGTTTTGCCGCTGGCGGGGGCAGCGAGGGGGGCTGGGGGAGACGGGGCGAATCGGGAGGGGGAAGGGGAGAGGACGACTCGGGGCGGAGAGGATGGTGAAAGGGGAGGGGGTTTGATTTGGTTTGGATTTTGCGTTTGCTTTAACCGTGCGGGGTGGTGGAGACCGGTGATTTGGGGATTCAGCGGGTGCACGAGAGAAGTGGGGACTGGGGAGAGAACGGTATGCCTACGATGCGACGACGGCGCGTTGGTGGTGCGGGTGCGGTGCCGCCGTGCCGGTGAGGTGCGCGCTTACGACCGGGCCGGACCTGACTTATTTCCCGGGCCGTTGTTGGTAGTTCGGCCCTGTGGCCCAGGTAGCTTCTCTCTAAAGTCTAAAATAAAAATAGATTTCTTTTTCAAAAAGATGACTACAACGATATCAGTTTTCAAAGTCACCATTAAGCATCTCAAACGCCTACCTTGCATGTCATCCTTGCCAAAAGGCACACGTAGCTTTCTTCTTCTTCACAACCTTTGGCTACCCTCAATTAGATCTCGCCAATGTTGGCATTCACCTTTGGCTGGTTTGAAGATATCCAAACACTTCATGTGGGTGTGGATTATATGTAGGGTTACGGTCATAAGCCACCATGTAGCATCTGGACCTGCCCTAATTGAAAAACAGTTTGAACTACACTACGAACATACAAGCAAAATGAGGATAGCCGAGTTGCTTAAAGTTTTGTGGTAAGATTTTCTTATTTGAGTCCTAGACTCGGCAAAGGTACTCATATTTTTCTTTGATCAATTTCAGAGTAAACACAATACATGAACATAGGCGAGACCAATGTTCAAATGCTCAAGTGTCACTTTCTTTAGATACTTATTAGTCTGGCCGGCTGGACCCATGTGGGAATGAGCAGGTTTTAGGATCCCAATCTAGATCGTAGGGATACTGTGATAGTACCAAGTCAAAACAATCATGATCCTACCCTGTATCCTAATTTCATAAGCCTACATAGAATTAGGTAACTTATATTAGAAAGTTCATCTCACATGGCATGATACATTAAGTAATGTAAACATTGGTTTTTATGACCTTTTAAACAATCGAGATGTCATAAATATAAAGTTGGATTGAAAATAATGTTTATAAGGCCACTCAAGTTTTCAAAATCTTATTTAGTTCATTAAAAACAATATTACGGGCTTCCATTTTTACAATATATTTAAATTTATATAAAGATATATATTTTGCAAAATTTGGTAGGGCCATCCTGCAATTTTGATCCTGGCATACAAAAACGTTGCTAAAGAAACATTGGCACGAGTGGATGACTGGCTGTGCATCCGATTTCAGCTTACCCTTCATTATAGTACTTTCTGTGTTGAAGTCAGTACTCTATAGGCTTGTGCTCATACTCAGTAGTACTTTCCATGTGTAGCCAAAAGCTGACTTCTCGGGTTGAACTCGTAGTTCAGGATCCATGGAAAAACACGCACATGATAGACATGCCGTTGTACTACCCAAGCATTTGACAAACACTCCTACCGGAGTTGCGATGAGCGGAAAGAAAACTAACGCATCGGCACTTGCTGATTTCCAACTCCAATAAACTGTTTTTAGAAGCAAAACATTATGATGATCAAATATCTGGGATATAATTTGGCTATTGCCGTGCGGGACTTATTATAGCTTACAAAAATTCCAATACATGTTTGGTAATTGGTACACATAGGAAACAGGACTCAAGCTAACTGCAACAAGACAGATGAAAAATATATAAGTTCAACATGAACCAATCACTAGCTCTAAATACCCAACTCGAATGGTAGGAGTTCGCAGTGCCAACCCAACTATACACTGTTGCTAGCTTAGGCCACTGAGGAAATAACACTAGAAAACTCATAAAATGTATCGTTCCAACGCAAATGGTCCGTTCACCGGGTAAAGACTATGGTGAGATTCACTGGTGAGAGACAATCAACTCTCCTTCCTGAGAGAAACAGCTGAGATAACGCGTTCCAACGCTCAGGGTCTCAAGATCATGAGCAGCAAGTGTCAGGGACTGCAACTAACAACTGCATCCCCCAGCCTGAGCCTGAGACTGGGATGAGTTTGCATTGCCAGACCTCAAGTTCACATCGACCATGTCTTCCTGCTTAGCTGATGAGAGGGTCTCCATCCCAGGAAGTGCAGCCGCAATCTTACGGAACAGAGCCTGCTCACAAGTTTGTGGTGGACGGTGGTCAATACAAAACAAACAAGTAGGTTGGCACACAAAAAAAATATATGCCCTTCCTGAATAAAAACACACTACCATGAACTTCAGAGAAAATAATTGCAAAGTCTAAAAGCATGTCATCCAATATGAACCCAACTTGCAATACTAAATAAGCCATATTTATGAAGCGTACCTTAATGTTAAAGCCAGCTTTAGCACTGGTTTCAATAAACATCACACCAAGGTCCTTTGCCTTGCCTTCCCCTTCCTCTATCGAGACTTGCCTGTTCCATGTGATGCAGCAGAATTTCAGCAAGAATGTAAGAGCACAATAGTTCTCCAGGTTACATTAAGAACTCGATGAAGACTGACTGTACGAGACCATTGGTAATTTAATTTTACTTCACTTAGCTAAGCAGGAAATAACCATGCTTAAAGACAGAAATCTTTTAAAAAAACATAAAAGAAACAATATATCAACATAAGCCAGATTCCAGTTCAAGTGAAAAAACATGCACACAAATTTTGGGAAATAAATTAGTGTATGCATGTGTAAATCTAGGATCAAAGAAAAGCGAAGCTTCAAAAATATTAGTATCCATGTTACCCATCAAAGCAAAGGAGAGCAGAGTGCAAAAACTGGTCTGATGAAATGCAAGGTTCTAATAAAATGCACCTCATTTCGAAAACTTGTACCGAACATTATAACCAGGGCACGTTTGGAAAGAAGGTTTTGGGATCTTCTCTAGGATTTAGACATTCAGTAATCAGTACAAACGTGAACTGAATTCTAAATTTTTCAAGAACTGCAACCCAGGGCACAAGAACTAGTATTACGTGACTGAATCTATGCTGCAACAGCCATCATTGTGGCACCACATACCATAAGCTGCCTCATAGCCTGTCTTTACTTCATAGCTTAGAAGCAAAAGGCAGTTAGGAGGTAAAGATTGCCTCTAGCTATTTCATTTTTCCCCTTATTTGCTTGACTAACATAGCACTAGATATGTGATCATGAGCAACTCATTGTACGTGTAGGACTTACCTATCATCCTTCCTAATCTAGTTTTAAGTATCTACTCTCTCAGATCCCAAATACAAAGTCCATTGGCCTTGCCTTAAGCCAAACTTTTTTGGCTTCGACCATAAGAGAATTAAAAATTATATAGATTGATGATGCAACATTGATGTTACTAGATTCATCCAAATTGTAATTTCATAATATATAACTCATTATTAAATTCTCAGATTTTTTTTTTGGTCAAAGTTCAACATTGAAGAGTGTGTGAATGTACTAACGGACATATACTTTTGGTATCGGAGGGAGTATGTAGTAATTGTAATTCTGATCATATTACATAAAATAGTAATGTGTAGTCTACAGGAGACAAATAGAAAAGAAGAGCTTTAAAAAAAAAATGGTTCCAGCTTCTTGTGAAGTGCTACCCAAGATTTGTGATTCTCAGGTTGGACCGAGGGCCCGGGTCCTACATGACATAATCAGAGCAGATGGTATTCTTCTGAAACACAAACTTTAGGGTGCCATCCAACTGGATATACCAAAGTAATACAATTATAGTACTGATATTTGTTCCTGCTTATTATGAACTAACTAGATAACCAACAATGTGTTAATAAATAAGATAACCAAACAGCCAGTTTCAGTACCATAGTAGATAACATGAAAGACATCTGGAGAATTATGTCTGATATCGCACAAAAGCAAGGGTTTCAAATCAAACAACAGATTCATAGAACAGTTGGCAATATCAATAGAAAACAGATAACAATGTAACACCACTCACCTCTTGTCAACAAGGTCAGTTTTGTTCCCAACAAGCACAATGATAACATCACTGCCCCTCTCAGTGCGAACTTCCTCTATCCACTTTGATGTATTTAAGAAAGATTGCCTGCCTACAGCATGAAACAAATAAAGCTAAGAATAATATACAAATTTTTGTGTACCGGTCTAATAAAAAAGAGCTAAGATAAAGTTCCTAGTCAATCTGGTATCCATATTTATTTTCTAAAGAAAATCACTATGTGCAGCATCTTTGTGGATTTATTATCAGCAGAGAGAAAGGGAGGGAGGTTACTTGCAACATCGAAAACAATGACAGCAACTGAAGAGTCTCTGATATAGCTTGGAATTAAACTCCTGAATCTTTCCTGTCCAGCTGTATCCCTGCAAGAAAAGAATAAATGCATAAGGCCAGCAGTCCGAAGCTCACATGGGGGATACAGACTAACTGATGCAGAAGTAGTCACCATACCAGAGTTGGAGTCTCACGGTTCTATCTTCAAGGTACATTGTCTTGGACAGGAAATCAATACCGATTGTAGCCTGCGCGCAAGAGCATAAAACTTTGAGCAACTCTCAATGAACTAATCAACATTACTCTAATAAGCCATACATTACAGGAATAAACACAACAAAGTAGAACCAGTCGGCTAAATGCTAAAATAGTATGCCATACAGCACACCATAACAATGCACACAAAGAAGCAGTCAACCTTATTTGAGACTCAAATCTACAATCTTAAAGGCTTTCAAGTCATAATGACTCTGTGAAAACAATTATAATGACATGCCAGTGCTTCCTGCAAAGTGGCGAGCCTATAGATATGCCAAAAGTTCCTTGTCAAACTAGCATCCTAGAACAGCAAAACAGTTTGCCTTCCTTAAGGACAGGTATTCAGTGGCAGCCTATTTGCACCACAATCTCTGTCCCAATACACTCACTGATTTGACCTCAGGCATCCCAGAAATCTAATCACTGAACAATTTCAAGAGTCAGTGATCCAACCATACCATCAATGTCAGATGAGTTTATAGCACTTTCAAGGTGAGCGCAGATTATAAGTGTTCTAAAGGCGCTAGCAATTAGCACCTAATCATTGCATGGCACCTAGGGAGCCGAAGCCTTTTAGAGCATGGCAAGTTTCGCGTCACATGTAAGCAAAACGGTAGCAGAAGGGTAAATAAGCCAATTCGTCCTCCTCGATCAAGGATCATGGGCATTCCATTGGTTAGTAAAAAATAGATGGAGGGTTTTCTGCGCCTAACTGTCGAACAATCCGATCCAATCCAGCGCAGAATAGATCACCCTTCCCCGGATCACGTCGACCTACCGACCCGCCGGCGCTGGATCTGGCCCGACCGATCGGATCCAACCCACTAAGCCTGCCCCGACGCGGCGAGATTACACGAACAGCAAGCGAGGGATCGACCGTGCCATAGAGAAGGAGGCCCGGGGCGGGGCGTCGCACCTGGTAGGTGTTGTCGAACTTGTCGTACATGAAGCGGGTGATGATGCTGGTCTTGCCGACGGACTGGTCCCCGAGGAACACGAGCTTGTACTTGGCGAGCGCCGACACGGGAGCCATCTCCGCCTCCTCGTCCTCTTCCTCCTCTTCTCCTTCCCACGGCAGGCAGCGGCGAGGTCAGGTCAGATCGGATCCGGCGGGGGAGAGGGGGATCTCTCTCGCTCGCTCGCGCGGTCGGCGTGTGTGTGTCCGCCCCCTTGTCTCTCTCTCCCTCGCGAGTGTTGCGCTCCCCCTCCCTTCCCTTGCGCGTTTGGTCGTTGCCTCCGAGATTGGTGTCGGCCGTTTATTAGCGCTTCGCGGAGAAGGCGGGCCGGGACCGGAGGGCAAATGGCACGAAAGCCTTTTGTTTTGTTTTCTTAAAATAAAAACATGGTACAGTGCTGAATATTTTTTCATTAAGAAATATTTGATCTTAACATTCATATTCATATGTGAATGACAATGAGTCAACGATGACAGGGAAACAAATTTGAAGAGAAAATACACGAATATTTAGACTCTAAGTCTCAAACAAAGGGGAGAAAACAAATGAAAGAATTTCAAACTTTTCTATGCCTTTGCTGTAACTCGTTTTGGTACTTGTGCACCAAATAAAACTCCACATATATGTTGTCTTCTAAAAAATAATGTTAGGGCATCACACTGAGTTGATCTTTACCTTCAAACTCCACCGCGTTGAATAATAGGGATCCCTATTTCTTTGCATAACCGCACAGGCTAATCATGTAGGTTATAGTAGTATAGCGTGATAAATTTAAAGATAAGACTTAATAAGAGTCGGACTAAAATACCGATATATGCTTTTGAACTAAAATATTTACCTAATAATAAAGCAAGCATTTGCTTCTGCCACAATTTGATGGTACGTCAACAGTAATCACGCGCTAAACAGGAAGAAAACCGTTGAAAACTAAACCGATGGAAACAACGCCGAACCGGAGGACGCCTGCAGAACCAACAAAACCGGACCACAACCGAACCAGACGACTACAGAAAACCACAGCCGAACCAGAAAAACCGGACCACAGCTGCACGCCTGCAGGACCAACAAAACCGGACCACAACCGACCAGAAAAACCGAACTACAACCGCGCCAGAAAAAATATGACAACAACAACAATTTTGCAAACAGGGAGCAGGGGTGTCGGTGTCGGAACCGCGCGGGGGTCCAACACCTGCAGAAAGGTGCGCTGTGTCCCGTCTCTCGATGGTCGATGCAAGGGCAATGCGGTGACGCGAGATTTATCCTGGTTCCGATCTTCCGATCGTACGTCCAGCAGGGTGTGCTTGCGCACTTGTATTGCCTTGCACCGGGGGGTGCTCGTAGTAGGGGGCTACAAGCTTGGCGGGAGAGGAGGATGAGCCTCCAGGTCCCTTAGAACGAGTGAGAGTTGTGTTGCTTGACGAACTGAGTAGTGGGTATGTGAACGAGTGTGTGAACGAGTGTGTCACTGTCGGTGTCTCTGGTGGCCCCTCCGTTCTATGGGGCTGCCTCCTCCTTTTATAGTTCAAAGAGGGGCAGTTACAAACAGTAGAAGTACAGTACTTGGTACAGTGACGGCGTACGACGGGGCGTGACTGCGGGCGTGACTCTTGTCTTGGCTCGTGTTGTCGGACTATGCGACTTCCCGGCGTATGGTGCTCTGGCGCATGGCGTGACGTCCCCTGTACATGACGCACGCTCCTTGTGCTCCTGATTTTATGGGCTGGCGTGGGTCGTCATCATCGAGTACATCGGGCCATGGACCCGTTCGAGGGCTCCCCCTGTCCGTTCGAGGGGTCCTCGTACCGGAGTTGGTAGAACAGGGGAGCGTGACAGTACAGGGCTGTCACGTTGCCCAGGCTCGTGACGCCACACAGGTCCATCACGCTGTACAGTGTAGAGGATGACCGCACGGAGTCAAGGATGACCGCACGGTGTCGGAAACGACCGCACGGTGTCAGGGGTTGGCGGAGATGACCGGGGATGGGCTAATGATTCGTCGCTTGACTTCCTCGCCCAAGGCCGTGCGGAGCCATTAAATGCTCTTGTCCATGGGGTAGGTGAGCCGTCAGCGGGCCCCGCGAGCGAGGGGTCTCGAGCGAGGCGGAGATAGGCATCGAGAGCGGCCTCCGGGCTTCGAGCGAGGCGGAGTTCCGCTTCGCTCGAGGGGTACTGGGCACCCTCGAGCTTGACAGCGGATCAAGACCTCTGCACTTGTTTTTCGCCGGGTTAATTGGTTCCAGCGGTTTAGTTGGTGATTACTGTTGTCTTAGGGCCTCTCCCAGGATTGGCACCGACAAGGGGGCTTTGAAAGGAGGCCGTCTTACCGCTCGAGCTAAGATGCTTTTGTGTTTGGTCAATACTCTAAACATTAATATAAGTGATAGTTTCAATTGCATTTGTACCCACCTTTTATTTCTCATGTTTCAGTTGAACTATTTTTATTTCATCATAATAAGGATATATAATTTACATAATTAGTATATGGAGTGAAGAACAAAACGCAACAATATTTTGATGGTTTGTTATATATGTCATATGTATCTACTATAACTATATAGGAGATCCCCACTAAGGATTTCTCTCAACTCTCATGAAGCCACATCATCACCTCCCATTAAGACACATCATCATCTTCCACTAAGATGCATTAACTCCTTCATGACAAAATTCCCAAGCCATTCTCTCTTAATAAAATGAACGTGTTTTTATGTATAATGTTGTTTGCAAAGGAATGTTGCGATGTAATCACTTTAGTGTTTCTACTTTCAAATTTTATTTTCAAATTTGTTTAAAAAAATTCCACAGCAACGCGCAAAGTATCGTCTTAACTAAGTGCAACCCACTAGAAGTCACCACATGCGAGAGAAATTTCTCAATAAGACTCCAAGTAATCAAAAGGTTTATTTTCTCAATAATTTTAAATTATGTTTCTTATATTACCATAATTGTATTGTACCAAGTATCTCTTAATTAAATAATTTAGTGTCGTGTCAAAAACAAAATGGTTAAGTTTTTACTATTTTTAATATCATCCGATAATAATCGTTAAAAAGTACAACAAATATCCCGCAGCAACGCGCGGGGAACCACCTAGTTTTTTCTTATATTTTGCACCATGTGTGTTGGACTTGACGCATATGATTTTTGTGCTCACACAATCAATAAATGCATATCTCACTAATTGACACGGGCTTGCAGCGTCATTACCATGCACTGTCTGTTATTTTGGTTGACCACCAAACAAATGGCTACTCACATGCACACTAATTAAGCTCGTGTAGAAATGATGCTTGCAGAGGCATGTGTAAAAATAAGTTTTTGCCGACTCAAACCATATATTGAACTAGAGATGAGGTCATTTTCTATGGTAAAATATGATGAACATTATTTTTGACTCTAGAAACTCTATCTAAAAAATAGAGATGTATCAAGTAATACTTGACTTGATCACAATGAATTACGTAGGTTAAAATTAAACATGATGAACTTTCTAAGAAAATGTAGAAATTATTTTGGGGTATACACAAGGATTAATTTAGTGTTATACAATAATGATAATTGCCAAAATATAGGACATAACATCACTATGAGCTGAGTTTCGCCCGTAGCAACGCACGGGCATTGTTGCTAGTAACTAAAAATGGAGTTGGGTTGTGAAAAAAAAAAGCATAATAGCCATGATCCATCGCCAGCCATTGTACCAGCTAGTCAATTAGATTTTGAAAAGAAAATAAATAATCATGTTTAAAGTAGATTCAAAGGGTTAAAATAGCCATGAATCATGGACGCTATAAGATAGTTGTGTTTTGCGCAGTTGCCATATATCAAAATTGTTTTTAGTAGTTTTCCATTGTCAAGAAAATGTCGTATTAGAGTTCTAACATTAAGTTCTCGCCTATCATATATCCTTATAAATGGTCTCTATCCATGGTCTTCTTGTTATACCTATAGCACTTCATGATAATGGAAACTAAAGTGCTCAAATGAATAACCAACGATGAGATGATACAAAAAATTAAAATTAGGAGGTCTTACTCATTCTATTCTTTTTATAAGATGCAGATACATTTCAAAAAATAAATATGATTTCTCAACTGACAATTAATCTCAACATTTGGTGTTGTTCTTAAGGTGTCCTACTGAGTGGACTGTTAAGCTTCCAATCAAGTAGTAAAAACTAGTATTTGCTTATCCCCGTCGTGATGATTCATTGATCAGGTATACATGCACCTTTGATTCACATGTTGGGTTGGAGTTTTGGCAATCCATTATGCGGCAAGCTTCTTTGGCAGCAATGTCTTCTAGCATGTTCCGATGGTGGAAAAGTAGCTGGATGTGACTGATTTTGGCTGTTTTTAATAGTATTATGTGATGAAGAATAAGTTAGAATAAGCCATAAAATAGATAAGTAGAGCAGGCCCTTGATCTCCCTTGTTGGAGGATCCACATTGCTAGGGATTCAAATGCATTTTCCCTTTCTTTTTATGTCATCTTTCACTCTTTGTATGTCACGAGAACCTTTGTAGGATTATCTATTTGTAGGGTTCATTTTTTGCAAATATACCGAGATATAATTGTATTAGAGCACTCAATTGAAAAAAAGAGTTGAGGTCCATTTATTTTAAGGAACATGACACGACAAATGACACCTTCAGTTTTAGAAAGGATTGTTCATGCAATAGAAATGATCAGGCTAGTTTGTTACGAGAGGTCTTTGTATTGAGGATAATTATAGATGAAAGGGCCCTAATGGTGCAAAGAAGATCTATGAAGGACCCATGGTTAGAGAAGGGGACTTAACTAAAGCACAGTGACAATGGCACATTACTTCTTAGTCAAATAATAGTTTTTTTTGCAAAAAGATAATTGCTCCGTTGTAATTAAAATGGCAAAATACTTATCATAAAACTCCTTTTACATACTTAAAAGAAGTGTTTACCTCAAACCGTATTGATAAGCTTTGATGCATCATTATCCTCTTTCCCTTGAAACTCAAAGTCAAAGATGAATATTGGGACATTGTTACACTTTAATGTGAAAATTGATGTGGAGTTGAGTGTTGCAGATGCTATTGTATTATTTCAAAATTTGATATAGCAAATTTATTAATACCACATCTATTCACAAAGTCATGGATTCTGGATTGATAGTCTGATGAATGAGAATATGATTATTTTGTTATGTTCCTCTCATGGAATATGCGTACAGTAGATGACATTTTGTTAGCACTGTACAAACTCATGACCTCACGAAAACCCATCATGAGTTTATATCAAGGGCGGAGTTAGGTGTGCTCATCGATATCAAGTGATAGAAATAGGGGGTGCTTAATTCCGGTGAAAAGGGATTTTTTTCATTAGGCAGCGTGCACAGAGAGAAGAAATGAACGGACACGGTTTTATAGGTGAAAACTTTTCTCTCTCCCACCAGAACTAAACACGGCCAAAGTTAGCAAAATCAGCAATAAATTACTATTCTGTACTGTTCATCTATAGAATACGCGAGCTGGCTCCGCTCCTACTTGTACCTAGATGCATTTCATATAAATTTTGGTAGAGATACGTAGGAAATACCGCAGCAGCGCAGCTCATTTCTCGCATACTTACCCGAAAATCCACTCGTACGGGGTATGCTTGCATCGGGAGGATGAACTTTCTTCTTGACAAGCATCGCCATTATTAGCTTCGCGCTTCAGCATGACAGCATCAGATGATAATCCTGGAAATGGTCGAAGAACTGCACCAAACCCAGATCATAATCATCGCCGTCACTCCGCCACCCAAACCCACCTGTACCCGCCGCCGTCACTATGCCACCCAAACCCACCTGACTCATCGCCGTCACTATGCCACCCAAACCCAAAAACTCTGGTTTCGAACCATTTCTGCATGAGTCCGTATGAGGCAAAAGCATGGCAGCGTACTGCTACAGCCTAAGAAAGCGTGCTGCTACAACCAATAAAGCAACGTAACATGAACAATAAAAGAGGTACACATCCTTGTTTCATTGCATACACTGTTTAGGAACTATTACAAGAGTAGCACATCACAAGCGCAATAAAAGCAGTACATGGACCTTCTGAATAGAACTCATCATAAAAGAAAGTCTCCTCCTGCCAAGCCCACATTTGCAGACAATTGTAGCCTTCAGATCCTGACAAGTCAACATTTACTCAAACCTTCCCAGTATGTGTGCTCTCTAAAAAGAAGGTACCTGAGATTGCAAACAGCCATGTTAGATAACATAATGAAGAATTACTGATCGATGTTACAGAGCCCAGGAAAAGGAGTATAGTACATGGCAGGGAGGGCCCTAAACAAGTCTGAAGGGCTGACATATATGTCAACACAAACTAGTAACTACAAGGAATATGAAATTTTTAGACGGGCCAAGATTTATATTCTAAAGAGTTGGGGACAGTATAGAAATATCTCAATCAGCAGAATGAAGAAAAGAGTAAACATTCAGCCAGGTACAACAATTACCATATTCTTTTATTTCATTTTCACCCACGTTTTCATTCCTCCTCAGGTTCGTCCTCCGATTCTTCGTCTGCAAAAGACATTGTGGTCAGTTTTCAAAGATATTGAAACAAATGCAACATTATTTATGCACAGTTGTACCTTCACTATCAGGATCTTTTGTCTTGTACAACCAATCCTTTCCACAGACCAAGGCCTCCAGCATTTCAGGAGATAGTGAGCTCCTGTGATCTCCAAGAATTCTTCCCCCTAAACTGAAAGCAGATTCTGCTGATACGGTGCTAAGTGGAATTGCAAGGAAGTCCCTAGCCATTGCTGATAGTACAGGGAACTTCTCAGCTTTGTTCTTCCACCAGTCTAAAACATCAAATCCTTCTATGTCATTCTCAGTCTCTTCTTCTAAATAAACATCAATATCAGATTTTTGTGACGATGACACCCTCACTTGTGTCTTGTATCGAGCAAACTCAGCTTCAATCTTTCTTTTTCCTAGAAGTGGTGAGCCCACAGTGGAGTCTTGACTGCAACGTGTCCCCATGATTGTGCTACTTGAGCTTGGATGTTTCTGTTTGTACTCGGTGAAATATTTTCTTATCCAATCCTTAGTAGAATTTATCCGCAGACTAATCTGATCTGGACATTTGCACACCTTCTGAAAAAAGAAATCCAAATATATTGTTTTCCTTTTTCAAGTCTTTATACTTCTTCCAACAATCATTGCGGATTGTTTTACGACCTCTAACTCTAAATGTTGGTTGCAAAGTCCTTAGCCATGGTTTGAGGTAAGGGTCTTCAAGCTTCAGAAAAGGAATCTCTGCGTGCATGATGTATTTAATCATCTCCTTGCGACACAACTGGGGGTCAAATACAAAAGGTTCTGGAGTTGCTTGCTTATTGAGGGTGGCTTGGAACTTTTTTCTGACATCGACATCAACAGCTTGGCAGGCATTAGAGATATGACCTCTTAGACTGCTAGTGCCAAATTTGGCGCTCATGTGTGTTTCACAATATTTGCAAACAGCCTTTAGGTCACCTTCCTCATTAATTAACTCAAAGTGTTGCCAAACTTTTGACCTTGTACGACGTGGTGTTTGAGATGTGTAGAGCTCTATGGAATGAGTGCTTGTTGAACTACCAGCATTGGAAGGCATATTTACCTACTTGACAAATTAACAACGAATGACTACCAAATCACATGCAGCCATACCAGAATGGTAGGAAAAGAAATCACATGAGGACAGTAAGTAAGACATTAATATAGCTAGGCAACAATGGTTACTGATCTGACAGGAATAAGAATGGATTGAACAGGACAAATTGAGGGTATCCTACCAATTGAATCGATGGTACAATAATCTTAGATGGAGGAGGAGGTGACAAGTGTTGGCGAAGAAGGCGACCTGGACAGGGCGTTGGCAGCGAGGCGGAGCGCACAGTCGCAGGACTGCCCCCGGCGACGGCGAGTCGGCAAGCCTCCGGCGGCGCGGCGGCGGCGAGCCCCCGGCGGCGCGACGCAGCGACGGCGAACCCCAGCGGCGCGGCGACGGCGAGCCCCCGACGGCGCGGCGCGGCGACGGCGAGCCCCCGGCGGCGCGGTCTCCTCGACCCTAGACCTCGAGTCCTCGTCTCCTCGAGGCGTGCGGATGGACTGCGTTTTTTTTTGGGATACGGACGGATGAGGCGCTGAGCAGGTCCTGAACCACGAGGCCCAAATCAAATCGGGTCAAATCGTTTTCTTGTGCAACTAAATCGAACCCAACTATTAGCGCGGCTCAACTATTTTCACCCAACTAAAGCCCAACTGGCGGAGGCCCAAACTGAAAAAACCAGTTTTCCCCTCAACCACTTCCAGCAGATCCACCCGAAGCCGCTCGTAGAAAGAACGAACCGGGTCGAGGCCGATCTCACTCGTTTTCCTCTCTGTCGGCAGCGCGGGCGTCAACGAACCAAACCGGGCATCGGACAACCAAGACCGGGGAAACCCATCGGCGCCTCGTCGCCCACGCACGCGCCGGAGAATAATTCGGGCAAAAAGTATCCGAGCGCTACGGCTCCACTTCCCCCGTCCGCTGCTGGTACCCCAGGGCTACTGAGACCGACCACCGGCCAGAGCCTCCCCCGGAAGCAGCCGCCGGCGCGGGGATGGCGTCCATCTCGCGGAATCTCCGGCGATCGCTCGCCCCCGACCGCCTGCGCCGCCTCCACCTCCTCCTCTCCCAGCACCCGCGGGAGTACGTGACGGCGGAGTGCCACCGCCCCGTCGTCCTCCACAAGCGCGGGCCCGACATCCTCCACGACCCCTGGTTCAACCGGGTACGCCTCGGCTCCGCTCCGCTCCGCTCCTTCCGGGTGCTCGCGGCGGGGCGGTGGCGCTCCCCGACTTGACTCGGTCGCGCCTTTTCGGGGGGTTCTGAACTTCTGATGCTGATGGCTGCTGCAGGGCACCGCGTTCTCGATGACGGAGAGGGACCGCCTCGGCCTCCGCGGCCTGCTCCCGCCCAACGTCGTCTCCTCGCAGCAGCAGATCGACAGATTCAGTACGTGTCCCGATCAGCCGCTTGATTCCTTGCTCTGGCTTTTGGGTTGGCCATTTGCTGCATGAATTCCCGCGGGGGGGGGGGGGGGGGGGGGGGGGGGGTCTTATTGGATCGGCTGCTCATCCGCTGTAGTGTGGGAATGGTATTCCAGCAAGTGTGGTGTTTAACGGTGGGTTGGTGTCGGATCAATCTCCTGGGGGCTAGGTCGACGTTTGGAGATCGAGTAAGTTCAGCTGATGCTCCAATTGGTTAGCAGTAGGTTGCCAGGGGTCCTAGTGTCCTATGATTGTATATAGAAAGGCTGAGACCTGAGTCCTGAGAGGTCTTTTATATGCTCAAATTTCTCTAGAAGCTACGGACAACCAGAAAAGCATCTCTAAAAGTTGCAATGAAGCATACCATATTTATCACCTGAAAGCTTAATTGCAGAAGTCACACATTCTTATTCACAGCTAGAGCTAGAGGAGATGAATCAGGAGCTGGTGGTTTACAGTAACTCTGTAGGCCATTTGGGAAAAGCACTAATGTAGAAATAGACTTTGACTGTGTCCTGCAGATTTACCTTTTCATTCTAATTTGTACTTTGGTTGCAGTGCTTGATCTGACACGGCTGCAGAAATATGCGAGAGATGGGCCATCTGATACATATCCATTAGCAAAATGGCGCATCCTCAACAGATTGCATGACAGAAATGAAACAATGTACTACAAGGTGTGTACCTTCACAGCAGTGCCTGCACAATCATATAGGCACAACCTTACTTTTGTTGATCGTGTATATTCTCTTAAGGTACAATATATTTTATTAACACCCACAATGTGGTGGCTGTGCTCCTTCTCTGTTAACTTTGTTGGTACTGCAGCATCAAACATAGCTGATTGGAACTAGTTGAATCCTACCTTTCAAAATGTTTGCCTTATATTGTCTCAATTTTTGTTTGTCAGGTCCTAATGGAGAACATTGAGGAGTATGCGCCTATTGTCTACACACCAACTGTTGGACTTGTTTGCCAAAACTACAGTGGTTTGTTTCGACGGCCTAGGGGAATGTATTTCAGTTCAGAAGATCGTGGGGAGATGATGTCCATGGTGTACAATTGGCCAGCTGATCAGGTATGCACTCAGTGCTTGTACAGTGTCCACTTACTAATTGGTCTTCTGCAGCTGTACTATTCCATTGCCTTTAAGGTATAGACGTATAGTAAAGTTGGGTTAAGGTGTTATACTTTTCAGCCCTTTGCCTTTTGGAGATCTAGAAGGAGAAAAAGTATTTGAAGAAAATTTCTTACAATTCCAATTAAAATTGGTTAATCGGTTAATCTGTTGCAGGTTGACATGATAGTGGTGACTGATGGAAGCAGGATATTGGGCCTTGGTGATCTGGGGGTGCATGGTATTGGCATTGCTATTGGAAAATTGGATTTATATGTTGCTGCTGCTGGAATAAATCCTCAAAGGGTATGCTGAAAGGTTCCATAGGACTCTAATATCAGACTCTTCCCCTTTCCCCATCTTCCATTTTTAATTCTACAGTTAATTGGCCAAAATTTTGGTAATCAAACAATAATTTTCTCACATGATACAACACTTGATGTATCAGGATTGTTCTTTAGCTGCTTAGGTGTTGTTATCTGGATGGAGTTAATAAAAAAATTCTCAAAGAAACATGTTCACACAAGATATTAGTTAAAGAACTACTTGACATATGACTGGAATTTTTTCCATATTGGTACCGCGTGTTTCTTAGCGAAATAAAACAAGCATAGGTTGTGGAGTTCACTAATCACTACATTGTATAAAATGAAATTTTCAAGTGATCTACTGTTACTTTTTACTTGCTTATTGGTTCTCATGTGGACAAATAAATAGTTCTCTTCCATGTCTCTGATTGCTTTCTTACTTTTTTTTTCTAGGTTCTTCCTGTTATGATCGATGTCGGAACAAACAATGAGAAGCTCCTTAAGGATCCTCTTTGTAAGATCTTGGCTGAATATTTCTAAATGTTAGATATAAGATATTTACAGTATCTATTTGTTTCCACATATTTTTCATATGAAACATAAAGGAAAAAGACCATGTAGCAAATGCCAGAGCTTTCCATGTTTCCTAATAATGCATCTAATGACACTTCAAACTGTAGATGCACTGGGTACTTAGCTAGACATTGAGAAGATTTTGTCATGTTATTCTAACTTTTCTTAATTCTGTACCATTCAGATCTCGGGCTACAAGAGCATCGTCTTGAGGGAGATGAATATGTCTCAGTTATTGATGAATTCATGGAAGCTGTTTTTACTCGCTGGCCTAACGTTATTGTACAGGTGCTATTTTGCTATTCTATGCTTCATCTGGTTAACCTTTTTCATTACATGAGGCTCAATCCAGAACAACATCTCAAATAATTATCTTGTGCTTTGTAGTTTGAGGATTTCCAAACTAAATGGGCCTTTAGGCTGTTGCAGCGTTACAGAAAGACTTATCGTATGTTTAATGATGATGTTCAGGTCAGTCCTAGTTTTTGCAAATTTGATCCTAAGATGTTCATTAGGTTCCTTCGTCTTTATGAGATATGTACTCTGTACCTTCTTTGTGATTCGCTGGCTAACAGAAGGCATATGTAAAACTTGCATTTTATTTTGTCATTTTCAGTTTATGAATTAACTCTGAATATGTAAGCAGTATTTTATGCATAGTTTTTATCACATCAAAGTTAGCAATTTTTAGCAAGTGTGGCTAGTGTTTGCTTCATGTTTACAAATTTACAACTGTGCCTTACTAGAGAATAGACATTCATAAGCATGTGGCCTACTTATCATACAAATATTTTCCAGCCTGTTAGAGAAAAGATTGCTGTCTATTCCTCCAACCCTAGAAGGGTGGGTATTATACATGAAGTACATGGGCCTCTAGATGGGCCTTTACACTACATGGGCTCTATATCTCTATATACACCAACACTCCCCCGCAGTCTGTACTACCGGCGCAGCGGAGTACAAGACTGGACAACAAACAACACAAGAAACACTCCCCCGCAGTCTGTACTACCGGCGCAGCGGAGTACAAGACTGGACAAGAAACAACATACAACACTCCCCCGCAGTCGCAACTAGCCACTAACTACGTTGAGACTGGAGCGGAACTCAGAGAATGTCGTGGAGGGGAGTCCCTTGGTGAATATGTCTGCGAACTGTGAGGTGGTCGGGACATGGAGAACTCGAACCTGGCCGATGGCGACTCGATCTCGGACAAAGTGCAGGTCAATCTCCACATGCTTCGTCCGCTGATGCTGAACTGGGTTCGACGAGAGGTACACGGCGCTGACATTGTCGCAGTAGACAAGCGTGCTCTTGGCGAGCGGTCTGTGAAGCTCCGCCAAGAGCTGACGCAACCAGGACGCCTCCGCAACGCCGTTAGCAACAGCCCGGTACTCCGCCTCTGCACTGGAGCGGGAGACGACCGGCTGTCGCTTGGACGACCAGGAGACCAGGTTGCCGCCGAGGAAGACGGCGTACCCAGAAGTGGAGCGACGTGTGTCAGGACAGCCAGCCCAGTCAGCGTCGGTGTAGACGACAAGCTCGGTGGTAGGAGATCGGTGAAGAGCAAGACCGCAATCAACTGTGCCGCGGACGTAGCGAAGAAGCCGCTTCAGCGCGGCAAGGTGTGGCTCTCGAGGATCATGCATATGAAGGCAGACCTGCTGAACTGCATAAGTAATATCCGGCCTGGTGAAAGTGAGGTAGAGTAAGGCCCCAGCGATACGCTGGTAAGCAGTCGGGTCAGCAACAGGAGCACCCTCAGCTGCAGGAAGCTTGGCCTGAGTATCGACCGGAGTGGAACAAGGCTTGCAGTCAGTCATACCCGCTCGCTCGAGAATCTCAAGTGCATACTGGCGCTGGTGAAGGAAGAGGCCAGAGGGACGAGGCTCAACAGTGACACCCAGAAAGTGATGGAGCTCACCGAGATCCTTCATAGCAAACTCCTGCTGTAGGGTCTGAATGATGCGCTGAAGCAGTGTCTGACTAGAAGCGACCAGGATGATGTCATCAACATAGAGTAGCAGATAAGCAGTCTCAGAGCCACAGCGGTAGACAAACAGAGAATTGTCGGACTTGCACTCGGTGAACCCCAACGAGACCACAAAGGAGGTGAAGCGAGAGTACCATGCCCGTGGAGCCTGCTTCAGACCATAAAGTGACTTGTTGAGGCGACAGACAAGATCCGGACGACTGGAATCCACAAAACCGGCCGGCTGGCTGCAATAGACTGTCTCTGTAAGGGTGCCATGAAGAAATGCATTCTTCACATCTAGCTGATGCACGGGCCAAGACTGATAGAGAGCAATAGAGAGAACAGTACGCACTGTCGCAGGCTTCACGACCGGACTGAAAGTCTCATCATAGTCCACACCAGGGCGCTGAGTGAAACCCCGGAGAACCTAGCGAGCCTTGTATCGATCCAGAGAACCATCAGCCCGACGCTTATGCGTCCAAATCCATTTGCCAGTGACAACATTGCAACCAGACAGACGCGGCACGAGGTCCCACGTCTGGTTGGCAAGAAGAGCCGCGTACTCCTCCTCCATCGCCTAGCGCCAGTGAGGGTCGGCAAGAGCCTCACGGACAGAGGAGGGTACCGGAGAGATCCCCGACTCTCCCCCGGAGGCGGAGAGAGCCGCAGGTCGAAGAACGCCCGCCGCCCGCCGTGTCACCATGGGATGAATGTGACCAGGATCCCGATGGAGGACAGGCGGGTGGTAGGCCACCGGATCCAGACGAGCAAGGGCCCGTGCAGGGGCCGGCGGGTCCGGTGGAAGAGGCGGGGAAGACGACACCGGTGGAGGTGGTGGGGGGGACAGAGACCGGGGCGGCAGCTGCTGTGCCGGCACCGACCGGCGGTGGTATACCCGATAGGGCTGCGCGAAGCGAGCAGAAAGGGGCGTCGGGGCCGCGCGTGGCGCGGGAGGAGACGCCGGGGCCGCGCGTGGTGCTGGCACGGGCAGCGGCGCCAGGTGGGGCGCAGTGGAGGGCACCGTAGCCGCGCGTGGCGCGGGAGAGGGCGCTGGGGCCGCGTGTGGTGCTGGCACGGGCAGCGGCGCCAGGCGTGGCGCGGGAGAGGGCGCCGGGGCAGCGCAGGGCGCGGGAGAGGACGCCGGGGCCACGCGTGGCGCTGGCACGGGCAGCGGCGCCAGGCGGGGCGTAGGGAAGGGCACAGGGGCCGGCCGTGGCGGCGCTGGCACAGGCAGTGGCGCCAGTCGGGGCGTAGTGGAGGGCCCCGTGCCCACGCGTGACGCGGGAGAGGGCGCGTGAGAACCTGTCGAAAAAGGAAACACAGAAACAGGTGGCTGGACCACCGGGTCAGTCAGAAACATGGTGTCCAACTCCGGGTCAGGAGTCGGGGTGGGGGAAGTGGAGTAGGGGAATCCGACTCGTCAAACACAACGTGTCGGGAGATGAGAACTCGACGAGAAGTGAGGTCGAAGCAGCGGTACCCCCTTATGGTCTGGGGAGTACCCAAGGAACACACAACGAGTCGACCGAGGAGCCAGCTTATGCGGAGCAGTGGCAGAGATGTTAGGATAGCACGCACACCCGAAGACCCGAAGATGGTCATAGCGGGGAGGGGTGCCAAAGAGGGCGTGGTGAGGGGTGGGAGCAGGAGAAGCTGTGGACGGAAGACGGTTAAGCAAATATGTGGCAGTCTGAAGTCCCTCAGCCCAGAAACGGGGAGGGAGGGAGGCCTGGAGGAGAAGCGTGCGAACGACATCGTTCGTGGTGCGAATCATCTGCTCAGCCTTGCCGTTCTGAGGAGAGGTATACGGACAAGACATGCGGAGCTGAACACCCCGAGAGAGGAAGAAGTCACGAGAGGTGTGGTTGTCGAACTCACGGCCGTTGTCACACTGGACGGCCTTGACAGTGAGGCCGAACTGCGTGGACACCCAGGCAAAGAAGTGAAGGAGGGTAGGAAAAGTGTCAGACTTAGCTCGCAAAGGAAAAGTCCAAGAGTAATGGGAGAAATCATCAACTACCAAGATAGTACTTACAGCCAGAAACGTTGAGTACAGGTGAAGTCCACAGATCACAGTGGATAAGGTCAAAGGCATGGCTCGCATGCGAAGAAGAAGAAGAAAAAGGAAGTCGAACATGACGACCCAACTGGGACGCATGACAGAGATGCTCATCAGGGGTCCTGGTACAAGGAACACCAGCACTCTGACTGATCCGAGCCAAAGCGTCGTGGCCGGGATGGCCGAGGCGACGGTGCCAAGTGGTGGAAGAGGGAGTCGTGGCGAAAGCAGCTGGCACAGTGGCGGTGGAAGGGTAAGCAGCAGAAGTAGGAAGGCGAAGGGTGTAAAGGGGCCCCGTGCTGTCACACCGGAGAAGTGGACGCCGGGAAGCCAAGTCCTTCACCGTGAGACCAAGGGAGTCAAACTCAATGGAACATGAATTGTCAGCGGTGAACTGACGAATAGAGAGGAGATTATGAACCATCTGTGGGGCAACAAGAACATTAGGAAGACGGAAAGAACCAGGTGCATTGCCCACAGAGGTGACAGGAAGACAAGACCCGTTCCCGACCATGATAGAAGAGGGATAGGACGGGTGTGGTGGGTGGACAGAAGAAAGGATACCGGCGTCCGGCGTGGTGTGGAACGAAGCGCCCGAGTCTGCAATCCACTCGGTGCTGACCTGCGGTGTCAGCCCCACGGTGCTGAAGGACTGTGCCGGCGGAGCTGTGTCCCACCAGCCATGCCAGGTCGAAGGCTGGCAGGGCGGAGCAGGTGGTGTCCAGGTCGTCAGGCACGGGGCGGCAGGGCCGGCGAACATGGCCGCGGGCTGCACCGGAAGATGAGGCCCCGTCCGCTGAGCCTGGAACGACCCCATCGAGATGGGCCCTGGCCATAGGTTGGTGAAGGATGGCCAGGGTGCACTGCCAGGAGCAGACGAAGGAGCCGAAGCCGGCGCGCCACCGGAGCCACCACCACGCCGCGCACGGCGACGGTGCCGGCCACGGGATCCTCCACCCCCGCTCGGCCCGGGGGGAGAAGGTGAGGTGCCAGGCAGGGCAGGGGATGGTGGTGGCGGAGACACGAGTGCGGTGGAGGTGGACGAATAGGATGAGCCGGGCGTGACCTCGTCCAGGGCGACGCCATCCCAGACCGGCAGGACAGGGGGGAGGGGCCGCTCACGAGGAATCCAGGTCTGCAGGAGGGCAACGTTGCGGACACGCTCCTGTGTCACCGCGGCCTCTGTCTTTGCCGCGAGAAGGGCAGAAGCAAGTGCGGCCTCGGTCGACGTGGCGGGGAACGATGGACTCGCGCCCGAGCGTCGCAACCTCGGTCTTCGCCGCGGCGAGGGCAGCGGCGAGGGCAGCCTGGGCGGCAACGGATGTGGATCCGACAGCGTTGTCGAGCGGCAGAGGGCCCTGACCCTGGACCGGCCCGGGCCCAAGTGGTCGGCCCAGTCTGGCCCAGGCCAGGCCCAGATCTGGGTCGGTATGCATCTGGATCGGGCAAGACTCGGTCTTGCCCGACCAGAGGACGGGTCAGCGACGCGGTGGAGGAGGGGGGCGCCGGAGGGGGCGGCGGCCGCAGCTAGGGCGGCAGCAGAGGCGGACGACGCCGGGTGGCGCGCTCTGCCCGGCGTGGAGGACCGCAGTAGCGGAGGCGCCCTCCCCCGCACCCGCGCGAGGGGGCGGCAGAGCAGCGGCGGGGAGGACGGCAGAAGCGGGGCGGACCAGCGCCTGGGGGGTTGGCGCCCCACGCCCGGGCCTCCCAGGTCCGGCGGCTGCGCGGCCACAGCCGCCCAAGCAGGGGCGCCGGCCTGAGCGGAGGAAGGAGCGACGACGCGCGCAGGGGAGGAGAGAGAGGAAGCGCCGCGCGCGAGGAGAGGGGTGGAAGCCCTGGCGGCCGGCCGGCGGCCATGGCTGGCGGCAGCGGCAGGGAGGGGATGAGAGGAGAGAACTAGCCTGATACCATGTTAGAGAAAAGATTGCTGTCTATTCCTCCAACCCTAGAAGGGTGGGTATTATACATGAAGTACATGGGCCTCTAGATGGGCCTTTACACTACATGGGCTCTATATCTCTATATACACCAACACAGCCAAATGTTTTCGCAACTGTGGAGAACTTATTTGCTATAGAACATGTGGGGTGCCAACTTCGCCGTCATGTTTGTGGCAATATGCTGCTGGCAACCAAACGGACCTAGCTTGAGGATGATATTGCACATCTATGTATTTACAAGGGATTGAACCTGCTAAAACCTGCTGTATTAATCAGCATATCTTCATATTCAAGCCTTTACAAATGAAATGAAGCCTGAATTTTTTACTTTTGATTCCAGTTAGTATCTTCCACCTTTATGAAGAAGAGTCAATGTATTACTCTTGAAATGACTGTTCTTTGTGTACAAAGGGAACTGCCGGTGTTGCAATAGCTGGCCTTTTAGGAGCTGTACGGGCACAAGGAAGGCCAATGATAGATTTCCCAAAGCAAAAGATTGTTGTTGCTGGTGCTGGCAGGTCTGAAATGCTCTGAATCCTTTTTCACTTAGTATAAAACTAGAGTATATAAGCTGAGTGGTTCATGACAACATCTGCTATTATTTTTCTGATAACTTGTTAGTTAACATATTCAGTTCAGAAAGAATCTTGGAAATATGAGTAATTTAACACTGCGCTATTCTTGTAAAAGAAGTATTACCTCTACAATATTTCACTTTTTACAGTGCTGGTATTGGAGTGGTGAATGCTGCAAGCAGAACCATGGCAAGAATGTTGGGAAACAATGAGGTTGCTTTTGAAAGTGCGAGGAGCCAATTCTGGATAGTTGATGCCCATGTAAGCTGGATAACCAAAAACCCTTTAACAATTAATTCATTTGCAGGGTTGCATATTATTTTATCCCATCGATGCCTTATCACTTGTATTTGGAATGAAAATCTCATTAGAAAGAATGGCATGGGTACTCATATGCTCTAAGAAAATTAATTAGATCAACACTGGTGTATATATCATGTCAGTGAGAGTGCTAACTTGTCTCATGTAACAATTGATTAGCTATATCCAATCGTTTTTGCTAAGCTTTGCACAGACTAGTTATCTTTACTTTATGAACTGATTTGTCTTTTCCATTATGCAGGGTCTAATAACAGAAGACCGTGCAGATATCGACCCAGATGCACGACCTTTTGCTAGGAGAAAGGCTGAGCTTGGTCACCAGGGCCTAAGTGAAGGGGCAAGCTTAGTTGAAGTGGTACTGTCTAATCTTCTACATTGTGCTATTATAGGAATGGTAGATTTGTAGACTACTGATTCTTAAAGGATAAATTGCCACATTTGATGAAGTGATATGCATTCCCAAAAGAGGTTTCTGATAAGGACCTGATTCATTACTGGAACATTTTAACTTATTTGCAAAGCTTCCTTTTATCGGGTATTGTTCTTTCCAAGGATACCGAAGTATGAATCTAGGTTTGAAAAGTTTGGAGGAAAAAACTTTAATACCCCTCTACAACAGGTACTAATGAACATTCATCGCTCACTATTGTGATGCAGCATCACCTACAAAATGACATCGCCTCACGGCTTTTAACACTGTTTATCTGCGGTCTAGAGCTAATGCCATTGCATGTGGTGTTAGACGGCTCAGATAACAACCCAATTGTGGTTTTATGTTATTTCTGGATTTTCTTGTCTTGCACATTTCTAGCTTTCGTTTCAAAGATCACTGTTTATGAAATATTTTAATTTTCAGTTTACGTAGGAACGTTTATTTAAAAATTCAAATATGACTTAACGAAGTGAATTTCAGCTGATGAATGAATAACATTAGACTGATGCGGATAATTTTATATGGTATCTTGTCTGATGTGCAGGTTAAAAAGGTGAAGCCTGATGTCGTACTTGGATTATCTGCAGTTGGTGGTTTGTTCTCGAAGGAGGTAAGAGTAGTTGCATGTTAATTTCTGTTTATTCCACAGCATTTACTCCGATGGTACAATATCAGTTCATGCTTACTGGCCAGTTACCCTTTTCTCCCCACCACTCCCCCTCTCCTGGTTTTGTTTCATGAATAGTTGCACCTCTTTTTTTTAAGGGAATGACATGATCTCTGATTAAGAGCCGCTAGCTCAAAATTCAACTTAAAAAGTTACTACCTCCGTTCTTGTTTATATGACGCGGGTTAGCTTAGCCAACGTCATATATGAGGGAGTGCAAGATTACAAACATAACCAAAATCTGCAGAAAGTTTCCTTTTCCATCTATTCTTATTGGGAAAGAATACTTTCAAAAAAACAATTCTTCAAATTTCACTTAGCAAATAGTTGCAACTTAGAAAACAAGTCAGCAAATCCACATATACTATTAAATATTTAGAGGGAATTGATTGAATCATTGTCTGTACAGTCTGGGTTTGCTACATTTGTAAATAGGGTAAAATGTACTGTAGTTCCTAAAGTTGCACATGTGTGTCATTTAAGTCATTAAACTGCAGAGTTGCACATTCAGGTCCCTTAACTTGTGTATCATATAATGTCTTTGGCTTGATCCAGATTATTTGTCTGACCACATGGTATTCAAGTAAGATCAATGCAAAACTGATGTCTTTGGATTTTGAACAGAAATATTTATGTCTTTAAAAAAATCTACTACCTTTCCTCTGCTATTACTTAGCAATCATGCATTCAAACTTTAGCTTACGAAGTTTGGATCTACTATATTACGAACATTTGCCAATTAAACAAGTTTTTAAAACCAAAATGTGCAGTTCTGAAGTTTAGAGATTTAAGCAATTCATCCATGTAATTCTAGGGTACTAGGATGTACTTTACTCTGTCAAATAATACAAATGATAGCACCGGTGGCAAATTGAACTTTCTGCTAAAGGCCTCCTGCAAATTCTATGGTTGTCCCAAGCTGTAGAACTTGCGTCATGACAAGTTGGATTACATGTACCCACCATTTTTAGATTTTGAAAAGCTACAAAATATTGAAGTGAATGCTCATCATGGGGTACTTGTACCTTCAGGTTCTAGAAGCACTAAAAGATTCATCCTCTTCGAGGCCAGCAATTTTTGCTATGTCAAATCCAACTAAGAATGGTTTGTGCTGTGTAATTTTGCTGCAATTTTTATTATATGCCATTTCTCTTGTCTAATTCTGTACTCACTCCATTTGTATACAGCTGAGTGTACACCTGGAGAAGCCTTTGAAATTCTGGGTGAAAAGGCCATCTTTGCTAGTGGAAGCCCTTTCCATGATGTGGATCTTGGTACCTCTTTCCATTTGTAATCTCGTGAATCATATTTATACTCAGTTTTCATTTTCTGCGGTAAGATCTCAATTCTTTCTTTTGTTACAGGTGATGGCAAGATTGGCCACTCCAATCAAGGGAATAACATGTACCTCTTTCCTGGGTTAGATCATTACCATTGTACACCATGCAATTGAATTTTATTCTTGTGAAAATTATGATACCATTTTTGGGTTTACTGCCGTGCAGAATAGGGCTAGGAACCCTTCTGTCTGGTGCTCGGGTTATCTCTGATGGAATGCTGCAGGCTGCAGCAGAACGGTGACTCCCTTGACCTCCCATCACCTTACACAATCGGTTACTTATTTGCATCTATAACTGTTATCATTACTGTGTAATTTTACTGTAGTTTGGCTTCATACATGAATGAAGAGGAGGTTCTCCAAGGGATAATTTATCCTCCAATCTCCAGGTTTTATAATTCTAATTCTGAATTTTCTTTTTTGTCCTGTATGCTATGCCTTCTAATATGTTCTACATGCAGAATACGTGACATCACAAAGGAGGTGGCGGCAGCAGTTGTGAGGGAGGCAGTAGCAGAGGAACTAGCTGAGGGATACCGTGACATGGATGCACGTGAGCTTGCACGACTCAGTGAGGTAGTTAATCTCTCCACTTCCCAAGCAAAGTACACTTTGGTTACATTATGTATTACTTTGTTGACCTCAAACTCATTGCGATACAGGAAGAAACTATTGAATATGTCAAGACAAACATGTGGAGCCCTGTCTATCCAACAATGATATACAAGACAGACTAGAGAGCTCTGTTTGTTATTTCACATACGTACAATTTACTTTAGGCTGCGCACTGTATGTTACTTCAGAAGTGTAGGTATGCTAGTTATAAGCAAGCGGCCTTAATTGTTCTCGTGCATCTGCCACGTGGTAGGTCAAAGGGCATTGATCTCAGATAAAACTGAATTTAGTACCACCAGAGGTACCTTAGGCCTATATTATAGGCTCAATTTCCTGACACATTTTAAGGAACTGAACATTTTTCTATCTCAAATGTCAGCTGTACCATTGCTAGAACTCCCAAGTTTTCTCGAACGTTAATATGCTGGGTGTATGAACACAGATCAAGTAACAAAGCCATAGGTTTACCTGTGGCATTCAGTTCTGGTTGCTGCTTGTCTAAAACTATTTTTTTTTTGAAAAGATACTTGTCTAAAACTATTTAATGTCAATCCCTTTTCTTTGTAGTTCTCATAATCTGAGGTTTTATGTGTGTTTTTCTTCTTCATATTTATAGAGTTTTCTTTAAGTTTCTTACCACGCCAGTGTATGTCCATTCTAGTCTCATATCAGCGCTTGCAATTTGCTGCTGTGAGCCTATGACTTGTCTGCTGTCCACAGTGGTGATCCCTGTCGACCTGACAGTGAATGGATGCATCCAGCCAGTGCAGGTCCGCAGCCGTCCTGTTCGTGGAACTCTGTCTGCACCACGATGGTGTGAGCAACAGATAATTCTTTGGAACACGCTTCTTTGCCAGATCATCCCTCTCGAGATCGGAACTTCCAGGTCTGCACTAGAAAGGGTAAGGCAAATCAGACCGTTACTGTTTCTTGCCTCATGTCACTCCATTTACACGTTGCCATTTGGCTCCGGCGTGGATGAGTGATTGAGTTCTAGATAGTGCTATCCATGTCAGCTATGATGCGATGGTGAAGATAGCCTGTGGTTCAATGGAGAATATTCTTTTTGCGTCTCTCGTAGCAGCCAGCCTGGTTTAATCCTGCCAACCTGAGTTGATCATACCACTGATATGAAGATGCCTAAATTTGGATCTCGTTCATACACGGGATTTCTGGTAAAGCTGTGGACTTGAGTATTACGCATATTTTTGGCTCGAGCATGGGTTGCCTTGTTGATTTTTACGCAAACTCTAGAGATCATTAGAGGATAGAGGGCAGAAAGCACTATTCATCGATATTGCCTGTCGATGGTATGGAATTATGTGCAGAAACGGTTTGCGCCTGTTTCTTTCAACATCTTGTTGGCAAGAAAGCACTTGCCCTTTCTAAAGGGAGGGATAGCATGGGCGATTTGCTGTCAAGTCCCTTCACTTCTCCGAACTTGGTCAATGTTCTTCATGCGAAGCATCTCGCGTCTCTTTATCCAAGTCCCCGTCCTCGTTCGTTGCTTTTTATTTGAGATGCAGCTGTCATTGTTGAGCTGCAGCATGCCTGATGGCAACTTTTATGTCAGTCAACTTCCAACGTGGTTGGCTAATGCTCGTTAGTTTGGTTACTAGTTCATTTCATCTGTTCATTTATGCTGGTAAGAGATTTTTAGTTGATGTGATGTTCACAATCGTCACAACAAACGGTAAGATGCTCTTAGTTATAATAATAATAACAAAATAAAGTTTTCCTGACGAACTCCACATTATATTCTCGAAAAAATCAGCTTCGGTCATCAGGAAATGGTATCGATGCTATATTTGCTCGTGGAAAACGAATTCGGGCAGTTTGCGTGTTTACTACAGGCCCCCAAAGCACATGGCTGCGTCATAATATTCGGCTCAAACCAAACATATCGTCATCCTGTCAAATTCAAATGAAGCACTTACCACTTACCAGCAGTAACTATCGTCCTGTATTGTCCCTTTCTAAAATAACTTTCCAAAATAACTCTTCCAGAAAAGGGTAGCAATAGGGTATGTCTGGACGCTTCGGTTTCGGGTTTGGTTTTTCACCTGTGGATACCCAATGGATAACCGAAATCAATCATTAGGAATTAAAACTCATGTTTTATAATAGACTAATAATATCTTTCAAAAAAATAATATACTAATAATAACTTGTTTACTTATATACTACTCTAAGTTGACTCATGCAATTATTTACTATTTGTTGCCTCTTGTTTATACATGTGAATATGTTATATATCATGCATATGTTTATAAAAAGTCATCATCATTTTAATATTTTGCCATACAAAACAAGTTTCGGGTATCCAATCGGGTTTCGGGTATCCGCGGGTTTCGGTTTCGGGGAAGGATTTTCACCCGAATCGGTGTTCGGGGCGGTTTTGGGTTTTAAGTTCGGGTTTCGGTTTTGGGTGCCCAGGCACTCCACCCGATCCGAACCCGACCCATTGCCATTCCTACTGGACGCATGAATTTTACAAGCAAATCACAAGAATGAAGATTCGCAGGTCATGCGTGCAAATTGCTACACGCCCTACAGCCTAAAATTGTTGTTAGCAAGCAAGGAAACGAAAAATATCAGGCTTTAAATATGAAATATCCCGCTGTATGTAGGTGGAGGTTTTCTTTAGCAGATGTAAAAGTCAAACTCTAAAGCCAAACTCTCCGAACACGGCATGAATTTCTAAAACAATGAGACGCTGGAAAAAGGCTCCAGAAAGCACCCAGAAGCATATTCAACAACGACATTGCATACCCATTCATTCAAAACCAAAAGTTTCCAGTTCCAGCTCGTAACTCGTGAGCAAGGGAAGCATCCCAGTCACCTCAAGTTGAGCACTATAAATACATGGCTTCGTCTCCCATCCTATATATGTACAATACAATCTTCTAAGCCTTGTTAATACCACCAATGGCTTTTCCCCTAAATCGTCACCTCCCAGCTTTGCTTTATCTGTTTGCACTCATCTCCAAGGCTACTGCAGATGCAAACTTTACAGTGTCAAAAGCGGTGTACTACCCCAACTCTGATACAAAAGGGACCAAGAGTAAGTAACATGTGTTAACATAGTAACCAGTACTGAAGAGAAAACTTTGCAAACGTCACTAGGCTTCTGTGTAAGCAATCATGTCCCTAACAAAGATTTTTCAGCTGGAGCATGTGAATATGGTGCGTTTGGGGCAACACTCAACAATGGCGATGTTTCAGCATCAGCAAGTCTATACAGGAATGGGGTAGGCTGTGGTGCATGCTACCAGGTAAACTCATCTCTAACCAGTTGTGCTAACTATGAAGCAAAACTCTTCCTTTCACACTAAAATTGTTTGTGACTGCCAACAGGTTAGGTGCACAAATCCTTACTATTGCTCTACAAGTGGAGTGACAATCGTGATCACAGACTCTGGGGCAAGCGACGGGACTGACTTCATCCTGAGCCAGCACGCCTTTGCTGGGATGAGGCAGAACAAGGATGCTGGTGCAACACTGCTGAAGCTTGGTTATGTTGGAATTGAGTACAGGAGGTGCGTGCATAATAAACATGGCTTAAGCTCTGAAAACTACAAACATAAATGATCTTGCATAACGAGTTAATTTTGTGGTTTCTCCCAACTTCAGGGTTCCTTGTATCTACCCAGGCAAGAATATCATATTCAAGATTACTGAGAACAGCCATTTCCCCTACTATCTTGAATTTGAGATTTGGTACCAACAAGGCAACCAGGATATCATTGCAGTCCAGCTTTGTGAGGTAAACACTAAACATTGCAGATCATGTAGAAAAAAAGGCAGGAAGTTTTATGATTATTCAGAAAGATTTAAATATGCAAGAACTTAACATGATTTTTTTTTGTTCTAATCACCTCTTGATTGATGGCTGAATGCAGACTCTGAACCTGCAATGCCAGCTTCTGGGCCGAACTCATGGTGCAGTATGGGCTGCTGTCTCCCCACCAAGTGGCCCTCTGTCCATAAGGATGCTATTTAGCAGCGGAGCTCCACATGGCGGTGATCAGAAATGGCTAGTTTCCACAAACATAATACCACAGAACTGGACAGCAGGGGCCACATATGATTCTGGGGTCCAAGTGCAGCTGTAATAGCTATAATCGAATATGCAACAGGAGCATATAGCTAGTTATGATGATTGGTTGTTCCCTTACCTTCTGATCATGTATATACTTGCGACACATTATTGTCATGTTTGTGGTGCCTATATATCAATAGTTTCTCATGGAAGAATATAAAAAGTTTCCCAAACAACTGAGCTATTCAAATAGAACTAGAGCCATCTTTTAAAAAGGGGTAGTTCTTATTGCCAGGGGTGGACCAAGAATCATCATTAAAATGCATGGAGAAAAATGAATTCGATGCAGAGAAGGCTCACGTTTGGTCCCCGCGAAGCTTCCGGGAAGAGGGGTTCATCAAAATTGTATGTAATTAGCAACACAATGACATCAAATTGGCCACAGATAAATACTGTACACCACACTTACACCAATGTTCAACTCAATTTACAAAGGTTGGCTGCGCCATTCAATTGTCCGCTGGAGTATACTAGTTCTGAATGAGGAGGATTCAGTTCTGAAGTTCTATCAAAGAAACAAACCAATTGTTAGTGAACTTTCAAATAATTATAATCAAAATTAATAAGTTTAGCAACAAGATTTCCTATTGCATTTGTATTTGAGAAATTAAACATTTGTTAGAAAAAGCCTAAACACCCCAAACTTCTAATCTTGCGAACAAACAAAACCCGAGTTTAAACTAGTTATAACAGAGCATAAAGGGATAAGCAAATACTAAGATGGGGGAACCACTATGTGTTTACGAAATCTGGTTAGACGTGAAGTAAAACAATAGATCAATTCAGCACGTTCCCCATACATGTCATGTCATATCAATGAAAGACCATCTATTTAGCCAACTATTAGCAGCTAGTCCAGGGTAAAAATTTTAAACGACATTACTCTGATGCCAAACAGCAGGTAGTAGTGAAATGGATACCGATATTAAGCACACTCCCCATAATATTTTGTACTATTCTACCACCATTTGTCTATTCTATGTGCATCCTTAGAAAATACAGAAATTTCTGAGCTCACAAAACTATATAGCCTACCGCCATAACCCAACTTCGAGGTTCGATTAACACAATGAATTCTTTGCAGTTCAAGTCACGCTGCAACACAGTGAATTCTTTAATGTTTAGGACATGAAACAAAATAAGCTGTCTTGAGTAAATTAACACTAGCTACTTACCAATGTTGCTAGTATGATCTGGAATATGGATTGCAAATGTTCCATCAAAGCCCCATAAGACCTGCCATCACCCATGTGATTCCATTTGTTAAAAACAGTACAGAATGATGATATGTTGGAAATGTTAAAACATTATAGATTGTACCATTTGTTGTCTGTGCAAGCACTCCTGCTTGTGCTATATGGTCAGGATGTTGGCTGCCTACAAAGGAAATCGCTTGACTGCTTGAAGCAACAGCATGATTTCCCACATCAGGATAGCCTGTCTGTAGAATATCATCAAGGTCTTTCAGAAGAACACTTGATTGGCTTTCAATGTACGACATTGCCTCCTCTGATTTGGCAGCCCTTGAAGCAATCAAGCTAGCCAACCGGCACATGTTATTGAATCGGGCTTCTGAAGCTGATCGCATAGCACTGCCAGATCCATACGTACGCTCCTCCCCAGTTTGAACAGAACGGGCATCTTTTCTCCATCTTTTCAAAATATATTGTTCTGGGAGCTCTTTGATATTCTTGAGATCAAGTACCTTCAGTACATGGCAGCATTGAATTCCAACAGCCTCAAACTTCTTGCAACTGCAACTGGCCGAACCATCTAGTGCATCAAATTTGACAATGTTCTCTGATGGCTTCTCATCAAGCACAATTTTATACTCTGAGATTGTGCCAACTACACCACAGGGGAAGGACATGCAATTCATGTAAGCCTCAAACTCACCCTGGAACATCTTGAAAGCTTCAGGTGTATAAGCATTTGACGATTGTTTTAGCATTCGTAACGACGGTATAGGTAAAGTAACCTGACTGCCATCAACATCAGCATGCAATTTCTTTGATCGATGCTCTTCCAGGATAGCCTCATAGCGCCTGAAGAACTGCAGAATATCTTCTTGCTCGCTGAGCTCTCGTTTGAGTTCATTAATCATGTTATCCTTCTGAAGAGTGGTGAGTATATCAGCAGAAAAGATAGTTCTCTGATAAGGTAAAGCCCATTTCTCTTTTTCCATGAACAGCCTACTGAGCCACTCACTCTCACTGATGTCATACTTCTCAATTAGCTTTTCCCATGTTGACAAGAACTCCATCTCGTCCTCATAGTCAAAGAGACAATGGCTCAAAGCATTGCTGAAACTCTTTGAGCTTTCAAACAACTGTTTCAAGTGCCTCTTTGAGTTATGGTAGATATGCCACACGCTTGTGCAATGGTTGCTTCCAGGCCAGACCGCTGCTGCTGCAACAGCACACTCAGAACGCTCATCGATCAAAATAGTTTGTGGCTTCCTAGCACGCATAGCATCAGCAAACACCTCAAAGACCCATTTCAATGACTGAATGCTTTCATCATAGAGAAGTGCTGCACCAAACACAAGTAACTGCTTGTGGTTGTCAACACCAACAAACAATGCAAATGGCCGTCCATAGATATTCAATCCATATGTTGTATCAAAGCAAACAACATCCCCAAAACTCCTATAGTCAATTATAGATTTCGCATCAGCCCAGAAGAAATTTACAGCAGATTTCCCATCAGGACCAACCCCTACCGCATAATACACTGAAGGGTTCCCTACCTGCAACTCCTCCAAGTACTGCAATGCTGCGCCAGCATCCCCAAGCTGCACACCCTTCCCTTGCTTCCTTCGATGCAGGTCCCCTGACCCAAGCTCATGTGCCCGAGCCCTCATCTTATGTGACCGCAGCTTATGCACACTCTCTGGATTAGCGAGCGGATGGTTATGCTCTGGGAAGAACTTTGTCACACGGTATGTCCGGCAGGGGGTGATCTTGATCACCATTCTTGCCTGGCATCCTGTCCTTGTTGGTGCCGGGCCTGGCCTAGGGGTGCCTGCTGATCCTGCAACACCATTTGCAGTGACTACGGCTCCACCCTCTTGTTTGGCACGGTCACTAACACCCTCGCGGGAACAAACAAATATCCGTGACATTATCGTCCCGCGCTTGCGCTTCTTGTAGGAGCGGCGGACACTGAAGCCTACATGCTCAGCATACCTGTTGTAGAAGACGTATGCGTCCTCTTCGCTCTCAAAGTGCATGTCCACGTGGGGCCCATCCCTTGGGTCTGGCAAGCTTGCCGCCGCAGCTATGCTGTGGTGTGAGGAGCTTGGTGACAGTAAGGCCAGAGAAACAGCAGGCGTAGCTGCTAGCTCGTGGTTGTGCCCGGCGATGAAGTCAGTGACACGGAAGGCGCTGGCAGAAGGAATGAGCTTGATGGTGAGCGACGCCAGGCAGCCTGTGCGCGATTCTGGGCATCTAGACGCTTGCGCCGGTGAGGACGAGGACGCGGCTCCGGCGCCGGCAATCTCGCCCTGGGACTTCTTGGGCTCCTGGCGGAACCCCTGCTTCGAGCAGACGAAGAGGCGGCGGGTGACGGTGTGCCGCGAGTTCTTGGACTTGTTGGACTTGCGGACGACGAAGCCCAGGCGTGCGGCGTAGTCCTTGTAGAACTCGTAGGCGTCGTCCTCCGTCTCGAAGAACATCCCCAAGTACGGGGATGTGGGGGCGTCGGCGTCAGCGTCATCGCCGGCGGCGGAGATCGATGCTATCAGGGCGAGATTGGTGGCGTCGGCGTCGGCAGCGCCAGAGGAGGAGGGTGAGGAGGAGCCGGAGGACGTGGGGGACGACGGGGAGGACTCGCCGGAGAGGCGGGAGGGGTCACCGGCGGCGGACATTAGGGTTTGCGCCAGGGTTTGGAGGAAGGAGGGAGACGAGGACGGGAGAAGGGGACCTAGGCGACGGAGGGATTGCCTGCGGAGGCGGCGGCTGTGGGTGGATGTGTGTGACTGAGTTTCCACGACAGGGGAGCAGTGTGTGCTGCCACGTATTGATCATGGCAAAGTCGCTTTGGAGCACTTCCAATGAGTTGACTCTATGCTAACTTCATTATGGTGGTTTTAGAGAAAAAAAAGAGAATGCTCGGCGTCATATCGTTTCAGATGAAATTAAGGTTCGCATATTAAATAATAAAAATATATCTATATTAAAAGAGCGAAATAATTGATTGTCAATCGTTAAATTTTGTGAACCCATTGGTCGTGGGCTCACGGGTTATACACGTGAGCAGGACTCTTTCTCACGCTACACGTCAGCCACCAGGAATTTTTCTCCCGGTACACGTCAGCCACCAGGACTCTTTCTCACGCTATATTTTTCTTAAAACACGTGCCTGTGGCGCGTGCCTTTCTGCTAGTGGTAGTAAAAAATGAAAAACTAATTTTTATCGAAGTCGGAAAAAACCTAAGGCTACAAAATCTTAATTGTTTGATTTGCCTCACACTAGAGCTGGCTACAAAATCAAATATAACACTTTAGGATATTTAAATTAAGGCAATAACTGTCGATTGAAAATTGACCTAGAACGAAATGAGCTTGGAACTTGGATGCAAAAACTAGCTCTTTAATATGAAGTGCTATTAACAGATGTCTCGTTTTCTTTCCCTAAGGCACGTGCCCCGTGTTTTAGGACAAAAATATTAATTCAGATGTGTAATCTACATGGACTCTGTAGATTAATCTAGAGCGTTCGATCATCATAAAATCCGACGGTGTAGGCTCAAAGGTGAGATATAATCAATATGGACTCTTTAGATTAATTTAGAGCGTTGGATCATCATAAAATCCGACGGTGTGGAATATAGATGACGACGGACGAAACGAAAGACGACGAACGAAACGAAATTTTTGTCGTGCTTTATAGTATATATTAGGTGAAGTTGACTATTGCTTCTTTCTCATGGCAGATGCAAGTCTCACATTACATTCATCGACTGAGATTCCTTCATTCCCATCTCCTGCCTTCTTTATCATCACAGCGGAGGCGAAACACCTTAAGCCTTTGCTAGCCTGAGGATAACCCCTTTTACTATTTATTGCCGGTTATCAGCTTGTACTCTCTATTCTATCAATAAAATACTCCCTCCGTTCCAAAATAGATGTCATTCTCGCTTCCCGAGAAGTCAACGTTTTCAAAATGCCGGCAATTATATTTTAAAATATATAAATATTTATGTTAAGTAATTAGTATCATCGGAAAGATCTTTAAGTCTAGTTTTTTAACAAATTTATTTGAAAATATAAATGTTGCACGTTTTTTCTATAAATTTAGTCAAAATTGAAAAAGTTTGACCGGCACGCTTCCCATAACGTCATCCTTTTTGGAACGGAGGGAGTAGGCACAATCTCGTGTCTCTGTCCGTTCGTTAAAAAAAAATTCTATTGCCGTGCTCTAGAGCTCCATGATCCATGTGGTTCAAATTTTGTTTAGTTGCCTAACCTTAATTTTACCACAAGCTTAGGGTGCCACAATTTTTATGGTGCCATCACCACACCTTTTTTGCAAAATAATAACCAAAAAAGTTTATAATATGTGGGCCGCGACAAACAGAAAAAAAACAGCGCGTAAAAAATGCAACAAGCAACCAAATACTGGGCAGACTTAGGCCAATCTCAGTGCGGAGTGTATGAGCATTAAATATCATGCCACGTCAACAAATTTGGTGACATGGCAGTGCTATTTATGAGGGGAGTGTCATGGGATGAGAGATGATGTCATGGTGATGACACTCACCCGACACAGTTTTCAAAGTTTCCAGTCTTGACAACCGTGCGATGACACTCTCCACTTAGACTGGCCTTAGTGTGGCAAGCCTAGCATGCAGTGTGGCAAGTTGTGGCATCAGACAAAAGTCAACCATGAGCATTCATCGAATCCTCTTTGTTACCTTCTCTCCCGCTCACCATGGCGCCTGCCTTATGACGATTGGAGTTCTATGGGTTTTTCACATGGGGGTGAAGTCTCATAATGTGCTCCTTTTTTAGTTCCTTCGCCGCTCACGATGCTAATGCCTGCATCGCCCTTTTTACATTTTATCTAGCAAAACAAACCATAGAAACTAGAACTACAACATTTTATCTAGCAAAAAACCATAGAAACTAGAACTTTTTTTCTCGGAAAACGCAAGGGAGCTGCACATCATTATATTAAGAAGATCCATACAAACTAGAACTACACAGTAGTTCAATTACAAGAGAAAAAAAGGGCGTACCCAGTGCCGTAGGCTCCCGCACTATGCGGGGTCTGGGGGCAGGTTGTTTAGCGCACAGTCTTTCCCACACATAAATGTGTAGAAGCTGGGGCTTGAACCCTGGACCTTCCGGTCACAGGCGGTGAACCTCTACCACTGCACCAAAGTTCAATTACAAGAGAACGAAAAAGAATTAAGTCTAGTTTTTTTTTCTTTAAATTTGCAGATTCCCTTGTGCTACTGATCATATGGGCAAAGTTTTTCAGCAATTGTATAACCAAGTAGAGAGCATGCTAGATTACACTGACCAATTTGAAGGGATGAAATTTCCAAATACATCCATCATGATATACTGATGTTCCATTTGACCATTTCTATGCCAAACTGAAATATAAAATTCCAACATTCTTCCATCCTGACAATAAACGCCATTGATCCTAAAAGACACAGAAAAGCCTGTATTCCGAAAATTTTACAGGGTTCAAACACAGCTAATTTCTTTCCCTTTTTTAAACAACAGAGAATCACTGTACAAGTTCTGGATAAACTATCCTCAAACTTCGAATGATTTTTTCCTTTTACTCCAAGCTGCTTAAAGCCCCAAATTGTGATTCCTCCTTCAATGATCCCCTTGCTCTGCATATCGAGGCTGAAGCATACAAAAACTCAGCACAATATTGCAATCCCAGGGATAAACAGAAAAAATGACCAAACGTGGAAATCCATAGGCAATTGCACTGTAGTCAGAGTGCCATGGCATGCCAAAATCTGCCATGACATTGGAGCTCTTCTGCGCATAAGAGATCCCGTCTCAGTGCCCCCTGCTTCTTGCCTCAAGCCAGCCCAGCCAGAAATACTGCCCATCCATGCTATGTGGCAACTGGCAACTGATTTGAATGGTCGACAGAACCAACTGGGATGCATGAGCAATTTGATCTTTTTTGTCAGAGCATAGTCAGCAAAAAGAGGAAGGTGATAAACAGTAGTGACAGGGCATGCCTACCTGGCACAACACGCCATCAAATGGATGTTTGCCTAACTTGCAAATGCAAAGGATCAAAATAAGCTTTACAGGCCAAAGCGAACCTTTCACTAAACTTGAGGGACCAAAATGATCACTAGCCCTATTTATTTAATACCTGCCCATGACCTGAAAGCTCGGACATCTTCAATCCTTTTGTTCTGAGTTTCGGTTTTATCATGCAATGAGCTCAAATTCCTATACAAGTTCTTGTGCAGCTTCAGGAAGACATGCCTGTATTTCCACTTGTCGCAGTAAATATTATGTTTTGACATGTAATTAATGACCTCCATCACCCTTGAAAAATATCCGCCTTTAAGGAAATTCAAAATCAAGCAATCAAGCAAGTCCCTATCCACATCCAGCTCTCCATATTCAAGTCTGCGCTTTATTTCTCCCCAGAGCATGGTGATCTCCCTATGCATGTCCATTGAAGAATAACCACACAGTATGTGGCTAAACGTATAAGAAGTGGGCCTGATATTTTGTTCTCTCATACGCTTATATGTGCACAGAGCATCTTCCATCATTTTTGCCTTGCAGAAGAAAAGAATTGAATTATTGAACTCTAATGTCAAGTGTTCTCCAGGGTTGTAATCTTTCATTTCTTCAGTCAAAGCAGCAAACAGAGATGAATCAGTGAGAGCCATTTCATCGGTCACTATTTTGGCAATATTCTTGACTGTAAATGGTGAATTAGTATGAAAATCATCCATGGTAGATGCAATCTTTTGTATCTGCTGGAGAAGCCCATCAAATTCTTCTGACCTATTCTCCTTCTCATATGCTCTCAAAAGAAAAATGTAACTAGTAATCTCGACTGGGATTCCAGCTGACTCTAAATCATCTAGGATATCATGAGCAGCATGCAACCATCCCATCTGAATGCATGCATTAATCACTTCCGGAGGAGAAATTACCTCTAGATCTTCTTTATGTAACATAATAAAAAGGCTCGATAGTATATGCATATTCCTTGATTTCACACAGCCAACAATAAGTTTAGCAAGAGCCTTTTCAGTATGAAGAAGACATCCATCAGTAAGGACAACAAGGCCAAATTGACTTTCTGCGCCCAAAACGAAACCCCTGTCAACTTTTCTGGGATCAAACATTATTCTATATCCGGTTTTCAGATTTCCAGAGCCAATTTGTATAATACCTTGTTTCTGTAAACCATTGCAAAAGAGAACACTGGATTTTCGTTGCTGATGCAGATTGATTAAAAATTTTGCAGCAGCATCCATGTCATTATATTTGAAATGCAGGCTCAACAGACTGTCATAAAAATACTGATAGTACTGAAGAAATGGCAAAGATATTAAAGAGTCGATGCTTCTTTTCATTTGTATCAACTCATCTCGTTGCCCAACCATCTCAAAGACACGGCTAGCGATCACCACTGTACTTACATCGGCCACAACTCCAACCAGTGACATCAGTTCCATTATTTTCTGGGCCTTGATAATGCATTTAAAGTTTACACAGGACTCCAAAACCATATTGAACAAGGTGGCATTGTTCTTTATTGGATCCAGTTTTTTCATTTCCCGTCTATCTGTAACTTGGTCCAAGAAACTCTCACAAGTCTCAATCAGAACATCAGTGACAAGATAGGATCCAACCTGTGACTTCAACATATGCAGAAACACCATGCTCAGCATATCAACATCAGGGAGCTTTCCACTCTCCAGTAAGATCCTCAGGACCGTGGAGGCTGGAACAGGCATCTGATCTCTCGCAAGCACCAATGCTAGCCTCATCAGAGAGCCACAGTTGAGAAGGTTGCTGTTCATTTGATGAACTGAGAGAACCATGTCAAATGCCCTCTGAAGCCACCTCTGACTAGACATGTAGGACAGAGACACGATCATGCTATTCAGTACCCGCGGGTCAGGAAGACCGTGCAGCTTCTTGTAATTTCCGAAAGATTGCAGCGCCTCTTCGACATTGCCATCCTTCAAATCACCGTCTATCTTCCTCAGCAGCGTTTCACGAGATGGCACCTCCCATGGAAGAACCTTACTGGTGGTTGCGGAAATATATCTCCTCCATGGCCCATAGCCATTGGCCTGGAACAAGAACACAAGCATGCATCTTATTAGTCACAACAGCAAGCGAGCTATGCCCAACAGCATGAATATACTTCAAATTGTTTCGAAGCAGTGTGCTCTTACAAAGGAAGCAGCTTCGGCAGCGGAAGGGACGGATGCGAGGTGTCGCTGGCGGCGGCACGCTTGAAACAAGCTCCTCATTGCCAGTGCCAGGGGTGAAGCTACTTGATGCCGGCCATGAGAGCATTCGGAGTCGGATTCAGTGACTTGCCTTCAGCAAGGCACGACGTAACTTAACCTCCATGTATCCTTCACCCTTCACCAGGAACGGCAAGCCAACGCGAGAGGCAAACAAATCGTGCTCGCCGGCGGACTAGCCCTCCGACGCGCGGATCCGCGCCGTGCCTCCTTGGAGAAGAGGGAGGAAGGCCGGGCCGGTGCTCCGACGCCGCGGAGGGGAAAATCCCCGTCTCCGCAGGGAGGACGCCGGGTTGCCGCCGCTCCTCCAGGCCAGCGCGAACTCCACCTCCTCCCTGGCTCCCTCTCCCAGTTACGCCTGAATCCGGCTCCGCCTGTACCGGAGGGAGGCGGCGCCGGCGAATGAGAGGCCGAGAGGGTTTCTTTTCTTCGGGGAGTTCGGAGGGAACCGAGACGAACGGGGAAAAATGCGCAGCCGTCCGATCGCATCAGCGTCGCCGCCAAAGGCATCGCGATGGATGGGTAGGCCCCAGCCTCCAGGTCCACCACCTCTCTCTCTCTCTCTGCCTGCTCTCTCTCTCTCCCCCCTTCGGCACTCGGCAGTCTCTCCCCCATTTGCTCTTGCCTCTTGAGCCGCATCTGCTTACGCGCTCACCTAGCAACGCCCGGCGACATCGTGTCCTCCACGTACGCGCGCCTCCCCTCGCCGGAATCGGAAGGTAAAACCTCAACGCCTTCCTCCCCCCTTCTCCAGTAAAATTTCCATTTATTCAGTTCAAAACTTACTTTAGTGTATCAGTTTAGGTTCCCAGCTGCTTCGATTCCATTCCTTTCTTGGTTGGAAAATCGATCAGAAAGTTAGGCGTTTCATGCTAAAAGGTTTAGGTTTCTTGGTGCCCAAAGGGTGAAATCCCGTGTTTGGCAGTTCGATTTCTATGCTGAGAAGGCAATATTTTTTTCGTGTTGAAATGGTGGGGGTGGAGCAGACGGCGGCGCGCTCGCCGTCGGGGCCGTCAGAGACGTGGGTGGAGACAGGGGCGGAGACCCAGGGCTTGGCCCCTGGGCTCCTGCCCGGGCTCCAGCGCAGTTGCGCAATGGTCACAGAAGGCTAGGTATTCATGCCGGAGATGCAAAGAGAGAGCTGTTGCGAGCTTCGCCCAGGCTCAGTTCAATCCTTGGGTCCACTACTCAGGGTGGAGGCTGGAGAGCATGTGAGAGGCGGGCAGGTGGAGGTGGAGGCGGGGAGCCAGAGCTCCTATCGGCTTGGCTAGCGGCTATTGCACGTATCTTACCGAGAACTTTACCCGCTTTATAAGCCGATTCGAGTGAATACAACAATAGAGTGCTTCGAGTTTTGCTGTACTTTAGGATAGAGCTTTCTGGCATGGTAAGTTGGTAACACTGACTCACTGAGTGATGGCACAGATTGCGCCATGGATCCAATTCAGTTGTATCACTCCATGGCATGATCCATGTTCAGGACCAGCTGGGAATATTATTTAGATCAATATTAGTGTTAGACCACTCCATCCCAGGTTTAATACAAAAAAGAAAAGATTTGATGGCTGAAAGTTACGGTGTGTATCTGCCTTTATGTCAATCTCCATTCTGCACCACAGCAGTTGCCTGATTTCCTTCCCAAAAAATGATGTTTGTGCATGGCAGCACTATCTCTATTTCCTTGCTTGGATTAGTCCCTAGCAGATTCACCTCCTCTCTGGCGCTAGCACATGTTGCAGGAGATGCACCATGTTGTGGTGCTACACGGCTTCACTGCCTCATGGGAGGAACTTACTTGAAGGCTTCATTGGTGCAAGTGATCAGATCCATTATGATTTAGGAACTTGTCTTTGTCTCTCTTAAGTGATTTGCTGCCCTGTTCATCTATAAATTGCGATAAAGGTGCAATGTCAATGGAAGAAAACAGTAGCACTTGCGTTGCTACACCATCTAGTAAAGAACAAAATGTAGTCAGTTTGTAGCCCAAGAGACATTGAAACACCTTCTGGTCGGTTAGTTGTTTCTTGTCCCTACACATATAAGTTCTGGCCTTTCGCCCCTTCTAATATTATATTGCACAAGGAAGTTCTACTGTATCAAGGATCAACTGCTTTGATTGCTTTCATAATTCTAGTCTTCTAGAAAACTTTCTGGCACATTTCTTCTTTCCTTTTCTGCGCATGCCCTTTATGAAACAAAGGAGGCACCTTTTCCAATGTAGAAATAATTGAAGGGCACTGAGGATACTCTACATAGTTAGCATTTCCTGTGTATAAGTTTAAAAGAACATATATTTCACCTGGAGTGAGTGTGTGGGAATTTCAGTGAAATTGTCTGCTCCAATTTATTAACTAGTATATGCGATGATGCACACATTGCCGTAGTTGTAGGTGAGCTCATCATGGTTCTGTTAAGAATATCTGTACGAAGTTCATGACATAGTTGCTCTATTTTCAGGCTAACTTGAAAGTTTTAGACCAATGGAAGAGGAAGAGTATACCACTGAATCATCTAACGAAGAAGATGTACAAGAAGATGTTGAGAAAGAAGGAAATGGTGCTGAAATTGATGTCTTCAAACCAGTTGATATAGATCCGGCATGTTTGCCAAAAGTAGGGATGATATTTGACTCGGAGGAAGATGCCTTTCAGTTCTATGTGACTTATGGCTGTCACGCAGGTTTTGGTATTACAAGAAGATCTAACAACACCTTTGATGGTTTCCGCTATCGCTCTACATTCATATGTTCTAAAGGAGGGCAGTCTAGACTGAGATCTGGTGTAACAAGACCTGCAAGAAAGCGAGGCATAAAGACTGGCTGCAATGCTAAGATGATCGTGAAGGACGCACATTTTCAGAACCGCTGGGAAGTAATTGTTCTTGAGTTGGAGCACAACCATCCTCTGGATCCAAGTTTGCTTAAATTTAAGAGGCATTTGAAGAACTCTCCTTTCTCTCTAAATCCACCCCATATGTCTGAGTCTGAGGGACCACAAGGCAGCTCAGCTGTTGCACTTTCAAGCAGAGGTGGTGATATTGGTGTTACTTCATCTGCACAGACTGAATTCAAAACCAAGATAGACAGAAATAGGAAATTGAAACTTGCAGAAGGAGACTTGGAGGCACTGTTCGGTTTTCTCAACAAAATGCAAGACCAAAACCCTTGTTTCTTTTACAGTTTAGATATGAATGAGCAAGGGCAGCTAAGGAATGTCTTTTGGGCTGATGCCAAATCACGCAGTTCATACAATTACTTTGGTGATGTTGTTGCTATTAATGTCACAAACTTCAGTGATCAGTATGATATGCAGTTTGTGTCATTCGTGGGCACTAACCACCATGCACAGCCAGTGTTACTAGGCTGTGGCCTGCTTGCAGGTAGATCTCTTGGAGCTTACGTGTGGCTTTTCGGTACATGGTTAAGATGTATGAATGCCAAGCCACCACATTCAATAATTACCAACTACTGTCATGATGTAGCGATAGCTATTAAAAAGGTTTTTCCTAATGCAAGGCACCGTTTTTGCCTTTCGCACATCTTAAATGAACTTCCTGAAAAGTTGGAAGAAATGGAGAATAAGGATGAAGTTATTTCCGCATTCACCACACTGGCCTATGATTATGTTACTATGCCTGACTTTGACAAAGAGTGGCAAGATACCATCCGACATTTTCACTTAGAGGGAAATGAATGGTTGTCTAAACTATATGAGGTCAGGATGCAATGGGCTCCTGTTTATGTGAAGGATTTATTTTGGGCAGGAATGTCTGTCACAGACAGAGGCGATAGTGTTAGTGACTATTTTGATGGCTGGTTGACGTCAGGAACCTCTTTGAAAATGTTTGTAGAGCAGTATGAGGAAGTTGTTAAAGATAAGTTAGAAAAGGAATCTTATGAAGATTTAAGATCATTGCAGATGAGGCCACCAATGATGACAGGGTTACCTGTGGAAGATCAAGCCGCAAAGGTTTACACTGCAGAAATCTTCCAGAAGTTCTTTAATGAAATAGGACATTCATTTCATTGCAATTACAGTATACTTGACCGGAATGATTCTGTGGTTACTTACATAGTTTCAGAGCATATCAATCCAACAACCAAGGTAGACTACAAAGTTGTTTATGATAATGTTGAAGATGACATATGGTGCCTCTGCCGGTTGTTCCAATGCAAAGGAATACTGTGCAGGCATGCGCTCACTGTACTGAGACAGGAGCTTGTGCTGATGATTCCACCAAAATACATCATTCATCGCTGGTGCAAGGATTGTAAACAAACATGCGCTTCCATATCTGAACCTGTCTCAGCCAGTAATCAGGAACTGGGAAGCTATGATGATCTCTACAAGCTTGGCCACCAATACTTTGCAGAAGTTGTGGAATTTGGTTCCATGAACTCAGAATCAAAAGAATATGCTTTGTCAATCATGAGGGAAATCAGGGATAAAGTGATTTCATATGAGAAGTCACTAAGAGATCAAAGGGTTGACAGCCATGTTTCGACAGCCAACTTTGCATACAATCCTGTGAACGAGGATTTTACGGATGATGCATTGCCCATCTCTCTTAGTACAAAGGGCTGGGATCTTACCCAAGGCCAGTCGAAGCGTTCCCGCAAGAAGAAGCTGGCGACCCCAACTGTTCTGGATACCTTGAAAAAGAAAACTAAAAGGGCATATAACAAGAGGAGGAATGCCACCGCAAACACCCTAAAAACAGCAGTCACTGCAACTGACAGTGTAACTGATGCCACAAATGTATGTGATGTTATTAGATATGCACAAACGGGTAGCAATTATTGTTTTGCTAATATAAAAGTTTTTATTTTTTTGATTAGGTCCAGGCGAATCCTGTAAATGAGGGATGGCCGCTAACATCGACTGGTGCTCCAGAAACTTTTCCTTATGGAGTAAGCTGAGAAATAAGCTTTCTGTTTTTTGTCTTGTCTTTGCTCTTTCAGGAGTTGGTGGAATTCATGCATACTAACATTCACTTTTTTGTAGGTGGAGACCATTTCATTTGATTTGTCACAATACAACAATGCGCCAAGCTTCCATTGGCCTGAAAGCAGTAGCAGGTCTCAGCTCCAATGAGAGGAAACATCTGTGCAATTGCGGATCTCTTCCAATAGACTTAGTTCTGACTGCCTCATAACTGGGAAAAACTAGGGGTGATAGATAAGGTCTGACCTTGGTGACCCATGCCTGTCGGTAAATCCCTGAACAAAGGTGAAAAGAAGAGATCAAATTTGGTGATAACCAGTAAAATCGACCATCTTTGAACCATTTTGGTCTAAAGGGGTTTGTCCAATATGCGATGTGCCCCAGTCCAATTGCGGACCTGTACATAATCATTTCCCTTTTCCTTTTTGCTTCCTTGGATATTAGCAGCTCTTGTTAGGTTCATCTGAACTATGTTAGGCCAGGTGCACTTGAACATATCACTGATATAATTTGATGTGGTGTTTCCCAGTAGTGTATCCCTGTAAATCGTGTGAACTTCTGTGAATCCATTTGCAATCAGATGTTTGCTGCTTCTCTGTGAATCAACGTTTTTTTTTTTTTTTTTGCGAATGTGAATCAACATTCTACCCTGGCAAACTGGGATCCAGCAAGTTGATCCCAGGAAATCTCTAATCCGAGCCTGGTGATTGGTGAAGAACTTATCTAGGGAGACTGGGATAGTAGTATAACCTATTTCTTTTCTCTGTCCAGGTCCGGGAACATGGCAGTTGACAGCTGGCTCTGCTGCAGTGCTGCTTCCCAAGGTTGACCTCAGCCGCTCGTGTCGCTCCTTCACCTCCGGTCGCCGCCGTGGTGCCCGTGCCGCCGCCGTAGATCCTTCTGACATCGCCGCCGGATCCGCCTGGGACAGCCGGACCTGCTCTGGTCCGCGGGATCCAGGCGTAAAACAATGGTACCCATCACATGCCATCTCATAAATCTTCGCACCCACATTCACTGTCCCGTCCATGGTAGTCGTAGCAGGTCAGAAGAAGCTGAATCCTATGGCGCTATGCCACGGCATTGCCCGCCACCAGCCTTCACGCATCAGGACTCGGGAGGGCTCCTCCTCTGGCCATGTTAGTTCACATCCGAAATATTTTCATCCATCACATCACAGGAGAATCTTTGATGCATGAAGTATTAAATGTAAACGAAAAATGTGAAAAGTTATATGGATAGACTGTAAATCGCGAGACGAATCTAATGAGTCTACTTAATCCATGATTTGCAACAGTAGTGCTACATTAATCATCCCTAATTATGGATTAATTACCCTCTAATTACCATTGTTAGATTCGTCTCGAGATTTCCAACCTATCCATATAACTTTCCACTTTTTTCGTCTACATTTACTACTTCTAAATTGATAAAATCAAAACCCGAATTTTTTTTACGAAATGTTTTCGCGAACTAAACACGGGCTCTGTCCCTGTCCTTGCCATTGCTATTATTATTTCTGCTCTCTCTGTCATGTTGCAGAAATAAGAAATGTGCAACAAATTTTTTTTTGGGTCTTTCTCGAGAATGCAACCTTGCAATCACTTTGGCCTCACTCTTTCACTTGTGGAAGCAATGCGTCGTGATTTGCACGGGCGCAGATGCAACGGCGAATAATAATACACCTTTTTTTAAAAAAAACACTACTAGGAAAACTGAAGAAAGTTGAAGATGACTCTGGCAGTACTAGAATAGAGGTGTATGGAATGATGCAAAAGGTTTTTCTACTGCAGGTTTCACGTGCTGCTCCTTGGGACGCCACACAGAAAATCACTTGTGCTTCCAACAAGATTTTTACTCCCTCCCTCTCATAACCACGTCTAGTTATCACCTGCTGTGACTTGGGTTGCACACGGTCCTTGCCTCCTTGGAGAGCTTTCGAGCTTGGCTAGAGACGACAGCCTTGACTATCTTCTCGCCGCCGCGGCGAGGATGGTCTACACGTCAGCCACACTGGTCCTAGAGCGAATATACTACGGAGTACCTCCGTTCCAGAAAGAATGCACTTTCGCTTCTCGGGAAATTTTAGAATCTTAAGTTTGACCAATTATAAATAAAAAATATAAATAATTATGATATGAAATATATATCATTAGATTCGTTTTTAAATGTAGTTTTTTAACAAATTTATTTAGAGCCATAAATATGAATACAATCCACTAGAAACTTGGTCAAACTTGAACAATTTAAGGCACGCAACCCAAACGAGCATCCTTTTTGGGACAGAGGGAGCATATAAGTGCAGCCTTGAGCTGCGTGCAACAGTTGACATGGAGTCCGTGGCAAACATCAAGAAGGTCGGTCCTGGTCCAGCTCATGTAAAAAGAATAAAAATTCAAGCAGCAAAGGCTCTTCAAATTGGTATGCCATATAAGTTTAATCCCTCCTAACTAGAACAAGATTGAAGATAACATATCTAGTTCCAATCCCACATAGCCACATTGAACATATATACGTGTAACCTCTCATCTCATCTCATCTCTATGTTAGTATAGGAACAATGGGGAGTCATGTTGGCAATCTGGTCTCATCTCAACAATTTCATATCAATCTCAATTTTCTTCAAAAAAATCTCAATTTCTCAATCAAATAGGATGGTGGTTTGATTTCTTTGCTCCACCAAACAATTTCTTACTCCTTCCCGTACGTCATTCTAGAAATGTGCATCAAAGCCTCTCAAACTTTGGACATAAATTATTTCAATTACTATGTGATGAACATAGTATAGACTCATGAACCTAGTGTAGGTGCAGCTAAGTTTGTTAGGTCCATTCACCCCCGGATCACCTCTGCTCTCTACTGGTAGACGACATGTATGTTCGACTGTGAGACTGCTATAATAATTTCATACCGTGTTCATTCATAACGATTTTTTCTTAAAAAGTATAACAAATTTAATAGTTTCATTTTTCACTAAACTACATAAAGTAGTAGTAATGGTTGTGTGTTCCATCATTTCATGGTTTGGCTTTGTCTTTTGGTGAAGAGTGGATTTAGCCTAAAGTGTTTAATGTAGTATTCAAAAAGTTTCTTTTTGAAATTTATATATCAGTCTCGTAAAAAATCAATACAAAGTCCATTGCGTTAATGCTGTATATAACTGCAACCCACTTCTTTTGTCTTACATAAAGCGTCAGGATTTTCAAACTAAAAAACCAACAAAAACCCTAGCTCACCCTTTTTTTAAGAACAAAACCCAGCTCACCTGAAGCCTTCACTCCACCACCACCACCACCGTTCCACTCCACTCCACTCCACACATCCCACCAAAATGGGGAGGCTGCTTCCTCGCCACCCCTCCTCCCTCCTCCTCGCCGCCGCCGCCGCGGCGATCTGCATCTCCATCGGCAACCTCGCCGGGGTGCGGTGCGCGCCGGTGTACCGCCCCGACTACCTGGTGGATGGGAACCAGCTGGTGGACATGCAGTACCACATGGGCCCCGTGGTGTCGGCGTCGCCGACCAACCTCTACCTCATCTGGTACGGGCGGTGGGATCCCTCGTCGCAGGCGGTGCTCCGCGACTTCCTCTCCTCGCTCTCGTCCCCGGCCCCGTTCCCCGCCGTCTCCGACTGGTGGGCCCGCACGCCGCGCAAGTACGCGGACCAGACGGGCGCCAACGTGACGGGCGCGTTCGCCGTCGCCGGCGAGCACTCCGACGCCGGATACTCCCACGGCGCCTCGCTCCGCCGCATCGACGTGCAGTCGGTGATCCGGTCGGCGGTGTACGCGTACCCTGACCCGCTCCCGCTCGACCCTTACAGCGGCGCGTACCTGGTGCTCACCTCCCCCGACGTGCAGGTCGACGACTTCTGCCGCGCCGTCTGCGGATTCCACTACTTCACCTTCGCCTCCGTTGTCGGGGTCACCGTGCCGTACGCCTGGGTCGGCAACAGCGCCACGCAGTGCCCTGGCAAGTGCGCCTACCCGTTCGCCGCCGCCGAGTACGGCGGCGGCGCCGGGGGAGGAGGGCAGGCGGTGCTGCGGCCGCCGAACGGGGACGTCGGGGTGGACGGGATGGTGATCGTGCTGGGGCACGAGCTGGCGGAGATGTCGACCAACCCGCTGGTGAACGCGTGGTACGCGGGGGACACGCCGACGGCGCCGACGGAGATCGCCGACCTGTGCCTGGGCGTGTACGGCGACGGCGGCGGCGCGGGGGGACTGGTCGGGAACGTGTCCCGCGCGCCAGACGGCAGCGCCTACAACGTGAACGGCGTGAACGGGCGCCGGTTCCTCGTGCAGTGGCTGTGGAACCCAGTCCGCGGCGCCTGCTACGGCCCCAACGCCAGCAACTGACCCGGCGCCTAGGCCTGTTCCCTTCAATCCTTCCTCTTCGCTGCAGGGAATTGGCCAGTTCAGTTCTCCATGCCATTGTGCTCAATGGCATTGCAGAAATCAATGGGGGTTCCATTCCATGGATGAATGGATAAGATAAGAGCGTTTGATCTCTCTCCCTCGGAGACAAGGATGGTACCAGATGAGCCAAGAAATTCTGAAGCAACACCTTTATGGGTGATACTGAATGGTTACATGAACTGTGTGTGGGTTCTGAATTTCTGTTCGACTGCACCTCAGTAGGGAGCTATGAGAAATTGCCAATTTGTTCCTCGATTTGTTTGAATTTTTGCTGCATAAAGTGTGATTGATTTCCCTTGCTTTCTAGCACTTGAATTTGGTTTCAGCTTGCTGAAACAAAAGTGGCCGCCTGCTTGATTGTTCCCTTCTAGCTTTATTTACCCCTTTTGACTCTGCATGCTTTAGTCTGGTCATCATGGTAACTCTGCAGCTTGGTCTCCTTGCCTGACGACCCTCTCCTATCTTTTTCTTCTGAGAACCTGTTCCCCCTTTTTTACTCTTGCAATTAGAGTGGACAGACATCGAATTACGAAGTGGAGTAGTACAGTTTACTCCTACCTTGGGTCAGATAGTGTTTAAATGACTTCTACTGCTGTAATTACAGTGCGACATTGGACTAGAGTACAGAGATAATTACAGTACCACTGGATCAGGCGGATTCATCTTCTCAGGGATCAGGGCCCTCACCTAACTGGCTTCCGCATGGACATGGGCTCATGAAGTCAAGCATAAACAATTAAATATCGCCCAAAAAAGTTGAAACACTGCATCTTAATCTCGATATTTGGGGATGAAAATTTCTGCAATCTCATATACACGACTGCTTCTGCTCAACGATTCAGTGCGAGAAAAAAAAAAGAACCATGAAGGAAATTTACATGGCCAATTCAGAACACAAACTCAAGGTTGTGCAGGTTGTCTTTCCAGAATCACTGGCTACAATCTACTCCCTTTCCTACACAACACCTAAACAGTGAGGAATCAAATTCAACAAGCTAGTTCATCACTCATTAGTAGCGAGGTTGCTTACACTAGTTGTGCTCGTCACCAATCGAAATCTACTGCTAGTGCTAGTGAGTTCATTGCTAACGACTAGATAAGGCAGATCATCTAGCAATGCTCCAGATAAGGCAGATCATCTGCAGTCCACACAAGATACAGCAGAAACCATTATCCTAGTTACCAGTTCCAAACTGAACAACTCAAGCATTCACAAAGAGTGACAGAAGTTTCAGCATTCAGCCAAAAGGACTTTTCACTGGCATTTCTTAGGCATGCCACTGCACGCATTGAAACAGCTTCAAATACTCGAAAGAGTAATTAAGGTTCAGCATACAGATGGAAACTTAAACTGGGACAAAACTAACAGCTCTGATAGAAATGCTAAGATAAGTTGGTTCAACTGATGCATGACACTTTCAGATGGCACTCCAGAATGTCACTTCGCTCACTTTCCAAATGGTTCACAGCATGGTAAGCTTGGAGATGAACTTCTTCTTTGACCTCAGCTGAAAAGTACGTTGGGGAAGACAAATCAAAGAATGAACAAACAATCATATACAGTGCTCCTCGTTTTTTTAGGGTTGGACCGCACCGATCCGCACGCTATTTTCAGGAACGGAGTGGACTCACAGACGGATCGAACCGGACCCTTTGCAGGCCTAGTTGTTTTACAAACTGTTCTAAAACAGGACATGGTTCAGCATAGTAGATGTAGACAAATTAAGAAACTAGTGCAAGCATTACATAGAATAAATGAACATAGGTACCGAACTCAAATAACATCTAAACTGATTCAACTCTATCTATATAACTAGATCACAGTGATGTTATTTTATATCAACTCTTAAACCAGCATTATATGATGACTGAGGTGATTAACATGGGCGATGCTACAAAACCAGGAACATAAATGGTACAATGCTAAGATGAGTAAAACCAAGAACAGTAGTAAGATTGGCCTACATATAGAACACCTCGATTGGATAGCAGGGGAAAACAAGGTTTAATTACCTCGTTGCTGTGGCCACACTTCTTCTTGCGGCAGTTTTTGGACCTGTAGGGAAGGCGCGCATAGCAGCTGCAAAGACATTACAAGAACACAATCTTAAATGCTAATCCACACATAGCCATAACAATGCAAAGGGGTAAACAACACAGAACTTAGTAAAATGAACAAACATATATAGATGGTAATAGAACAGTGAACAAATAATCTCTTTGTGTTTAGCAAGCTCACAAGTCAGCTTGCCTATCTTGCGGTTCATACTCATTTGACAATGAAACATGACTGAACCATACATGAAAACAAACATACAGATTGATTTCTTTAGCTTAGTTTTTTTTAAGACAATTTCTTGGGCTTAGTTACCTCCGTCTTAAAGACTTGAACAGTACATACTGTACCATACATGAAAACACAAAACAGTGAACAAATAAAATTTGCTGTGTTTACCTAGCTCATTTGGCAACTGTGCATATATTATGATTTATCCTTAGATGAAGGATAACTATATGAACAAGGTGTTGCACTTCATGTCATTGCGACAGGAAAGATAGCTAACTAGCAGTTCAGATAGATTATTAGATCAATCTTATTACACATATATCATTCGCAATCAGTGAAACAGGACAAAGATCCTACATGAAAACAGAAATATAGATCGAACTCTACGTCCAGTTACCTCGATCTTAAACAAGGCCTACTGTAAATATGGAAGCTAAACATGCAGAAATGAAGAACAAATAAATTTGGAGGGTTCAGCAGCTCGTAAAGAAGGCAAATCCACACACTAAATGATTCATTGTACATAGACCAGATTAAAAATGATTGCGTGGCTAACAATTACAAGGACTCGTAAATTGTTAGTTGCGTGGCTGATTAAATATTCAGATAATGTACTTATGACTAGGTCTAGGTGGAGTAACTACGCAATCCAGTTCAGATCATTGCATAGCCAGCCAACCAAGCTAATTAGCAGTTGCATCATAGCACCAGTCTCCATTGCATGGCACTGGACTGTACTGAGCTACATCGACGACAAATGCAGATATTTATAGAACAGAATATTAAATAACAGAATCAAGCAGGGCTACAACCTACCTGCGGCAAATCTTCTTCTTCTCATTGTGCTTGCGGGCAAGGTTGATGAGGTCCCACGGGACGGTCATGGTGGGGTAGCCGCCCCTGCCGCCACCGCGGAGGCGAAGCACCAGGTGCAGCGTGGACTCCTTCTGGATGCTGTAGTCGGCCAGCGTGCGGTCGTCCTCCAGCTGCTTCCCCGCGAAGATGAGCCGCTGCTGGTCCGGTGGGATGCCTGCAAAATAAATTGATTAAGCAAGGATCTTTATGGCCGCTTGGTTGACCACTACTCACACAAGGGAGATTGAAATCCGAGTTCCAAAACAGAGATCTGGTCAGTTCAAGTGAGTTCAGGAATCATCAAGAATCTGATGGTACCCTCAGAAGCACAATTGGCCCAGCAAGGCAATCAAGACCTTTCTTTGAACGCATCGAAAATAAAGTTCTGATTTTCCAGCTTATATATCCAGATTGAACATCAGATTGCTTTGTTCTAATCTAAAAATGATCAAAATCGGAGACCGCTATATGGAAATGCGATGAAACACACTAATGATCAGTTAATGCATCACACACCACGATCCCAACAAGAACATCCCAACGCATGGCAAGGGTCGGTAACGAACACTTCAAAAAAACCCAAAAGAGCAAGCTTTCAAGCACTAAACGAAGGAGGTGGAGCAGGAAAGCTAGCACGCGGTGGTACCCCGAAGCTATCGAAGCACCGCAGAGAGGAGGAACCGAGGAGGGTGACCAACCCAACCCAACCACACATCGACGATCACGAAAGAACTAGAGCCATGCGAGGGATCGGTAACCAGAGTACCCAACACATCGAGATCGAGACCAAAGAAAGGGGCAGGCAAAGCAGGGCGGCGCGCGGCCGGGCGTAGAACTAGCTAGTTACCTTCCTTGTCCTGGATCTTGGCCTTGACGTTGGCGATGGTGTCGCTGCTCTCGACCTCCAGCGTGACGGTCTTCCCCGTCAGCGTCTTCACGAAGATCTGCATCTCCGCCGCCCGGTTGCTCGCTTCCTCCCTCTCTCGGTCGCTCTCCTCCCCTCCGGCCGGGGCGGGGGTTTTTGGGGGGTTGTGGCGGCGGTAGTGGGGGGAGTGGATGGAGCGGTGGAATGGTGATGGTGGTGGGCAGGGTCGGACACGTACTGCCCTTTTTGTAGGCCAGGGGAGGGAGGGGAGGAAACGCGGCCGCTACGAAACAGCAAGCCGGGGAGTGGGTGACAGCGTGACACTGACGCGGGCGCTACGGAATCGCCTCCGGAACGGCGAGACTGCCCCGCCCCACGCCTCGCCGTACGTAGGAGGGAGGCAACGGAACGGAGAAGACGAGAAGGGAATGCATGGTGCCGGGCTTTTGTCGGGCCGGCCTAGAGCACGGCCCACAGAAGGCATGTGTTGGCCCAATACTTACTGGACATGAAAGGGCTGTGCAATCATTTCACTTTAACGAAGGCATTTGTTCGAATAGAGATGGAATTGCATCTTTGGTGATGAATTTTTATTAGGCGCTGGAAGAAATAGTTACCAGCAAAGTAGGGACGCAAGTAGTGATGATAATAGGTTATGAGGTTCCTTCTCTTGTTCCAGGGCTTTGATCTGAACCGTTTTATGACGCTGGTAAATTCCCCAGCTCAAGGGTAAAATGGCGCCCATTTGATAGTCGTGCCAAGCACAAAGTATCTCTCATATACTACTTCACCTCGATCTCATCTGCTGACAAAAAGACATTTGAAATCAACGGTCAGTTGCGACTACATGCTTAAAGAGAAAGTTACACCGGTAATAATTATACGGATTCAGTGGCCAGAAATAAAAAAGAGTTATTCATTTGCTCCAATAATTATTGGGAAAAAAGAAAAGATTAATGCAGAACTGCTGGAGCATATTTTTTTCATCAACTCTCTCAATATGGTTGGATTGGAAAAAATAAGACTGTTGGAGATGCTCTAACAAATTGGTATCAAGGTGTGGGCTTAAATATGAGCTTTTTTCACTAGAGTGTAGCATCCTAATATGACCTTGTGAGTTGTGAACTTGTGCTCGGTAAAATATGATACTTGTGACATGCTAATTCATCTCTTATGATTTTTCCTCTCCCAATAATACAAACTCTCTTATGAATTTTCCTCTCCCAATAATACAAACTCATCTCTTATGATTTTGCCTTTCCCATCTCCAGCACCTTTCCCTTTTCCAATAAAACTAATAGATTGGGAGAGCTGGTAATTTTTTTTGTTCCAGCAGTTCCCTTTTAACCTTCCCCTTTTCTAAGAATTATTGGAACAAACAAATAATCCACCTAAACTCTGCCCAAAATGAACGGTGCCAATATAGTACTTGCATTGGGATGAGATTACTAGTAACGGGAAAATGTTTATTGGAGGACTGCTAGAGATGCTCGAGATAACAAGCTATTGGCACCTTGTGATTTTCGTATACGGATGAAATTAGAAATGGATTTAATCCGAATTTTTTAATTAGCACGACCTTATAAATATGTATATCATAGTTTTGAGAGCATAGTATTCCGTATATGCTAAATATCTCCACTGTATGAAATTTGGCGGCAGCAGATGAAGAGAGGCAGGGTTGGTTGAAAAGACATGCTTAAGGAAAGGCAGATGGCCAGATGGGTCTTAAACCCAAAATGAACTGCCTTCAAGGCTTCAACGACACATCCACGCTTTGTACGGATGAACAAGCCTCTTGCCTGCTCTGATTTTATTTTAACATTTAGCCTACGCTGATTTTATTTTATTCTTAACATCTTAGCCTGCGCTGATTTTATTTTAGTCTTTCGAGAATCACTGGCGTCAACCTACTCAACAACACAAACGCCAATAGCAATTTAGTCCATTCATCCGCAAATTCAGAAAAAAAAAGAGAAAAAATCGTCAAGAAACCAAAGGGTCAAAATATATCCAGCAAAAGAAACATTTCGTAGAAATGCCACTGCCACGCCACACAATGATATTGACTACTGAGTTCACGAAAGAGTAAACAAGGTTCATAACAAACATCAGGTTGAAAATTTAAAGTAGGTAAAAACTAACACCGCTGATAACATGTGTAAATGCTAGCTCAAGACAAATTTATTCAGCTGATGCATGGCGCTTTAAGATGACACTCCAGATTGTCTATTGCTAGCTTTTCATGGCTCACATAAGCTTCTTCTTTGCCCTCAGCTGAAAAACGATGTAGGAAAAGATATCAGATCAAAGGACAGAGATTGAGGTTTGCTGCTGGTTAAATCTACAGATATATATTGTTGCACAAAACAATGTAAAATGAAATGTAGCTTAGTGGATGGATATGGAGCAAGTATTTTTTTTGAAATAATATGGAGCAAGTATAAAACGAAAAAGTTCAAGCAAACAGAACGTAAATTCTAAACTTAGCTAAGAAATTCCATTGACTTTTGAAGAGATACACTACCACATCCAAAAGGACCACAATGCTGCCCTTAGAAAACAGAGACAGGCATCATGAAAATAACAGGTGACAAACCATGCATTTCTATAGAAATACTAGCATTCCAATGACTGGGATGTGCTGACCCAAATATGACTCATGTGGCAGAGAAATTATAGGATCGGAGTCTGAGAAGGCTCTCACCGCGTTGCTGTGGCCACATTTCTTCTTGCGGCAGTTGGTGGCCTTGGGGTGAAGGCGTGCGTAGCAGCTGAAATTCAGACATTGAAAAAAAAAGAGCATCGATTAAACTGCCCAACCAAAAATTGAGAGAGGCTCGACATGCAAGAACTGGAGCGCTTATCATATATAAGACTAAACATCAAATTTGCTGTTATTCTAACAGATAAATTTGGAGCATCTAGCTAGCTCGTAACTAAAGATGGAAAATCCAAGTGCTAAATGATTCGTTGTAGACCGGAGTATATATCGCGTGGCAAATTAACAAACTAGATCGACAGGCGCAAACACAGATCTTGAGTTACACCCCGACCTATATATACTAAATTAAACCATCAATTAAATTCATGCAACAAAGGGTATGTATAACGAGATGGTTATACGTACTGGCGGCAGATCATCTTCTTCTCGTTATGCTTTCGGGCAAGGTTGATGAGGTCCCACGGGACGCGCATGGTGGGGTAGCCGCCCCTGCCGCCGCCGCGGAGGCGGAGCACCAGGTGCAGCGTCGACTCCTTCTGGATGTTGTAGTCGGCCAGGGTGCGGCCGTCATCCAGCTGCTTCCCGGCGAAAATGAGCCGCTGCTGGTCCGGCGGGATTCCTGCTAATTCAGTAAGCAAGCAACAATCAATTTCCAAGGCCGATCAAAAGTGTACAAAAATGATCAGGGCTGAGGCGGCGGCGGTGTATATATATATATATCTCGCCTTCCTTGTCCTGGATCTTGGCCTTGACGTTGTCGACGGTGTCGCTGCTCTCGACCTCGAGAGTGATCGTCTTCCCCGTCAGCGTCTTCACGAAGATCTGCATTGCTGTAGTTGTGGTGGGAGATCAGAGATGAACTGCCGGTGGAGAGGTGTGCGTGCGATGGTGGCGGCGGACGTGGTCTCCTTTATGTAGAGGGAGGGAAGGAGGCGAACGTGCCTGTCACGGAACCCTGGGAGGCGCCGAAATTCTCGGCACGAGCGACGCCGCGAATCCGCCGTGCGGTTGCGCGCGTCTGGTTGGGTTGCCTTGCCTTGCGAGGACACCGAGGAGACGAACGGAAATGAGGCGCGGCAGGACGACGAGGCCACTCGCGCATATGATGGATGATGATGGCCTGCTGCATTGTCGGGCAGGCCTGGAGCAGTGGAGCACCACCCCGCCCAGAGGCCCCCCAGCCAGGCCGTAGAGCAGCACGCAGGCCACCTCTCTCCTCATGGGCCATGGTCCAATTAGCAATGGCGGCCTAAATGCCTGTAATAGTAATACTACTACAGTCTACAGTACTACTCCACTCATGGAGCAATAATTCCCTTCTTTCTCTTCACTAGAACATGATGCGCGCTATGCGCGCCTTATAACAAATGGAATCACCTCTCATTTTGAGAGACAAGCACAAATAAACAATGATATAGAAAATGCAACTGTTGCATACCATCAGAAAAATAAACAACAAAGGTAATGAAAGCAGGCAAAAACAAACAAACTCTCATTTGATGTGAGCATACAAATATTCATTAAACCATTGAGAAACCCACTATTAAACCATTGAGGAGCAAACCGCGCACAGAGTGAGGAATATAAGTAAAGAACCGATGCAATTGTAAATCTGATCATCATCACACTTTACCTGAATAAAAAAATTTGTAAAACAAACTATGAATTACGATTGTTATATATGCTTTGCTATGACAATAGGATATATGAGTTCTCATGACTGCTACGGCCTACGGCTGTCAACATCGAAGCCCACACCATCTGCAACCAAGGGGAGCGAAACGTGGCTGAGATAATGTTCCCAACCTGACCACCAATCAACCTGCAACAAACAAGGAACAAAGAGTGGATAATTCACTACTAAGTAAAAGTTAATTTGTGAGTTCATTGTCATGAGCTCTTAGTCTCCTAATATATATATAAACCGACCTATAAAGTAAGAGTCGGTTCATATATCATATTGGATCTTGCACATTGAATGTATTGTCTTTTAGACACCTACCAAACAGATATAACTATGATGGTGCAAGTTTTTATAGGAAATTTACAACAATGGGTGAAAGTGGTAGCATTTATAACAATTTTCATCTATGTGGCCTTTGTATTGTTATAGCAGAGTTTAAGAATTCGAATTAAAAAAAGAAGAAGAAAATAAAATCAGGAATGCAAATACCACATACTTAAAAATGCTAGAGCACTGAGCAATAGCTTTAAGATAAGACATCTAGTTCCAGGTTAAATCAACCATCATGCACTTTATATGGATAGCACTAACCTGTGGGGTATATGACTATTTTTCGTAAAGAGCTAAAATGCTATCACCCAATCTTGCGCATCAGACTTGGTTAGGCATTCATTTCTAGCCAAAGCTTACTGCTCGTGCATTCTTCATTCAAAAGATTCCTTGCTCTCACCATTGCATACTTGCATATCATGCTGACGCAAAGTTATAAAAAAAAGTTAAGAAAAAGCATTTCAGATAACAGAAAACTTGTCAACCAAGAGGAAACATTTAAGAAAAAATCATTCTGGAATCAAAATTAGGGAGAAACTATAAAATCATTTCAATTGTTAGAACATCTACAAAATTTCTTTGACCAGATTGGCATTTTAATTCTAAGCTACAGAAGTTAGTATTTCATTGCATCAGAAGTTGCAGACAAGCATATGCTTTCAACTGAAAATATACAGCTCAACAGGACCACAAGACACTGAAGCATTTAGTTAAAACACATGGGCTTACCTGATTTGATACAAGCTTGATATGATGAACCACATCAACTTTCAATTTCAATACCCTTTACAGGGAAAGGGATAACTCATTTTCCTGCATTGGAAAATCAAATCAGATATCAATGAAATTGCATATACAATTGACACTGGAAAAGAACAATTGCAAAATTTTAAAAAAAAAACAGTTCTCTACTCTGTGTATTTCTCTCCCCTTCAACTCTCTGTATCTTTAATCCTATCATATTCAGAGCACCAAATAAATATGTTTAACCTCTCTCTACTCTCTCTTCCTTTTATCTCTCACTGATACATCATCAAGCAGCAGAGTAAAGAAAATATAGCGTGGTTCAGTGAGAGCCAGCACCAAGAGTGCAAGCACAAGACAAGGAAAAAGACATGAGGCACACAAAAAGGTTTAAACCTCAATCTAGAAGACACACAGACCTTTCGTCTTTGCTTCCTGGTTTCAGGTCACAGACACCATCACTAATCTGCAAGATCATGTGTCGAAGCTGCAACTTTTGTCAATAATGGATGAGGAGAGGTATCTGAACTGAATGTGCTGTGGAATAATAGATGCTGTTGTGAAGCTCGCCATCTAACCTCCAATTTTACACATAAACAAAGTCAGATACTGTGTATTGGCACTGATAGGACAGTACATAACAAACTCTGCAAATCCAATTACTATCTCCAACTTCAACCATTGCAATCCTAATGTCATTTTGGCATATAAATTTTCTTTTAAAAAAGGTACCAGTGAAGATTTTTACCAATACAAGAAAGTTTTTAGATAATAATCAAGGACGAGGCCCTTACTCATTACTTCTTCTATTGCAGTAACATCACAGCGGCACACATAAACTCAGGATAATTTAAGAAGGGCATGTGAAAATCAACCATTAAAGGTGCACTTATAATCCTGAAGAAACATGAAACTGTACCAACACATTAGGAGGAGTAGAAGGGATGGTCAAATTGCCATGCTAAATCAGCTCTATTTGTATGCAAGAGACATATAATTTGGGTTATTAAATTTGCATCAGGTAATTCTTGACCAAAGATTCCAAATATGAAATTTTTAGCAAAAAAAAAGGCTGCGTCTTCAAATTATTAAAGAGAGGAACAGTAAAGATTTGCATGTTTCGGTTGGAGAGCAATCTGATTAGGCAAAACAATGTCAGATGGGCGAGCAAAAGAAAACTTGAAGAGGACTAAACCTGTTGTATATCTTTCCACTAAGACAATTCATCAAACACCAGCGCTGCCGCCAGGCTGTTGTTATTGCCCGTATGATCGTATCAGAGGACTAAACGTCTAAACCTGCTGTATATGTTTCCACTTGGACATTTCATCAAACACCAGCGCCGCCACCAGGCTGTTGTTACTGCCCGTATGTATGCCTGCATCATCAGGGGCCTCGCCGGTGAGTGGACCTGCTCAGGAGCACGAGCTCCTAGCCTCCCCTGACAGCAGGGCTAACTTCCCCAGGCGAGCTTACAGAACCGGGGGGGGGGGGGGGGGGGGGGGGGGGCGCACAGTAGAGGAGCTCAGCCGCGACGGCAGCCGATAGCCTGACGACAGACGGCGCAAGGGAGTGAAGAGAAGGACGGAGAGCACGAGGTGCGGCGGCGGCGGGTTGCGCGAGGGGTTTTATGAAAAACTGTCCGCGGGGTTTTTTTTATAAAAACAACATCACTTTCGAATTTTTCTCTTCTTCACGTATAAATAAACTTTAATAGGAGGGGCTATTTGAACAATATCAGAACATGATCACCGAAAGGATTGGATGAGCTGGACTTCGTTGTGATTCTTAGAAAACCAGCGGGTGTTTTTACAAAATCGCCAGAGAGGGCTGGGGGTCTCGCGGTTTAGCCACCTCGATAAAAAGGACGCTTGAATCGCTCCCGTGCGAGGAAGGGGCAGCTGCCTTTAACAAACCCCGATGACTAAGGATGGCAGCGAGTACGTACCCGCTGGGTAGTGCCCTTCCATACCCGCACCCGTCAACTGCAACTCTACCCGTTAAAACACCCGTACTCGCATGCGATACAAGTTCTTTTCCATACCCGCACCCGCGCGGGTTTTTTTACCCGTCGGGTAACCAGTACCCGATAGCATACCAATTGTAAAGTATTAGAATCATAATTGTAATACATGAAAAAGCACACATATAAATCAATTTGAGTAAATAAAAAAGGCAAATTACAATTCTTAACCAACTAATAGTCTGATAAATCATGAAATTATTTGTTAGTTACCAATACTAAGTCATCCTTAACTAATTATGCGCAAGTTTATAAATTTATTACATACTTTAGGCGGGTATATTTTACCCACGGGTATGCGGGTATGGGTACTACCCACCCGCACCCGCACCCGCATACCCGATGGGTAAAGATTTCTGCCCATTAACATACCCGCGGGTGAAAATATCTCTCCACACCTGCCTTCTTGTCGGGTAAAACCCGTCGGGTAGTCGGGTTGCGGGTACCCGTTGCCATCTTTATTCATGACTAGGTGAATTCCCCACACGTTGTCACGAAATATTTTACATATTTTTTATGATTATTTGATATTCGTAAAGAGTTTTTATTTAGTAGATAACTGAGGACGCATATGAAGCTTATTGATAAAAATAACATACAGTTTCAATAAATGAATTACTTTTCATTTTTATTTTTGGAGTTCTCTTCGCTGAAAATAGCTTGCATGTATGGTTGTCCCTTTCGTATGTACTGCACAATGATCGTGTGGTTTTTAATTGGTAGGTTTTTGGTCGTCTTCGCTCTGAAAATTGCCTTTGACACAATCTTTTGGGCTCTTGTATCATCCTTGAGTTTATTCATTGCTTGGACATATCTATCTTGTATAATTTTTGCAATTTAGCCCTTTTTCGGTAAGAATTTTACATGTGGACCCTTGGCAGAAAAAATTCCAAAAATGGACCCCTAGCACGGCGCCAAAGGTCATGGCGCCGTTGTATAACAGCACGGCGCGGTCATGGCGCCGTGCTGTTGACATACGGCGCCATGACTTTTGGCGCCGTTTTTTGACATGTCAGCTCCACCATCGTCTAGTTAACCTATACGACGCTAAAAATCATGGCGCCATTGTATAACAGCATAGCGCCATGTCTTGTGGCGCCGTGCCGTGTATGTACGGTGCCATGACCTTTGGCGCCGTGCTAGGGGTCCATTTCTGGAATTCTTTCCGCCAAGGGTCCAAATGTAAAATTCTTACTTAAAAAGGACCAAATTGCAAAAATTATACTCTATCTTGCATCTTCTCGAAAGATCTATATGAAGAGTAAATAAAAAATGCATATGAGGGTTTGTGTGCCATTCTAATCAAAAATAGTTTTTTAGTTGTTGGTAGAGGAGATATGATGTAACAAAACTGAAACAAAGACGTAGATGTGTTGTTAATATAAAATAGGAAGCGACGATTACATAAAAAGGTAGAAACTTAAGTAATAAGTTGTAGTAAGAGAACCTTTTGAACGGTTGTTGGTGCACCATTATTTTTGGGTAGAAGGAGATGAACACTACAAAATTCGAAGAAGAAGATGAATGTAATGGCTTACAGTGGGGTGCTTCCAACAGTGAGAATTAACGGGGAGGGGATAATTTCTTTGCGTGGTGTCTAGACCTTTCAAGCGCACCAAGTATGCGTTTGTTTTTTTACTGTGCAGTGTAGACGAATGATTATTTATTCCATGCGGTGACAAATGGAAGTTGTTGCATGTCCTCTCAGCTTCTCCTCTTGAGAAGATAATAACGACCACCTCTCTGATCCAAATTGACATGTCTCTTCGTTGAACTGACAACGTGGCGCCTCACTTAAGCTTCCACCCTCAATTAATCCTCTCAGCTACTCGGCTTCCCGTCGCCTTCTGCTGTTTTGCATCCCTGTTTAAGTGATCTGCACGATTCTTTAGACTCTTGCCGTGATGCTAGTCCTTTCGTATGCCTTGCTGAGTAAAAATGAGAGGAGGGACGTGACAATGCCATTAGTGGTAGCCTCTTCATTTGCCATCTCTTATTAATCTGGCGCGCAGTGGTTGCCTTTTTGATCTGCTGCCTCTCTTGATCAATCATGATAAAGAATAGGAGGGGCAAGGTAATAAATAAATAAATAAATAAATGCTGATGTGGCCTCTTGAGGATGGAGAGAAATATTGTAGTGGGGATCATCTATAGGTACAGTAGATTCGCAACGCCGCCGAGTTGTACTCCAGTACTGCATTCCGCATGCCAATAGTAATAGCTAAAAATTTTGTTCAAGCCCCATCTGCTGACATCTTCTTTCTCATCTATCTTGGCAGTTGGAGCAAGAGTTTCAAGTCACTCATGGAGTAGGGAGGAGACATGGCAAAGATATTGACTTTGAATAGCACAATTAGCAAGTTTAGACCGGGACTTAGATTGCTAGGATAGTGGTTGGACCTTAGGTCCTTAACTATGCTCCGAGTTCACTAAGATTGCTTTAACATGTGTGGTAGATGTAGTTTTTTTGTCTATCACTAAAAGAAAACCACCGATTAAATTTTAAAATAAAATTTGAGAAATACGAGCATGCCGTCTCGAAAAAGCTCAGTGGGCATCACCACTAGGATGGTGGAACTTGCTGTATAATAATTTTCTCCAATACATAATCTTTCAAAAAAAAAATTCTCCAATACAGTACAGTTGTTAATTATTGGATGGTCATTTCGCACGGGCCATGCGTAGAAAAAGAAAATAAACTAGATTTAAAAGACTAAAGTGCCATGAAAAATTAAAGTTATTGCGTCATTCTTAGCAAATTGGAGAATCCAATGCTTGGGACAGAAAAATGACGAACCCAAATGTTTGAACAGCCAAAATGGCAAAAAGTTCCTGCTGTGCGTCCTCCATCGTTCAGCTCTCTTCCCTCTGTCGTGGGTCGTGGAGTTCCGTTCCTGGCGGCGACGACTAGCGAGCAGCCGACGACGCCCTTCGCCGGCGACGAGCGCCCGCCAGGTATGCTCGCCCCCACTATCCCCTTCCTGCTGTGCGGAACGGAGCGCCCCAAACCCTAAAGCAAGCTACTCGCAGTCGGATCTGACCCAGTACAAGTATATAATGCATTATACCTATAACTTTTATCTTTTTGCAAAAATTATCGGGTGAACATGTGTACACTCATGTCCTACACTTGGTCCACCACTGGGTTCAAGTGAACCCAAATGGCCCATGCCCCTGCTCAGTATTGAGATTAACATTCAAGAATCATCAACTCTATGGAGGACGCAGCAGGAAGCATTCTTGCTTCCCTTGGTCGCGTACGCCTCCTTGATCTTGCAGCATGCGAGGGCCTCCCTACAGAGAACTACAAGATATGCGTATCAACCCTGATGCAGTCCTTGGCTCAGTATTCAGCAGCCATCATTCAGCTGCCTCCTACTGAAGGTGCCTTGTTAAGGTCTGGATTGGACTCCGCTTGCCTCTTTTTCCATCAGCGGGGGTACAATTCTAGCGAAGTGGTGCACTCGGATGATACCCACGAATGGTGCAAGACCTCTGGTTACTATGTGGATCCTCAGATGTGGCTGGAAATGTATGATTACAGGCCTGGTGTTACTCTGACAGAGCCCAATGGTGCTATGGAATTGCCTCCATCGGGCCTACCTGACATATTTGCAGTGCTCGGGAAAGTTTCAAGAGATATTTTGGATGCAATCAGTTTCTCATTGAATTTAAGAAGCTGTGCATTTACTGACATACTCGACAACATACCCTTGAGAAGCCAGGAGGTATCATCTTCCGTTCTTTCAGCATGCTGCCATTCAAGGCCATCATTTGAAGCAGCACAGCAGCATAATATTGATTCTCAAGACGAAGGGCAATTGCTTATATTTTCTGACCAGGATCAACAGATGGATAAGACTTTGCTTACCCTAGTCAGGTCAGACAGGTCAGGTCTATATGTGAAAGACATGCATGGACGCTGGATTCTTGTTGATGGGGATCTTAGTCCACATGATGTTGTTGTTTATCCTGGCCTTGCACTTTATCAGGAAACTGCTGGGTATGTAAATCCAGCTGTACACAAGACAGAGGTTGGAAACTTACAGGGATGTATGTTCGGGCGATGTTCTTTGGTGTTCAAGCTCATGCCTAGATCAGTTGCAAGGCTGAGTGGCTCAGAGATGAGAGCTGCTGGCCACGGTGTTGATGCTCAGTTTCAGGTCCCTATACCAGTTAATGATTTCATGCAGACGGGTCATTCTGTTGATCAACTTTTTCCCAAGGATACTGAGCCATCACCGCATGCAGATCAGGATTCAGGTAACCCAATGCCTCTACATGAAGTTCCTGATGTGGCTCATATCAGGATGCTCTCTCCTCCAAGCAATTCTCATTATATTAGAGTGCATGATAATATGAGTTTACCATCTGTCGGTTACATGGCTCACAAGAAAAAACTGCTTACTGTCACCAACTGCTCCTGGCTCACATGTAACCATTCGTATAACTAACACCTTTTGTATTTAGGTGCTTTTTTGTGTGAATATGTTCTTGATATTTATGTGATACATGGTAAGATTTACTCCAACATATGTGCAACAAGCAAGAGACCTGGGTATGACTGTATTTTGCGCAAGTGAAAGCACCCTAGTTCAAAGAAAAGAATGGAGGCCGAATATCATAGACTAGGTCTAGTCGTCTAGTCCATACTTAAATTTAGAGCGGTCTATTTGATGTAACTGAGCGAACCCTACGCGTTGGTAGCTTAATCATTGGCTATTGCTAGATATGGTTTCCTTTTTTCTATCTTCGGTATTACTTATTCATGTTATAGGACTTGACATGTGTAAAACTTTTGTATCTGTTTAATTGTTTATGTATATGAGTCTTTGGGTCTGGGCCTCAAAACTTTCTTTTATTATTTGTAACTTATTTAATTGTTTGATCCAGCATCATTTAATTCTGTGATGAAGAAAAAGAATGGAAGTACACGAACAAAGCCACTCCCTCCTTCTAAAAGACTTCGCCTAGAGGCGCAGAGGGTGCTCAAGGAGCGTGTTCAGGACATTGCAGACAAGAAGGGCATCAAGCTGAGATTTTGTAATATCAAAGATTGTGAAAGCCACATCCGGTCATTGGATAGTCCCTGTGAGAATATCAGAACTGAAATTGGGTGGCCACAGGGGGTTCCTTTTGTCCATCCGCATGATCTCCCAAACAAGGCAAAGCTTGGGTTTCTAGAAGCTTATGAACCTGGATGGGCTGCCTCCCAGCAAGAAATAGAGTTAAGTTTTACTGAACCACAATGAGTGCATTCTTGTCAACTTTTGCCATGATATTGGTAGCATTGGTGAAGGTACAGTAGCTCTTAGGTTTCAGAGTCATTTTCATTTTGGAGGTACAACATACAAACAAGAGAGCTGCTCTGTTTATATAGGGAAAGATGTATTTTGCATATGTAGTAGGGAAATATTTTGCAGTACAGCATGGGGCTATGAGTATGTGATTTTGCCTTGTTTCCAAGCTACACAATTAGGTACATTCGTATTGCAGAAGCAACCTGAGATCAGGTTTTTCTCTGTTTTGCCAGTCCCCTTGCATTGCGATACACATTCTATAAACTCCTACTAGTTTCGAACCCACCCGTTCTGTTATTTACATTTCATCATAGTAAATTCAGTAACTTGACACATCTATCATTAACCATGGCCACTGCACCTAGACAGTTTGTAACAATCTCTCAATCTATGAAGCCTTCAAGATGTCCAGTCGCACTGTTATGCACTTGTTGGAATGCATTTTAGCAATTTTGCATTTTTCCGGTGCTTTTACGTGTTCTAGTGTACTAACAAAGCTTAAATGAACTCTCTTCTGCAGGAGCCAGCCTCAGTAAATTTTGATGTACTACCAACCTTGGACATGTTTTGAATTGCCAAGGCTGGTGGGCAATTTCCTTCCCTTTCATGTTGAAGCAGCATCAATTTATACTCACCAATCACAGTAGCAATGTAAATGCAGCTGCCAACCGCCTGCATTGTTAAATGTGGCTAGAGGTTACCATGTTTCAAATTGCAATAATTTCTTCTTTACAGTTCAATGTATTTCTTTTCTAAAAGAACAATGAAAAAAACGGTTCACTTTTGACAAGTTATCTGCAATGCGGAGTGACCCGAAGCTGGAAATTGCTTTACAACCAATCTTTCGTTTGTGTCATTCGGCTTGAAAATCTAGGCATCCTAGATGAGCATTTTTCACGCGCCCATATAAATTATATTTGTGGTGACAGTAATTCTGCTTCGCGTAAGCATGTTGGTGGTAAATTTGGTTGTACAACGTGACAAGAGATAACTGGGAAACGCTCCCTGCTTTCTGTACTAGCAACCTTTCCGCTGCTCCTCTCAAGTGGCGAGTGGATTGAGACAAAAAGAAGTGGCGAGGCATAGAGGTCACTGATGCCTGAGATAAGAGCAGCACCAGGCGACACATCTGTACAATGGCACCAGGCGATGCATCCGCTCTCAAACGCAGTTTCGGAATAACTGCTGAGGAACATGAGTCCCATGTTTTATCCGGCCGACACTCGGGGCAAATCATATCATCTTACAGCCACTACGCTAGACAAGCAGCCTACCTTACAGAACCATATACGCATAAATAAATGAATAGCGGTCTACAGTCTACACACGCCCAACACCATGTTAGCAAAAATATACATTTCTTGTATACAGGTTTCCGACCGTTGCTCCGGCCGGACTAGCACCCAAACTACTACCGCTAAGGAGTGCCACTAGTCCTTGGATTTTTGCTCTATCTGCACTCTGCACTACATCATTACACAACACAGATCATCCACACTGGAAACATTGGGAGGAGGGAAAATCCCAGCGTTCTGTTGAACGAAAGAGAAACGAATGTCAGGCCAATGGCACGTGTCTAATGCTCATCTGAGGCAATTTCGTCCACTAGGTCTTCATGGACTTTTTGAGCCAAAACTGGATGTGATGCATCCAACTCCTTGGTCTCCTCAAGAGGAGCTACCGGTTTCTCCATCGGCTCCTCTAGGTTCACGGTGCTCCCTGCATTGCCAAGTGTATCCTGTTTCAAGTCATTGTCATCAGACAGCACAGGCGTGTCGGCTGCTATGCTGCTGCTTGTCCCAGGCCTGTCACCCACAACTGGCAACTCAGGAGCCACTGGAGCTGAATTATCTGATTCAGGCAATCTGGATTCACTATCAGGAGTATCTTTTATTGGTGATCCATGGGAGTCGCTAGCCTTGTCATCTGCCAGAGAAAAATCAGTTACCTGACAACTAATTTCAGGAGCCTGTGACTTTGATGTACAGGTTGCCTCAATAGCTTCTGAACCTTCCACGGTTGGGTGTGATTCTTCAAGCATGGGAGGTGCCTCATCTTTCCCCTGACTGCTAGCAGAAGATGATGACAGAGAGTTTAAGTTGAGGGCACCATCATCACAAGGAGGGGCAGGTGCTGCAATGGATGGGGGTGTGGGGGTTGCGTCATGATCGCCTTGGCCAGATCCAGTTTTGGAATGCTCTGCATGGGAGGTCAATTGCTGAACCTTGCGGAGTTTCCTCTTCTTTGAATTAATCCTAGGGTCCTTTGGGCGAGAAAGAGGTGTCCCTGGTATCAGGAATGGAGGGATTGCCGGTTCTTGTTCTCCAAGAAGAAGGCAAGCAGATTGAGCAATTGCTGAAACAGTTGCAGGTAGCTCACGTTCAGGTGGCTTAGATGAAGGAGCACGTACAGCCTCCTGAAGCCAATGAGGTAACTTGTTTGATTTCAAACCTCCAAGGTCGGCAGTATTATCAAGCTGAGCATTTGAGTGGTCTGTGCGGTTGAGATTCATCTCCATGGGTTGTTTGCCTAACCTTACACGACGCTGCATCTCATGAAGTAGGTTCATCTGCCCATCTGAAACACCATGAAAAAGAATGTTCTCATGAGAACTCGGCCCGATTTCGTTTGGCGGAATGGTACCATTGCCTTTTCTGTTTATGGGCAGTGAACTGATGCTATCATTGATAAAAGGATTTGGCATAAATGGCGGGATCAACCCAATATCATGTTTCTCCAACTTGTCAAATGTAGTGCCAGGAAAATCTCCACCATAACCTGGTCTATGCTTGAAATCCTGCCATGGCATCTGAGATGGACCGCCCTCACTTGAGCTCATGTAATTAGCAGCTTCAACATGAGGAAGTCTGGACAGGATATCACTGGAACCCAGCTGAATATCAGTTAAGTGGGACTGTAACTTAGGTTGCTCCATCCTCAGTTTGGAGAAGTTACTTTCATTCAGTGCCCGGGACATCATTGCATCTGATATTCCAGGAAATGGTGTAGAGCTGGGGCGTCTAGTGGCTGTAGACATAGGTTCCTCTATAATTTTCTGCTCCTCCAAAATCCATCTTGAGGCCAGCTCTTCACTTGTTCGGTTGTTCAAAAACTTTAACTTTGGATCTCTAAGCATGGCATCCCAATTTCCCCTTCCATGCCTACGACTCCTATCCACAGAGCGTCAAGTTCGTCTTCTGACCAATAATCTAGTTTTGATCTCTTCTTCAAGAATTTGTTTGAGGCATATTTTGCACGCATCATTATATTGTCCAAGACCTTCTTGTGGTTATCAGGCATGGCTGAATGGATTGGTTGCGCTGGGCTTAGACCCAGCCCTGGAAGCAGGCCAGACATAAATGACTTTTGCTTCGAAGTACCAGAAATATCTGCCATGAAGTTTGGTAACAATGAACTATCTGGCAACTCTGGGACAGAGTTATGAAGATATTCCTTCTGAGCACCTAGCGACAGGTTTGGAAGCATATCAGGCATAGACTTCATATGCTTAAGTGGAATGTTGTCATCCAGACCAAAGTTCGGAAGACCCAGCTTCCCTTGAAATGAAGCAATGGAAGGTCCAGAATTTTCAACAGGATCACCCCCCTTTCCTGATATAGGAGGAATCTGCACACCAGAACAAATGTTATTATTCATGGTCCTTAATGCTGCTCTTAACTTGATAAGATAAAAAAACCGGTATGTTCCTCTTGAGAATGATTTCAGTCAACACTATATCTATAAAATCAAATATCAGAACCAGAGCTATGTTGTATATATGAAAGTGAGGAACTAATCTTAAACATTTAGGATTGAAATAACACGAGGAATGATAAAGTAAGTAACTGATTGAATAATTCAGTGGTCTAAGTTCCAAAAGAAGCAGCAATGGCAAAACAGAGAAGAGGACATACATGACTGAAGGGAAAATAACTATCTGGAATTATGTTATTTAGCCTTCTCAAAGCCTCCTCGGATGCACCAGGAAAGATGGCCTTATCAGAAGCTGATTGAGCTTCATTTCTATGCTCACTAGAGTGGTCAACAGCAGTTGACAGCGGTTTGTTGGTTACGTCACCACTAGCCTTCTTATGCTCCTTTATGCTTGGCCCACTAAGTGAGTTTTTGTATGAGTTCAACTGATCAGCATTTGGAGCACAAAGACCAAGCACAGGTAGCAAGTGATTTGGGGTCCCAGGGTTGAAGACATCTGTGCCCTTCGAGTGGTGTTTGGATGAAGCAGCATTACCAGGAATTCTGGCGTAAAGATCTTGAGGGACTTCAGCATATCTCTTTAATTTCTTTGAGGATTGCCTCATTTCTACAGTTGATTCACTGAAACGTTTAGCCCCAGATAGCTGTGAAGAATTTGGGTCTTCTACTATTATCAAAGGATTTTCAGCATGCTCATTAGCAATGGAGTCATATGGTGTCATAAACTCTTCAAGTTTATCATCAGCATAGTTCTTGATTATGTGACGCTGAGCAATCCTTTCCTTTTGTCTAGCTCGAAGCCTTCCACTGTCAAAGGCAGAGGTGGATCAGTGCCTGAAGATTAAAATTGTACCTGTACAAACTAGCATATGGCCTAAACCATGCAGTGTGACAGAAAGGTAAGGGGAGAGAGTGAGGAGGAGGGCATACTATTTTTCCTTCAAGGCCAGTCCAGCTGCAGTATATTCTCTCTTTGGTTCATCTCCCTCGTCAGAGTCCTGCATAACAATACCAGCAAATGAAAATTATTGCAAAATAACATAAACTGTAGGAAGATAGGCATGAAATGACAATAGTAAATGAAAAGTGACAATGCAAACAAATACCTATGCAATGTGCTACTCGGTACTGAGTTGCATGCACTAACCAATTCAACCAATTTCAACCCAAAAGCTTAAGTAGTTAAGCTGGAAGGGGAGAGGTGGGCAATTCACTTGTACTCCAACACTCCCTTAGGCCACAGACGCGGAAATTGGAGTCGGCTGCAACTATTTTATTTAACCGCGCATTCTGGCCCATGCACCAACCAATCCAACCCAAAAGCTTAAGCTGATGGGGAGAGGTGGGCAATTCACTTATACTCCAACGCTCGGGAGAAAATTCATCTATATGTGCTACATCCACATGAGCTATGGAGAAAGGATAAAATTTCAAGTAACTGAATCATCTTTTACTCTTTTTTTTTCCTCGAACACACAGGAGAACTGCGTATCTTTGTATTAATAGAAGAAGGTTGGAGTCATACAGAAAGACTCCCACACACACAAACTCACTCACTGACTCCTAGTGCAGCATCTATATGGAAGCCTACTAGGCTCGACATGGTCACCCTGATAACACCCTGCACCAGCTCAAGGCACCAATACACACAGAAATCAAGTTCAGTGACATGTTTGGGCAAGTTACAAGATCAATGACTTATTCGCACCTACACATTTTCCCATTCACCATAAACATCAGTCACAACACTCTGAAGAATGGAGTGAAATGAGTCTCAAAATTGAATAACACATGTACAGAAAAGTTTTTTTTTTTGAGACACATGTACAGAAAAGTTCATGTGGCTAAAATGATCTTATTTGCAACCATAGGGGAATTTCCATTTGTGGTATTATTGTGAGAGCATTTTTTCACATTATAGCCCAAACATGAAGCGTGATTTTGGTATATATGCCTGATAAAAAGTGCAATCTATTTGAAAACAGAGGGAGTATTCACTAACTAGGACAAATCTATGTGATTTTTACTAGTCATATATTTTTCATGTAGTTAGTAGCAAAGTGGTAAATAAAATGGCAATGCTTCCTGATGAGAACTGAAGAAATATGTACAAAAAGGCCATTCCAACACACAAGTACCTCACTCAAAGCTTCATTAGGAAGTGCTGCAAATGTTTCCCTGTAAGAAACAGCCTTCCTTAAACGTTTTCCTCGACCAAGAGATGCTTCCTCCTCAATTTGATATTGCTCCCATCTGAGATAAGATTATTTTAGTTCTATAATCAATCACCATGGTCAAAATGCAAGGGAAAGAGGGCACAGCAAACAAGCAGACCAGTCATCAGAGTAACCCGAGAACCTAGGTCTTTCCTTGTCTCAACAATTTATATATTTATGTAGATAGATTCTCGCTGTGAAGGATTTCCTAGGTTTGAATGAGATTTTGATGCTCATACGAACACCAAATCCTGTATAATAAGTATGACTACAAAATTTCAAGTGGTGCATTGTGTGAACTTTCCATGCCAAATGGGGAATGTTGTATGAACATGTGTTTCCCCTAATAAGGAATGATACAAACTTTGGCTCCATTGAGATGTCATAAAGCATAAAAGTTGATAAGCTGCAATACTACCTCCGTATCGAAATATTTGTCGCCATTGACTTTTTTCACAACGTTTGACCATTCATCTTATTCAAAAAATTATGCAAATATCTTTTATTTTATTTATGACCTACTTTATCATCAAATGAATTTTAAGTTTGACTTATCTTTTTGTATATTTATAATAATTTTTTGAATAAGACGAGTGGTCAAAGTTTGCAAAAAAAGTCAACGGCGACAAGTATTTCGATACGGAGGGAGTATTAAAATGTTGATTGTTAGTACATGCTAGCATTTGAGCACACATTCTTCCAAGTTTATTTCCTTTCTGGCTTTTTTTAGGTAAATTTATCTTCCTGGCTTGATAGATAATAGACTAAACATGGAAAGCAAGGAGAACGAAGTGAAGGTGTCCTTTTAAAATGAGGTAAAGGTTTTTAGTGCATCAGTAAAGACCACCACCCTGCATCTATTTAACCCTCTGAATTTCCACAACACAAGAATTCAAGTTTGTACAGTATTGCAGGTACCTGACACGTAAAAGTTTATCCCATTCGTTTTCTTCTGCACGATTACCAGCACCTTGCTTCGGTTCAGATACCTGCTCGCACCCATCATTATCGATATTGGGAATATCCTCATTGGCTCCAGGGTCATCATTCAGCTCATCATTCCAATCTATTGACTGCTTAACAGAGGCAAGTGAAGAGAGAAATATTAGAAAGATCTCCAGAAAGAGGCTATCAATAGCACAAAGTAAAACCTACATCACCATAAAAAGGGATAATGGAAGTGCTCCCCTAGGCACTACCGTGCTAGTCAGGTAGCAGCTTAGCATCTAATCAATAATTGAGTCTAGGTGGATGCCTGGGCAGGATAAACTAGCTTGGCGGGATGGTGTCTCTTAGCACCTACGAGTAGGCAGCACCTGGGAGACCAGAACGTAAATATGTGCTATTTAAGGTGGTATAGAAATTAAAGATCTAAAATTTTAATGGAGAGACTTTGTAACAAAAATACTGACAACAAAATCTATAATTCATAAAAAAAATCTGCCACGTCATGTGTACATATTCTGGATACCACAATAATTTACCAGAAGTGATTGCATACATAATCACCATTTCGTAGGAGAAAGCACATAGATTGAATTACCTTCACAGTACCAAGCATATCATTGTCCAAGTCCCCATCAGTGCTTTCAGCCACTGTTGATGGAAGGTTTGATCTATCAAGCAGCTTCATGATAGCATTTTCATCCCAAACAAGCTTAGCAGAACTATCAATACATTTGTCCTCGTAAACATCACCTAAGCCGCCGGTTCTTCTTTTATGCTTAAATTCAACATCAGCTACAGCACCTGAAGCTTCATTGCTATCTTTACCATCTGCATTATCACCATTCCTGAAGAGTTCCTCTGTTCCCCAGCGAATGATATCTTCCACTTCTTTCTGTGATTCTGATTTGTTGACGAAAAGTTGATCAAGCATCAATTTCTTCTTCGCAAGTTGCAAGATACGCTCTTCAACACTACCACGAACTACAAGCCTGTAAACCAGAAGTCTGTTCGATTGTCCAATTCTGTGTGCCCTATTCATTGCCTGTATGTCAGCATGTGGGTTGAAATCTGAATCATATATGATAACAGTATCTGCAGTGGCCAAATTAATGCCAAGTCCACATGACCGTGTAGAAAGCAAGAAAACAAAACGTGTCTTGTCCTGATTAAAACGAGCAATTGCTGCCTGGCGCTCTGCTACAGATACTGAACCATCAACTCTTTCGAATGTTTTAGGACCGAACTCTAAAGTCAGATAATCTTCAAGGATGTCAAGAAGTTTTGTCATCTGAGAAAAAATAAGGACGCGGTGACCATCCTTGTGTAATATTTTAAGCATAGAGTGCAGCAAGGCTAGCTTTGCTGAGGCCTTTATGCGCATTTCATGCAGAAACTCCGGTGTACCAGATTCAGGTTCAGTTCCAGGAATAAGATATGGATGGTTACAGACTTTCCGAAGCTGCATTACTATGTTTAGCAAAGACTGATGAGCACCACCTTTTCCAATGTTGCGCAGTACTTGATAGTTCTTTGTAAGCATAGCACGGTAGTATTCAGCCTGGATTGATGTCAATTCAACAGGCACCATTCGCTCCGTCTTTGGGGGGATATTTTGCATTGCATCTTTTTTCAACCTCCGAAGCATATGAGGAGCTACAAGTTTCTTCAGCTCCTCTACTTTTTCTGCTGTTGTAAGGTCATTAAACTTCTCCTCAAATGATGAAAGAGAAGGAAAAGAAGTAGGTTGTAAGAAGTTCAATAAGTTATACATTTCACCAATGTTGTTCTGCAAAGGAGTTCCAGTCAACAAAACCCTGTGCTGAAATGAAAATGAATTGAGTAAACTAAAGAGTTTGCTGCTAGAATTCTTCAGACGATGCCCCTCATCAACAATAAGAACTTCCCATGAGACAGAACGCAGATATGCAGCATCAACAAGCACCATTTCATAAGTTGTGAGCAAAACATTGAACTTGTATGACCTCTTGGTTTTACCTATCTGACTTGCATCACCTGCATGCCACTCATATTGACGAATGATAGATCTTGACCGTGCAGAACCATGATACTCCACAACATTCAAATGAGGAGCCCAAGATGCAAATTCAGCCATCCAGTTGGGCATCGTAGAAAGAGGAACCAAGACAAGACATGGCAAATTAATCTTAAATTCACAACATAGGGATGACAAAAAAGCACAAGCTGATACTGTCTTTCCAAGACCCATTTCATCAGCAAGAATAACATTTTTTGACTTGTACCAGCATTTACGTAGCCAGTTCAGTGCTTCCAGTTGATGAGGGAACAGCATGCCTCCTTGAAGTTCTTTTGGCTGATCAACCAACACATTAAGCTCCAGTCGGTTCCTTGCCTTTGCACAATCATCTGCCACACCTTTATCCAAAGCCTGGCACTCAAAATTTTTGAACTGAGTGACCAAATGGCTATATTTCATCATGGTAGGTTCATCTAACCTTTCCCACGTGCATTCATCATAAGGAAGAGCACACCATTTGATTAAAGCCTCTTCTACATCACCTGAGGAATTACGAAGAGCAATAACTCGTTGTGGCTGGCACCACTGTTCCTTACAAATGTTTATCAGACTCGTTCCATACTTTGCTTTGTAATTTTCTAGTTTTCTTTTTGCTAATATTTTTACCTCAGATTCAGAAACCCAGCTGTTGTGGATATTTGATTTTCCAACCCATTTGATCAAGAACTCATATCCAACATCATTGCAGTCCTTTCCCGTTATTTCTTCTATTTTTCCATCCAAATTACTTTCAACTGTATGCTCTTGCTTGGTCTGGACCATCGTATCAGCTCCCGAAACTGGAAGTTTGGTATCATCCTTTTCTGATGGTATATCAGATGTCGTCTCATCTTCACCATTTATTGAAGTTGTAACATTTTCTCTGGCTACTCGCTCATCTCTTATTGAACTGGTTTGATCACCTGAACGTCCTGATACTGTCTTCTTGACTTGTTTTTGCTTTAGTGGCCCCTTATTTTCGCAGGATTTACTGTTTCTTTCCTTTTGCATTTCTAAAGTTTGCAAATGATCTTCATCGCCATGATTTGCTGATTCATCAGCACATACATCCTCCGCTGTACCATTGGTAGAAGACTGTGATCCATCATGAGATCTATTAGAAATGTCGTGGCTAGTTTCTGGTCCACCGGAAGCACAAGGAGCCTTATCATCCACCTGAAGCCGACAGCCTAGAATGCGATCAACCTAATTAAAGGGTAATGTTTTACAATAATTAGATTAGACGACACAAATAATAGGACAAAGGAAAGGGAAGTCTAAAGCTGATTGTATGAAGATGCAATGTGGAGGATATAGATAATTTAGTGCAGATAGCGCACACTCATCCGCAATAGTATATAACCGTCATAACCAACCTGCTGATCCTCCTGGGGAGTCATTATTTTGTCTGCTGCCATGCCCTGCTCCTGCACAATGTTTACAGGTATAAAGCGTAACTATGATATTTTTTCTGTTACGAAATTACTGTGCTCAAACATTGGAAAAGAAGCATGGAAAAGGTGCCAAGTGCCATCATGCAATAGAACTTCATCCAACTACAATTCTTAACAGATGAGCACACAATACAACCCAGGGATCATGAGAGCAGACTAACAGCTGAAGACAAACCTAAAACAGGTGTTGCCATGGACTAAAATTTGGATCACCTTTTTCGAGAATACGCAGGAGAGCTGCGTACATTTATATTTAGAAGAAACTAAAATTTGGATCACAAAAAGTTCAAAAGAAAAGATGTATGATCAAGCCAACTTTATGTTCAAGACATATGAAAACGATCAATAAGCATTGTATGATATATTACAAAAAAAAACCGTAAGCCAACTTTATTCGGTTTATCTATAAGAGTGCAACATCCAAGATTGAATTGCAATTCTAAACAGATGAACACACATTTACACAGTAGTCAAGCAGAGATGGCCAATCATGCTATCTGACTAGCATGGAGAAAATTATACTAGATGACAAAAGACTAAGCAGGAAAAGTTAAAGGGTTCCAACCGGGGAAAAAGGCCTCAAGTCACCACAACAGGAAAGATGTCAACTTTAACAGAAAGAAAAAATAATATGCATAAAATGAAAAATATAGCACATACAGTACATGTTGGCAGAAAAATGTGAAATTAAAATACTAATGCGTCCACCAAAGCAGAAACAAAAATTACTTGGAGCATTTTTGGGAAAAGAACATAGATTTTATTTACTTGCCGAATACAAACATAACAAGGTTTTTGCTTCAATACCTCAGGGTGCTTCTTATCAACAAATTTCACTTTCTTTTTCCCTTTCTTTGTACTAGATGAAGGCGTCTTTCCATCTGAGGGTTTTCTTTTTGGTGGTGAGTCACTGATATCAAGAGATGTTGATGGTTCTGTTGAGGAAACACTGTCATCATCATATGTTAAATATTTGAGCCTTTTTTTTCCAGACCTTTTACTATCTTGCTGACTATTTTGCTTCCTGCTGTTAGATTTATTTGGAGACGAGTCCATCCGAGGTGGATGTTTCTTCAGTTTCAAAACACTTCCATGTTTCACAATTTTCTCTTCTGAAGGTTCTCCAACAAATTCTGTCTTTGAGGGTTTAACATTCTCTGGTGACTCCTTGGTTGAGCGCTTCTTTAAATGCAATATCAGTGTCTTCTTTTTCTCACCTTCGTTCTTCTTCATAGTAGTGTCACCCCCCTTCAATGTACCACCAGATGACTGTTTCCCTTGTTCGTTTGATCCAATTTTTTCTTGTACAGAGCTCCGGGTCTTAAAAGAGACTTTTGTATGGGAAGGTGGACTATCTGATGTCGAACTTGTGAACATCCTTGTAGTTTTGTCATGTTTAGAAGTGTCAGCTTCTGCATTACCTAACAGCTTCAAGCTACCCTTTTTCGGACGGCATTTTGGACATTGCCACTTCCCAGCGGGTGGACGCTAGATTGAGGATAGAAGAATGTAAGAGATTAAAAAGACTCTCATTATAAGAAAAAATGTATAACTTTCAAACCAAACAGCAGACTCAATACAAACCTTAAGAGGAGGATTGAGGCATTCCAAGTGGTAAACACGTGGGCAGCTATCACAACAGAGCAGATTGCCACCAAGATCACATATTACACATTCATAGAAATACTGAGGAACAAAGGTAAGCTGTATAAGCAAACTTGAAAAAACATAATTGAGGTAACATACAAAGCAGTTCATAAACAAGAAGTGAAAGCAGTGTATAAACCTCGAAATTAAAAAATATATATTGTAATCAATGTTTTAAATAGCGAGCTAAGGCATTTAGCTCCAAGCCTTTAAAATATCCGGGCTAAATGGAGCTATAGCGGCTAAATTATACGTAGAAGCAAATAGCGGCATCCTTCTGCATCAAGCTATAGCCGGCAATAGCGGAGGCTATAGCCAGCTATTTAGAACATTGATTGTAATTCATGTATAGATTATGGGAGCAAGATGGAATTGCTCAGCATTCATAACCATTTTTCCAGTTGCAGTTGCTAAGAATCTCCCCATGGCCAATTCGCCATGTATCATATTTTACCTAGATGTGTCATTTCAGTATACTTGCAGGGATGTATCTTGAACAAAATAGCATCATGGGAGCTTAGGCATATCAAGCTAGTATGAACAAGTATGACAGACTATTGCAGGTGTGAGGCTGTGCATGTTAATAAAACATGTAGGCTCCTCTTTCACTTGGCTTGCTAACTCATATTGAAAGGTTTCCTAAAGACCTGAACCATGGTACAGGTGTTTCACCAGAATTGTACCGTGTGTGCTCCATGAAAAATGCCTTTTCTATAATGGTTACATTATTAAATCATTGTTTAAGCCTTCCGCTCGTATTTACATGGTAGCACAGCACAAAGAAGTACTAGTAAAGTATTAATCTCAATTCACAAACGATAAAAGTGCGTACCCAGTGCAAAAACTCCCACACAAGGTGGGGCAAGGGTATTCCTAATTAATCTCAAACAATGTCCTATCAAAAAGATCACAAACAATATCTACATGAAAGACTAAAGGTCAAGTACAAATGAACAGGTATTGAGTGAGAAATTCACCCCATCATGCCCTCTTATCTTCTTGGCAGATGGAGAAATGTTAGTGTCATGCTTCAACTTCTTTTTGGTGGAACCATAGCTCCTTGGAGAGTCTGATGTTGGTGAGGTAGCCTCATTCTCGTTAGATGGACTAACTGTTAACTTGCTCCTTTTCCTTTTGTATTTCAAACCCCAGTTCCCATCAGCTGCGCTATCACATAAAGAGCTCCTCTCCTTCATCTTCAACACACTTGCGTCAGAGGCATACTGCAATCAGAATGAGGAGCAATGCCAAAAAAAAAAAACCGTTAGTAGCTGAATTCAATGAGACCGCCCATAATAGATGAACTAACCATTGTGCATTGTAATCTAATACATATGCCATCAAAGTACCCGCATCTAATGCCAAGTGAGATCAAGCATAGCTTAATGAAGTATTCAAGTGTAAGAACACTATTTACTGATGCATTAGAACAGTTGGTATTTGAAGTATAAGAATCCACTAAAGTATTGCACGATGTTTCCATGTCAAGATAAAGCATCTGTGAGGTCACAAGCTTAAAATGACTATCTGTTATAGTGGGTATGTGATCTCAAACACACAAAAAGGCACATATTGCAACACGATATTCATTGCGCCTGGGCTATTGATTCCACTGAATCCCCATTTCTCTTTGGACTATGTACTGTTGTGGAACAGCAAATGCAAATTAAAAAAAATCACAGAATAGCACTAAATGAACAAAGCACCATTTTCATATCATAGAAAAAAACTTGGTAAAAGCTAAAAGACAAATAAGGTAGCCAGAACTTGCTGGTTATTGCTTGTAAATTTATTAGCATTACATTATTACTGAAATCAGAACTTTACACATAAAGACAGAACCCAATAAAAAGCCAAAACCCATAGAGAAAGATCACATAAACCCTTGCTTCCTAATCATTTTTACACAAGTAAGACAGCACTAACCATCTGCATGGTATACTACTTAATGGTTACCACAGACTTTCCATGTTTGGCTGCTTTAAACTCACATGATAAAGCTGTTATAACCATTATCTAGCACACCACAAAACTAGCACTAGAGCCAAATCACCAAAACAAGCATCACAAGCACACTGTTACTTTCAGTTCAAACACCCCCATGCTTCACCTCGTGCACTGAATCTCTCTAATTTTGGCCTTCACTGCATTTAGACCCTAGTACAGAAACCAAACTAATCAACGAACTAGCTCTACCAACATAGAGAGACTACTAGGCTAACTCCCAGCCGGACCATGCACGGTGAAAGCATCAGAGCTCGCAAAAACACTAGCTCGCCGCCGGTAACTGACTTAACAGGCTCGTACACCACGCCCAAATCCGAATCTCCGCCCTAACCCCCCGAACTCCATCCGCCGGCAAACCATTTCACAACAAAATTCCATACAGAACCCCATAAACCCGCCCAAAAACTGCGCCGAATCGCGGGGCAGAGATCCGCCTCACCTCCCCGCGCCGACGAATCGAAGCCGGACCGACGGACGCCGCGGCGGATCGCGCGCTGGGAGCACCTCCGGAGGCCGCAGGGCTGAGCCGGGGCGGCGGCGAGGCCTGCGATGCGGCGGCGGCGGCGGCGGCGGCGCTGGGGCGAATAGAGGGGGGCGGCGCTAGGGCTGGGAGGCGGGCGAGGAGGCGCAAATGGGGAACGGGGGCAGGAGAGCGGCGCGGCTATCGAGGGGCAGGGGCACCCATCGCATCGGGGGTTGTGGAGGGGGCGCGTGACGAGAGGCGAGCGCTGAGGGCAGCAGGCAGGCAGGCAAGGCAGAGCGCTTCACGCGTCGCTTTCGGCTGCCCACCCCGGGGACGGTGGGTGACAGGCGGGGCCCCCGGGCGGCAGGGGGGACACGTGGGGGAGGGTGCGCACCGTGCGCAGGGTGGGCGCCGCGCTCCCCGCGGTGGCGTGGAGACGGCGAGGCCGCGGTGGTGGGGTGGAGTGGCCGCGCGCGGCCCGCCGCTCCAGGCGCGGCCGCGGGCGGGGGAGGCGGGATTGCTGGGCGGAGAGCGGGTGGATCATTTGCGTGGGAAGCTCGCGATTTCTTCCGGGGTTTTATAGGTTTGCGAGGCCGTTTGAGCTTGGCAAAAAGAAGATAACTGCTTCCGCAGTTCGCTCCGTAGGCGCGCGGCTTTATTACCTTTTTGTTATGTTTTCTTTCTCCTCTTACCGGTTCTCCCGTTGGTTTTCAAACTTCGTGGAATTCTGATTTTGATATTAGCAATGCAGTGTGTAGAATACTTTTTTACTTTTTAAATAAACTATTTTAGACTTTGGTTTTACGTGAATCATCTTATGGGCATGAATGGCGCTACCATAAAGAGATAAAAGCATTTACACATTGATTAAGAAATAGCTTGAACTGCAGAGCATGACTTTGCGCGCGAACACTTGTCTGAATACGTTTAAAACGATCTTTTTAGTGTGGATCTAAATTTAAACGTGTTTCTTCTTTGCAGTTGCTCCATGAAGGATCAATAATATAATCGCGTACATGTAGTAATAGCACCTTTGAATGCTAGTGTTAGGCTTATTAGATCATGCCGTATAGTCTTTACGCTTGAACATTACGTTCAGGTTTGTTTTTTCACGCTATTTTGCATGAGGTGCTTATAATGTGCCTAATGAATACTAGCAAAGTAGTTGAGATTCTTTAAGCAATGGTTTACACTCGAGAGGTTATTCTTTTATTTCTTAATGATCTATATGTGTTCTCTCTTTTAAGTTCTTACCTGTATCTAAGCATTAGAGCAAATCTAAAACAAAGAAATATTAGGCCTTCTAGCACCAATAGTATAATTATTGGTCTTGCTATGTGTAAAAACAAAAGATGTTTTTAACCCTCCGCCAAGTGAAGGCACTAAAACAATTTTTTTGACAATTTTCATAAATACTTATCCATATCTTTTATAGAAGTACTCCATATAGCCCACTAGAAGCCATTAAAATCCTATTTCTCTGCAGCTTTATTTCCCTATACGGCGTGAGAAGTACAATGGGCATTAAACTTAACAAAAACATAGTTGAGAATTTGATCACTTTGTAGATGTTGGTTTTCTATAAACTTGTATCATGATTTGGAACTGATTCAACAGATGTAAAGAAATCATAATTTCAATTAAACGTCTCATGTTTGAAATTCGGAAACAACATAGCCCGAGTTATGTGCCTTGTATTAACTTTGGCTGAAACAAATAAAGGATTGGACTTTGTACTAGTGTACAAAGTCGTGTTTGTGCTAAAACAAAGTCGGTCAAGTGGTCAACCCTAGTCTACCACCGCTGCAGAGTAAGGCCAGTCTCAGTGGGGGTTTCATCGACACACTTACGTAGAGTGACACATCATCTAAGAGAAGTTTGAAACTATGATGAAACACCCTCCCCCAATGCAAAGTTTCATCTCGTGTTGTTCCCAAGACAACATGCAAGACACAAGCTGTCTAGAGTACCGTGTAGAGAGAGTTTCATGAGGATGAAACTCATTTCACATCTCTCTTCATTAATACACTGCCACATCATCAAAAATGCTGACATGACAGTCTATTTAATGCTGCGAGACTGGCCTAAGTGCTACGAGTACCATGCCAGCTAGCTCTGCCGCCCCACTGCTCCGAACTCCATTCCCCATTTCAGAGCAGGTCCCACCCCATCACGCGCGCGGCGCATCCTTTCGTACCGGTGGACGACTCTGCAGTGGAGGTCCACGCGGGCCCAGGGACAGCGCGATGGTGGCTCGCCGGTTCGTGGTCCGGCAGGGCCCCGCCGCCGGTGGCTCCGGCGAGGGGAAGGAGGAGGAGGAGCACGAGGTAGAGTACGACACAGAGCACGGCATCGACGTCCTCCGCCTCCAGATCTTCTCCCTCACCTCCGTCCCGCCCGACCTCCAGAAGGTTCGCCCTCCTTCCCCCGAATCCCAATTCCCACGGCCGTCACGCGATCCGGCCGCGGCTGCTCTGTTCCCATTATATGTTCTGACCCGGTGTACATGTGCAGATCGTGGTGGAGGCGGATGGGTCCGTGGTGGACGGCGGCACCGACCTGGAGTCCCTCTCCGAGCGCCTGCGCGTCGTGGCCATCGACGAGGAGGCGGGGGAGGATGCGGCGGCGGTAGCGGCTGTGGAGGCGGCCAGGGCGCAGGAGAAGTCTGACGAGGAGTTCGCGAGGATGCTTCAGGTGGGTCATCGTTAGTATCCCTGATCGCTGCTTCGGTTTGATTTTGTTGGAGTGATTGCTACTGCATTGTATAGCGACGCCAGCAGTTGGCGGCAGGTTCAATTTGTTAGATGATTGATCGGGGTTTGGAGGACGTTTTATGGAATTGGGTGTGTTTCAACTAGTAACGATCTGCAATTCCGTTGCACTCTGGTTTGGATGGCACAGCTATTACAGTTGGTTCACGTGTTTAAGCTCCGTAGTTCGTAGTGACATTTAGTCGCTGGCTTTAGTTTAGCCCATTTTGCGATAATGGAAGATAATATTCTGGCTTCAGAAAATGCTCTTTCGAGAATGCAACAGACCACAAATATATTACAGAGTGATGCACATGTTCTGATAGAACATGTAGCCAAGACATCAGAAGATCTGATGCTTCAGTTTACCTGACATTTGAACTAGGTGGGCTGGGAATTATTCCTTCAATCCAGGTGCTGACTAAGTCACTTTAATCATGGTTTGTAGTTGGGACACTAGTGCTTTTGGCTTTTGTTTGACCAGCGAGATTGATCACGTGAACACAGATATATATTCTGTGATACATGGACATTTCACTTAACTCCCCCCCCCCCCCCCCCCCCCCCCCCCTCCCCCCAACAACCACAAAAACTAGACAGGAACCTTGGTGCTTTGGTTGGGTGTGTTTCAACTAGAAACAACCTGTTCGTAGAACTGTGGTCTGGATATAGCTATTACATAATTGGTTCATATGTTTAAACTTCATAGGTATATTTGGAGCAGGCTTAATTACAACCTTTTCCTGGGAACAGGAGTAACCCCAAATAGACAGCCATTATCATTCCCACTGGATTGGAACTATGCTTATTTCTTGGAATTTTTCTAGGCGGAAGAAGAGGCACTTCTCCTACAACAATACAGTGTACAAAATGATGGTGGAGAGGTGTTTAGACAAAGAGTTGAGCCTTACATGAGCCAGGTTCTGATGGTATGGAATTATAATGTGTTTCTCTTACAAAGTGTTGCCTTGTGTTATGGTTTTGTATATCTGGTGCTTGAACATATATTTGGATGCAGTATGAAGATCCAGTGCTCCAAGAGGCAGCGAGGAAGACGGTTCCAATACATGAGCTTGAGGAGAAGGCATTAGTTTCACTGGCCAAGGTTTCACTTTATTTTTCCACTTCTTCTCTCTCTCACTATATGCACTCCACTATGGTCTTATTTCTAAATTACTGATAAAGTTTCCTTTGGTACAAGTTTGACTCCAACGAAAGCTGTATCTTATGATTCCCTTATTGGTTTCACTACTATGGCTTTACCTAGATTTTTTTTTGACAAAAATATGGACTGCAAATTGTTTATATGCACACCATGTTTGAAGAGATTGGTGGTTGGAAATTCTTACGAATGATTTTTTAGTAGGAAGGGAATTTCCATCCTTCAAAAGATGAAGAGAATCATGCCTTTCTACTGCAGTTGCTTTTCTGGTTTAAGCAATCATTCAGGTCACTGAAACACTTTCATGCCTTCTTTCTCAGTCATTACTTTGGTAAATGTTTGAGCGTGTGCGTGCGTCTGATATCACCCCCTATTTCCATGAATCTGTTTAAGGAATAAGTCTATTTTGCATTCCTTGCTTACACCCCTTAGCCATCAAAATCAGTGAAAATAACTGTGTGGGCTCAACCACCCTGTCTTTACGTAATTGTGGTATCTCAGATTGAAAAGATCTTCAGTCAGCTGTGATTATTTGGAAAAAAATGAAAAATGTTGTCTTGCCCATTTCCTTTCCACTCTTCCCTTTCTTTTTCTGCGTGCAACCACACTTTTCAGCCAGCAAAATTGTCTTTATCCATGCTTCGATTGTGCTCACTGGTCACCTCTGCTGCATCTCACTCTCAGCAGCCAGCATGTCGTTGTACTGATTGTTAGCAACTATTAGACACACACACACCTCTGCTGCAAACAGCTTGTGCAGACACAGGCCCAGATGACATAAAAATAGTGAGGAGGTTGGCTAGACAGTTGAGTAGTGGTGGTTGCAAAGATACAGATGCTGAGAAGAGCTTTTCAATTTATCGGCATTGCTTGAAATCAATAAATTCACATCAATAGTCAGTACATGAGTATCAGAGAGATTAACAATTAAGATTCATGAAAAAAATCATGTTAAACGGAACTGATTTGTTCATCTCTTATTGGTAAGACAGTACGATTTGCACCCATTTCATCAGTTGAGGTTGTAAGATGTCAAGTTGACCAACTCACTAGTCGTGGACTAATATTGAATATTTCAATAGCTGAGGGCGACATGTTGCTCATATATTATGTAAATTAAACATGTGGTTGCGGTCATCTATGGTAACTGTGAAACCTCTTTGAGAACGTGTATATGAGTTCTAATCTGTATTTTGAATAATACTGCTATTGCAAACATTAAAAGCCGCACAGAGAGAAACAGAGCAGAGTATGAACGACCGATTATATGCTTAGAACAAATGATTCTGGTAATACTTACATGTGTACACTAAGACTCTGGAACGTAAAACTTATGACTGATACTTATTTTATTTTTTGTAATTTAATTGATTTAAATAATACTATTTTTCCATAATAACTTTGACCCTATTACGGTGTTACACGTAATGTATTTTTTTACTTAAAACATTTGCATACATTTACTATGCTCAATCCACAGTCTGTATATGCGATCAAACAGCCAAGAGTTCTGCTCACATCTTTCTGATGATGTTTATTTTCGCAGATGGGTTAATGCACCACCTTGTGACAGCTGTGGCTGTGAGACATCCAATGTTGGAATGGGCAACCCGCTTCCCTCAGAAATCGAATTTGGTGCTTTGCGTGTTGAGCTTTATAGGTAGCTGTCAGTAGAATGTTATTCTATTTGTCTTTCATCTTGTATAATTAATTTTGGATGTGTGATCGCATTTCATGACCTACAAACTTGGTATCTATTGAATCATGTTGCTACTACCTGAAGCCTAGTTACATATTCGACGTTGTTTGTCATAGTATTGTAAGATTCACAATATGAATTGGAATCCTAGCAACCTTGTGAATAAATGCTGAACGAAATCAATTGATGACACAATAGGTGTCGTGCTTCTGAAGCCTAGTTTCTTACACCTGTGCCAGTGATAAATCTGATGAATTTATTCCCCTTATGTCCCTGACGTTTTTTTGTGTCTATGAACCGGGGAAAATGAACTTAAAGTACTGGTAGCAAACTTACCATTACCCCTCATAATTAATTGCTGCTTCCATGTATCGATGTACGGCCAATTTTATTGCTTCATATGCAAATACTTACATATGCTATCTTTAGGTGTAACCAATGTTCTAGTATCACCCGGTTCCCAAGGTACAACAATCCACATAAGGTATGAGTAACACATCCTATGATTCAATTGGGTGTTTACTTTTGAATATGTCCCACCAAACTGAAAATTGATGATCAAGTACATGTTTTCTTGCTTGGAAGCTTCTACAAACTAGGAGGGGTCGTTGTGGAGAATGGGCCAATTGCTTCACATTCTACTGTCGAGCTTTTGGATACGAAGCTCGTTGGGTTAGTTCAATAATGCTTATGAATTCACTGCAGCTAAAATGAAGATTGGAATTTCTTTGTGATATAGATGCTACCATGAATTTGGCTGACTTCTTTTTTTTTTCTTTTTCTTTTTCTTTTTTGTTCACTCCTTTCCCATCCCTATTCAAATTTAAAGAAACTGATTGACCCAATTCAGATTTCTTGCCTATTCATTCTAGACATGTTATGGTAAGTTGCAAGGACATGCTTTCGAAGCAGCGCTAAAAATGACAACCAAGAGGTTTAATTTGTTTCAAACGTAGTCTGTTAGTATGCAGATGGTCTTATGTGAATATTATTAAATGGAGGACACTGAGGCATTGAACACTCAATATGACTTGAATGATATGTGTTTTCTGATGAAGGGGTCCAGGTTCTGTTCTTGCTATTCCTGCGCCCCTATCATATGATGTTCATAATTGTGGGGAACTCCCTCACAGGTTTCAGTGCAGAAACAAAATGCTGCCTGAAAACACGGCTTTCTCTAATTGAACTTTTGGCACTTTTATGCCTTTATCTAGTATATATTGCTACTGGTTACTTGTTGTTAGTGGGTCCAAATTTATGCGGTTCACTGGTTGTTGGTCCTTGAACTTGTTTCCAATAAAATACACAAAGATGAAGCAATGCATTTTTTCCTCCTAGTCTATAATAATAGATCGATCTACTTAACCTATGTATAACTTACAGATCCTGGATTTCACTGATCATGTGTGGACGGAATGTTTTTCAAACTTGTACGGGAGGTCAGTGGAGCATACCCACTGCTTCAAAATTTGAATTTGGTATTTTGCTACTTTTATTTTTAATGCCATTGTATTGGAATGTCTAGATGGATGCACCTAGATCCCTGTGAAGGAGTGTATGATAATCCCCTACTGTACGAGAAAGGGTAAAAATTTGGTCCTCCCAAGTCCCAACTGGTTTCTGCATACTGCATTACCCTACCTGATGTTTTTGCAAATTCTGTGCATTTGTTCTTGCTGTATGGAATTTTCTTGTAGGTGGAACAAGAAGTTAGATTATGTTATTGCAATTTGGAAAGATGGTGTACGTGATGTTACAAAACGCTACACCAGAAAGTGGCATGGGGTAGGAATTTTTTTGCTGGTTATGAACTGTATTGAGCATGGTGCGGCCTTTTGTTTTAAATGGGTTACCTTTGTGGTTGTCTGTCCATGCAGGTTCTCTCTAGGCGAACAATTACCTCAGAAGAAACCATTTCAGCTGTTCTATCATCCATAACTAGGAAGTATCGCACTGGATTGTCAACTGGTGCTCTCTCAGTCATAGAAAACCGTGATAAGGAAGAGTCTGAGGAACTTAGCAAAGCTTATCTTCAAGCTGAAACAACTTTATCCTTACCTGGAAGGCTAAGCGGTTCTGTGGAATGGAGAAAAGCAAGGTCAGAGTTGGGGCAAGCAGATTCACTCAGTTGTTCGTCCTGCCCTGTTCGGAAATGTGTGGATGCTCATGTTTCAAATATATATGATGCTCTTTCTGCTCTTCTTTCGCATTTTTGTGATAAAAAGGTCCCTAAAGAACGAACTATTGAAGTCTTCCATACATTGAAGACCTTGATGCTAAATCTTAAAGATGCCAACTTTATGACCAGAAGAGCTATATTAGACCAGAAAACACAGCAGCTATTTGAGGAGATATTTTCTTTCATTGAAAGATTGTTTTCTGCTGTTTCACTGAAAGCAGAATTGGGTACTGATGGGAACCAATCTGTGGCTGTGGATGGAAATCCAATAAACTCATCCTTAGCATTACCCGTTGCATTGGATGCAGTTGATGAGATATTGAGTAATTACAAGAATAATATCTTTTGCACAGAAGGTAACCAATTCCCAAGAGGGAACAGACTAAGCTCAGGTTCAGTCCTTGCAAGCAGGGAACAACTCCCGATCGGAATTGTATGTGATGTGAACTTGTGCATTTTTTAGTACCCATTCATCAAAGTTTGCCCTATATGAGTGCGTTTGAAATGGTTTCAGGCAACAGAAGCATTTGACGGTATTCATTCATCAAAATGGGAAGAGCCTGATGGAGCTAAAGGTAATCTGGTTGTAGGGTATTACTAATACCATGTTTTATTCTTACTTTATTTTGTTCAAGCGTGGCTACCCAGATTGACACCCAGAGTGCAGCTATCCCTTCTTTAACTTCTCTGCATTACTGTGTCAACTGGCATGCACTCGTTAATTAATTGGATAACATTTACGCCTGGTATTTTTATTTATAGAAACATAGGCAGTACTGTTGTAAACTCGAATGAATCTGAACTTTGAGCTTTAAATTGATACAGTTTCACATTTTTGGTATAATTCCAGTTTAATCAATAACAGCAATAGTGGCACAGGCACACAGTTCAGTGCATAGGTTGATCCCTTTTTATTGTAACTGTGTAAGTGTGCAGTTTGCCTAACATTTTCTTTTACTTCCTATTGTCTCCCTGATGGTTAATCCATTTTTCTTTACTAGATTTGAACTTTTTCTCAAAAACTTGGTAGATTCAGACTTGAATTTCGATGGTTCAGTTGGGAACTAAATTGAGTTAGTATTTATTTTTAAATTGTTGTGGGAGTTTTTTGTTGACATGTCTTAATTCAAAGATGCGAGATGGTAAACTTTTCTGCTCCCTGCAGCCTATCTGCATTTGGCTTTGGCATCTAACCCAAAATTTTTCACACCACAGTTCGTCGACTTTTCCAGTAATGTCCGGTCAATTTTTATTCTATTGGTGTTCTTCAAATCTTTCGTGTTGTGGCAAAGATGTTATTTAAAGTGTTTCAAATAGATGCAAATGTTGAATATTATTGATTTGCTGTATAGGCTAACAAAAGAGTTATGCAGGATGTTGGCTGATTTATAAAATGCCAGATGGCCAAACTTGTGAGTTAGAATCATATGATTTAATGTCAGCTAATGATGCTCCAGAGAGGGATCCAATGGACTGGTAACTACACTATCCGCGATATTGCACTTCTTTCTTGCACCTAGCAGAATTCAGCACCTATTAGCTGATATTTGTACTGGTCTTTATTATTTCATCCAGTATCTTATGTCAACTTCAAGCTGAGAACACTTGCTAGTCTTATTTAATCCTAATCTGCATGGCATTGTATTGTGTATAGTATCTGTCAAACACATAAAGTAATCACAATGTTATTCCTCCTTTTTTCATAGAAGTAGTGGCTTACTGGTTGCATAATGATTCTGTGAAGCCATCCATTGTGTCTAACCGAATCCTAGTAAGATCCATCTTTAAGCTAGAAAAATAACTTATGATATAAAAAAATCAAACTTATTTGAAAAACCAGATTTAAACCTAACTAAGCTCTGTGCGCTTTATATATTTCATCTGGCATGTAGTTGGCCCTTGTTGGCTTACCAATCTCTTGGTTAATGTTGTTTGCCACATTGCAAAAATTCAGATTAGTTGCTAGGCTCGTTACAATCAGAATGTACCTCTGCCATAACATTTTCCTGAACTCCGTGACTAGTCTATCTTTTTTCTTAGTTACTATATAGCTTCGCTGACAAGATCTTTAGCTTGAGAATTGTAGGAAAGCTGTGTTTCTAGCTAGAAGTTTCTTGTCGATGTACTAGCAACTCACAAGCGTTATATTTCTGTCACAGGGTTATTGAAGGGAGCGCAGATGGAGGCTCTACCTGGAATGTAATTGACACTCAGAGTTCTGTAATGTTTGGGAGACGTTTCTTTAGGAAAACATTTACAGTGGATAAGAGATGCAAGTCAAATGCTTTCCGGTAGGTTTCATATTACCGGCTGATGCACACTTTGTTAAGTAATTAGTATCTCTTCTGTTTGACTGAACTGTTCTTTTTCAATCGGCAGGTTTAGATTTCTACGTGTAAGAGAATCTCATTCCAATCCAAGGTTTCAGATAGGATCCATTGATCTCTACGGGAAAACTGCTTGAACTTTCCCGGACTTGTATTCATGGTCAAAAAATCTTAATTTCTCGAGCCTCTGCAGCACAAATGTGCATCATAAAATTAAAAATTGTGGCGTGTGCTTTTATTTGATCTGAATGGTACAATGATTGGAGATTGAATGAGTAACTAAGGACATGGATTAATACTCAATAATCTATTTCAGTGTTACTCAACGAGTTTTGTCCTCACTAGGATCACCAATCTTGTTTTTTTTTGAAACTCATGAAGTCCAATACATTATTTTCGTGATGACCTTGCAGAACAGAAATAGAGATAGGGGACTGGTGAGCAGCAAGATGCTCTCCAGACACCACTACAACGAAATGAAACCCTTAACAAAGATGGCGCTTTAGGAAACATATTTTCATGGTACATCCCCTCAGATTACTCTGAACGGCTTTGCTGGTTTATCACACACTTGTACAAACCAGCACTAGAACAAAAGCCTAGTATTTGTTCCTCTATTTTCTCAGAGATACTGCGGTTAATTAAAAAAAAAAAGACAAGCAACAGGGAAACTGTGATAATATTTAGGATAAAGCACGGAACCCAATATGGCGTGGCTTGATACCATGTTGCTTGAAAAGGGAAACAAGCTAGAGCGGGTTAGGAGATCTGATGGTTGGTTTGACTTCATAAGGTTTTCTTGAGCGAGGATATAAGGACGATCAATATTATGGGCCAGCCCTCTCTCCCTGACCTGGTAGCAGAGTTACGTCATACCGTGCAAATCTATCAGAGTTCGTTTATGCGAATTTTAGCAGAGTTTGACTAGCTATGAGAATTCTACAAGAGAAGTTTTATTAAAAAAAAATCTGTAAGAAACGTCCTAACCAATTTTCAAATTAAATGCTGTCAGAACCTAGAGTAGTACAGTATATTCAGATTCAAAGCAGGTTCCCGTCAATAAAAAAAAGGAAAAAGTCCTTCAGACCTCCCTCAACTATTGCTCTAGTCCGATTTACCCCCCTCATCTTCAAAACCGGGTATTTGACACCCCGAACTCTTGATTCCGTTAGTTTTGCACCCCTATACGGTTTCGAGAGCGGTTTGCGCATACGTGGCAGTGGGGCCCACCTGTCAGTCCACATCTTCTCCTCCTCTCCCTCTCCTAGCTAAGATAGCCTTTCTCCTCCTCACCGGCGACAACAAATGTGGATGAGCACGGCGGCGACGGCGGCGGCGGGCCTCAGTGGCCGGAGACGAGCTGCTCCGGCGGAGGTGGCATCGGCACTTAGTAGTCCGGCCCCGCACGCGCGTCGCTCCTCTGGTTGGCCTTGCGCCGACCCATCCCTGGCCGACCTCGCAGCCCCTCCGTCCGCCGTCTCTCCTCCGTGTGGGCGCTGGGGGCGAGGGAGCTGGCCAGCGCGGCCGCCTGCCTGAGCCAAGGCTCACGCTGCACGGGGCAGCGACCGGAGCCGCCGCAGCTGCGCAGCCGCAGCCGCTGGATCCAGATCGGGCGCTGGGCATCAACATATACGGCGGCGGCGTTTGGCGAGGCCACAGGCGACGCGGGGCTGCGCATGTAGGCAAGATGCAGGGCCGCGCACACGCAAGCTGCATCCTGTAGTCTGCAGAGCTGGCAGCGGGGGGCACACTAGCGAGCATTGCATGGCGGCGGCCGGCGTTGGCAAGCAAAGTTTCTTGCTTGCTTCTTTGGTTCTCTTTCCCATACTTGCACTTGCTTGTTTGATTCGTTCCTATGCTCGCTTTCTCATTCAATTAATTCAATTCTGATATTGCCCGGTGCTGAAGATGAGGATTGGGAGCCGACCGCAAGGCCGAGGTAGCCTCGACGAGCTGCTGCTCTTGGCCGACGCTGCCAGGAAGGAAGGAGAAGAGAAGTGGTGGGACCCGGGGTCACCTGTTACTAGGTGGGGCCCACTGCCACGTACGCGCAAACCGCTCTGGAATCCGCCGAGGGTTGTAAAACAAACGGAATCAAGAGTTTGGGGTGTCCAATACCCGGTTTTGAAGATAAGGGGGGTAAATCGGACTACGACAATAGTTGAGGGGGGTTAAAAGGACTTTTTCCTAAAAAAAATGGGTGCTCGTTATGACAGTATATGATACAGGACTGATCTCGAGATATCAAAAAAATAATAATAAAAAGTGTTGAAATATGCATACGGCCGTTCATGTGATAAGACCGATACTATCAACTTGATTTTATATTTTATCAACTCTTTCAATTCCCTTCTTTTTACCCCCCCCCCCCCCCCCCCCCCCCCAAAAAAAAAACGTGGTTATGATTTGCATAAGGTGGGCCCATCCCCAATGTGACACGATCAGTGAAAAACCGTCGGTGGAGCATGCATGCAACATCCCATCTTTGTTTTTACACCTTTTCACGCATCACAACCTCGCTAGGTCAAGCAACATAGTTTTCGCAACCGGTCGGTAATTAACGACGAGCAGAGCTGTTTCACTTCAAGGCTGTTAAGCTGTCCCAGTTAGTTGGACTCTACAAGTCACTGAACATTTGAGATACACAAAAGAAAATGAGAGACTGATAAAAAAAAAGTTCTCACATCTGCATGGATGGCTACCTCAATGCTCTTGGGGATAGTGCTAACACTTCGATGGAGATATCCCAACCTTCTCGGATCGAGCAGTGCTGGACAATGCTCTTGGAAACGTGGTTGGTTATCCTGCGTCGCTTTCGTATCCAATCACGGTGAAGCTTCCAATTTTTAGCTTAAGTGAAAATTAGCTCGTCTCTGCATGTATATATGTAACAAAGATCACCTAATAAAAGGAGAGGAAGAATTAGAGAATCATATAGCTGCAAGTTGAAGTGTACGGCTTATATAGCTAGTTTGTGCCTTCTCCATCAGCTGCTCGCTGCCCATTGCTGGAGGTTTCTTGCAGCTTCGTGCGGTTAGAATTAATCTTGGCGTGTGGTTTCTAGTCTGTTTCTTTTTGACCGAAGTTTCTAGTTTGCTTCTTGTTCTCTGATGCCCCTCTCCGTGCTTCCTTTGAGCTATGGTTACTTCAAAATGTTACTATAAGTGGAGTAATCTTTGATTCTATATATCTATACCCTGTTTTTTTTTATGTTGTTGTCGAAAAGATTCCATCAACTTGACAAATTGTTTTTATGCATGCCTTTTCAACCAGGATGTTCAACACTACGCCAGAAACGATTTGTGCTAGCACTAGCCTTTTACCGTGGTGGCGGACCAAGTTGGAAGCTGTCAACACAAAGCCAACAGGGCCCATGTCACAAGCGCCCGCCGGTACATATGCCATCCTGGTGGGCCACATAACTGCCCGCCACCACAGATGGTTATTGTCCAAGTACATCGCAACACTTGATTGTTGTTTATCTTTTGGCAAAGAACAATGGTTATGTTAATTGATGTGTCAAGTTATAATATTGACGTAACACACAGTGAATTCTGGCAAAAAAAAAATACTAGTTTAAAATTGGTAAGAGATAATTTTATAATAATTTGTAAAAAAGATTGTTAAAAGGCTTGTGTTGACGGGCCACTTAAACCAGCCTTAAGTAGCCCGCCAGCACTGATGGCCATTTATGCTGGCACATGAGTGCTAGCGGGCGCTACACCGCCGGTACATATGCTAAAATGCGCCAGCGCAGATTGTTTGTGGCCAAGTGCAAGTGAGGAATAGTGATGGAGCCGGCCTTTTACTTAGATGTCAGTGTCTCCGTTGATGATGGTTATTGCCCTTTTGCCCATCCATGTTGCAACCGAATGTATATCCCAATATTTGTAATTTGGTTGGAACAACAAGATAAGGAGGGAGTACTAAGTCCCATACTAACGAATTGATGGTAGATTCAATTGTTTTTTCTTTTGCTTGCCACACACAACGTAAATAAATGGTATTACCACATTTTTTTATATAAAAAACATGATTAGTGAATTGAGCGTCCATTATTCGAGTTTACATTTAATTTACATGTGTTGGTTCAATGCAGCGCCACCATCTTTAAATAGTACTGTACTTGCACAACTTGTATGGATCGTACAACCTTTTTTCTAGCTGATATAATTATGCCTTTTAGCCCAACCTAGGCAAAAAAAAAAGTCCATTTGTCAGCCTTCTGCAAAATGGCAAGTAATTGGGAGCTTCAGATACAAACCAAATGCAACCCAAAAAGAATGGTTTATACATATACCAGCTGTTACCATCGTCCAACATATGATCAGTTCACCAGCCTAGCTAACTAAATCGATCTTGTACTACATATGTATGGTACTCTGGATCAAAATCCTATCTAGTTATTAATAGCTACCATGGATGTGCATGATACAAATTTGTATACTCTCTCCGTTTCAAAATGTAGGTCGTTTTGGCTTCTCTAGGTTCATAGATTTTGCTATGCACCTAGATACGACATATGTCTAGATGCGTATAGCAAAAGCTATTAATCTAGAAAAGCTAAAACGACCTACATTTTGAAACAGAGGAAGTACATTGAGAAGTCTAACACTACGCCAGAGACTATTTGTGCTGGCGGCTACATCATATCTGTGCTGGCGGGTATGGCGCCCGCCAGCAGTCTGGTGCCAGCACAAATGGCATCTGTGCTGGCGGGCGTCCACCCGCCAGCACAGTTGGAACTGTGCTGGTGGGCAATTAAGACCCCCGCCAGCACACATAGAGTTTACGGTGGCGGTGGATTAGGCCACCCGCCAGCACAGATACATGTAAGAAATAAAAGAAAAAGTGTCGGCGCCACCGTGCTTTCGTCCTCGCTACTGGTCCTTGGTCTGACGATGTACAAGTTCACGCTTGCTTGACCGCGCCGCAGGGGCTCGTGCCGCTCCCAACTCCATGCCCGTCGCCTCCTAGCAGAGATCCTCGTGTTGCTTGCCGCAACCACAACCCCGCCTAGCTCTTGATGCATAGTCCCAACTCGTAGAAATCACTAAAAATCACAAAACAAAAGCTCTGAATCTCTAGCTGATTGGGTGTAAATCGAGCAAATCAAAGTTTGGGGGTCAATCGAATCGAGCAAATCAACAAAGGAAGAAAATCTCTTGCCTTGGTGGAAACCGATAAGAATTTTCTCTTGACCATCACGGCGGCCATAGCTTTGTCGTCACCTGCATCGGCCATAGCCCCTCCGCTCGCTCGCGCCAGGCTCCACGATCCACCCATGCCGATAGCGACTCATCGGTTGTGCACGACTCGTTCGGCCTGCAGGAAAGGGATAAGTGTGAGAGCGAGAGAGCACACATGAGCGGATGAAGAGAGAGGGGAGAGAAAGCACCTGAGGCCCTTGTGTCGTCGACCGTCACCCGCAGCCGCGCGCGCCGGCCTGCCGCTCCCGTAGCTGCGCCCGCTGGCCAGCCCTGCGCTCGCCCGCCGCACGCGCTGCTGCTCCCCGCTAGCCGGCCGCGTCGGCACCCACTCCCGTCGGACGCCACGCGCGCCGCGCCCGCCGGCCTCCCGCCGCACCTGCTGCTCCCCGCTGGATGGCCGCATCGGCGCCCGCTCCCGTCGGACGCCGCGCCCGTCGCGCCCGCCACTCCTGCCGGCTTCCCACCGCACGCGCTGCTGCTCCCCGCTGGCCGGCATCGTCGGCGCCCGCTCCAACCGGACGCCCCTCCCGCCAGCCTCCTACGCCAGCGCACGCCAGCCTGCCCTCGGTGCCTGGAGGAGAGGATGATAAGGGAGGCATAGATGTGAGGAAGGGAGAGAAGAAAAGGATAAGTAAGGCAGAGATGTGTGGAGGGTGAGAGAGAGACGAGGAGATAGGCCGCGCGCTTTATTTCCTTTGCCGCGCTCCATAAATTTTTTGGATTCCGCTCCTTGAATTATTGTGCTGACGGTTGACTTTACTCCCCGCCAGCAGGCGGGTGCTTGCACTGTAGGTCTAGTTCCTTTTGTGCTGGCGGGTGCTAACTTGGCCCGCCAGGGTCCAAAAAGACTAATGCCAGCACAAATCGATTCTGGTGTAGTGTAATGTGACAAATAAATTAAACTTAGATCTGTATGTGTCATATTTGCACTTTTAAATTCTGCTTCTCTTGAAAGAGAAAAAAATGGGTAGTTTACATATATTCTGCTTTTACATGAGCGAATATATATCTAATCATGGATCAATGAAAGTAAATGCCCATAAGCAGGCATAGCTATATATGATATGAATGTAATAGTATTTTATGTGTCGTTTGTCATTTTTCTTTTGAAACAATCATCTTTATATTGCAAGTAATAACTTAATGACGATGGGCAAACCTTTCAAAATCCAATCACAACATTTCCCTTTTTTTAATTCGCATTCTTGTATGGAACCATTTTATAGTTTCAGCATATTATTTATTTTCCTTTTCAAATTGCACATATAATACCGCATTTGATTACTAAAATCTTTCATACATCTGAATTCTTTCATCAAAGAGGATGCATCCAAAAGAGTGGGAGAAAAGGATGCATACAGCTAGCATGAATGAAAACAGAAAAGATTAGCATATGCATGCAACTCTCTTTTATAGTCTGGTCTTGTTATCCGCAATATATCACAGTATACATATCATAAGTTCATAACCAGACAAACTGGAAATCTTAGTAATAAAATATGACTTGCTTCGGAGTGACCTTCGATATCAATGTGCATTGATTGGTTGCATAATTGTCCACTAATTTTTTCAGGATAAACACGGAGTTGACATATTAAATAATTTATATGCAAGATTTAGCAAGGTGCATAACTGCATGCAGTAGTGTTAATTAGGGAATGCATGCTTGAGAATAAATACTCCCTATTTTACCTTTTAAATTGAATTGTTTCTTGTGCAATGTATTTACTTACTTTGTAGGATATGTAGAAATAAAATGGCTACAATTTTGGATATTTGTCGTACATGGTGACAAAAGGTGTTATTGCAAGCAAATGCAAGGTGCATTGTTTGTTGGATCTAGAGCTAGAAAACTTGTGTGCCTATGCATAAATTGACAAAATTCAACAACTTTCCTTGCACTAAAAGGGTGAAACGTATGTGCTGCTGCATGCCAACTGGTAACTGACTTGTTCCTCTTGCATGAGTTGACTGCAGTGCAAGAAAAGACTGCAGAAAGATAAGGATTGGTGTGTGTGCAGTGTGTGCGCGCGCTCAGAAATGTGATTTTTCTGCTGCAATTCATCATCGAGTTTGCTTGCTGAGATAAAATTTCTGATGAATCAATCAAGAGGGAGATAGATAGCCCACACGAAGAAGATATTAACAAAATGACTGCAAGTAATCAAGATATAAAATTTCAGATAACTTTATTGAAATCTGAATTAGGATCGAGTTCGTCACTCAGCTCAAGCATGCATTTCTTGCTTGAAAAGAACGGTCTGAATCAAGAACCGAGTAAATCGAACATCAAAAAGGAAAGAAAATGCATCGAATTAAAGCATGGAGAACAGTAGAGGAGACAGCAACTAATTAGGGGTGAGGACGATAGATAGTGAGCTTAGCAGTCCCATTGCAGCTGCTCCATGGCGTTGCCGGCACCGCCCCCGCCGCCGCCACTGCAAAACAGCCCGCACGACTCCATCAGCTCCAGATCGAACGCCGTTGCTCCGGCGCCGTACACCGAGGAGACGTCCATCATGTCCATGCCCTTATCATCAGCAGCAGCCGCGCCACCACCGCCGTTCATCACCGCCGCCGGCCGGCCGACCACCTCCCCCTGCACCATCCCTGCTTGTGGTTGCAGTTGCAGCGGCTGCTGGGCGACCTCCATCCCCCCTGCACACATGCCAGAATCCACGGCGGTGGCCCACATTCCCGCCGTCACGTCCATGAACGCCGCCGCCGCGCCCATGCCTTGGCTAAAGGCGTTGCCGGCGGCGTGGTCCATGGAGGATGCAGACGAGGAGGAGCCGTTCATGAAGTCCATGGACGCCTGGTGGAGACCTGCATTCTGATCCCTGAAGCTCATCAGCACGCCGCCGCCGTTGTCCGGGTACGGGTACGACGGGATCGCCTGGTCATGCCCCATGAGCATGCCAGCCGGGTTGCCGACGACGTCGTACATCGGCGGCGCCATCTCCGGCGGCGGCGGGGCCGTAATGGCGTCGTAGGCGGCGGGCTTGGTCGGGGAGCTGATGGTGAACGGCGTGGTCGCGCCGCCATTGGAGTGGTGGAACTGGTGGGCAGGGTTGCTGCTAGGGTTTGGCCCGTTGCCTTTGATGAGAGACCTGGAGGCCGCCCGCAGGAGGTTGTGGGTCTTGGGGTCGAGGCCCTGGGCGATGAGCTTCTTCTTGATGCACGAGTTCCAGAAGTTCTTGACCTCGTTGTCCGTGCGCCCCGGCAGGTGCTTGGCGATCTGCGCCCACCTGTCAGGAGAGACCAGCCATGGCGGCCGCGCGCGGTGAGTGAGAGTTCCATGCACGAACCGGCCAGTTCGATCGCCGGGAATTGAAGACGCGTGGCCGTACCGGTTGCCGAGGATGCGGTGGACGTCGATGATGGTGCGCTCCTCCTGCTCGGAGAAGGTGCCGCGCTTCAGGTCAGGCCGGAGGTAGTTGATCCACCGGAGCCGGCAGCTCTTGCCGCAGCGCTGCAGCCCTGCTCATGGATTTGGCAACAACGCAACGCGCATCGATCAGGAAGGACATGAACAAATCCAATTCCTCCTTTGATTGGATTAGTGGGATGGATGAAGAGATATGATATACCGGCGTGCTTGGGGACGGCGCTCCAGCAGCTGTGGCCGTGGGCGGTGATGTACTTGACCAGCTTCTCGTCCTCCTCCGGCGACCACAGCCCGCGCTTCACCTTCTGCTTGCTGCAGCAGTGGTGCCCCATGGCCGCCCGACCGCGCGCTCCTCTCTCCTCTTTCTCTTCCCTAGCAGTTTCCTCCTCTCTCTATCTAGTCTCCTCCCAACAGTGTATGTAAAGGCTGAAGCACACGCACAAGGGACACCCCTTTTGCTGGTGAATTGACCTTTATGCGTCTCTATGTGTGGGAGAAGGAAACACCAAATAAAGCCGTGTGATCTCTCTCAAAAGGGTAGTAGTTAATTGCAATTAGGCAACTAAGTAAGCATTGTATACTCCTCTAGTTCCTTTTTAACCGAGAGGAATGTAATTGTACTCTATGTGTTTGTGGGCGTCTGCCATCTTTTTTTTTTCCTCCTCAAAAATCCAAATTGGACACATGATTTAGCTAAAGCGATATGCGCCTCCAAAAAACTGGCTTTATTTGGTTTTTGAAAATATTCAACACTAAAATTGAGTGGTCAAAGCTGTGATATGGAGATTGCGTCAATGTCTACCGTCGAGTTACAACGGCATTTATCTGTAACCGGCAGGAGGAAGTTGATGACCATGGTGATGTCTTGCTATTAAACTTGTTTTGTCTTCTCGCGATTCATTTTCGCTTCTTTTGGCATCATACGATCAAATTAAATTGCCTTGCCTCCCCGTGGTTTCGATTTGTGTCCTAGTGACTATCTAGCCAACGAGAAAATTTGGAGTGATCAGATTAAATCGCTTCATCTTTGCCCTTTTGACCACCTAGCCAACAAGAAAAATTGGCATTATACAGTCAAATTAAATTGCCTTGCCTCCCGCGCGGTTCATCTTTTGCCCTCTTGACTATCTAGTGAACGAGAAAGCTTGGCGTCATACGATCTTTTGAAATCGCTTGGCTTCTCGCAATTCATATTTTTGCCCTTTTGACCACCTAGCCAACAAGAAAATTGGCATCGTACGGTCAAATAAAATCACTTGGCATCTTGTGGTTCATTTTCAGTCCTATTGACCACACCTAGTGGAAAAAAAAAAGAAAATTTGGCGTGATACGATCAAATTAAATTGTCTTGGCAACCATCTCAACAAATTAAGATCCATCCGAAGAACCATGGGACTAACTGAAATCTGAGAGACTTCTTGGAGAAATTTAGGAAACTCCATTGTTTTTTACTGTCTTAAAATTCCGCTTCTGTAGAAGAGATTTTTTTTTAAAAAAGATCTGGTATATGAAATAAATTACAATCTTGATTTTTTTTTGTTTGAACATTTTTTAAGTGGAAAATGATATAGTCTCAGTTACTATAAAAGTCTAAATTAAGACCATGTATGTTTTGACGCAAGAAATTGAAGGAAGCTCGAATGATCGATGAAGCAGCTAGAATTATTATTATTAGCAGCTGGGTATCGATGGCGTCGTTCGTACTCAAGATCCAGCAGGGATCTTCCAATTCTTGGATCGTTGCTGTGCCCCTATAGCTAGCTGTAAGAGTACCAAACGGTTAGTGTTAATTGCAGCCTAATCAGTTGCTAAAACTTGTGACAGTCCAGTAGTCCATAGTGGGGAGAATGCGTTGCAGGGAAGCTGCCAGCCTTGTCTCTTAAAGCACAAGAGACCACTCGCGCACGGTCACGGATGATCCTCGATCAGGTGCTCACTGTCGGTGCGGGCGTGCAAATCGGTTCGTCGTCGTTGTGTTGGTAATGGAAGTCGCAGAGCGAGCGAGGCTAGAACTGTTTCTATTTTTTTTCTGAAAAAATGCATCTGTAGAAGACTAGAAGACAGTTTTGAGTTATCTCAGCAAGTCCAGAAACGGTAGCTTTTCTCACCGGGGGTTTACGTTTCCGTTTCAGTTCTGTGAGACATATATGCACGCCAAATTAAGGAACATTCCAGATATATTAGTCAGTGCCTGTTTCTGCCGCTGGTAATGTATTACCATGCATGCATAAAAGTCACTTAATATAGATTTCCTAACCAAATTTTGGTTCCCTGGATCCTGCACATGAATCCTGGCTGCTCAAGTCCGTGAAGGGATAGATCTGGGTCCTAGCTACTTACAGTACATAGACTGGTTCGAAATTCCTGCAATATTCCTGGAAATTTTCTACAACAAGTCGTCTGGAGACCACGCCAAGTACGTACGGTGAAAAGGAAAGGAGAAGATAAAATTTCATATATATATAACCGATTAGCTGGACCGTGTGGACTTCTGCAAATGCTCAAGCGAGTGCAATCCGTGTAGTCTAAAGTTACTTCCAGCATTATTCCTCGTATATATAACTTGTAAGAAATGAAATTCAGCAGGCGTCGAATGCAGCACTAGCATTATATTGATCCGGCAATACTGATGCTTACCCGGTCAGGTAACAATCGTGTCCAGCTTATAAATTTCTGTCACATTGACTGGGGTCTACTTTGATGGCAACATAATAAATTGTTAACTTAGGTACTACCAGGCACCAGCTGTCACCCGGCTAATAATGTACAAGAAACTCAGGAAATCATGAGAACCAGTCACAAAATTCCCTTTTCATCAAGAAGTAGAAATACTAGTGGTGGTGGTTATGATGCATGGATTAAATTAGAATTAGTGGTAGCTATGCAGATTATTACTCCTATGTGGCATATGCATAAACTAGAATATAATGCATGCATGGTACGTGTATAAATCAATCAAGCCATGCAGCCTTGCAGAGTGTACCTCACTCCTCACTAGGCCAGTAACGATCTGTGCTGGCGGCCAAATCGTATCTGTGCTGGAGGGTATGGCGCCCGCCAGTAGTCTGGTGCCAGCACAAATGGCATCTGTGCTGACGGGCGCCCTCCTGCCAGCACAGATACCATCTGTGTTGGCGGGCCACATAAGGCGCCGCCAGCACAGATAAGCATCTGTGCTGGCGGGCCACATAAGGCGCCACCAGCACATATGCTTATCTGTGCTGGCAGCCGTCTTAACTGGCCGCCAGCACAGATTATAGTTTTTTTAATTATTACACATTATAAATTTATTTCTACCCAATTAAGCGGCTAATTAGTATTTCTCACCAGAATATTATAATTTGACACATCAATAATATTTCTCACCGACTGGTGTTCAAGCCACATACACAACCATTAGGTGTTACAATGTACTTGACAATAATATTTAGACAAAATATTCAACACCAATTGCTAAGATCTAGTGTTTCAACTCGCCGGTCATTTTGAAGCTGTGCTCAGTCTTGTGAATCCGTGCAGATCTAGTGTATAACAAAAAAAATTCAGATCATCATCACAAGTTCAGATGAGCATCACAAATCAATTGCAAATAATCACCAAACATCACAAACTCAATATAACAACACATTCTCATGAGATCATAGCAAAGTCACTCGTTCACACAATCTTGCTCAACACAAAGTAAACAAGTCTTGCTCACTACACCATAACACACAAACAACATAATTATTCAGTACAACAAACTTCATTTGCCTACTTCTTACTAGCTATCACGCCAACTATGAGACTAACGAGAAAAACCACGAGACTTCCAATGGCCCACCAGTTGAATCCTGCACCATCTTCTTTGTTCTTTCGGATTTCATCAAGCACTTCACCAATTTGTCCACTCAGCTGTCCACATTGCATCTTCAAATCACAAATCTGCATCTTCACGTCACAACTTTGAGACTTCAAGTCACTAATTTGATTTATAATGTCGGGAATGGGGGAGGGGGAATGGACAGTAGCAGGGGGCTGAATGGGAGCATGAGATAGTTGGGCTAAGTTTCCAACAAAAGAACTTGCGGCATTTCCAGGGACTAATTCAGGATGAACCTGCCTCAGCCAGGTCAAGTATGCACCGTGCCCCCACCAATACTTGCGGCATAATGTATCGTCTCCCTACAACACAATAACAACCCTAATATATCAAGGCATAATTGAGTAGCTAACACATAAGTCTAATACACAACGAATTGAAACTATACCCAAATGTTCCTGCAGCACTTGTACAAGATTTGCCCTCTCGAGACGCGGATGCAAATGATGTTTGCGCCACAGTTAGGGCAAACCGACAGGGGAAGCCTCTCATCGCTGGGCACTGACCCGCCACTGCACGACATGGTACTGATCTTGTTGGGCTCGACGGTGGAGGAGCTCGAAGCCGACGAGGTTGTTGGCGACAGCAAGAGCGGCGGCGCACACAGCAGCGGCGGTGCCGACGCAACCTGCCGCGGCTCCGTCGTCGGAGCTAAAAAAAGCGGCGGTGCGCAAACGCCAGCCGTGAAAGGGACGGCCGTGGCGCCGGCTGAGGGCGGGCGGCGCGGTGGATCTACTCAAGCAGCAAGAGCAAGCTAGCGGCGCAGAGCGAGCAAAGAGCAACAAGAAGAAAGAAAACGCGTCGGCCACCTTATTGACTTTCCTATGCTGTCAGGCCATCTAAGTGTCCGCCAGCACAGATGGCTAGAGTGCTGGCGGGCAACCTAACGGCCCGCCAACACAGAGGGGACAGTCCGTGCTGGCGGGCGTTAGCCCGAAGGCCCCTGCTGAATCTCTGCTGGCAGGCCGCAACGTTGCCCGCCAGCGTCCAAAATGTGCGCTGCCAGCACAAATCGATTGTGGCGTAGTGGCTGTAACATTTGCATGGGTTCATGAGGCAAGGAAAGCAATGGGTCAATAGTACTATATAGAGATAGAGAGAGATAACTTTTCAAAAAAAGAGATAGAGAGAGATACACCTCAGCGCAACTAATTATAACTTCAAAGTTCTCCTGAAAACATATAATAAAGATGAAGCATCATTAAATAAGTAGCAGTATTTCACATCTAATTTATCAATTTCGACGAAGCAGAAACAGAATTCTACTATTTTTTAGAACTACTCTTGTTTTCTGTTATAAAAAAAAGTTAGAAATGGTGCCACAAAGTTATTCTCTATTAATAATTTATAATACATGCCCGGCAAAGTTTTTGCCAGGTTGTTTTTTTAGGAAAAATGGAACACGCTGTGCCAAAGAGAGCCTTGGTAAAGGGTAGTCCTCGCAGAGACCCGGAATGGTATGGGACAACATCATGTTAGTTTGTCTGAAGTGTATTAATAATTTGGTGAAAGCTAAATTGTATATGTGTACTGCTTGCTTCTCATCCAATTACTTACTAACATCCGCTTCCAAATACTTGACACTACTTTTGATCACATTATTTATTTGAAAATATACTTGGCACTACTTCACGTTTCATGAAATACAGTTTCCTATTTTTTCCTTATAAGGATACTACTACTATAGGAAGGTTCTACAAACACTTTAGTAAACTTTATTTATAAGAGCAATTTTGGCCATTTCATCTTTAACAAGTGGATTTCATTAATGATCATGCATTAGTCAAAGTTGCTAAGTATTTAATTAGAAATTGGTATGTGGCATGTAATTGACACATGGATTTTGCCATCCCCCTCTCGACTCCACCTTCCTCATCTCAGATAACCTATAGAGAGTGCGTCAGAAGCGGCAATGAGGTAATGTACTGTGTCTGGAACTCTGGATCAGTTCAGGAATTAATATTGTAGGGATAAAAAACAACAGAGGGCCAGATTGTAGGAAGAATATATAAAGAATGAGACGCATTGACGATGAAGTTAATATATAACTTCATTCCGATGTTATAAATATTCTATTTTAGAAATATTCCTTCATATAAATCAGGGCAAAAACTAACTATGGGTTTGAGTGTTTGACCCAACACCTTAAATAAGACAACCAGAACGTCGAGGAATTAGCACTTGTCTAAGAGATGGACCATTACTTGGCATGCCAAGGTTAGCCGATGTTGTCCCTTTGGTCTCGTTCTCTCTACCCTCCTTTTCCAAATACCTTTTTTAATGTGTGCCTTTCATTTGCTCGAGATCCAGGCAACAGTATGTGCAGCTCATTGTGCACACGAAACCCTCTCGCACCCGCAGCCCTATATCTTGCTGTCCCAGCCTTGCCAATAAACAAAGGCAAAAACAAAAATCTTGTGCTTTACGCTGCTGCCAGCGCAAGGAGAAAAAGGGTTACCCCTTTCTTCTCCCATCGGCGTCACTAAAAACGTCTCATCTCGTTGCAAGCATATGCAACTCCGGCCCCCACCTCCGCGATTTGCAGTTTTGTCTCGAGCGGATAAAATAAAGGTGCGCGCTCGCTCCGTGTCATGACGCACGCACGTCTTGTGGGGTGGGAGTGGGACACCACGCATCGCACTCAAACATAACTGAAGGCTGCGGCCACGTATGTTGCATGCTAATAATAATAATCTTATAGTAGGTGATTCTCCGCGCGTTGCTGCGGGATTTGAGAGGTTTTTGATAAACTATGAACTACTCCAATCCCGATTAACACAAAACAAAAAACACTTAAAAATAAATTCGACGTTATCACATTTGGGATTTGACAGCTACCCGTTTATATAATGACCCTTAGTTATTGGAAGATGACGTGAATATGTTGCATAAAGAAAATTTTGATGGAAAATGATGGATATATAACTTGCATTTTGAGAAAAATAGAGTTAATGAATAAGATGAGAGGCCAAGAGGCTCTTGATATGTGCATTGCCATTTTAAATAAAGGAGGGAAGACCAAACATGCTAGGATGACGTGGCTTGCTGAGAGTTGAGAGAATTCTCTATAGTGGAGACCGTCTATATATATATAGGATATATCCACAAGTGTTTTTCAGGTTGGGGGTCATATATATGCTTAATCGATTGAATGAAAGTAGTTCTTTGCTACAATTATCACAAGGATCTTAGATCCTTGTTTTTCTTTTTTCAAAGGCAAAATATAGCCATTAACGTCCTCCAACTATTAGCAACGGGTCAACTTCGTCCCTCAACTATCAAAAAGTTCAAAATGATCCTTCAATTATACAAAAGCGACTTGTTCTCGTCCCTCATCCGACCTGTCATGCCACATAGGCATGCCATGTCAGCAGTCTCATATGAAAAGTCCATATTGCCTTTTTCCTCTCTTCTCCCCCCTTTATTCCTCCTCTCTCTTTTCTCTCCTCCCATCCTCATGTTGTGTCTGCAGTCTCCTCTATCGAGTGTCTCATACGACAGCAGGTGCCGGAGTCGCGCGTCACCCTTCCCCACCACAACCGCTGGAGCCTTGCGCCACCGCCGCCGCCCCTGCCCGCCGCGGCCGACGGAGCCACGCGCCTCCCATGCCCCTGCCTGTCGCGACCGTCAGAGCCGTGGCGCACCTTCGCCGGCCAGACACCCTGGAGGATGGGAGGAGAGAGAGGAAGAGGAGGAAGAAATGAGGAAGAAGAGAAGAAAGGGCAATGTGGACTTTTCGCATGGAACTGCTGACATGGCACGCCTATGTGGCGCTACAGGTTGGATGAGGGACGAGAACTACTCACTTTTGTATAGTTGAAGGACCATTTTGGACTTTTTGATAGTTGAAGGACGAAGTTGACCCTTTGCTAATAATTGGAGGACGTCTATGGCTAATTTTCTTTTCCAAACATATTTGTCTATGCTCACATGCATATACGGACACACAATCACGGACCCATCCTTGTAATTTTTAAACGTACTCGAGCGTACTTTACCAAACAGACTACTGGCGTGGCTAGAGATTTGGGGTGGCCGCGCGCGATGCCAGGCAGCTTGATGGGTGATGCAGGCACGGGGACATGATGGCAAGGCGGTACATATACGAGGCCACCGGGCGTGGCCGGGCGGCGGTACGTGTTGGAACGCTGACCCGATGGCGTCAGACTAGAGGAGGCGACATGGCGATGGTGTATTGGATCCAGCGGTGGTAACTCACGGTCCAACTCGACTTTGTAGGCCAAATTTATATATAATTTCGATCCTTAAATTTGCTAGTATAAAAAGTGGACCATTACCACCCTTAATTGGATCCGGTGGCGCGAGGAGCCGCTTGAGACAAGAGATGAAGGGAAAGGGCGGGCGACGGTGCTGTGATGACCAACTATGACAGGCCTTGTTTAGTTCCGATTTTTTTTAAAAAAGAATATTACTCATAGAGTAGTAAACGTAGGCTAATAATAAAACTAATTACAGATCTGGTTTGAAAATCTCGAGACGAATCTAATGATGGTAATTAATTCATAATTAGCGGATGGTTACTGTAGCATTACTGTTGCAAATCATGGATTAACTAAGCTCATTAGATTCGTCTCGCGATTTACAGTCTATCAATGTAATTTTTTACCTTTTTCGTCTACATTTAATATTCTATGCATCTAAGATTCTCTTTTGATGTGATAGGTAAAATTTTTTTGTTTTTGGAACTAAACATGGGATGGGCACTTGGGCTCTAAAAAATCCACATGAAAAATTTAAAGTAAAAAAAAATCAAAATTGCGCGGAAAAGGTGGACCTCACCAGTCACCACAGATGTTCCGTTCGAGATAAAACATCCCGCTCTCTTGGGAGTTACCGAATAAAAGAAGTCCTTTCAGATTGGCCTATGTTTATCACCTAGTCATGACGACACGCGATAAGTAAAATGTGATGTGGAGGTAAAGGTAACAAAGTCACCGCTAATTCACAAAGCGTACGTAAGCAGTAAAAAAGGCAATGGCTGACTATTGACTGTGCCGAGATACACGCATCAAGCCGATGTCACATACAATTTCTTGATTCCATTTTACCGGCACTGAAATGGAAATACGGAGTATCATTGAATGTCCCACGCTAAGCCACATACGTTGTCAGTCAGAGTCGTGTTTGTTGGTTGGATAACAATGTTCACATGTAACGATACCTGTTCTCATTTTTCTATTTAACTTACATGCGTCGTTATACCGTTGTCTCTGGCAGCTGTTTGGACTGTGATATTCTCCATCCAATCCGTCGTTATACCCTTTGGTCTCGTTCTCTCTACCCTCCTTTCCCAAATTTTCTATAGATTATTATTTTTTTAAAAAAATTATTACATCAGTTCATGTTTATCATTCTCCTGTATTAATTATTAATTAATATTTTTAGTACTAGTTACCTTGATGATCGTGAAAAAAACAAAAACGGGAGGGATAGATCATACTTCGATGGGCAGATAGTTAACTAATGGTAAATGATACGCTACTCTGCATTATCTAGTTATATAAATAAACCGTTATTACTTTTGACAATGTCATTTTATAAAACCATTTTATCAATAGGTCAATAATAGTTTTTTTGGAATAATAGGTCAATAATAGTAGAACATGCGACAGAAACACGTTTTTATTTTTTTTAGTTTTTGTTTGGTGTGTAAATATAGAAATATATAATTATTAATAATCGGTTTCACAATGTTGATTGATGTTTCTAGGTTGCCCTTATCTGTCTTGCATTCTTGCTGATAAGAGCAACTTCCAAGATTGAATTACACACTACCACAAGTATGCGCAATGATTCCATTTCTTTTTTTAATTATTTTCCATTTGTTTTTCGAGGTTTCTGTTAATATAACTATTTTTTTTGAGGAACTATAATATACTATCTCCGTTCGCAATTGTTTGACGTTCCCGACCAGACTCTGTACTGAGAATTAGGCCAAAGCTTTTGTCTGAACGTCATATAAAGAAAAACAGGGGGGGGGGGGGGGGGGGCTGGTTTTTTTTCCTTAAGGAATAATATAACCAGTTGAAAAATGGTAAGGAAGTTGCAAATCCAAAGGAAGCTGCGAATGCCAAAGAATGATTTCAAATCGGGGTCACATGTATTTAGGCCCATGGGCTTTTTCCTCTCCGCCAACACTGCAGCAACAAAAGTCCAGCAGGTAGGCAAGGCCCTCTGCGCTGCGCTCACACACAAATCGCCACAGCACTCTCCCCGACCTCGCCGTCCACTCCTCTCCTCTCTGCAGCCGCGCCGTCCGCCCCGACCGGACAGGAGACCAGCACGATGCCGGCGACGCCGACGATCATCGGTGCCCTCCTGGGGCTGGGCACCCAGATGTACTCCAACGCCCTCCGCAAGCTCCCCTACATGCGCCGTATGATCCTCCTCCCCCATCTCCCCCTTTCGTTTCTTCGTCTCGTGATCTGTCTCCGCATTGCGTCCCGCGCTCCATGCGTCGTCCGGGCGATTGATTCCGTCCGATCTGTGGGTGGTTCCACCTGCCCCGTGGTATTTGGGTTGATTTGGGCGCCTTCCTCGGCCCTTGGAGTCCTAGTTGCGATATGGCTCTTGATTTAGGTTTGTGGGCTGTAGATTTGACTCGGTTGTTTGCTTCTCCTGGTAGAGGCGAAATAGTAGTGTTCGATTTAGAAATTACTCAATTTCGGGTCTTAGTTCAGGGTACGGCTCTACGAATTTACCATTTCACTTGATTTAGGGGCTCATATTTACCCTTACTATTCATGATTTCATTGTCTTGCTTTGCATCAACCGCCTTGTAGGTTTGAGATTCATTCTCATGTGATTTGTCATTTCTAAATTGTTTTAGATCCCTGGGAGCATGTGCTGGGTATGGGTCTTGGTGTGGTGTTTGTGAACCAGCTGGTAAAGTTTGATGATAAGCTCAAGCAGGACCTCGACAAGATGCTTGAGCGCGCCAGGGAAGCCAACGAGCGGCGCTACATTGGTACTGTGCATACTTGCTCTGACATTTCATAATTGCATTTTTTTTGTTCCTCGTTTAGCCACACTGTTGCCTATAATTCTCACTTACAATTTATCATATCACCTCAGTAAGGTTTTAGAAGAGTTGTGCATTATATCAATGTTTTTTTCCCAATTTTACTTCACACTCCTTGTTATGTTTTGCTCTTAGAAGAGTCGGTAGTGCCGCCTGATCTGGGTACTGATGTTAGAGTGTTCTAAGAATTACTAGTATATTCCTACAGTTGATTTTGGATCCCTTCAAGCGCTCTCATGTGTGCTATTCTATAACTTGGCATTCCAAGTAGCAGACAAACTTTATGTGTCACCAATTGCTCAAACAATGTGGAACGCTTAATCCAAGAGCTACACTTGACATTGGCAAACTTCCATTTCAGTTGTTTGAATTTTGAAACAGAGGAAAAATATATTAATTTTTAGGATTTCCTTTTTTTTGGAAAACTTTTATTGATGGTAGCAGGGATTAAGGGTGAGCTTAAAATATCTCCCCCCCAAAAAATCTGGATTCATGTACTTCCCTCGAACATGTAGAGCTATGCTGAATTCTGATTTGATCCAAACTGCTACACTGTTGCCTGTTGTGTCTGAAATTGGATGATGGCATATATGAAGTGTGAGCAATATGGTATTTGCTTCCAAGTTTTTTTTTTGTGTGTGATGTGGATATCCACGGTCATCCTTTTAAAAGTAGCACGAACAAGTCCTAGGCTGGCTTTTTTTTTTGTCACAGTATCTGTTAAATTAAAAAAATATATCTTTCAAACAAATTGGCTAAACTGTTGTCTTGGTTGGCTTCAACGAATATGTATTTTATTTTGAAGATGTTTGAAATACAATTACTTCAAATGTAACTTTGTTCTCCAGTAGCATGTTTAGTGGCCGCACCATTGGGATCCCCAAATTCATATTTGCTATGAGGATGGAGAAACTTTCTGCTGGAGACATTTGATCTTGGGTCTTGCCATATTGATGCATTGCAGAGGGAGGTTTTTGTTTGTTGCTACCTTTGGCCCTATCTCTATTATTAATACAGTACTTGGATTAGGCAAAATTCGTCCAGTCCCTTGCGAATGCATTCTCTTGGTCAATTTCCAAATGTAATACCATATTCTTGTTTTAAATCTGTGCACATTTTGCACTGCCTCGTTAGTATTTCGTTGATGTTTGGTTTTCTTGTTTGGGGCTATTGCGTTCTTGCCCCTATTTTAAACCCCAATTGTGATTTACCCTCATTTTTTCTCACTTTGCATTCTTAGCCTTACTGTTTGAAAACGAAGCTTCCGTTTACCCCTATTCTGAACGGTGTTAACGGCCTCTAGAATAAAACAATTAGAAAAATAGCAAATGCACTGTGAAACCCCTTATCTTTTCACCATTATCCCCTTTACTCTTACTGGTTGACTTTCCCAGACTCCCCCTCTCGATCTCTCACGCGCGCCTCTCCCTCGGGCCCTAGCGGCGGCGGCGAGCCAGTGGCGGCGCGCGTGCTCGGGCGGTAGGAGGCGCGAGAGCGTGCTCCGGCGGTGGGAGGCGCGGGTGCCTACGTTGCCAGGGCGCGCGGCTCGACTGGTCGACCGGGGTCGCGGGCGCGCGGGAGGCAAATCCAGGCGGCAAGCGCAGCGCGATGCAGGCGAGTGCAGGCAGGGCGACGCGCCGACGCAGGCAGGCGCGCGCGGGAGGCAAATCCAGGCGGCGAGCAGCGCGGGCGTGGCGCAGGCGCGCGGTGCCTGGCCTGCTGCCGTTCGATTGATGGGATCTGCACTGCACATATCTCCGACATCACGCTGGCCGGCATCAAGCGTCCGGCCATGGTCAACTCTCCTCGAAGGGACTGAACCTGCACTCCTGCAGGCTAGCACATCCAGCGCACTAACTTGAGCCTTTTGACCCAGCTAACCCATGAGATCCACCCAGATCAAATCCATCTAATTAGTTCATTCATGGGTGGCTTCAAAAATCCGTGAAACCCATATGAACTGCATGGCATGTGGTTTGGACTTAAATTTGTATGTCATGATGCAATCAAAATTCTAACAAGTTTATACCAAAATTTTGTTGCCAAATTTCTACTCATTTATTGAGATGCTGCCAAAATATATTAGGGTATAATCACAAAGTTCACAAAAGTAGGGGTATATTCGCAAGGGTAAATTTGTCTTTTTTGACACCGTTATGGGCTGTTCACGGAGTAGGGGTAAAGTGAGCATTCGTTTTCAAACAGTAAGGGTAAAAATGCAAAGTGAGAAAAAATGAGGGTAAAATCACAATTGGGGTTCAAAACAGGGGCAAGAACGCAATAGCCCCTTCTTGTTTTGTTTTCCCTTACAATCCTAAAAAATCATTGCATTTTCTGCGTTACTGTCACTGTGGTAAGAGTGTTATCGATCCTTGTGACGGATTCTAGCTTACTATTTTCATTCTGATTCTGTAAATGTGGATCCTTAATAAACCAGGATAGATTCAGGAACTTTTCTCATTTTGTGATAATGTTCATTGATGTCTGTAAACTGTTGCCCTACATGATCTAACTTGCCACACTAAGATAGTTGTAGTACATTAATAGATTTTGTGGAAACAAAGTCCATTGGCGCCATTAGATATCTCTGACAGTTGAATAGATAACTGATATGAGAGTAACAAAAAACTATGAATGCTAATTACTTGGAACTTTAACAACATTTCATAAATGCTAGTACCAAAACAAGTAATGGGAAACATAAATTGCTGCTAGGTGGAAACCTAATGAAAACAGAATGAAGTTTCCCAAGTAGAACAATCTGAGAAAGTGAAAAGAGGAGAAGTTTATGTTTTGCCGGACTGGTGTCTGAAATTCATGAGCCGTTGACCATTTAAGTAGTTATTTGTGTGCAGTGTTAGCTTTGGGAACAACAAAGTTGACCACTTTGATTTTTGCCTACTTCAGTCTTCACCATTTCGTTTGGTAGCCATGGGCCCTAACAACTTATATTTCCACCTTTGTGCAGATGATGATGAATAGCTGTCCAAATTTGTTTTCCAGCAACCTGTATTTTGCAACTTTGTTGTCAGTACACATGGTGAGGAGTGCAGGACCCCCATCGACGTAGGTGCTGTCTCAGCTTCTGCATTTCACCTGTGGCCTTGTAATAAACTGTTGTTTCACAATGGAACCGATGGTTTGCTTCTGTAAGAAATGCCAATCATGGCCTCTGAATCTGATAGCTTACCTTCTCTGACGCAAAATTATTCAGTTATAATGATTGTGCTTTTGCATCATCAACTCTGCTCTTCCATTCTTCTCCTGTCTGGTGGCATTTCTTTCATTGCACTTTTTCGTTCAGCATAATGATTATCTAGACTTATATTTGCCAAGAGCACTTTAGTACTGTCTCTCTCATTTGCAATCACTGTATTTTTACACATCTGTTTCAGCTGTTTGCAGAATGAGTAGCTTGAGAAAGATCTGAACCATTTTCAAATACTTGTACATGCAATTTCCAAACTCAGTAAAATTTAAAACTAAACAATCCAATTGACGTGCATTCTTGACTTGATTTAATGGCAAAACCCTCGAAACCACAACCTTTGTTGCTAATCTCATGAAAAATAAGCTAATTTAGGCATTTAGTTGAATCACGATACAGAGAAAGGCAGCTCTAGAGCAAGTTATCCAAGCCCATGAAATCCTAACGCTTCTCGGCGGCGCGATAGTAATCGAGTGAAACGTGGAGCAGCAGGTCGGAAACCTGCCGCGCCGTGGGCCTCTCCCCCGGCGCCGTCCTCGTGCACCGGAGCGCCACCTCCAGCACCTCCGCCATCGACGACTCCTCGCGCGGCGCCAGCGGCTTCAGAGCGGGGTCGAACACCTGCTCCCGAGCCGGCAACGGCGCGTCCATCCTGGACTGCACCCACCTCACCATGTCCATGTCGCCGCCGAAGGTCTTGTCCGTTGGCAGGAGCCCGGTGACGAGCTCCATGAGCACGATGCCCATGCTGTAAACGTCGCTCCTCTCCGTCGCCTTCAGGGAGTACGCGCACTCTGCAGAGGAAACGTTCACGCGCACAATGTCAGGTAATGCATCTGCAAATCTGCAATGGCGTCTCTGAACTTTTGTTCCGTTTCAGGGGCTGAAATTACCTGGAGCAATGTACCCGTATGAACCGGCGAAGCAGGAAGCCGACTCGGTGCAGTCCTTGCCGTAGGCGGCCTGGCGGTTCTCGGCGACGGCCTTGGCGAGCCCGAAGTCGCCGAGGTGCGCCTCCATGTCGGCGTCGAGGAGCACGTTGCTGGACTTGATGTCCCGGTGCACGATCCGCGGCACGCAGTCGTGGTGGAGGTACTCCACGCCCCGAGCCAGCCCCGCCGCGACCTTGAGCCGCGCGTCCCAGCTCAGCACACGCTTCTTGCGGCTGCCATCGCCGCCGCCGACGCCGCCGTGCAGCCAGTCGTAGAGGCTGCCGTTCTCCATGAACTCGTAGACGAGCATGCTGCCGCCGCCGCGGGCGTCGCGGGAGGTGATGAAGCCGAGCAGCTTGACGAGGTGCCGGTGCCGGACGCGGCCCAGGATCTTGATCTCCCGCGTGAAGCTCTTGTCGTGCAGCAGCATGTCGCTGTCCATGTGCGCGATCCTCTTCACGGCCACCGTCTCGCCGGTGGCAGCTCTGCCCTGTACACCGTCCCCGACCCGCCGGACCCGATCGCGAACTGATCGCTCAAGTTCGCCGTGGCCTCCATGATCGCCTCCCACCGGAACTCCCGCCGCGCCGAGCCCTTGACCACCAGCTGCCGGTTCGTGTTGGCTGAGCTCGACGAGAACGCCGTGCAGTTCACCTCCCGCGCCCGGCGGCAGCGGCGCCGTACCACCAACAGAGCAAGCGCGATGATCAGGAGCACGATCAACAGCGTCACCGCAGCTGACACCAGCGCGATGGTCACCGAGCTGAGCGTCGACGGAGCCGCCTCCGCTGCTGCAACCTCTCAATGGACTGCCACAGAGCCCGGCATTGTCAGCGAAAGCGCCCTGCGGCCACCGGCCGAACTCAGCGCCAAGGCGCCCTTCCAGCTGGTTGCTGGACAAGTCCAGCTGCACCAGACTGCTCATCCGGGCGAGCTGCGATGGCACTGCTCCGACCAGAGCATTGTGGGAAAGGTTCAGATCCTCCAGCTTGGAGAGCGAGCCGAGTGATGCAGGAATGTGGCCACTGAAATTGTTGCTGCTCAAGTCCAACAAGCTCTGCAGCTCTTGCAACTTGCTGATATCCGGAGGAATCGGGCCCGACAGGAAATTCTGCGACAAATTCAGCTCATACAGATTGCTCAACTTCGCGATCGTCGTCGGGATCAAACCTGAGAGCTGGTTGCGCGCGAGGTTCAGCACGTTGAGGGACAACAAGCTGCCGAGTTCAGGCGGCACTGTTCCATTGATCCGGTTGTTGTCGAGGGAGAGCTTCAGGAGTTTGGAGCAGTTGCTGAGCTGCACAGGAATCGCTCCGGTGAGCTCGTTGTTGGAGAGGCGTCAGCTCCCCAAGCTGCGGCAGCGAGCCCAGCCAGTCCGGGACCGGCCCCGACAGCCGGTTGTGGCTGAGGACGATGAGGCTGAGGTGCTTGCACTGCGCCAGCGTCGCCGGGATGCCGCCGGTGAGCTCGTTGTTCGACACGTCCAGCAGCGTCAGCGCCGCGATGCCGCCCAGTGACGGCGGGATGGGCCCGGAGAGCATGTTGCTCCCCAGGCGCACGCGCTGGAGCGACGACGACCGGCCGAGCTGCGCCGGGATGCCGCCATGGAAGGAGTTGTTGGTGGCGTCGAAGGACAGCAGCCTTGCCGTGCCGCAGAGCGGCAGGAGGCTGCCGGTGAGTCGGTTGTGCGCGATGTTGACCCTCGTGATGTTCCGGCACTCGAACATGCCGTCGGGGATGGTGCCGGAGAGCGAGTTGTTGTAGAGCATGAACTGCTGCAGCGACCGGAGCTTGCCGAACGTCTCGGGGATCGGCCCGGACAGAGAGTTGTCGGCGAGGTCAAGAACTTGGAGCTGCCGGCACTCACCGAGCTCCGGCGGGATCGAGCCGGACAGCTCGTTCTGCCTGAAGTCGATGAAGGCTAGCTGCGAGAGGTTCCCCATGGACGCCGGTATGCTCCCGTTGAACCGGTTCCCGAAGATGTCGATCATCTGCAGGCTCGTGCAGTCGCCGATGGACTCCGGTATCTCGCCGGTGAACTGGTTCTCGTAGAGGTACAGCACCTCGAGGCTCCCAAGGCGGCCGATGGCGTCCGGTAGCCGGCCGGTGAGCTTGTTGTGGTACAATGCCAGGGTCTGGAGGTCGGTGAGGTTGAAGAGCTCCGGCGGCAGCTCGCCGGAGAGGCTGTTGTTGTTAAGCAGCAGGTCCGTCAGGTTGCCGAGCTCGCCGAGCGCGGCGGGGATTGCGCCGGAGAGGCTGTTGTTCGCCAGGTCCAGCTGCGTCAGAGCTCGGCAGCGCGACAGACCCTCCGGTATCTCCCCGGTGAGGTTGTTGGTCGACAGCATGAGGTGCTCCAGGCTACTACTACCGGACGACTCTGCTTCATCGCCGCCTGGCGCCGCCGCAGAGGTCGCCGGGGACGCAGCCGGTGAGCTGGTTGTCGGAGAGCACCAAGAAGGTGAGCTCCGGCAGCCGGCCGAGCTCGGCGGGGAGCTCGCCGGAGAGCAATGTTCCCGGAGAGGTCGATGGTGTTCACACGCGAGAGGTTTGTGCAGCGCGCGCGGGACGCGGCCGGAGAGGCGGTTGTTCATGAGGTTGAGGTACTGGAGCTCGCCGAGCGCGCCGAGCTCCGGCGGTATGGCCCCCGCCAGCGAGTTGTTCCCCAGGTTCAGCTTTTGGAGCGCCGCGAGCCTCCCGAGCTCCGGCGGGATCGCGCCGGTGAGCCGGTTGCCCGCGAGCGCCAGCACCTGGAGGCCCGCCAGCGCCGCGAGCCCACGCGGTATGGGCCCGGACAGCGCGTTCTGCTGCAGGTTGAGCGCTGTGAGCGAGGCGAGCCGCGCGAGGCTCCCGGGGATCGGGCCCGTGAGGTTGCAGGACGCGAGGCCGAGCACGGTGAGGTTGCCGAGCTCGCCCAGCGCGGCGGGGATGGCGCCAGAGAGACCCGGGTTGTCGCCGGCGCGGAGCACCTGGAGCGCGGCGAGGTTCCCCAGCGTGGGGGGTATGTCGCCGGCGAGGTTGTTGGAGTAGAGGAGAAGCGCCTGGAGGCTGGACAGCGCGCCGAGCGCCGCCGGGATCGGGCCTGACAGCGCGTTCGACGACAGGTCGATCACCTCGAGCGCGTCGAGACGCGCCAGCGCGCGGGGTACCGACCCGGATAGCCCGGCGCCGGAGAGGTTGAGGCCCACCACCCTGAGCCCCGCGTCGTCGCACGCCACGCCGGCCCAGGAGCAGAACGCGCCGGCGCCGCCGCTGGTGCTCGCGTTCCAGCCCGACAGGACCCCCTCGGGATCGCCGACGAACGCGCGCTTCACCTCCAGCAGCACGTCGCCGTCATCCGCCGCCGCCGCCAAGGAAGAGAGCAGAGCCAGCGACACAAGGAACCACGCCGACGCCAGGAACCGCCGCGACGCCGCCATTGCCGATTGCTCACGGCGCGCAATCACTGGCGGACGCAGCTTCCGCTAGGTGTGGAGTTGTAGGGGAGGAGGAGGGGGAGGGAGGGCGGCGCGCGAATGCGGCGGGCAGGCGTGCATGGGCGCATGGGTTCCCGAGGGGAGTCAGCGTCGGGAAGCGATGATGATTGATGAGAGTTAAAGGAGGTGGCGGTGTCTGCGCCGTGTCCGAGAGAGCAGAGAGCAGAGGCGTCCTCTGGCCTCTGTCTCAGTGCATGGCATGGGAGGGCAGCTGGGCAGGGGGCATTGAATGGCGCCGACCGGGTCGGCCTCTGGAACTGGAAGGAGTTGGTGTGCTCGGGGAATGGCGGAGCTGCGCGGCCGAGCTCGATAAACAGGGGAGGAGAGAGAGGGGGGATGCGGCTGGCAGTTGGGGGGGAGTGAGTAGAGTAGAGCAGAGCAGGACGGAGTAGATTGGGGCCGAGGAGAGAGATGGAGTTCGTGGAAAGAGAGTGGTTGGCCTCCCTTTTATGGCTGATGGATTCAGAATCCTCCTTCCTGCCTTCCTCCCTCTCCCTCCATGGTTGTGACTTGTGGCGGGCAACGAATGAAGTGGCTGGAGCGATTTGACCTGCTGCATGGGGCCATTTGCGACGGAGGATTTGTTATGTTCATCGCCTCAGATTGGCACGGTACTGCTGCATGTTATGTTCATCTCATAGGTAACAATCCTTCAAATTGGCATCAAATCGTAAGAGGCTAACGCAGTAGCTGGCTACATGGTTGTTCGCTTGGTTTATCCGTCCTTCACAGCAAATTATTTCTCTCACAAAATATTATTAAATCAGCCTAAAATCAGTCAAAATAAATAGACTTTTCAGCACAATTCTGCCAAGCTAACAGAGAGACGCAACAACCACCAGAGAGACGCAACAACCACCAGACACAGCGAGGGATGTCACGTGCTAGTTGGAGGTTTGCAAGCGAGGACGGAGATAACATAGAGGACATGGATTTCGAACAGGAAAATGGCATGAAATTTGAGGGCTATACGTGGTTCAAACATCCCAATCAAGTATTAGACAGGCCAAACAAATATCCATACAGTGGTACTAATATGTTGCACTAGTGCTGTATGGATACCAGGAAAGATGTAATATCACACAGGGTGTAAATGAACATTCCCAAAAAAAATTATTTCTAATTATTTGGCTAAAATAATACCAGGAAAGAAGAAATTAACAAGTTGGTGGATGCATGGATAAGCAAGAGCAGCTCCATGAAGATGAGGAAGGCGTGCGTGCGTGTGTGATTGTCCACACGTCTGCGGAACATAGAGGAGGGTACCGGCCTACCGCGTACTACGCAACTAGGCCTACGCATGCAAACGGATGTTGTGCTCGAGAGTTAATGCTTGGGCAAGCATATCATTGCCCATTTGACATGTGACATGGTCGAGCCAATAGCACGCCCGAGAGCGAGTACTAGTGTTTAACAATCCAACTAATATTATTAGATATTTAAAAATTCATTATGTTAATGCTTGCAATTTTGTGGCTCCATTGTTGGGGGCATGGGTTTTGTTTGGATAGACTATCCACGTTATACTGATCTTTTGGATGGACAGGGGTTTTGTTCCACTTGGTCATTACCGGGAGGGAAATAGAATCCGGAAAGCTATAATTTTGCAAGGAGTGGGGATGGATGTAATGTAGGGGCATGAATCGCCAAAAGAAGGTGGATGTCACTGTGATTTTCTTGAAGCATGCTGGTTGGGAGAAGGAAGAAGAAGATGGTGTGACCTTATGGCTAACGCTGTTGAAAATGTTACATTCTATCATCTCAATTCTTCATACAAACAAAAAAAACTAGGACCGATCGATCCCTCCCAATCAAACACAAAAAACGATGACCCCGTCTTAAAAAGATCTCATTCTAGAAAACAGGGACGGAACCATCCTATCTTTTACCTGGTTTGCGAAACAAACACGTATACACGTTTTGAGTAGTCAATTATATGCAGTAGGAATGAATGTAGGATGTAGCAGGGGCCATGTACAGCTGCCGTGTTTAGATGCTTTGCGAAATTTTTTTCGAGTATGTCGGGCACACATTTGAAGTACTAAATATAGACTAATTACAAAACTAATTACAGATTCTGTCAGTACATCGCAAGACGAACCTAATGAGTCTAATTAATCCGTCATTAGCACATGTTTACTGTAGCAATTTATTGTCTAATCATGACCTAACTAGGCTCATTAGATTCGTCTCGCGAAGTACACTCCATCCATATAAGGGTTATTTTTTTCGACTACATTTAATATGCCATGCATGTGAGGGAACATACGCGAAAAAAATTTCGCGAAACATGTAAACAGGGGATATGTGTTGCTGTAGCAGGATCCTTACCTCACATCACGTACTAGTAGGGCCTAGTGCGTCAACGTTGCCGTAGGATACTAGTAGGACCGTGCTACCCCCATATCAGGCCACCGTAGCCTCAACGAGTTCATAGTGACGTGACAAGTTGCAAGTAGCTTGTACGCTAGCTACTCCCGAAGTCGCGAGACAAATATCTCCTGTTTTGTCCCGATCATGTCACATTGCAGCCAAATGGCTCCCGAATGGTTTACTCAGATGCCAAAATTCACTCGTGTTTGGCCGTGCAGTTGAGGTGAAACTTGCATTGGCTGGATCGATCTGATCTGTTGGCTGGACTGCCTCGCCGCCTTTTTGGTGGGAGCACACCACCAGATTTTCTGTTGGGTTCGCGTCCTTCCCGACGCCCGGAAGATTCAAAAAGGTCCGAGGCTTTTTGGCGTGGCCGCGGCCGACGTGACAGACCGATGAGGCTGTGGGCATCTCGCGCATCTGCATGCACACAGCGTCGGCCACCATGGCTGGTTCCCCTGTGCCCGTGCCGCTACGGGGGCAATGCATGCAGAACAGGAACCCCCTGTCGTCGTCGGCCATGGCCCAGCCATTCCGCCTGCTCTTTTCTCAAGCATGGTAGGGTTCGAGTCTCCAGCGACGCATGCACAGCGTGCTCCTGAGAAATGTGAATCTGCTCGGGGGCTCATCCGACCGACAGCAGCGCCGACGATCACCTAGTAGCCTTCGTTCTCTTCCTCGACGCCGGCCGCTGTTGTTTGGCTGCCTCGGACCTCCCGGCTTCCGGTTCTTCCGACGACGCCGCCGTGGGAGTGGGACCCGCGTGGCAGGTTCCGCGTGGTGGTCCTTCCCCGTCGCGATCCTGGAGGGAGCTCGTTCGTAGAGGGAGGAGCCGGAGAGGGTACCCCTCCGACAGCGGGCCGGAAAGGTGACGCGACGGGGCTCGGCTCGCGGTCGCGTCGCGCGCGGGGCGTGCGTGGGGGTCGGGCCGGTCACACGGCGTGGCCCGGCACAAGGTTGTCATGTTGCCGACCCGTCGCTGACGCCGTGGGCCCCGTCCCGTTGTTCCTCCTTTTTCTCTCGCGACCGGCGTCGGCTATGCATCTGCGGCATGCAATGCATCGTGGTTACCCCGTCTCATCAGAACCAGCGTGTAAAACACAACGCAGTAGCTAGCCCCACACATTTTGCTGCAGGCGGATCTGTGAACATAAAAAGGGCCCAGCTAAGCTTGATTTTGGCCCGCCTAAACCAATATTAGCTGTTGCAGACGGCAAAGTAGCCCAAATTATTATTCTTTTAAGTTCATCGGGATGAAATGTCCCCACCTGAATTTCATTACCACCTATTTGGCTAGGCCGGTGATGGTATGGTTACAACGTCTCCAATCTCAAGAGGTTAGAGGAGGATTGCATTAGAGGGGAGGAGAGACAACAGCGTACAACCAATACAAGAGAGAGACACAACCTCCGAGCAATTCAAAGATAAGTCGTGACACTTAGCCGAATGTGGCCACCGATTGCCGATTTGTGCCACCATCGAGCAGCAAACTTGTCGATTGCGTCCATGACCATTTCACCCTCACCACCCATCGTGGCTACGCCGCTCCACGGCCCGCTCTCCATCTGAGGGACCGCACAATGAAATGGAGACTAAAGGTAGCGAAAGATGAGCAAACCAAAACTCATCAGAAATAGCGACCTCCCTTTTAGAGTTGATAGTAACACTGATATCACATCTTGGCCCACGTACCATCATCCAACGCCGCACAAGAGGAAGAATCTTGGAGGGGGAATGGCAGAAGCTGTGAAAATTTATTTTTGGATGTAAAAATCACGCGGGCTCCGTGGAAGCCTTCTTGCAATCAATTAGATTTTAGGCCAACCGTAGGCAGCCATGTCGTATCAAAATCTGATAAAAACCAATGTGTTAGCTAGAGATATTCAGAGGCCGGGACCGGTGCGTGCGCTGAAATCTGTAAGTTGTACTGTATTTCTAAAAGGTTATAACATACGTACAAAAGGACGATATTAGAATACACGACTTCATGATCTTCGTGTCAACGGAAATAGCGAGCATCCGACTTTTTTTATTCAATCGATGTGAAGATTCCAACTAACAAAAAGCAGGTTGGTTACCCTAGAAACGACGACACGGTCATGTTCATTTCATCGTAACGGCGCTGTCAAAAAAGAACACTGCCCAGCAAAATCATCACAGCATGATTAAAGACGCAGGGCAACAAAAGTTGGTAAAAGGGGGCAAAAGAGCAAAATCGTTGGCTCGGAACGGAACACAAGGCGTCGCGAGTTCCTTTTCTGCTCGAAAGCTTGCACACTTTTTGGCCGGACTTGTTGTGTTGGTTGAGCACACTAGTTGGAATCGGAACATACTCCGTACAGGTGGTTGATTTCCTTGATCCACCACGTGGGGCACACACCACGCGAAGCGGACCTACTTGTCAGTGGCACTGCTGGCTATGTTATAATTTGTTTAGTTGCTCGTGGGGGATATCAGCTATATAATAAAATGTTCTTTTTAGTGATTACAGCTGAAGTAATAGCGTGCAAAATGGAATGCCATTGGAGCTGGTACCGACCGGCAGGAGCTAGCGTCCTTCTGACTGTAGCAGCTACGATTTGTCGCTGAACTGAAAATTCTGAGTGACCCCTTTGTTTTGTTACCCCAAATATAGTCTTATTATTTGCAGAATTATAATTGCTGAGATGGTGGTCGATCTTGTGACTCATGTTGTTTTTGTACCTCAAAGTCATACAATGCCATTCCAATTCAGCCCTTTGACCAACCGCACAATCCGTGGACATTCATTCATCCTAATTTAGATTTTGAGCAAATTATAGTGCTTGTACACCTGCCCACACTCACCAGAATAATTCTCATGTAGCATTACTTTACGGCTTGAAGAGGATCTGGAAGATGCGGATAAGAGATTGGTTGCTAGTAAACATTTCAACCCCTAATGCATATGTATAGTTTCCATTGTTGTTACATGCATGAATATATGAGCTTCAGCTTCTAGTTTGGTGAGCTAATCCTCCTCACTAGCTACAGCTTACTATAATGACCTAGCTACACCTTGTGTGTACCTGCTAACGACAATTGGGTTAGTAGCATCTTCTCTGCCTTTTTGTGCCCTGGATAATAAGGTCCTTCCAAACTGCAGCACTTTCCTTCCTCAGGATACTTGATTAATATATGCTAGTGTAATAGTGTTTGGCTCACACTTTAGTCAAACCTAACGTCATAAAATTTAATTAGTACATAAACAAGATGTCAACCACATGGATGGCACGTCAACAATTCTACTGGTGCGTATAACCTGGATAAATGGTCGACGCACTTTTGAGACTGCTTTGTTGATGTAGATTAGTAGTACTTTGTGGAGGCAGAATGGCGTGCAAGAAAGATGCCTGTGGTTGTAGCTATTGGACTGGTTATAACTTATAACGAGTGTTACATACCTGCAGCACTTAATTGGGTCTGCAAGGAAGCAGGTGCTTTATCCTCCAGTGTGTTTGGTACTTTAATTAGTTTGTGCAAAGTTGGATACGTAAGTAGTGTTTCAACAAAAGGAATGATGGTGTTCCTTGAGCAGCCTTTGCTAGTAACAAGTCGCACTATCAGATACGGACTCACTGTAGGTAGAAAACAATCAGAGAAAAACACATAGGCAAAAACAGTGGCCCGTATCTTGTGCAACTGATCGTTCAGACGACGCTCAGGCACGAGGCGATCTATCGTCCATGCATCTAATCACGCACATCAATTAGGGCCCAGATGCGCATGTGCAATTGTGCACGTACTGCGCTGCGGCATCTATCTGCGCTTGGGTTGGGGGCGCAATGACCAGGCACCAACCGGCTAATCTCATCTCTTAACTTTTTTTTTTTTTTTTTGCGAGGAAATCTCATCTCCTAACTACCCCTACCATCAAAGCAGCTAATAATCTGCCGCCAGGCTTCAGAAAGATCCAATTCAGGTGGTGGTTATAACTTTTCTATAGCTCGCTGTTCGGAATCATCCATCCGATCGACCAGATCGATGACATGCACAGAGCTTCGAGCGATGCGATTGATAGATGGATGCGTGAACAGCAAATTAACCCGCGCGGATCTTACAGTTGCTTCGACGTGGACGCGGCCTGCCTTGGGTTTGGATCGTCCGGGTGTCGCCGCATGGATGCAACAGCGGCATGACAGCCACGGCTTAACCGCAAGCGTCACCTTTTTGGGATTTCGGAATCTCTACTAACTTAGCTAGCTAGCTAGGATCTTTCATTTTATTTCTTTCGAAAATCGGATGTTTGGATGTAGGTTGGATGAATGTGAATTGCTCAGCGCATAGTGGTGAATGTGAACTGCACGGTGCATATGGAATTCATCAGATGTATTCATTTTCTTTTTCGCGAGACCAGTACTCCCCTTTTTCGCGAGACCAATGTACTCCCTCCATATAGAAAATATAAGTCGTTTTCGACAATGACACGGTCTACAAAACGTACTCTGACTTCTTATTTTTATAAAATATGTATTAAAAGCTAATATATTCATATGGTTTTCAAGACAAATATATGCTCAATGTTTGACTAAAATCTTGTCCTAAACGACATCTAAATCATATACGAAGGGAGCACTAGTTACCTATTTTAACATCTAGATATTTTGCCTTTGGCGGAATTAATGCAAGAACACGCATAAGAGCCGTGTGTTATCGCAGTAAGGAAAAAGGTAAAAATTGTTTGAATAGCTTTTTTTTGTTTGAATAGTAATAGCTTTTCTTTTTGTGTCTGTGACATGTGAGAAGATGCTTATTGCCGTGTGGAAAGGATGGGATGTGTCAATTCCCTCGTGCCGTCCTTTTCGTATGGTTACTTGTTTTGCCGTATGAGAAGCAGCAGCATAGGCAGGTGCTCGTCTAAAAAAACAGAGAGCAAAAAAAAAAAAAAAAAAAAAAAAAACAGAGACAGGTGTTGTCCGCACAAATGCATATATCAACAGAGTTTGTACTTCTTCTTCCTTTTCACGAAAAGCAGAGTTTGTACTTCTAAAGGTTCTTGATTCAGTAACAAGAAATTGATAGGGACAAATCATGAACAACAATTACTGAAATTCGACTTAACCTTTCAGTACTGTTTTATTAAGTTGTGCATTATTTTTTCCTAAGTGGTAAACCATTACTGTTTATTTAAACGTTTAAATATTTTTTGCGAGATTTAAATGTTTAAATACGGAATTGCTACCCGAAATTTTTAACAATAAAGTTAACAATCATTAATTAGTTGGCAAAATCACTTTACAGATGCCAAATAATATACACCGACGATGATCAAACGAGGACGTCATGCTGACATTCTATTACGCTATCTGCATCCGATCTCTGAAAAGGCTTGATGTTCAGGCCAAACTGGACAATGACAAGTCTTGATCGAAGTAGAAGAGACTGACAAAATTGTTTTTTTTTAAAAAAAAATTCAAACTTCATATATATCTGATCATTCTTGGTTACATGGAAAAGGAACATCATGTGTGCACTCAACAAGATATATAGCGTCATCGATCGAGACGTGTTTCATGGCTTTCAGTCACCCATATCAGAAAAGTACAAATGCTACTACAGCTATGCGACCTAGCCTGTATGAACTGAACAGCTGGATTTCTGGTCCAAAAATATTGGGCCGTGTCAGTATTTTTAAGATCTCAAAGGTGAACGGATTAGCATGCCGTCTGATCTGCCTTGTGTGGATTTGTCCTTTGCACTAACGTCATGCAGAAAAAAACAAGAGTCGTATAGACAACACCCCGGCTCAGAATACATTGAGCCTGTTTTCATATACTAGCTGAAGAGTGATAAATTACTGCAACATTGCATGAACTGGGCTGCTGAAAAGTACGCTTGGCCGCGTTTAGATTGTTTCGCGAAAAAATTTACAGTATATCGGGCACACATTTGAAGTATTAAATATAGACTAATTACAAAACTAATTATAGAGTATGTCAGTTCATCGCAAGACGAACCTAACGAGTCTAATTAATCCGTCATTAGCACATGTTTACTGTAGCAATTTATTGTCTAATCACGATCTAACTAGGCTCATTAGATTCGTCTCGCGAAGTACACTCCATCCATATAATGGGTTATTTTTTTCGACTACATTTAATATGCCATGCAGGTGAGGGAACATACTCAAAAAAAAATTTCGCGAAACAGCCTTGTACAGACGCCCACCCTTGAAAATATTTCTAGTAAACGAGGCAAAGTCATACAAGGAAGCTGCAAGCAAAATATATACATCGACCGTATTTCTCCCCGTTCTTTGATACTAGGATTTAAATTAATCTCGTAGGCCTCTTTCTTTATTTTTACTTGCATGTTTTACACATTGGAATGGTTTTACACATTGCATGCAAAGCAACAGCGCCGTGTTGACCTATATGAACAACGCCAGGTAATTTATCACCCATGGCGTCTCAGCCCGGTGGTTGACCGCTAAATTAAAGATGCACACGAGCATCTTCAGAGGTCACTTTATGAAAGGAAAAAAAAAAAACATATCTTCAGACATCTTTTTTGTTTCTGAAAAAAACGTAATCTTCAGACATCTGATTGACAGAGGGAAGAGGCGAAGTCAGAGTTGAGACCCGTGACTGGAAACCGACGAATATATCTGACGGCGATGCACTTTACACCCAGATCGTTTGTCCGTTGCACTGGCTTTCTACGGCGAGAAATTCAACCCAGACGCGTGTGCAGTACCCACTTCATTCGGTGTGCAGTCATGTATTTCCGTATGGAATCTCCGATGATAGCTGAGTGTCAGCAGAGTCAGTCAAGGGTTAGATGGATGAGATGAGAGGGATAGTTAACATAACGGAGGCGGATACGATTTGGCGTTGCAGCCCGGCAGGTAGGAGGAGTACGTACGACGTCACGGGAAGAAAACGCAGCGTGCGGACACGGATCGGAAGGGAAGACGCAGCAAGAGACAACGCGCGGCAGCGAACACGGCGCCGGCGATGTCGTGGCGAGCTCTCTCGGGAAGCCTGCCCGTACAAGTAGTATTGTTTTTTTTTAATTAACAGTAGTAGTATCAGCTCTTCATTCTGCAACTACTGCTGTACCCCGTGCGACCAACATTGAAACGGGGTCAACGCCTCTACCCCGTGCACTGTACTGCGCGCAGTCACGAGCGTGCACCGAATCTATTTGGCTGCCGCTTCAGCCGCCATTGAGGCGCTGTTTCCCCCTGTGGAGTGTGGACACGCGTAGAGGTCGTGTGTATGCCCACGGCACACACCCACCCCAGGTCGCAACCTTGGCCCCGGCGGCGACGGCCTGGCGGATCGCGGCCGCGGCCAGCCGTTCGTTCCACGTCCCTTTCGATTCATGCCTAGGGGGCCCGGCCTAGGGTGCGGGCACACGGTGCGAACGGGATTCGGGACGAACCTCATGTATTGTCTGTGTCTGAGAGAGAGCGCGATCGGCGACCTCGGCCGCACGGCACGGACGCGCATCCCCACGCGCGCGCCGACGCCCTTCGGGTTGCTGTCTGCAGCCTCCCCTCTTCGTCGGCCCGGTTGTCGCGCTCCGGTCCCGCCATCTTCGGCGCGGTGCAGGGGCGGAGCGCGCCGCGCGGGGCCGAGGCGGCGCAGGCACCGCCGCGCGAGGGGCGGACGGCTCAGGCAGGAATTAACTTTTGCTGCCGACGATAGGTGGAGTAGCCGGCCGGTAGCGCGCGTGCGCGATCGGTTGCAGTTGCAGGCCCGGTCCGTGAGCGGCGACACCGCGTCGCTACGTGAGCGCCTTGCCTTTTGACCCGGCGAGGAAGGTGACAAGGGTGCACAGCTGCAGATTGGGATGGATGCACACACATGCACGCGCGTCAGGGGGAGGGCTCGTACTTGGTCGTGCAGCGGGGTCGGTCACAGGTAGGTTCGATCGACCACGGGAGACAACAGCGAGTGGGTGGGCGACTCACGTACGACGGCCACGAGGCTCCAGTGTCCTCCAACACTGGCCGCGCGCGCGCGCATGTGGCATGACATACGTAAAGGTACGTGCGACCTTGTCCAAGGCGCCTCGCCTCGGACTGTACTCCATTGAGGTCCAGCAACGAGCAGAGCAGCTCTGGAGTCTGGACTGGGGAGTTGTGACGCTGGGTTTCACATGACGGTTACGTACTCGTCAACTTGCTTGTTCAGGTCGTATTGGGCTTTGCAGGACCGGCCGGTCTCAGGCTAGCAGGGTGGTTGCGGCGCCACGGAATCAGCTAAGAAACCCAACGTTAAGAGTGACGACTTTGTACATCTCTACCAAAAAACGAGCACTTCCGACCAGAATGCAAAAATTTAGACTCGCTTCAATGGAGGCACACCATAATTGATGTACAAGTTTCTTCAACTCTGGCGTCAAAAGTCTCAATCAAGGCATCAGCAATTCATGCAGGGAATGAGGGGTAAGGAATTCATTGAAACTACGCCGGTGGTTGTCGCCTCCTGCAATATCAGCATATCAAATTATTACTGTATAGTTGGACAATAATACAAGTGTAGCTCATAAAGAAGTAAACATTTGCAGGAAAGTTTCACGAGGCTGTCCAGTACTGAATATTAATTAAAGCCACATAGATCTACATTAGCTGCCAATTACTAGTCCTAAGCACACTATTTTGAAAGGCAAACAATATCTCCAAATATTAGCAGAATAATTTAGAACTGTTGCAACAATCGCAGAGTGGTCTTTGGTTATTACCTTTTGGTCGGATGCGGTCCTCTTCAAAATCCATTATTCCTCCAGATTCAGAGAGAAAGTCGTCATGCCCCCGTAAGTCGATGTCTGCCTGCTTAAATTTTTCAACTTCTGCCATCAAGTAGAAACATGGTTCGGCAACACTATTTAATAAAGTAGTTGCCATTACAACACTCAAGAAATATAATAATAAAAATTTAAACGGAGAAAAGTCAGTGAATGGAAGTAGATAGGGAAATGAGGTTAACAAAGCATAACATCGTTACAAGAAGCAAATTTATCCCCCCTTTATTCAATTTATATTTAACAAAAAATGAAATAATTAGTCCAGCTCACCTTGATTGATTTTTTGGCTTCTTCCACTCTGTCTTCAAATTCTTTCTGGTGCTTCTTGTTCACCTCACTCATTGTGTCAGCCCACTTTATTTTCTCCTGAATTTGATGCAACAGGTTATCTGATGTTCCCAACCTGAACGTGAACACATTCATGAGAAGTTTTAACAAGCAACTATATACTTTTCTTCAGTTTGACCTAATAATGCGCACAAGGAATGAAGTAACACGAGCAGACATAACATATTGATTGCTAATGCCAAAACCATATCATCATATTGACCATATTGGCTTAGACAGAGAACGGAAGTTGATACCATCTGTTACCATTACCAATTTAACAAATTGATGCTAACAGAAGAACAACAAACTCTATACAGTTGAAAGCTTCAAGAATTGCATAACACACAGTATCTTGAATCCTTGATTTTTAGTTTGTTATGAACCTTTCCTTTTTCGTTAAGTTCAAGTCTGGCGAGAGTAATATCTAAAGGTACTTGACAATAGTATTATTGGAGTCGATACACAACTCACAAAAAATACAAGAAGTCGACTAGGCGGATTGGTCCGAGTGAGGAGAAAAAAAAGCCATACAGAACTCAAATCTTTTCCGGAGGCGACACTATAGGTCATATAACTTAAGAATCACATATAACTTACTAATGTATGTAGGTCAGTATCTCATAAGACGCCAAGAAGAGTAGAGCAAAGAACCAATAGAATAATAAATGTGACAGAAAACAAGCCACCCATCCACGAGAAACGTGCCCATGATAAAGGAAGCACAATAAACTTAGAAAATATATGAAAATAAAATTAAATGGGCAACTATAAACAAGCATTCACATTTCCTGGAAATTAAAGTAGAAACATTCTTAAACAAGCATTCACATTTTCTGAAAATTAAAGTAGAAACATTTTTAAAAATAAGCATACAAACCAGTCAGACAAGGTGTCTATCATGTGTTCAGCTGATCAGGTGTCAGATCCCTTCCAGCTGCAAATTGTACCTGAAATTAATGCAAAGGAAAATGAAATAAAAAGGTGGTCACTAATAAACATATAAATATAGCATTAAAATGATGCTGCAGATACAGATTGCAAGCATCTTACCTCAAAGCACCTTCTCAACTGATCCAGCTTGCCTCTAACAATACCCTAAAATAAACATGAAGAATATTATGAATTTGATGCCAAAAATACTGAAGCTGACACTATGTCATATTGAAGACCACAGAAAAAACACTGGAAAGAAGAAAATTCCACCAGCAATCCACACAGAAGGATAGAACATATCAGTGGTAAGCAATAACTTCTCAAATAACACATTTATGAGTCTCACTCGAATGGTTCAATTTAAAATTATAGACATTTGAAGTGTCCAAGTTGAAGAGGATGTGAGGACTCACAGAGTACATGCATTCATTGATGAGGAAGTCTTCGAGTTCTCTTACGTTGGAAACATCCAACTCTTGCATGAGCTGATCATACGGTAGTATCTGAAGAATAAATTGCATGGAAAACAGGAAGTACTTTAGAATTCATACGGAAAAAACATAGCATAGAGCAGAGGGTAAAATAGATGCTACAAGAATGTTTCTTCCAATGTAAAGGTAAGCATAAAAATAAACAAAAAAAGGTCTGTGCATTTCATAAGACTACATTCAGTAAACACAATATAAGGTAAGACCTTCAGCCATTGGTTATCTACTTTACCAAAGAAAAACACAAATCAACCCCCCCCCCCCCCCTCCCCCTCCTCTTCAGAGTTGGTTAGAAGAACAAGGAAGAGAATTAAGAAACCATACATAACAAAGATGCCAGATGGGTAATTACTAACTACCATTCAAATGCTTGCGAGTAATCAGCCACAAGCCCACAAATAAGCATAATTTAGTGTCCACAGAAAGAGATGCTATGACGATTGCTTGAAATATTAGATAGGGTTAGTCAGAATTTGCACCTTAGTTGACTCCGCCAGAGTTAGCACACTGAGTTGCTTTAGCTTCCGGACTTGATCCGGCAACAACGCAGGAAGGGATCCAGAATTACCTACAATTACAGAAAGATATATTAGCGAACAATAAGGAACACAATAGAGCAAACAGGGCACTACGGGAAGCCCACAGACGCACAGCAAGGAACACAAAGGACAAAGCAATGTAAGAATTGCAAAGGCGTGGTCCGCGATCTTACTCTTGTAGTCCTTCAAGGTGCCGTAGGCGAAGAGCCTGAGCACGTCCAGCGAAGACGCGTACTGCGTGCCAGCGAGCTGCGCCACCAAAGAAACGAGACAACCAGCCCACACACCAGTGTCAGATCGAGCCGCACGCCACCCAATCGCCGCGGGAAAAAATATTAAACCCTAACCCTTGCCCGGCGGCGAGTACCAGGGAAGGTAGGAGGCCGAAGGCGGGGTGGCATACCTTGGAGAGTGCCGGGAGGGCGAGGAGCTCGGAGAAGGCGAAGAGGGCTGGGTGGGAGGTCGCCTCGAGCACCAGCGCGGCAAGCTGCGGCGCCGACGACAGCGCCGCCGCCTGCGCCGAGAACTGGCCGATCAGCTCCGCCTGCCGCCGCTCCGCGTCCATCGCCATCGCCCCCGCCTAGGATGGGGGAAGCTCCTAGGGTTAGGGTTTTGGAGGATCCGATGGCGCCTCCTGGAGTTTCGCTTTCGTCCTCCCCTTTGTTGGTGCGCTCTCGTGCGGCTTTCGGCGGTTCGGGGTCGAGGGGTTTTGGTTTTGTTGGGCTCGATGGTGTGGTGTTGTATTAGCCAGGTTGCCGCGTAGCCGGACTGATGACGTGGAGGTGGAGCTACCGTCGTTTACATCACCACGCACGCAAGACGGGAGGCGCAGTAGGTCACGTTTGGAATTTCACTTATCCGTATGGTACGGGGAATGAGACTTCAAATTCCTAAGTCTAAGGCCCTGTTTGACTCCACCAACTTCATCCACTTTTCTATCCAAACACCTCAACTCCACCAACTCCAAGAGCAGCCCAACTCTATGGAGCTTAGGGAGATCTAATTCATTTTGGTAGAGTACCTCTTTTGGTACTCCAGAAACTCCAAATATGAACCCGGTCGTGGAGTTTGAGGGTAATTACCCACCATTGCCACTCGTTACACGAAAAAACGGTTTATTCTTTTTCTCATCATCCCCCTCCGACCCCTCTTTACCTTATCCGCTTCCTCCTTCCTCCCCATCGACACAGCCCGACGCCCCCTGCCTCCCCCGCCGTCGGCGCCTGCCCAGTCGCCGCCACCCCCTGCCTTCCCCGCCGCCGCGCCTTGCCCAGTCGCCGTCGCCCCCTGCCTTCCTCGCCGTCACGCCGTCGCCGCCGCCCCCTGCCTTCCCCGCCGCCGCCGCGCCCTGCCTTCCCCGCCGCCGCCACGCCCTGCCCAGTCGCTGCCGCTACCTGCCTTCCTCGCCCGCCGCCGTGCCCTGCCTTCCCTGCCGCCGCCGCGCCCTGCCCAGTCGTCGCCGCCCCCTGCCTTCCTCGCCGTCGCGCCCTGCCCAGTAGCCGCCGCCCCCTGCCTTACCCGCCGTCGCGCCCTGCATGCCCAGTCGCCGCCGCGCCCTGCCTTCCCCGCCCTCCCTACCGTGCCCAGCTCCGCCGCCGCCCCCTGTCCTCCCCGCCGGCGGCGCCGTGTCGTGCCCTGCTCGCCGTCGCCCCCTGTGCAGGGATGGAGAGGGTAAAAAACAGATGTTAGGGTGGATGACATGTGGGACCCACGAGTGGGGGAAAAATGGCAATGTACCCTCAAAATCTCCATTTCTGGAGTTTGGAGCAGCTTGTTAGCCAAACACCTCTTTCAGTCAGCTCTTGCTCCATGTAGAGCTTGCTCCAGCTGGAGTCTGGGAGTGGAGCTGATCTTTGTAGAGCAAGAGCTATGCCAAACAGGGCCTAAGTTATGGGCCCCGTTTGGATCCACTAAGTAAATTTTAGCCTAAATTTAGTTGAGATGGATCCAGGCACCCCAGCTAAAATTCAGCTAAACTTCTACTAGCTAATATGAAAGGCCATTTTCCGGTTGAAAGTAGCTAAACACAGCTAAAACCGTTGACCGAAATACCCTTTCATGGTTTGATGAAATTACACTCACTACCATCGCAAACTTCATCTCCTCTTGCGCGCCTGGGAGGGTGATATAGTCAATAAACTATAATTTAGTTAGGGGATCCCATCTAAAGTTTAGTTGGCTAAAGTTTATCTAGCTAAAAGAAGTTGTTACATTTTAGCTAGCTAAATTTTAGTTGGAAATGTAAATGGCGGCGACAACGTAACTGATGGTAAACGACAAAGCATGGTGGCAGAGGGAGAGATAGCACCACCGGTCTAGCAGAGAAACTCAGCTGGCAGCGACTGATTCAGCAGTGAAACAGATGTAGAGGACCAGGGCGGCACATTGGTGCCCACATATAACTGTTGGGTCGGCCCAGCTGTGGCGGTGCCCGGAGAGGGTGCAAGAGATAACATCATTGATATAGCATCTAGCGTAGGAGTAGCTAGCTACGGTGAATTCAACAACCAGGGTGGAGAATTAAGTAAGAACAACGGCGTCGGATTTTGACGCTAAAGGCAGAGACATTGCTGTCTTGAGAGGGGTGGAGCATGACGTTCGACGAACTCCGCCTCATCAGAATCGGTAGCCAAAGGGGGCGGAGCTATCTGTGGCAGCGGCACGTGAGCACCCATCATATCTAAGCACACTCTTCACGCGGTCAAACGCTATGAATTCTAACTCTTGCGTTTTCTCTACCATTGCCATATCGTCCCCTGAATTTGCTGCTGGAGACAACCCTGATGGCAAGAGGGAGGCTGGCAACAGCTGCGACGCAAGGGAGGGAGTGAGGGCTCAGGCAGCGATGAAATGGAGGATGCGAGGTACGGTCGATTTGTTGGCGAGGCAATGACGACAGACGACTCCATGGGCCACACACGTGAAGGTAGTTGGAAGGATATATTTTTCCACTACGTGAGATGAACGCTGTCCATCAGGACGTGCCATGAAGCAAGCAACTCGTACACGTTTTTGGTTACACGGAACGGTTAGATCGGATGCCATGGTAACAACTGCAACACGTGTCGACGTAAAAAACAGAATGAAGCGCTAGATTCACTGAGAGAGCACCAGTACTCCCAGCGATATGTATCTACCTGTAGTTTTGCTAATAGTGCATCCACTACTTTAATGGACCATTAGGCCTTTTTTTCTTGAGAATGTCCACTGGGCCTATGGTACACGGGGAAAACGAAGAAGCTAGATTATGAAGCTTGACGTCAATCGAACGGTGGTTGGCTTTAGCTAAAGTTAAAGGCCCATGTAAGTGGAAAGAAAATGAATAGTAGGAGAAAAGGTCAACCATTCACTCTGTATACAATAAGATTGTGAATGTGTGGCATCAAAACCATTTTCTTCCGGACTTTGGATGTCGCCCAGTGGTCTATGCCTGCCAAATCTTTTGACTGGATGCTTGAAATTGAAGTGCACTGTCTCTAAACTCTGAAGTACTCTAGCGCGGTGACATGTGGGCCTCGAAACTCGATCGAAGTCAAGCACGGTGAAACAAAAAGGGGAATTTGGCAAAATGCTTGCTGCGTGAGTCTTCTCATCTTCTGTTCTGTCTCTCTTCAAAGTTCTAGAGGTCCAATTTTCCTGGGCGAAATATATATCTTGTTTTTGTGACACTCTCTCGTGGGAGGGGGCGTATATCTGTACTATAAAGGATGACGAAATTTTCGTTTCGTCCGTCGTCATCTATATCCTACACCGTCGGATTGAAATTTTCGTTTCGTCCATCGTCATCTATATCCTACACCGTCGGAATTTTATGACGATCGAACGCTCAAGATTAGTCTAAAGAGTCCATCTTACATTTTACTCCACTGCATATTTTCCTTTTTTTTTACCGTGATCAACTCTCTACCCGTCGGCCCTACAAATCTTGACATCCTTGATTTTTACCGTGACCATATCGTGACTACGTGATTACCGTCTTCCAACTCTTCTTTTATGCCTCTTTTGGTAAACCTTCCTATTTGGAACCTTCCTTTTTGATATCTTTATCTCCAATTCTGCACGCATATATATGCAAATTTGTGCATCAAATGCCGGTGGATATTTTTTTTGACGTGAGATGAACAACGACTGCACAAATTGGTCGCGTTATGCCGCCGCAGCACGTCGCGGTCGCGGTCGGCGGAGGCGGGGCGCCGACGTCCCACCGACGCCACCGGTGCCGGTGCCGCGTCGCTGTCGCCGTGGCTCCACGGCCCGGCCCACCGACCGCCTGGACCCTCACCTCCCTGGCTAAAACCGGCACGCTTCGTGTTGCCCTGCCCCGACGCCGAGCCCAAAGCCCCTCACCACTCTTGTTTCGATCGATCGATCGATCGACACGGACCTCGCCGTGGCGTGCCGGTGCGGCGGCCGGGAGTCCCCGTCCCGACCGCCACTTCAAAATAATCGTCGTGTTAGTTTCCAATCCTGTTGTTAATTGCTAATCATAGATGGCCCTGTGTTTTCTTATAGGCGCATGCATGGACGCAACGCGATTTTTTTCTTCTTGATAATAATAAGGCGCGATGGCGATTTGTTGTTTGATTGAGGAGTCCCGTACGTGTAGAATATATAGTGGCACTTGTGTGGCTGGTTTTGGACCTTTTGCTATTTTATTATTGTGTATAAGCGGATTTTTGGGCGTGTCAATTGTGCTGGCTGCTATGCCGGCATGCCGCCAAACTAGGACGGGATAGGGTTGTTGTCTGGATTTGGATAATCTTGCATTATCCGTTTCTTTATTGGGATACATATATAATGAAATAGCATAGTGTCTACTTTTATTATAATGGCGTTGTGTATATAGTCCTACAATGTGAACCACCATAATGGTACTTTATTAAAGAAAAAGGTAATGTTGATGTAGACGATGAAACCGCGAGGACTATACAAGATTAGGCACAGCGTATCACGTTTACCACCTCGTAGATTACGCGAATTCCTCAACTAAGAGGAAATTACCCACAATTGCTATTCACTTGTCCTGCAATCAATGGGATTTTAGCTAACATCCAAACCAGCAATCGAGATCCCATAATCCACGGATACAAGCAAACACTCCTTTTAACAATCCACAAGCTACGGGCTACCTTTTGACAATCTCCAATGGATCAAAAATTGACCTAAACTGTTCTTCGGCGATGCAGGGGCGAGCACACGGAAGAGAATTCTATTAATTTCACATGTAAACATAACCCTTTCTAAAAGGAGAAATAACGTGTAACGCTTAACCTCAAGATAGCTCATTTTCTACCATAAGCTCTCTCAGGAAAAATGGATCCAGCAAAAAGTGCAATCCGACCGAAGGCCGAAGCCACTGGCAAGCTGCCAAGCTCCTCTGTCCGTCGTCTTCTTCGAAAGTCTGGAACGGCCGAACCCAACACAACGCCAGAGGAGGAAGGCAGAGGTCAGAGGAGCACGAGCAACGGAGAAGGCGGCCCAGGCCAGAACGCCGGAGCCGGAACACGTCACCATCACGCACTCCTCACCGCCCTTTGCTTTTATTATTTCAAACCCCCCTTCTTCTCCTCACTCCACCTACCCTTCTCTCTCAATCTTCCCACCACCCTCGCCCTCCCCCTTCTTCCCGGCGAGAGGTCTCGGTCCCCCCACCTCACCACCGCCGCGCGAGGCTGCCTCCTGCCCCAGCATGTCCTCGCCCCCTGTCTGCTCGCCGAGCCGGGCGAGCCCCGCGGACACGCCCACCACCGCACCGTCGCCGGCCTCCCCGCCGCGGCGCCTCGCGTCGGCCCCGCCCGCCGTCGACGCGTCGGGCGGGTCCTCCCCGGCCTCCGCACACTCCGGGGACCAGCTCTCGGCGCCGGACGCCTCGGTGGGTGCCGCGCCCGCTTGCGTGCGGATTCGATCACCGCCGGAATCGCATGATCTCGCTCTTTCCCCGCTCTCCCGTTTGGTGTCTGACGTGGCGGGTTTTTTGGTCGTGCAGAGCCCGCTGCTCGCGAGCAGGAGCGAGGAGTATAGGCTTCTCTTCCGGCTGCCGCCCGACGAGGTAAATTCGACGTGCTGGAGATTGGGGCCGAGTGATCCCTAGCTCTTTCCCCTGTTTCCGCGATCCAGCTGTTGACTTTGGGCTGTGATCGTCCCGTCCTGGGAGAATTTGGGCGTCTACCAGTCGTACTGGGGCTTGATTTCGTGGGGGATTTGACCTTTTTTTTAATCACCGGTCGTTTTCTAGGACAAACCGTAGCATAATTAATCTGCTGCTTTGCTATTTGCTCTGAACCACTGGCGAGATTGTGCTGTGGAATTTGGTTTGATCTTCTAATGTGCCGTGCAGCCGTACTGTTGGTTAAATTATGAGTGAATGTAGAGTAATCTTGCTGTAATTATTAGTACTGATCTTTTCAAGGATTTGCCTTTATTCCATACTATGCAGTTTGTAGCATTCGTGAGTGCCTTCAGTGTTTGAACTTGGTTGACATTTGATTGATTCACTGTCCAAAAGGGCGATTTTGAGTGATAAAACTTAATTTTTTGGCTGATAGTTGATTGAAGCTAGTCTGATATGTTGAGCAATAATGGCCTGTTGCCACAAATGTCTATCTACCATGTCCTGTCAACCATTTGTGCCAAGTTTATCTTTTGATTCAAGAGCAATTTCTGGATCATGTTTGTGGACTATCATGTGCACTTGAATAAAGGAAAACGCTGACTTCCATGAATGTCATTTGGATGTTGCAATTTCATTTTTGCGAGTCAGCATGGAGCTTCTTGTTGGCTTACTCAGCATTTGGTGTCATTCAGGTTCTCATGCAAGATTTTAACTGTGCGCTCCAAGAAAATATTCTGCTTCAGGTATTTTTTTTTTTGTGACATCATTCTTCCTTACTCCGTTCAAGTTCCTACATAATCCCATCCATAACTATACGATAACATATCTATCTACCATCCGTTATGACTCCCTGGCATTAATTGTAACAACCTGTATTTGGTGAAATTGAAGTTCTGTTGTGGGATCTTGGACCTTTCATGTGTATGCCAAAACAATATAAATATGTAGTGGACAGCTAATTCAGTGAAAATCTTTCTCTGATTGAGTTTGGTATTAGCACTTTAGGATATATATACCGATCAATTATTCAGTTCAAATTTGTGCATCAAATAAACCATTATATGTGCATCCACTGATCCACATAAACCCATCTAAACTAAGAGAATTTGCTGTCCCTATGCAGGTTTGGCAAGTGTAATATCCTCCATCCAATTTAATAATCTCCACAGAGCATGTTATGCACAAATACTTAGATTTACTGGTTTCATGATGCCACGAAAGTTAAGACATCTACTCTGTCTGTGCACTCTTTGTTAAGGAAAAAGGCATAATAGGAGTGCATGCTTCCATTGAATTTGTGTTTCTTTATGCTAATTATATATCCTATTCTGAAGTGACATAAAAGAACAGGTCTCGGTCTTGTAAAATTTTGGTATGTGAGTTTGGTGTGTTCTCTGAATATGTAGCAATGTCTCTGCTTGGAACCTTATAGCCTCAAACGAAAATGAATGCCCCCCCCCCCCCCCCCCCCAACACACACCCCACCACCCAAAAAAAAAAAGGAGGGACTACCTTAATATTAAAGTTATCTGGTACCCTTGCTACCTTATGTGCACGCCTTTACTTCTTCACACTGTTTGGTCATTTGACAACTGTAAAACTGCTGCATAAAGTTGCAAATTAGAACTTTGTTACTAAATTGTGTTATCTTGCAGGGGCACATGTATTTATTTCTTCACCATATATGCTTTTACTCAAACATATTTGGATACGAGACGAAGGTAATAAATGATATAATGACAGCGCCACCATATATACTGTTCTAGCTTGCTTAGCTGCACTTCCAGAAATACTGACATTGTCCCTTTTCTCCAGAAAACAATTCCTTTGCAGGAGGTGACTGATGTTCGTAAAGCAAAAACAGCTGCCATTTTTCCTAATGCCATTGAAATTGTTGCTGGTACTAAAAGGGTAAGGGACTTATCATTTTCTAAAGTTCTTGTATTCATACACTATCAAATCTGTTAGACTTTTGTTATTTCCTTTCAGCACTTTTTTGGATCTTTCTTGTCACGTGATGAAGCCTATCGAATTATAGTAGATGGTTGGGAACAGCATGTTAGTGATGCAAGATTGCTCCTTGAACGTCAGGTTAGCAGACTTGTTTCTTGAACCACATGGTAACATCGAGCTGCCGCTTGGGAGTGGTAGTTTGTTCCGAACTTGTTATTTACATATAATCTTTTACCTCACAACAGGAGACAAAGTCAGCAAGTAGCAGTGAAGAAAATGGTTATGTTTTATTGGAAGGAACAAAGGAATCGAAACGAGATGAAGATTCATCACTACTGGACAGGTTTTTTGCATTCTGAACAAAAATGCTTTACTTTTGGGTTTTACATCTTCAAAAGGACTTGTTTTCTCCATAATTATTTATAGTTCTTGATTTAAATGCATTGGACTGTAGGTCTGTAAATGGTACAGCTGTCTCCAGTAGTAATGCTGATGGTAGTGATTCCAACATCAATATTTCAAAAACTTGTTCTAAAGTTGAGGAGAATGGAACCAAAGACAACATCGTTGCACTAAACCCATTCAATTTTGGGCAAGTTGATAAGGATGCTCCTAGTGGTTGGTTGCGATCTTCCTTTTCATGTTCATTTTTATACCATTAATTTTTTGCTAATCACTCCTTACACTATTTTACTAAATTGACGTCATGCATTTGTTTTTTGCAGTACCTGAATCTTTTACTATGATCACGGAGTCAAAGTTTCAGGTTTGTAAGATTTTATTTTATCATTGTAATAGTATTGACAATTACTTCACACCACTAACATCCTAAAAACAGGTGCCTGTGGAGGTCCTCTTCAATTTCTTATTGTCAGATGGTGCTTTTGACTTTTTGGATGATTTCCACAAAAAATGTGGTGACAAAGGTTAACTCCATTTATCTTTTGCTTATACACTGAACATCTTTCGGTCCATTAAAGTATTTTGAATTCTGACCTGGATGCCTTGCAGACTTTAGTTGTTCCAAATGGCGTTCAGATGAGCAAGGAGGACTCGTAAGGGATGTCTCCTTTTTGCATCCAATAAAATTTTATCTTGGTAAGCGAAGCTCTCAGTTTGACTGAACAAATTGATTGGCATCCAATATGCCATGTGCTATGACCCTAACCTGCTTTAGGTTTCCTTAATGTTCATTTTGATTACCCTGAATTGTCTTTAGGTGCAAGATTTGGGAGTTGTCAGGAGGTTCAGAAACTTCGTGTTTACAAAAACAGGTTAGTATAAGATAGTTCCATTTGCAACAGATCAGATGGTGTGTTATCTAAAGCTTTTGATGGTTACTGAATAAAAAATTGAGATGTAGTTCTAGCACTTATTTCAGTGTCAGATTTTTCTTGGTTTGATAGGACTTTGCTTTGTACCTGGACTTCATTTCGATTAGGTTGCCTTCTTGGCAGTTTATGTGCATAACTTTGTAGCCTGATGTTCCATGCCAGCTTTTGCGTAATGTTATCGGTTTGGCATCCAGAGATGATCTTGCTAGCAATAATCTGTTGTTATTATTATTTGGGTTTACAACATGCTTGTTCTTGTAATTTATGTTTCCCTCCTGAAGAATAATTGATATTGGAACTTCCAGGTATTAAGTTTATTTGACTTGTTTGCAGGCATTTAGTGATTCAAACTTCTCAATCAATAGGAGATGCACCATATGGGGATCATTTCACAGTAGAGGTGAGGAATCCATGATGTCATAATGCTGGTTTTTATTTATCTTGAAATTTCATTTTTTTCACAATGGAATGTGACATTTTGAATTTTCATATCTCTTCTATATACGTTTGTAGTTATATACCATATAAACATTGATTTGCTCTTATCCTTAACTATGTTTGATCTTAATTTTTACCTGCAGGGGATCTGGGATGTTGAACAAGATAGCCTTGATGGGAACTGTTGTTTCCTCAGGATATATCTTAATGTAGCCTTTTTAAAGAAAACCATATTTAGAGGTAAGACTTATCCCTTGTATGCTGAATAGAGCCATATTGAGTTCAGATGCATCCTTGCATCCTGGATTAGGATTACCCAGCACTTCCAAATTTCAATACATCACTCAATATGCTTATGTGCTCATACAGTTCTGTTGAGACTTCTGCACTATATTATACAGTTGATCAAATTCCATGCCTACTCTAGTTTCTCATTTTATATTTACATGTCTATATTAGAGCAATTAGTTTATTCCAACAGCCACACAAATATAATGTATAGTGTTGCTGTTGTTTATTCTTTATAAATCTCTACATCGCAGGGAGGATAGAACAATCAACAAAAGATGAATGCCGCGAAGTTTTCGGCCTCTGGATTAAGCTCGTATGCCTTTTCTTGTACCGTGACAATGTTGCTGAGTGCTATTTTCCATTTTAAGCTGTATATAATCTTTTTCCCGTTTCATGTTTTTAGGGTCATGATCTTTTGAAGCAGGAGAACAATCGACCGAAAGGTATTTTTCTAGTTAACTTGTCTATTATTTCCTCCGGTTTCAACTTTGCTTCATCCCAATCGCATCACGTTTCACAGTTTCACTGCAAAGACTCAAGTTATGAAACAATTAAATGACTATTTTGTCCATCCACTCTTAAAGGCACTTCCAGCTCAACCAATGCTGGTCTTCAGTTGGGGGGCACAGAGAATGGGGAAAATGCAGTGCCAATGGATAGTTCTGCACAAGATGGATCTGGTGTGAGAAGCCACATTCCTCCTATTCAAGATCACCAGCATAGAACAGGAGATTCTTCTATAGCATCCACTTCACAAGAATTGCGGGGCTCACTAACATCGTATACGAGATCAAGCCAGCTAGGTCCAGTGCTAGCAGTGGCATTGGTGGCTATCATTATCCTAATGCAGGCAAGTATTTGGGATTCTATGCACTTTGTTGCAAAGGGTTATTTAGTTTACTGCTAGTTGTTCTTGGTAGTTGTATGCACATTCAGCAGTTTGATTACAGAAATTTAAGTTGCAAAAAGGATGATGTTACAAATCTAAAAAGGAAGAATCTGATCATAACCAGTGGCATCAAAAGCTAAACCAAGCATTCACTTGTTTCCAACTGTTCTGACATACAAACTTCTGTTTCAGGTAACTATCATAGTCCTGCTAACTAGATCCCCCCAGGTCCAAGTGGCACCTCATGGGATTTCCACGGGCAAAGAAAGCATAGAGTGGGTGCAGAAGCGCCTCAGCTTACTAAGTGAAGAGATGCAGCTAGCCGAGGCGCACATGGAGAGGATGAGGCACGAGTTTGCCTGGCTCAGGTCTCATCTGCAAAGACTGGAGAGGCTGAGGGGCCGTACTTGACTGGTTGGGTGTACGTGAGGGCTTGGTGCCGAACTTGCAGCGTGAATACGGACACAAATACTAGTCAGAGATGTAATGTTAAGTGTTATTTTGTTCTTTGTTTTTGTAGAGCGTACAGTTGCACACAGGAGAGGGGAGTGTTGCAGACTAATTGCCGTAAGGCGAAATTGCAAAATCCCGGTATAGCATTCTATGTAAATAGCTGGACCCTCCCATTGTGCTGGGGTGTAAAGTGAGGTTTTTGTGTCATCTTCGCGTCAGGCAGAAGCTGGTGTATGCTAAACTAATTATCTATCGCTTGACGGCACGACACTGTTCTGGTTACGATCTGATTCTACATTTCCCATGCTGGCATGAACATATTTACCCCCACATACATTACATGAGGTTCGCACTTAAATTAAGGGCGAATTCTTTGCAAAGGGTACGCTCTCAGAACTTAAATTAAGGGCGAATTGTTTGCAAAGGGTACGCTCTCAGAACTGCGTTGGTCTGTTAGTTATTTTATTTACCAAACAAAAATTGTTCCGTAAACACGTGCAAATAACAAAGATCTGGAGCGAAAAGTTAACTGATTGTCTGATCATAAGAATGAACAATCTCACATGTTAAGCTTTAAGGCCCTGTTTGGCATGGCTCTAGAGCTAAACTCCTCCAACTCTAACCAATTTTCTACCCAAACACCTCAACTCCACCAACTCCAAGAACAGCCCAACTCCCTAGAGTTTGAGGAGCTCTAGTTCATTTTGGTGGAGTACCTCTTTTGCAACTCCAGCAACCTCAAATATGGACCTAGTCGTGGAGTTTGGGGGTAATTACCCACCACTGCCACTGATTACACAAAAAAAACGTTTCATCTATTCCCCTCCTCCCACCCGCCCAGGCGTCCCCCCCCCCCCCTCCCCCCCCCCCCCCCGACTCGCGGGCTGTTCTGCCCCACAGGGGAGCGATCCTGGCACCGCCTCCGACGAGAAGCTGTTGCCCAACCCCGACAGGTAGCGCAGCTCCTCCTCCTGATCAGCGGCCATTGCTGGTTGCTCTGATTACTTCCCGATTGCAGCTGCCCTGCAGGGGATCGTCGTCGTCGGAGGAGGAGACGGGCGGGGCACCTCTGCTAGTGCTGGGTGCTGCTGCAACTGCAAGGCAGCTGTCATTTTGACAAGCTTGCTAGTAGTACATGTCTATCCTCACGTGCACCGTCCGATCCGGGAAGCTACGGACTGATGTTTGTTGCTTCTCCGGCGTTCCTTCCATTTTCACCACAATTAAATTAGATTAGATTTATTATATTATATGGCTGGGGATTTTAATTTGCAACAAGATAGAGATAAACAGTCATCATAACATAAATGGACTTACAGAAACAAAGAAAAATAGTATGCTTAGATTCATTCTAAACCAGAGAGTTGAAATGTACAGTAGCTCTTTTCTTTTCTTTTGAAGCCTGGATTCTACTAGCATCAAAACCAAATTCATCAAGCCATGAGGGGCTTTCAACTGCTGGTCCTAGCGGCCTTGCTCATTGGGGAGTTGCACTGCGCAAGAACAGCACCACCAGCACCAGCACCAGCAGATGCCCCAGCGACAGCACCACCACAATCTCCCGAGCCACCACCAGCAGATCAGCAAACCCCACCACAGGCACCGGGGCCAACGCCTCCGCCGCCACGCCATCGGGGATCGCCACATCGGCGGCCGACAGCACCGCCCAAGCAGGATCCGGAACCGGCACCGGCATTAATATTTTTTATTATGAACTTGTAATATTTTTTATTATGAATATTTGGTATTATGGGCATTAATTATGTGTCATATGCATGGCAGGGAACACTATTTCACTTTTAAACAGTTAAGTCAAACAAACCAAGGGCAAGATTGGCAATCTACCCTCAAAACCCTCATTTCTGGAGTTTGGAGCAGCCTGCTAGCCAAACACCCTTCCAGTCAGCTCTTGCTCCACGTGGAGCTGACTCCAGCTGGAGTTTGGGAGTGGAGCTGCTCTCTGTGGAGCAAGAGCCATGCCAAACAGGGCCTAAATTTAAGGAATTTAGAGGCCTGAAGAGTTTGACCCAGCACGAACCGGAACGTCATCCCATCTATGACAGTTCGATTCACAACCAGGAAGTGATACCAGCCAATAGTGCCGCATCTGATCCATCTCAATTTCAGAAGGAAAGAGTGCCCACCTCATTCAGATCGGTTCTGATATCAAAAGTTAAGACTGAAAGCAGATCTCGTAGACCTCACAAGTAACTTCAGCATCAGAAATGCATGCAGGATTCGAATCCCAGGAAAGTTTTCAATTGACATGGCAAGATGAAAAAATATAAAGCATGCGTATAGGTCATGATAATTAACTGCAGGCACAGCTCATAACAAGGATCCAAATTTCTGAATTACATAACACATTCCAGAATCTTAACAAGGCGCTCTATTCAGACCAAAAAACAAGTTCAGATGAGTTCTTGGAAATATCCTAGTACTTTCATCATACTCCCTTCAATAGAAGAAACCTAGCACCTTGCCTCCAACATTCTTCCGCCGAGCCTCCTCATGGTCCATAATGCCAGCAGAAGTTGTCAGCACTATGTAGCCAAACTGCATAATGAGTAGGAGAAAGCACAATTAGCACAGTAGATTGTACAAAACCCCAAACAGGTTGTGCTGGTGGAGGATGCAACGGTTACATGGAAAAGAACTTTACCTGACGAGATGGGAGCAGCCTTGCAGTCCATCCTTCGATCTCCTTTACGCCAACATCAAAGCGAGGGCTAATCACACCACATTTGTTTAGTCTTCCATTCAGTTCCACCACAATCTTCCCAGCACGGTGGTCATCCACATATTCGAACTCACCAATGTAGCCTACATAATGGAATGATAATTCAGGGACATTTTCAGAAATAAGCAAGTGAAATGGAGCATACAGTTGAAAACTAACCATGACGCTGCATGACGATCAAGAACTTGATGATAACCTTGGACGATGGCCTGATCATGACCTGCCTTTTCCCCCTCTTCTCAGCATTGTACATGGACTTCAGCGCATCGTTGAGCACACTGACCCTCACCATGCTGACCTTACCTGAAGAGAGAGAAAAACAGTTGTAAGGGTCCAATGGTGGAGTAGCAGCAGCAAAGGAAACAATCATTTACATCTATGCATCACAATTATTGGTACAAGGATGAACAGGACAAGTAACAATGTTTTTTTCTATATCAATGCAATGATACAATGATGCAATGTTGCTATATCAATGCAATGATACAAGGATTCATCTAAGAACAAATCATCAACATAATTCATTGTGCATAGGAGACAAGAATAAATTACTCTTCAACTGCTTTCATTCAATTGAAGTATTATATAACAGCTTAATCGCATGATCCTCACGGTTCAAAAATGTAATCATAAGAACAAAAGGCTGAACCCAAGGTTCTCTACAAAAGGCCATCAAATAAACATTAATGTTACCCTACCCAATATGCTCTACTTAGTAATTAGAACACCTTAACAAACAACAATATGATTCCTTTACCAATGCATCATCTAATTAATGAGCACTCTTACTGGTATATAGTAGAACCAGCCTTTGACAGGGTTTGAGATACCAGTAAACCACCTACACAGCTGATCAGCGAGCATCACGTGCATGCCAATGCAAAATCTAACTAATCCCTGAACCGTATGCAATCTCCCAAACATCAGGATCCAAGCATCAACAATAATCTCCTACACCGTCCCCTCCTGTGCCCAGAGCAACAAGGACCATATACATGCTGCTTGCTGCCCTCAACCACCAACTAACGAAACAACCTCCCTGCACTAGAACCAAGACTCAATTCCTTCCCACCAGAACAGCAAAATTACAAGATAAGCTCCAAGGATCATGCACAAGCGTGACACCCAACACGGTCACAGCCTAAATGGAACGCACAGGGGCACCAGAAATTGAAATCAGCTACTAGTCACACGACTCCTACGAGGACGAACGAAGCTACCGCGCAGAGGCAACCATCACACAAGGCCAGAGCAGGATCATCACCATCTCACCGCGGAACAGAATCAAAGAGCGGATCTGATGCTTAGACAAATGCAGCTGAGATTGGGAGGGCAGCGGGGAAGGGACGTGCATACTCACCTCGACCGACGGCGGCACCAGGAAGAGAGTGGTGAAGCGGCGGAGGCGGAGGCGGAGGCGGCGGCGGCGCGGGAGAGGAGAGGCAAGGCTAGGGTTTGGGCAGAGCAAGGCAGCGATGGTTTTATAAGGGCGGCCCCTGGAGCGAGGGTTTCCTTCCTCGCCGTCGGATCCTGTGGGTGACTCGCGCCTCGGTTAAATCGCAGCCGTTGGATGGCAGGGGATTTATAATTAGCAACCTAGCTGAGCTCGCGCTGGCTCGCTTTGTGGACGCAGCAGCACTAGTGGGCTGGACTGGACCCAAAAGCTCTTCGATGACAACACTGAAGATATATTTTTCAATTTTTCAAAAAAAAAATAAAGATGTCTTTTTCAACAAAACAAAAAAAAGACAACACTGAAGATGATCCCTGCAGGCTAATTAACTTTGTTTGAGACGGGAGAGTTTTCTCTTTTCTTAGTGATGATCTCTACAAACGAGATCGCGACCCTCTGCAACAAGATCAACGTGCCGCTCCCATTTACTGCCAGCCCATCGATGCGCACATTTGGTATAGTGGTATGTATATGCATTGACCTCATACATTTGGTATACTCTATGTACACTATTACCATCAGTGAACAAATCTGTCGGCCCTTCGATCACGGATTCACGGCGACTGCGGCGCCGGCTCGATCAGGTCGCACTCGAAGTTGGTGTGCTCCAGGAACGGGCCAAGCCTGACGAGCCTCGGGATCACCACGCCGTCGCGCGCCGCGCACACGGCGGGGTTCCCCCACTGCACCAGCGCGCCCACCAGCCCCGCGCGCGCCGTCAGCGGGAACACCCGCGCCCACCGCTCCGCCTCGTACGCGCGCATCGCCGCCTCGACACCCGCCGGATCGGCGGCGGCGGGCGCGAGGCGGCGCGCCAGGATGACGGCGTCTTCGAGCGCGCAGCAGGCGCCCTGGCCGAGATTGGGCGTCATGGGGTGCCACGCGTCGCCGGCGAGAACCACGCGCCCGCCCCTCGACGCGCTCGGCGCGAGCCCCGGCCACAGCCACCGGTCCACCAGCGGCGTCCGCACCACGGCGCCCTCCGGCGTGCTGCGCATCACGGCGAGGAGGTCAGACGGCCAGCCGCGGACGAGCTCCAGCGCCTCGCTTTTGAGCGCCGCCGGGTCCGTGATCTTTGGGCCTGCCAAGAAAACCGCCACAAGAAATGCCATGCGTTGTCAGCACTCAGCAAGTGATGGCCATTGCAGGCTTGCAGCTGCCAATCTGCCATTCAGTCATGGGCATGAAGTGCTAGAAAATGTTCAGTGTTCACAGACATTTTCTTTTATTTTCTGTACCAAAAGAAGCTCTGATGCTGTATTAGTGGAATCGTAGTATTCGACGTTAGCTGAATATATACCTGGATCTTGTCTGTTGAAGCAGATGAACCAGTACACTTTCGTAGAGGACACCGGGACAAAGCCGGCACGGACGCCTCGGCCGTAGATGTAGTTCACCTTGGGCTCGAACGGCTGGCCGTCGGCGTACTCCGCGAGCCCCCGGAACGCCATGTGCCCGACGTACCGGGGCTCCGAGAAGCCCATCCACCTCGCGATCGGCGAGTTCACGCCGTCGCAGCCGATCACAATCTGTGTGTGTGTCGCGATGGTTCCATTTATGTCAAAAAAAAAAAAAAGGTGTCTGCTGGTGTCTGCAGACTGCAGGGTGCCTTCAGAATTCAAGCAGTCTGAACATTTCTAACCTTGGAGAGAATTTGTCTGCCATCCTCGAGTTCCAGCAGGGTGCCATCAGGCCCTTGCTCTGCAATCGATTTCAGTTTTGATGAGAACGATATACTGCCTGGTGGCAGCTTAGAGGCAAGCGTCTCGAGAAGCACTCGCCTCTCCACCGCTCGCACTTCCTGCCTGCCGAAGGTCCCAGCAGAGGAATCATTCAGTAAATAGCCATCATGCGTGACACATTTCAAATTCAAGTAAGTCGAGATCTAAGTTCAAGTTTGCAGTCAGGATCAGAGCACAAAACATGACTGTAAAGTATCAAAAACAGTTGAAAACTAGCACAACCGTGGGAAATTTCATACTACTGTGGCATGATTGACTGAAGCAGCCAGTGGTGTGAAAAGTATACAGCTTACTGTAAAACGATCGAGCACTACGTTACGTTCGAGTTTGCAGTCAGGACCAGAACATACAACTTACTGTAAAAGTACCAAAAACAGTTAAAGAAGTGTGTGATCAGCCTGCTGTGGCACGATTGAATTAAGCAGTCAGTGGTAACAACCGGACAAGTTCAGTTGTTCATTAACTCACTTTCTCGTCTAGACATAACATGGTAGCACATCACATCGACAAGTATTTGTATTTCAGTTCTAGATAATCAAGGAAAAGTGTGTGATCAGCCTGATCCAATTGCCCATTGACGTTTCCGTGCCGATGCCCCCCGCCCCCGTCGGTTCACACAGTTCAGAAATGCTCTTTGCCTTGATCATGCTAAAGTCAGTGATTGCTTATTGTCTGCACATTATGTGTCACTTCTGTTTAACTAGCTAATTGGGTGTTATGATGAACTTGTAGTTTGTGTGTGTCGTCAACAATCTCTAGTACGAAAAAGTCACCAAGAATGCTCAACGCAGGAAACGGAGATCGCACTTACCCGGGAGCTTCTTCCTCGAAGGAGAACTCGCGCAGATCCCGTCCGCCCGCCGCCGGCGACCGCATCCTCATCCTGCGCTCAGCTGGAACGTCACAATGCAGCTCAGAACACACACAACAACGATCCATGAACGCAACAGGGAAAAAAAAACAGTAGGCACTTGGCGTGGCGAGAGCAACGCACGAACGCACCCCTGGATGCGCAGGTACTTGGCGCGGAGCTCGTCGGCGACGCCGATGGCGTCGAGCACGCGCCACCCGTTCTTGAACAGCGTCAGGGACGTGCCGCCGGCGCGCAGGGCCTCGCCCTGCTCCAGCACGGCGGCGCCCACGCCGAGCCGGCGCAGGGCCACCGCGGTGGCCAGGCCCGCGACGCCGGCGCCCACGACGACGACGTTCTCCTCCGATTGTAGCGTCGCCGAGGCGGCCACCGCGGCTGCGGGACGCAGGCGTCGGCATCGAGGACGACGTCGTGGAGGTGGAGCAGAGGAGCAGTAGCGGAGCTGAGGAGAAGAGATGGAGGAGGCGGCCAGAGCCATGGCGGCGGCGGCAGGTTATTCTTGGACGGCATTGGGGAATCGGCGCCACGCGCCATATGACTGTCGCGAGAGTTTTCGTGTTTGGAGAGCTGGAGGATCTGGAGCCGCATGTTTCTGACCAAGAGTAAGAGCGCAGGCACAAGACACGTCCACACATGACTTCACTGCCACAAAGACCTCAGCATTCTTCTTTCGAATTCTGTCACCGATTCTCTATCTCTAAACGTCCCAAAAAAAATTATGACAATTACTACGCCTGCTTGATTCTGGTAAAAAAAAACCTTTTGAAAGAGAAAAGGAAAAATGGAGATGACAAACTCGGCAGTTACTTTGGCGACCTGCGGAAGCTCAAACACTCCTGAAGGCAAATCAAACTGCAGTGAATGAAGCAAGTATTGGGCTTTCGCATCACACTTATTTCACTTTCACAATGCGCCGCCGAGCCAGGCACGACAAGCTTCGTCAAATGGCTCGAGTAAATTAAAAAGAAAAAGGTCCTGCATGCCTTTTCTTTTCACAGTAGATCGAACACACGAAAGAAGTCATCAGTAACACGTAACAAGCCTTCTATTTATAACAATATGAACTGAAATTGAAATTTATTGGCAGGACACATGCAGGCTTGGAGGTAGGTTGGTTGAAGTAACAAAGTTAAGCATTTTGCTGCTCCAATGTACTTAGTTACAGCCTGCAAATGACTAATAATTGAAATTGCTTAGATGCCCTAAAGCAGTTGTTTGCGAAGCTGATTGTTAATTTCCTGCCGGTATGTTGAGACATCTGCATAGCTGACTGGACAGAAGTGCAGAGTCCCAGAACATGTTTGTCGTGTCATAACCCAGGTGCAGGGTCTCGATCTGATTGATGTACTTCCTGTGACTCTTCAAAGTTGCCGTGTTCATGTCGATCGTCGCAATCCAATGATCAGTGGAATCGTCGGATTCCCGTACGATGAAGTGTACGAGACCGTTTTCTTCCATGTCCAGCACTGGAAACTCCGGGACTGTGCGAGGCAAACACGACTGCCGGTACTTCGCTGATAACCAGAGCTCGTTGAGGTCCAGGTTGTGCTCCTGCACCCACTCCGTGCCCTCCCATGACCACATGGTGACTGAAGGAGAGCAGATAGAGCTCCATTGGCTTCTGAACCGGCCATCGTCCACATCGACGAACCACATTCTTCCTCTACTGAAAGAAACCGTCCGGAGAATCTCTGGCAGACCACGCCCCTCGTCAAAATCAATCTTGGTTTCGATTCCAGGGAATTTTATGAACTGAAGACGAGGGTGCTCAGCAGAGACGTCACATGACAGCAAGCCCTGGTGGTAATCCGCCCAGTACATGAAGCTGCCATCCGAGAAGACAGTGTCCGTATACCAGCTCTGAGGGTAGAAGCCACTGCCAGCGTCGCCGGGCATGTCAATACGCAAGAGCTCCCACTCGCCCAAACTAGAAGAATACCGGAAGAGCTCGGCCACCTCGTCGCCTTCGGCGCCCACCAATCCCTGAAGGTGCGCCACGACGAAGTCGTCGCCGTCGCCGCCGCCGCCGCCGTGCAAATGCAAGACGCCGGTGAACTTGGCGCGGCCTCGCCAGGGCTTGCCCGGAGAAGTCAGGAGCCTCAGCGACGGGCACGCCGGGCTGGCCTTGTACAGCAAGAAGTTGCCCGGGTAGTCCCCGGGCCGCGCGCCTTTGACGACGACGACGCCGTAGATGAGTGCCAAGTCCCCGTGCGCGGCGAGGATGCTGGCTTGCCCGTAGAAGGAGAAGGAGGAGTCCGTGTGGATCTCCATGTACGATGTCAGCGGCGGCGGCACGAGGCGGAGGGAGACGATCACGCTCTGGCCGGTGGTGGTCTCGGCGCCGGCCGCCGTGGAGGAGCATACGGCGCCGCCTCCATGGATGTGCATGAGGCGCCGATCGAAGACACACCACTCCATCTTGGGCTCCGGCTGGACGATGGATTACGAGCCGGAGGAAGAAGATAAGGAATAGCGACAATGGCGCGCCGGAGGATGACGATGGGGGCGGCGAACGGGGAAATCTGGATTAGTAGAGGGAGGAGGCGAACGCAACTACGCAAGGGGACAGGGCTCTGTTTGTTTTTCCTTTAGGAAATAGAATAGGTGTCAGATTAGGTTTGGGAGGAGCATAGTTCCAGCGCCAATGATGGTCGGAGCATCGTTCCGGGCATGTCATGGTCGGAGCATCGTTCCAGCGCCAGGCCACCATTCCCGCGCCAACGATGCTCCGATCACAGGCTGCAACGGTGGCCATGGCAGCATCGTAGCAGATGGAGTTGGAGGCGGCCGGTGCCACATGGCCATGGCAATCAGTTCGGCGGAGAAACCGCCTCCTCTGATCCGCGCTGCGCTCCAGCAGCCGGCGAACGGCGGCGGCGAGGGGGTGCCGGGGTGGACGCTTGGACGGTGGTCTCGTTTCCCGACCAGGGGTGGACGATATTTCATTTACCGTCCACCCCCTAGGGTCACGGGATCCGTTGGATCGGCCACGGGCGGCGGGATCCGAGCCGAGGAAGGCGAGCGGACGCGTCGTGGGGGCTTCAAGGCCTAAGAAGCAACCCAGTGAACTCCGAGCCACTCTAGCGCTAGCTAGTAACCGCTGCTGTTTCGCATCCAACGCATGCATCGACGGCGCCAAAGCCAAACCTGGCGAATCAAGTCTTTGTTCCGTCTTACCAGACGATCCTACGCTGTAAGCATAGCATCAGCAATGGCGTGTTGTTGCCACAGGGCTATCAAGCTTGCCGTGGGTGGCAATCGACCTAGGCACGACGCACTTCTCGCCATGATTTCTGCCAACCTTATGCACGTGTCGTCGGATTCGCGCGCCACCGCCACCCCACGCGGCCACGCCTGGAGCTGCCGCAGAGGGAGACGCGCATGCGGCGGAAGGAGAGGCTTCTTCTTTCCGACTCCAGAGCGCGCGACCGCTTCGCCAATCATCGCCGCCGTGGCGCAGGGCTGACGCGCGGCGCGGCGATTGGAGAGGGTGGCCGCGCGGCGCCGGCGAGGCTGCCCGGACGCCCGAAAGGCAGCCGCTCCAAGCGCGTCCTCCGCACGAACCGCCCACTCGGCGGGGCAACCGCGTCGCGCGCTCCAGCGGCGGTCGAACGGCCGCGACCGCGGCGAGGAGGTGGACGGCGGCTCGTTCCCCGACCGGGGGTGGACGGTATTTCATTTACCGTCCACCCCCTGGGGCCGTAGGAGCCGTCAGATCGGCAACGGGCGGCAGGACCCGAGCGCAGGCGTCGTAGTACTATGTCAGCTAGGCCCAACAAGCAGCCCAGCTAACGGAGGGCCGAGAAACAAAAAGGCCCGCCAGCCCGAAATTGCTTCGACGGCGCGCTTGCGCTTTCCCCTCCTCTGTGAAGTCTGAATCTGAACTGAAATTCTACGGGCGGACAGCTCGCGCTCTTCTTCCCGTCGCCGGCCTCGACGTCTTCATCAGCTTGCCAGCCAAGTTTCCGGCTTGCTGCGCCTCTGTTCATGGACGCAACCGCGTTCCCCGACGAAGCTCCCTCGCTGACTGCTGCTATTTCGCCATCTTCGCGTCCAGCACAATGCATCGACGCCTGACGGATTCAGCCGCCCACATATCTCAGCAATTTGTGGAGCTTGTACTGAACCATGAGAGGAGAAGTCACATATTCCATGCCGTGTGCATAAAAACACACCAGTGCTTCGCGTCTTTGAATTTGTTTTAGTAAATTGGCCAGGTTGCTGTTCCACATTGGGCGATTCTATGAGACAACTATTCATGACTCTGTGCAGCTTCAGTAGTCAGTGCCTTCTTTATGTGCAACAGGTCTCATATACTCGGTATGATATCCAATTGTCACAGTGACTGGACTAGGTGATTGGACTTTTGCGTTGTGTGCTGCACCTTTTTTTTTTGTGAGATTTAGAGTTCTGCACTGGGATTTGCAAAGCATTAGAGCACCAGTAAGGCCTTGTTTCGATAGTGGCGGTTTGGAAGGGATTGAAGGAGATTGGATCTAGAATGAACTAATTTTCTCTCCATTCCTCGTCATTCCACCTCAATACAGGAGTTTCTGTTATGCTATTTTTCTTGTTCCTTCCTATAATCTACTAGTTCTCTAGACTATAGAGATGGTAATAATTAAGATGCCCCTGCAGTTTGATCCAGCTCCCAGAAATTAAAACGGCATGGATTCCCGACGATATCGGCGACGACGGTGGGCATCACGTCAAGCTCGCTTCTCCTCAATATGCTCATCTTGTTTTGGGAACGAAGCAGCTGTCTGTAACTTGTTCGACGCAGGCCGGCTTTGGTCGCGCAGGTGCGGTCAGTGGCTCAGTGCACACGGTGCGCGTCATCCTCACCGGCCGGCTACGGCCAGAGCTGGAGCAGAAGGATATGCTCGGATAGGAGGAACGAGAGGCTTTCGCTTCGGCGCGCGTGGCTGCGCCGCTTCGCTCTTCGCCGCCGTGGCGCGCGGGCACCTGGCATTATTGGCAGCCGCGCCGTCGTCCCGCAGCGGGGCGAGCCCCCAGGTGCCTATGGGAGGCAGAAGCTAACGGTGAATCTTGCGGAGGAGCCATTGGCATTGCGGAGCGGTGCGGTCCAGCAGCCGATGAACGGCGGCGGGAGCGGCGTCGTGGCGGTGACCACGGCGAGGACGGGGTCCGGGGGTGGACGGTATTTCATTTACCGTCCACCCCTGGGGTCACATTAGCCGTCGGATCTGCAACAACGGCGGGATCCGACCCATGGAACGTAAACGGGAGCCTCGTAAGGGCCCGAAAGGCCTAAAAATAGCCCAATTATATATCGGGCCCTCTCTTTGCCAGGCCGCGGGAGCGTCGACTCGTATATGGGCTTGAAACTCCGGCCCAATTAGTAGATCGGGCACTAAGTACACGAGAGAAGATATACGTACGTGTAAGAGGCAACTTACGGGAGCCTCGTAAGGGCTTGCCATTCATCTGAATCGTCCAGCTTCAGGTTCCCAGATGAATTTGATTTTAGGGACGCGTACCTAAACAAGCTGGAGGCCTGAAATTATCAGGGGCTGAAGAAGTCAAGAGGTCAGCTGATTGGCAAGACATCAAGATGGCAATCGCTCCGAACATGAAAAACCAAAGGATGATTCTCCGAAACCAAAAGATGGATCGGATTGCCAGCAAAGTACTGATGGATCTTGGCCATCTCATGACCGATTGTCATTCACGGACTCACGGTCACCGTCCTCTCTCTGCATTGTTGGTTTCGTGCATGCCCTGTAATCTGGGGATCTCATCTCATGATTTTTTCCCCCCATCCTGGAGCTGTCTGAAGTCTGAACATCGAGCATTGTGGATGAGCTGGCCGAACTGAAGATGGGTTCAACGTTCAAGGAGAATCATCTACCAATTGTTGACACCTAGCTAGAACCCGTCTGAATTGGGGGGAAACAGCAGTTCGTACTCAGGAGCCACAAGCTCAAAAGTCGAAACTGGTGAGTCAACTGAAATTGCGCTGATGTAACACTCCAGAAAAAAAAACAGCCTGCTTAATTTACAGTAATTTCATAGCATATCTGTAATTTATCGGTTGGTTTGCAATCGGAGCACATTAAACCAGGTGGGAAGGCCACCGGCTTTGCTGCTGTTATTAAAAAGTACAAACACTGTTATTGAGCTTGAACTCGACCTGCTTTTATTCCAGCTAGCACAGCAGCTCGCTAGGCCAGTGTAAGAAGCTCTGTGAGGATTGACACCAGCACCGCTGTATATGTAGCCCGGACCGTCTGTAATTCAAAACCCTGTCAAGCAAAGCTATCATCCCCTTCAAATCCATCGCCCACCCTGACGCCATCACCATTCAGCAAGCCGAACTGCTGAAGTTCCTGCCCAACGCCAGGTTAGTGGAGCCACCAAGGACGCCGCCGAGCCCTGCCGGGTCACCATTTACCAGATGATCCTACTACGTTCCAAGCATAGCATCCCGCAATTGCGTGTTGTTGCTGCAGGGCCATCAAGCAGGCCGTGGCCCGTGGGTTGGATTCCTCGCCGCGCGCGGTAAACGGCAATCGACCTCGCCGCGGCGCGCACCGCACGTTTCCTTCGCCATGATTTCTGCCAGCCATGCACGTGTCGTCGGCGCCGTGCCCGGATCTGACGCAACAGGAAACGCGCGTGTGCGGGTAAAGAGAGGTCTCCTTCTTTCGGATCCCAAGGCGCGTGAGCTCTGCGCCTTGCCGCCACGGCGCGGCCAGACGCGCGGCGGCGGTGATCTGCGATGGTGGCCGGTGGACGCGAGGCCGCCCAGAAGCCCGGCAGGCAGCCGCTCCGAGCGCGTTCCCTCCCCACACGAACCGTCCGCGCGGCGGAGCAACCGTGTCGTGCGCTCCAGTGGCGGGCGAACGGCGGCGACCGCGGCGAGGGGGCGGACGGTGTCTCCTTCCATGGCCAGGGGTGGACGGTATTTCATTTACCGTCCACCCCTAGGGCCGTGTGAACCGTCGGATCGTCTACTGGCGGCGGGATCCGAGCGTGAGCGTCGTGCTATGGTATGTGGTAGGCCCAACAAGCAGCCTAGTTAGCGGAGGGCCGAGAAACAAAAAGGCCCATCTTCAGAGTCCAGACTGGACAGACTATTTCAAAAGCTACTATACTCCTCCAGTTCCTCTTGAGGACTTGCCACCTTCTTCAGACTTGACACCGATTTGTTTCAGCTTGTCATCGACCTCCTTGACATTAGCGTAGCATCACCAGGCCCGTATCATCTGCTGCCGCTTCCTGTTGATGAAAGCTGTGCCTTCTTCTTGTTTTTTTTTTAGAACAAAAGCCGTGCCTTCTTTATGTGCAACAGGTCTCATATACGCTGTATGATATGCAATTGTCACAGTGACTGCACTAGGTGATTTAACCTTGCGTTGAGTGTTGCGCCTTTTTTCTTTAGATTCAGAGTGCTGCACTCGGATTTGCAAAGCATTAGAGTACCAACAAGGTTGTGTGTGCTCCGCTGTCGCCGCAGACTATTCCCCGTTTCTGTTCTGCTATTTTTCTTGTTCCTTTCTAGTCTGTAGAGATGGTAATAATTAAGATGCCTCTGCGGTTTGATCCGGCTCCCAGAAATTAAAACGGCATGGATGCCTGACGATCTCGGCGATGACGACGGTGGGCATCATATCAGAGCTCGCATCTCCTCAATCCTCATCTAGCGGCTGGCTGTAAGCCTGTAACTTGTTCGACACCGGCTTTATTCAGGCGCGGTCAGTGGCTCAGTGCACACGTGCGCGTCATCTTCACCGGCCGGCCACGGCTGGCGCAGCAGGAGACGCTCGGATCGGAGGAACGACAGGCTTTCCCTTCGGCGCGCGTGGCTCGCCGCTTCGCTCTTCGCCGCCGTGGCGCGCGGGCAGCTGGCATTGGCAGCCGCCGTCACCCCGCGGCGGGACGACAGGGCGAGGCCACCCAGGCTCCTGGGAGACCTAGGAGAGGCAGAAACTACCGCTGAATGTTGCGGAGGATCCGTCGGCGCTGCGGAGCGGCGCGGTCTAGCGGCCGGCGAACGGCGGCGGGAGCGGCGTCGTCGCGGTGATCCCGACGAGGAGGGGCTGCACGGTGACGGAGGTGGACGGTATTTCATTTACCGTCGACCCTCTGGGGCTAGGGGAGCCGTCGGATCGGCCACGAGCGGCGTGATCCAACCCGAGGAAGGCGAGAGGGCACGTCTTGTGGGCCATAAAGCCCATGAAATAGCCCAGTGATGATCACCGTGGGGCGTGGGCCACAGCCCATGAAGCTGTTTTGTTTGTGATCCACAGCCCATGAAGCTTGGGCGCGCGGCTTCCTGCGCCCGGCTGACGACGCATGTTTTAACCGCGAGCTGAACAATCTTTGTTTCAACTACGATTTTGACAGCCAGATGAAAATCGCAGACGACGTTCGCACGCTCTCATGCTCTCGCACAGTACCTGTTAATTTCGTAACATTCTCACATGATGCCACAATTTTTTTTTTTTTTGAAAAGGTAACATACCACGATATTCTGCACTGAAGACGACGACGGGCAAGACTTTGGAGACAAGAGAAATATATGGAACTACAGGCAACGGCGCGAGGCAATCCAGTGACGCATGCGATGGCTTCCGTTTTGTTGTTGTGCCATTCGTTCTAATCATCTAGGTTGAGGTTCCCAGATTTTTTTTTTTTGAAGCGAGGATATTCCCCATTTCCATTGTAAGACGGAAATACAGGTTCATGTTTCTCACAGAACTAGAGGGAAAGCAAAAGAAGGCCACCTATCGTCGACTAGTTTGCGTCAAACTAACCGACTAAGACCAGCGCAGAGAAGCCGTCATCATGACGTCTGAGATTCCCAGACCATCAGAGACGCATTACAGTTTGCCTAGGCATCCACCAAATACACGAGACACTTGACGAACAGATCAAAAGAGCTACGCGACCGCAGTGCTTTCCTCGCTATCCTCCAGTCTTCCTTCGCTTCAGCCCTCCCTTCACTGCCGGTCTTCATCGTCTTGAGCTTGATCTTGAATCGCTGGGAGCTGGTTCACCGTGGGTCTTCCCGGCTGCTGCGTCAGCATCTTCTGGGCACACGCCACCAGCATCCTCACCCCTTCTTGAATCATACCACGCATCTCCGCGTTGTAAAGACCTGCCCAGTAATTCATGAACGAGCATGCTTGTATTAGAATTTCAATAGGGTGTCTCACACTTTTCTTTTCAAAGCATGCTTGAGGTTCCCAGATGATTCTGACTTGAGAAGCCTGAAATTATCGGGGGCTAACAATTCTGTTGATTGGTTTGTTTGGTCACACATCAGATACTCTGAAATGCAACCATCGAAATGGTTTGTTACGCGTTTTTCAACTTGCCAAGAATAAGAACAGGCATTATCATTTTTTATTAGTGCAATTAAAAAGTGGCCACCGGCTTTGCTGCTGTTATAGTACAAACACTGTTATTGAGCTTGAACTCGATCTGCTTTTATTCCAGCACTACAGTAGCTCGCTCGGCCAGTGTAAGGTGCTTTCTGAGGATTAACACCAGCAACTCTGTATCTGTAGCCCGGACCATCTGCGATTCAAAAACCTGTCAAGCAAGGCCAAGCATCCCATTCAAACCCATCACCATTCAGCAAGCTTCTCGGCATCAGCAATGTTCTCCGTTCAGAGCCTTGCCCGCGGTCGCCGCCGAGCCCAGCTGGGTCACCATTTTACCAGATGATCCTACATTCCAATCATAGAATTCGGCAATGGAGTGGGTTGTTGCTGGGCTATCAAGCAGGCCGTGGCCCGTGGGTGGGTTCCTCCCCGCGCGCGGCAAGCGCCAAGCGACCTTGCCGCGGTGGGCACCGCACGTTTCCTTCACAATGATTTCAGCCTGTCATGCACGCGCCGTCGGCATAGCCGCCATGCCCGGCGCTGACTCAGCAGGAAACGCGTCTGCGGGTGAATTAGATGTCTTCTTCTTTAGGAGCCCGGCCCGGAGCGCGTGACCGGCAGACCGCTGCGCTTCGCCGCCGCGGCACGGGCCGACACGCGGCGCGGCGATCTGCGACTATGGCCGCGCGAGGCGAGGCCGCCCGGACGCCAGGAAGGAAACCGGTCCAAGCGCGTTCCCCTGCACGAAGCTTCCGCGCCGCGGAGCAACCGCATCGTGCACTCCAGCGGCGGCGACCGCGGCGAGGGGATGGACATGGACGGGGCGCCTCGTTCCCCGACCGGGGGTGGACGGTATTTCATTTACCGTCCACCCCTGGAGTCACGAGAGCCGTCAGATCGACAACGGGCGGCAGGATCCGAACGGGAGCGTCGCTGTATTGTAAATGACAGGCCTAAGAAGAAGCCCAGTTAGCGTTGGAGGGCCGTGAAACAAAGAAGGCCCACTACCACGAAATCGCCAGGCTCTTGTTCAGTTCTTCCCCGCCGCCGACCTCGCCATGGTCAGCAGCCGCAGGACACGACCGATGAGGCGATGAGGTAGCCCATGCTCTGAAGATGCACCTGCACGTTTCAACCGCGAGCTGACCAAATCTTTGCTTCAACAACGAGATGTCACACATGAATTGCAGCCATTGAAATGGTTTATTACCCCTTACCCGTTTTAGTTGTTTCAACTTGCCAATAATAAAAATAGGAATTATCCTTTTTGATAAGTGCAATTAAAAATTGATTGCCGGGCTTTGCTGCTTTTATTTGAAGTTCAAACCCTGTTAGTGAGCTTGAACTCTGCTTTTATTCCAGCACTCTGCAGCTCGGCCGCCAGTGTAAGGTGCTGTCAGAGGATTGACACCAGCACCTCTGTTGATGTATCCCGGATCATCTGCAGTTCGAGATCGCTCGGTTACTGCAAGTCCCCCTGAAACTGAAACAAGGACAATGATAAAATGGTGATTGAGATATAGCTACACCCCATTTCTTTCTCCTGTTTGCTTACTGCTAAACATTCCCAGGAGATTGTCATACTGACCGCCAGCTGCAATAGAGTTAACCTATTGCCAAATATGATCAGTACAGGAATCAATCAACTAACATGGTCTCCAGCTCTTTGCTGAGTTGCAAAAGGTTTGTCATACTTGCAATATTCCAGATTTGTTTTTGAAGCGTCAACGGGGGGCGGAGTTCGCCCACCTGAACATTTCGTTGATAAAAGCCACAAGCCAAACGGCCGGTGACAGAGTTTACAAAGGTATGGCAAGTCTATAGATTACATAGAGGAGCTGAAGTTCTTGCTCAACGCCAAGTTCGCGGAGGCCTAGCCTTCGTGGGCAAGGAAGGCGGCCCTCGGCTTGCGCACTCACCAAGGTCGCCGCCGAGCCCGGTTACCAGATGACCGTACGTTCCAAGCGTAGCATTTGGCAATGGCGTGTTGCTATTGCAGCGACCACGCAGGCCATGGGTGGGTTCGTCCCCGCGCGCGCACCGTGCGTTGTGTCGTGATTTCGGCTAGCCAGCCATGTACGCGTCTTCGGCTTCGCCCGCCGCTCCAGGAGACGATGCAGCAGGATACGGGTGTGCGGGTAAAGGCAGTAGGCAGGTCTTCTTCTTTTGGAATCCAGAGCGCGTGGCCGCAGCGCCACGCGGCGCGGCGATCCGCGAGGGTGGCCGGGCGATGCGAGGCCGCCCGGACGCTGGGAAAGCAGGCGTTCCAACAGCGCCCCCGCACGAACCGTCTACGCGGCGGAGCAACCGCGTCGCGCACTCCAGCAGCGAGGGGGCGGACGGTGTCTCGTCAACGTCCACCGGGCCAGGGGGTGGACGGTATTTCATTTACCGTCCACCCCAGGAGGCCGCGGCATCCGTCCGATCGGCAACGGACGGCAGGATTCGAGCGTGGGCGTCGTAGTACTATATGCGCTTGGCACAGAAGCAGCCCAGTTAGCTTTGGGTCGAGAAACAAAAAGGCCCACCAGCCCGATAGTGCTTCGACGCGGTTTCCCCTCCTCTCTGAACTCCGGCGGACAGCCGGCGGCGCTCTTCTTCCTGTCGCCGGCCTCGACGTCCTGATCCAGCCCAGTTGCCGTGAGTCTCTGTTCGTGCGTGGACTCTACTGTGCTCCGCGATGAAGCTCCCTCACTAGCTGCTGCTATGTGCTATCTCGCCGTCTTCGCGTCCGGCACAATGCATCGAATCGAAGCCTGAAGGATTCAGTCGCGAATCTCAGCAAGCGTGGAGACCTTGTACTGAACCATGAGAGGAGAAATTACATGTTCCATGCTGCGTACATGAGCACACATGGCTTTGCGACTTTGAATTAGTTTCTTTTGGTAAGTTGGCCCAGGTTCTTGTTTCATATTATATGGTGGCGATTCCATGAGGCTGAACTATTCATTACTCTGTGCGGCTTCAGTAGTCAGTGCCCTCTTTATGTGCAGCAAGTCTCATATACTCCGCATGGTATCGCACTTGTCACATTGACTGCAATGGGTGTTTGCATTATCTGTGCATTGCATGAGAGTAGCAATAATTGGCTGGAGTTTACACCATAGAAGGTTGCGTGTGGCTGCTCTCACCGCTAAGACCCTGCTCACCACGCGCTGTTCCGCGGTGCAACCATTTCTGTTCTGTTCCTCGATGTAGAATCTCCTTCTGTAATTTGTAGTGATGGTAAGATGCATCATATCTGCGGTTCAATTCACAAATCCAAGAAAAACGGCATCGACGCCTGACGATCACGGCGACGAGCTGACTACGGTGGGCAACTGGGCATCACATCAGAGCTCGCTTCCCCTGATCATCTCGTTTTGGAAAGCAGCTGGCTGTTCGAAGCCGGCTTTGTTCGCGGCAGGCGCGGTCAGTGGCTCAGTGCACACGCGTCAGCTTCGCCGGCTGCCACGGACGGAGGTGGCGCAGCAGGAGACGCTCGGAGCGGAGGAAAGAGAGGTTTTCTCTTCGGCGAGTGTGGCCGCGCCGCTATGCTCTTCGCCGCCGGGGCGCGGCCGGCACCTGGCAGCCGCGCGCCGTCCGCGCGCGGCGGGCCGAGGCTACCAAGGCACCTGGGGAAGGCAGAAGCTAACAGTAAATCTTGCGGAGGATCCGTCGGCGCGGTCCAGCGGCCGGGGAACGGCGTGGCTGACTGGCTGTGACGCGGGGAGGACGGTGTCTTCGTTCCCCGACCGGGGGTGGACGGTATTTCATTTACCGTCCACCCCTGGCTTACGGAAGCCATCGGATATGCAACATGCGGTGGGATCCGACCCATAGAACACAAGCGCGAGTCTCGTTTGGGTCTTAAAGCCCAACAAATAGCGTCGACTCGTATATCGGGCCGTCCGTCTGTCTCTTTGCCGGGCCGGGAGTGCGTCGACTCGTATATGGGTTTGAAACTCCGGCGAGCAGCTCCTAGCTAGGCTCTTGTTTGTTCCCCGTCGCTGGCCTTAGAGATGGGCGTAGGTGCACCGCGGAGCGACCTAGAACTATCCAACGATCCATTTAGTGAGGCATGGAGCACCACACGATCCGTGGTTGGACCAATGGTTCTAGCGGGTCAAACCATTAGACAGCCTACCATATCCACCTGACAAGCGCTCCTACCGACGTCGCGTACTGCTGCTGCGCGCATGATCATTCCGTTACTGCTCGGACGTCGTTGCCAGACGTCGCTGCCTCCGCGTGCTTGCAGTTGTGGTGCAGAGACCGGCGGGTGTGCGGCGGCGACGGCAAGGTCGTTGTGACGGGCGTGGCCAACTAGATGGGTTCTAGCTCACCAGGGAGGCCTTCAACGCGATGGCCAGGAGCTGCATGGCCGATCAATTCGCCGCCTTGCACAATGTCCAGGTCAACTTCAGGAGATAATTCATCGCATTTCAATCTACAAGTGGAAATTAACAGAGATCAATTCTCGCATCTTCAACGTGTTGGACTTTTTAATTTTCTGAATGGAAAATGGAAATCATCTGTCCGTTTTTGTTTCTGCATCAACGATAAATTTTACATTTGCTGCATCAACGTGTTGCACGCTGGCCGTATCGCTGGTGCTCGGCCGACTACACCATCGTCAGCTCGATCATGGTACGTACATACCGCCTTCTGGCCGTTCATCACGTATGTCCTGACGGTGACTGCATGATTCCATATTATTGTACCCTTGCGTAGTTGCGTTGCTGGACGACGGATTAGTGGTATCGACCACTGATATACTTGTATACTACTGTATGTGCTTGTACCCTTTCCCGTTGACGCGGACGGGTCTCGGTCGCGGCCGATCGCTGTCATCCCCGCGCGCTCGGTTCATCCATCGGTCGGCTCGATGAACACGATGCGCCACGCGACGGCACATCCCTTTGGCCGACTCCCAGCCTCTCCTCCGCTAGCTAGCTGCTTGTCCCTGCGCGACCGACCATACATGCCTGCCGTCTCTTTGCTACCTGCTTGTCCGTTGCTTGCATTGCATTTCATTATCATTATTCGCAACTAGCTAGCCTGCCCAAAATGCACCATCGATTGACAAGCTAACTATAACTAGCTAATTAAGCTACACGCACCACAGCCACAGAAACCGTTCCAAGCGCGTTCCCTTGCACGAACTTTCCGCGCGTCGTGCGCTCCAGCGGCGGCGACCGCGGCGAGGGGGTGGACGGGGCGCCTCCCGACCGGGGGTGGACGGTATTTCATTTACCGTCCGCCCCTGGAGTCACGAGAGCCGCCAGATCGACAACGGACGGCAGGATCCGAGCGGGAGCGTCGTTGTATGACAGGCCTAAGAAGAAGCCCAGTTAGCGTTGGAGGGCCGTGAAACAAAGAAGGCCCACTACCACGAAATCGCCAGGCTCTTGTTCAGCTCTTCCCCGCCGCCGACCTCGCCATGGTCAGCAGCCGAAGGACACGACCGATGAGGCGATGTGCTCTGAAGCTACAGCTCGCTGTTCTCATCTGCCATGTGCCATCCCAGCCGCTGCGCGCTCTCCGTTCCTGCACGCTGCTGTATTCTCGGGACAGGACCTTGAGCCTCTCTTGCGCTAGCTGTTCTGCTGCTGTGCGAAGGAAAGGAGGAGTTCTGGTCGACTGGTCCGTCTCAGCGAGGAGAGGAGCAACGTCATAAAAAAAAAACTGTAGGACCTTTGGATTGACCACCCGTGCGCGACGTCGGCCGTGCCAAAACCGGTCCCACCACTGCACCTTTGCTTCAACAACGAGATGTCACACATGAAATGCAGCCATTGAAATGGTTTGTTACCCGTTTTAGTTGTTTCAACTTGCCAAGAATAAAAACAGGAATTATCCTTTTTGATAAAGTGCGATTAAAAATGAACTGACGGCTTTGCTGCTTTTATTTGAAGTACAAACCCTGTTAGTGAGCTTGAACTCTGCTATTATTCCAGCACTCTGCAGCTCGGTGGCCAGTCTAAGGTGCTGTCAGAGGATTGACACCAGCACCTCTGTTGATGTATCCCGGATCATCTGCAGTTCGAGATCGCTCGGTTACTGCAAGTCCCCCTGAAACTGAAACAAGGACAATGATAAAATGGTGACTGAGATATAGCTACACCTCATTTCTTTCTCCTGTTCGCTTACTGCTAAACATTCCCAGGAGATTGTCATACTGACCGCCAGCTGCAATAGAGTTAACCTATTGCCAAATACGATCAGTACATGAATCATCTAACATGGTCTCTCCAGCTCTTTGCTGAGTTGCAAAAGGTTTGTCATACTTGCAATATTTCAGATATTAGAGTAAAACATTGGAGAAATGAATCAATTCTGGATGCATCTTCAGTGCCGACACCACAACTGAATCAGTCAAAACCCTGTCAAGCAAGCATCCCCTTCAAATCCATCACCAACGCTGACCCCATCAGCAAGCTGCTTCTCCCGAAGCTCGGCATCAGAAATGCTCTCTGTGCAGAGCCTTAGCTTGCCTGAACCGCCGGATCGACATAGAGGAGCTGAAGTTCTTGCTCAATGCCAAGTTCGCGGAGGCCTAGCCTTCGGGGGCAAGGAAGAAGGCGGCCCTCGGCTTCCGCACCCACCAGGGTCGCCGCCGAGCCCGGTTACCAGATGACCGTATGTACGTTCCAAGCGTAGCATTCGGCAATGGCGCGTTGCTATTGCAGGGACCAAGCAGCAAGCAGGCCGTGGCTGGGTTTCTATTTCTCCCCGCGCGCGGCAAGCGGCAACCGGCAATGACCTCGGCGCAGCGCGCACCGTATGTTCTGCCATGATTTCGGACAGCCAGCAATGCACGCGTCGTCGGCTTCGCCCGCCGCTCCTGGAGCTGACGCAGCAGGATACGCGTGTGTGGGTAAAGCCAGGTCCTCTTCTTTCGGAATCCAGAGCGCGCTTCGCCGCCGCGCGGCGCGGCGATCCGCGAGGGTGGCCGGGCGATGCGGGACCGCCCGAACGCCCGGCAGCCAGGCGTTCCAACAGCGTCCCCCGCACGAACAGTTGGCGCGGCGGAGCAACCGCGTCGCGCGCTCCAGTGGCGGGCAAACGGCGACTGGAGTGGCGGAGACCGCGGCCATGGGGCGGACGGTGTCTCGTCCCCCGACCAGGGGGGTGGACGGTATTTCATTTACCGTCCACCCCTGGTGTCACAGTAGCCGTCGGATCTGCAACAACGGCGGGATCCGACCCATGGAACGTAAACGGGAGCCTCGTAAGGGCCCGAAAGGCCTAAAAATAGCCCAATTATATATCGGGCCCTCTCTTTGCCAGGCCGCGGGAGCGTCGACTCGTATATGGGCTTGAAACTCCGGCCCAATTAGTAGATCGGGCACTGAGTACACGAGAGAAGATATACTGTACGTGTAAGAGGCAACGTACGAGAGCCTCGTAAGTGCTTGCCATTCATCTGAATCGTCCAGCTTCAGGTTCCCAGATGAATTTGATTTTAGGGAAGCGTACCTAAACAAGCTGGAGGCCTGAAATTATCATGGGCTGAAGAAGTCAAGAGGTCAGCTGATTGGCAAGACATCAAGATGGCAATCGCTCCGAACATGAAAAACCAAAGGATGATTCTCCGAAACCAAAAGATGGATCGGATTACCAGCAAAGTACTGATGGATCTTGGTCATCTCATGACCGATTGTCATTCACGGACTCACGGTCAGCGTCCTCTCTCTGCATTGTTGGTTTCGTGCATGCCCTGTAATCTGGGGATCTCATCTCATGATTTTTTCCCCCATCCTGGAGCTGTCTGAAGTCTGAACATCGAGCATTGTGGATGAGCTGGCCGAACTGAAGATGGGTTCAACGTTCAAGGAGAATCATCTACCAATTGTTGACAGCTAGCTAGAACCCGTCTGAATTGGGGGGAAAACAGCAGTTAGTACTCAGGAGCCACAAGCTCAAAAGTCGAAACTGGTAAGTCAACTGAAATTGCGCTGATGTAACACTCTAGAAAAAAAAAACAGCCTGCTTAATTTACAGTAATTTCATAGCATATCTGTGATTTATCGGTTGGTTTGCAATCGGAGCACATTAAACCAGGTGGGAAGGCCACCGGCTTTGCTGCTGTTATTAAAAAGTACAAACACTGTTATTGAGCTTGAACTCGACCTGCTTTTATTCCAGCTAGCACAGCGCAGCTCGCTAGGCCAGTGTAAGAAGCTTTGTGAGGATTGACACCAGCACCGCTGTATATGTAGCCCGGATCGTCTGTATCAAAACCCTGTCAAGCAAAGCTATCATCCCCTCCAAATCCATTGCCAACGCTGACGCCATCAGCAAGCTTCTCCCGAAGGCATCAGCAAGCAATGCTCTCTGTGCAGTCAGAGCCTTGCCCGAGCCGCCGGATTGACATATTTGGAGGAGCTGTTGTTCCTGCTCAACGCCAGGTTCATGGAGGCCGACTGGGGACGCGCAGCAGGGGACGCGCCACGCGCGCGCTTGTGGGGGCAAAGAGAGAGGCTTCTTTCCGAAACCATCACAGCGCGCGTGACCTGTTGCGCTCCGCCGCCGCGGCGCGGCGATCTGCAACTATGGCCGGGCAAGGCGAGGCCGCCTGGATGCCAGGAAGGAAGCCGCTGCAAGCGCGTTCCCCTGCACGAAGCTTCCGCGCCGCGGAGCAACCGCATCGTGCACTCCAGCGGCGAGGGGGGTGGACGGGGCGCCTCGTTCCCCGACCGGGGGTGGACGGTATTTCATTTACCGTCCGCCCCTGGAGTCACGAGAGCCGCCAGATCGACAACGGGCGGCAGGATCCGAGCGGGAGCGTCGTTGTATGACAGGCCTAAGAAGAAGCCCAGTTAGCGTTGGAGGGCCGTGAAACAAAGAAGGCCCACTACCACGAAATCGCCAGGCTCTTGTTCAGCTCTTCCTCGCCGCCGGCCTCGCCATGGTCAGCAGCCGAAGGACACGACCGATGAGGCGATGAGGTAGCCCATGCTCTGAAGATGCACATGCACGTTTCAACCGCGAGCTGACCAAATCTTTGCTTCAACAACGAGATGTCACACATGAATTGCAGCCATTGAAATGGTTTGTTACCCCTTACCCGTTTTAGTTGTTTCAACTTGCCAATAATAAAAGGGAAATAGGAATTATCCTTTTTGATAAGTGCAATTAAAAATTGATTGCTGGGCTTTGCTGCTTTTATTTGAAGTTCAAACCCTGTTAGTGAGCTTGAACTCTGCTTTTATTCCAGCACTCTGCAGCTCGGCCGCCAGTGTAAGGTGCTGTCAGAGGATTGACACCAGCACCTCTGTTGATGTATCCCGGATCATCTGCAGTTCGAGATCGCTCGGTTACTGCAAGTCCCCCTGAAACTGAAACAATCAAACAAGGACAATGATAAAATGGTGATTGAGATATAGCTACACCCCATTTCTTTCTCCTGTTTGCTTACTGCTAAACATTCATAGGAGATTGTCATACTGATCGCCAGCTGCAATAGAGTTAACCTATTGCCAAATACGATCAGTACAGGAATCAATCAACTTACATGGTCTCCAGCTCTTTGCTGAGTTGCAAAAGTTTTGCCATACTTGCAATATTCCAGATTTGTTTTTGATGCGTCAACGGGGGGCGGAGTTCGCCCACCTGAACATTTCGTTGATAAAAGCCACAAGCCAAACGGCCGGTGACAGAGTTTACAAAGGTATGGCAAGTCTACAGATTACAAAGAAAGTCAACTGATTCCGGATATTAGAGTAAAACATTTGAGAAATAAATCAATTTTGGGTGCATCTTCGGTGCCCGCACCACAACCGAATCAGTCAAAACCCTGTCAAGCAAGCTGCTTCTCCCGAAGCTCGGCATCAGCAATGCTCTCTGTTCAGAGATATTTAGCTTGCCTGAACCGCTGGATCGACATAGAGGAGCTGAAGTTCTTGCTCAACGCCAAGTTCGCGGAGGCCTTGCCTTCGGGGGCAAGGAAGGCGGCCCTCGGCTTGCGCACTCACCAAGGTCGCCGCCGAGCCCGGTTACCAGATGACCGTACGTTCCAAGCGTAGCATTTGGCAATGGCGTGTTGCTATTGCAGCGACCACGCAGGCCATGGTGGGTTCGTCCCCGCGCGCGGCACAACAGCGCCCCCGCACGAACCGTCTACGCGACGGAGCAACCGCGTCGCGCACTCCAGCAGCGAGGGGGCGAACGGTGTCTCGTCCACGTACACCGGGCCAGGGGGTGGACGGTATTTCATTTACCGTCCACCCCAGGAGGCCGCGGCATCCGTCCGATCGACAACGGACGGCAGGATTTGAGCGTGGGCGTCGTAGTACTATATGCGCTTGGCCCAGAAGCAGCCCAGTTAGCTTTGGGCCGAGAAACAAAAAGGCCCACCAGCCCGATATTGCTTCGACGCGGTTCCCCTCCTCTCTGAACTCCGGCGGACAGCCGGCGGCGCTCTTCTTCCTGTCGCCGGCCTCGACGTCCTGATCCAGCCCAGTTGCCGTGAGTCTCTGTTCGTGCGTGGACTCTACTGTGCTCCGCGATGAAGCTCCCTCACTAGCTGCTGCTATGTGCTATCTCGCCGTCTTCGCGTCCGGCACAATGCATCGAATCGAAGCCTGAAGGATTCAGTCGCGAATCTGAGCAAGCGTGGAGACCTTGTACTGAACCATGAGAGGAGAAATTACATGTTCCATGCTGCGTACATGAGCACACATGGCTTTGCGACTTTGAATTAGTTTCTTTGGTAAGTTGGCCCAGGTTCTTGTTCCATATTATATGGTGGCGATTCCATGAGGCTGAACTATTCATTACTCTGTGCGGCTTCAGTAGTCAGTGCCCTCTTTATGTGCAGCAAGTCTCATATACTCCGTATGGTATCGCACTTGTCACATTGACTGCAATGGGTGTTTGCATTATCTGTGCATTGCATGAGAGTAGCAATAATTGGCTGGAGTTTACACCATAGAAGGTTGTGTGTGGCTGCTCTCACCGCTAAGACCCTACTCACCGCGCGTTGTTCCGCGGTGCAACCATTTCGGTTCTGTTCCTCGATGTAGAATCTCCTTCTGTAATTTGTAGAGATGGTAAGATGCATCATATCTGCGGTTCAATTCACAAATCCAAGAAAAACGGCATCGATGCCTGACGATCTCGGCGACGAGCTGACTACGGTGGGCAACTGGGCATCACATCAGAGCTCGCTTCCCCTGATCATCTCGTTTTGGAAAGCAGCTGGCTGTTCGACGCCGGCTTTGTTCGCGGCAGGCGCGGTCAGTGGCTCAGTGCACACGCGTCAGCTTCGCCGGCTGCCACGGACGGAGGTGGCGCAGCAGGAGACGCTCGGAGCGGAGGAAAGAGAGGTTTTCTCTTCGGCGAGTGTGGCCGCGCCGCTATGCTCTTCGCCGCCGGGGCGCGGCCGGCACCTGGCAGCCGCGCGCCGTCCGCGCGCGGCGGGCCGAGGCTACCAAGGCACCTGGGGAAGGCAGAAGCTAACGGTAAATCTTGCGGAGGATCCGTCGGCGCGGTCCAGCGGCCGGGGAACGGCGTGGCTGACTGGCTGTGACGCGGGGAGGACGGTGTCTTCGTTCCCCGACCGGGGGTGGACGGTATTTCATTTACCGTCCACCCCTGGGGTTACGGAAACCGTCGGATCTGCAACATGCGGTGGGATCCGACCCGTAGAACACAAGCGCGAGTCTCGTTTGGGTCTTAAAGCCCAACAAATAGAGTCGACTCGTATATCGGGCCGTCCGTCTGTCTCTTTGCCGGGCCGGGAGTGCGTCGACTCGTATATGGGTTTGAAACTCCGGCGAACAGCTCCTAGGCTCTTGTTTGTTCCCCGTCGCCGGCCCCGGCCTCGACAAGGCTCATTTACCGCATGACCGACGTGCTCCAATGCTCAGCCTGAATTGACTTGAGGGACGTGTGCCTGAAGAGGCTCAATGCTTGAAATTATCAGGGCTGAAGAAGTCTGTTGATTGGCCAGAAATCTAGCTGACAATCGATCCGAACGTGAAGAACCAGAGGATGATTCTCCGAAACCAAAAGATGGATTGCGAGCAAAGTACTGATGGATCTTCGTTATCTCAAGACCGATTGTCATTCTCCGTCCTCGCTCTGCATTATTGGTTTCAAGCATGGCCTGTAACCAAGGGATCTCATCTCATGATTTTTTCCATCCTGGAGCTGTCTGAACATCGAGCATTGTGGATGAATTGGCCAGCCTCAAGATGGGTTCAACAACGTTCAAGGGGTAGGAGCCTAGAACCCGTCTGAAATCTGAATGGGGGAAAACCAGCAGTTCATACTCAGGAGCCACAAGCTCAAAACTGGTGAATCAACTGTAATTATTGCGCTGATGTAACACGCCACAAAAAAACAGCTTGCCTAATTTATAGTAATTTCATAGCATATCATGATTTAATGCATAAAGGAGGGATTCCCTAAAGCAAATAAACTAGCACTGATTGCAAGGTTCTACGAAAGACACAACTTTATTTCAGATCACATTGGTTGGTTTGCAAACAGAGTACATTAAACCATGCGCGAAGGAAAAAGCACGAATGCCACATAAGTTCAGGCACATATAACTCTTACATACCACAAAGCCCTAACTCCATAGCCAGAGCCAACATATAACTCTTAAGGTAAAACTCAATTTTAGAGGAAACCAAGCTTCCAGTATCTCGAAGCTTAAGACTCATAGATCCAGGGATGAAGGTTGCTTCTCCACTCAGCCAAACCTTCGGGGAACCAAAGAGCAATCTCCTTCTTTCCGTTTTCCACGGAGTCACTTCCATGGATGACATTCCTATACAAGACATAACAAATTTAGCGCTGGACTGAACATTTGCATGGATCCAGGAACCATGAACGTATTATTTCAAAAAAGATTGCACAACCCAGAGTTCGAGCTAAGTTTAGCATGGCAACCAATAACCAAGCATATATTAATATTTTTTTTTAAAAAAAGCACAGATGGTAAGCTACTTGATACTTTAAACAAACCAATACTATTTGCTCCATGCTTGTAAGTTTAAACAGATGATCATCTACTTCATACTTTAAACAAACGAAATTATCATCATGCAACTAATATTATGTGTGTGGATATTCTTTTCTTTGCAAAAACGAAACTTAGGTTCTTAGAATACATATTTCAAAATTTAGTGTATCTTCACATGCCAATTATTTTAATACATTTATTTTATTGCCATTGATTAAATCCATAAACCATGCTTTTAGTTAGGTTGAATCACAAAACTGTCATGACAATGCCCAAAAAATAAAACGGGCTCTACAAAGTACAAACTAATGAGTAATGACAAAGACAGGATTCTTCACCTGCCAACTTCCACGGCATAGTCACCACGGATGGTGCCAGGGGCAGCCTCCCAAGGCCTGGTGGCCCCGATGATCCTGCGGCCAGTCAACACAACGTCCTTCCCCTCCCAGACCATTGCGACAACAGGGCCAGAAATGATGTACTCCACCAGCCCAGGGAAGAAGGGCTTATCAGAAAGGTCAGCATAGTGCTGCTGTGCAAAGGACTTCTCCACGTTCATGAACTTCATCCCTGCATCACATCAAGTTAAAAATTAAATCATTAACACAGCAAATCCTGAGCTTCTTATGTTTGTACCCAGGCTAATTATTCATGAATGATTCATCATGGTTTTGTTTTGCTTTATATTGAAGAAATCTAAAAAGTTTCTTTATGATATTTGCAGTACCAATATAATGACTGGCCAAGGATAGGTTGCCTACTGTCATATTGTTGTGAATCATTCATGTTTTTTTTACCACAGTACTTATCTACCGTTCATCTAATTCATGATTAGACTTTACACCGCATCACCAGGAGCATTTAATTTCAGATTACTAGGACCATCAGCTGTGTCCAGATAGAAAGGTAGTACCAATCATTGGCGCATAACAGAAAGATCTTGATTTTTCAATCAAATCAAATCTCCACACAATATTCCTACCGCACCCCAATATCTGTTTTTCTCTAGACGCTAATCAATAGTACTCGTTTACGTGTCCTCACAAAATACAACAAGATAAATCGAACAAATTTAAGACGTCACTAGACAGCGAATTCCAGGTCTACATGGATCAAATCTTAGCCTAAATAACAGGCAAATTCATACTGAGAACACGATCGAGGTGCAGCAATCAATTTGAGAATTAAAAAACACCCTTACCCTTGAGGTAGAACCCTTTCTTCTCGAACCGACTGATGATGTCTCCGATCTACACAAGAAACTCCCCATAAAAAAAACAAAACACATGGCGCCGAGACCCAAACGAAGTCAAAGCTCGTCGCAAAGATAAATCAAGCCGCGGATGGGATCAACCAAATACTCTGGAATCTCCTCCGGAAACAGGAAACTATGAATCAGATTACCAGGCCCCGCTGGACACCGTCGGGCTTGATCATGATGAAGGTCTGCTCCGCCATCCTTGCAACGACGGGCGAAGCGGAGCAGGCGGGGCGAGTGCGTGAGGCTGTGGGTGCGCAAAGGCGGATGGGGAAGGAGAGGAGTCGGGGTGGCGAAAGAGACGGACGGGCTTGTTTTATGCGGGTTCGGGGGGCTCCTTTTCCGCGGTGGGAAACGAATCATCCTCGAGATATTCGCCCTGGCGAGGCAAAAGGAAAAAAGAAAACAAAAACAAAAAACAGTGTGCTCCTTTTCGGCGTTCCGCAAAAAGGAAAACAGAAAACAAAAACAAAAAACAGTGTGCTCCTTTTCGGCGTTCCGTTTGATCAGTTAGTTGGTTTGTATTTTGGCATGCATCCACTGACTCCAGTCCAGACTCCGGAGCTGCGGTTTGAGAGAAACCTGGCTCAAATACAATTTTCCTTCCAATTACAAAGTACAAGCAATTTGGATTTGTTATGTATTAAATACCTGTAATTACGTGTTATTTTTTTAACATAAAGGTTGATCTACTAAATTCATCATAAAAAATAATTTTCCTAACATATAATTTTCTGTATTCAAATTATTATATTTTTAGAGAAAGTATTTGGAAAGTTCCTAAACTGTTTAGTTTTCTCCTTAATTGTTCGATCATACCTACCATGACTTAGAGCAAGACCAATAACTTATCGCTTTAGCTTTTTTAGAGCATCTCTAAGAGCTCTTGTATACGGACTTTCTTTGCCTAAAAAAGAAATGACTCAAAAAAACCTCCATCCAACAGCTCTTCTATCTGCTTTGCTATAAATCGAGGATTGGTATCCTACCGTCATCGCTTGCTATTTTTGCCCAACGCTGCATGTTTGCTATAGAGGCCACGTTTTAGCATGTCTCTTGGATTAGGCCATTGAATTAGGGGGGATTTCTATTTTACAAAGAGATAATTCTCATATTTAACAAACAAAATACAAGAGCTCTTGAAGATGCTCTTACAAACTTTTTTTAGATCATGTAGGTGATATAACCCATATAACAATAGTCTCCAAACGGGATCCACATTCCACTATCTCAAACTTCAATACGATCTAAAAAAACTTCAATACCTCCTCCCGCGGTTCCTATTTCCTGTGCAGAAAGGGGAGAGAGAAGAGGAGAGCATCACACAAACAAAGGGGTAGAGGTAGAGGAAACATGAATTACTGTAATCCAGAACGGGGTTGGATGTAGGCCTGAGAAGCTAGTCGGGGAGAGGCTATTGCCGGCCGGGAGAAAGAAGTGCTCGAGGACGAGGTCAACGAAGATAGTCCCCGGATTCGCCCCCTGGTCCTCGCTGCCAGGAGGAGGAGGGAGCGCAACCAAGAGGACACCGATGTGGCGATGAGGCCAGACACTAGGCGTTGCGAGAAGGAGAAAGAAGAAGCTGCGGGCGCTGGAGTGGGAGACGAACGGAGCACTGGGGTAGGAGCAAGGGAGGGCTGCGACGTGGAGGAGGTCGAGGTAGAGGAGCCAAGGCAATCGATGGCGGCGATGAGGGAGTGCCGGTCGTCCACCTCGACATTCTACGAACCTATGTTGCTATCCTCAATGATGTGCACGTTCTTTTTGTGGGCTTTTGAGAAGATGTCCATAGTGCAGCTAGCTAGTCTCCCCAGGCGAGGAGCTACCCAGCCAGGGGTCGAACCCTGGCCCTCACGATTATTCAGGTGGGGCTTTAATCCCACCCTAGCCCACCCTCATTTTTTTTGGGCTTTTGGTGCCAGGAGCTAAAAATGATCAGCCCATGCTGTGGGCTTTTGGTGTCGGAGAAAAAAACATTGGCGCATGAGTAATTTGAATATGGATATTTTAATTTTTGGAGAGCATATTTGTTAATTCCACCGTTTAGGAGGTTGTCTATATTTTAGAGTTCTTGTAAAACTAATTTGTTGCAGTAATTATATAAAACTAGCACAAAGGCACGGCACGTGTTTTAAGAAAAATATAGCGTGAGAAAGAGTCATAGTGGCTAATGTGTGGCATGAGAAAGAGTCCTATGGGCTGACGTGTAGCATGAGAATGCTCATGTACTTGACTCGTGGGTCCACCTGTCAGATCAATGTGTCTTTTGACAATTGACTGTCAAAATTCTTTCGTCCTTTATAGTACATAGATGAACTAATAGGCTAAGGCAGAAAAATATTTCTCTTGATTCACTTTCTGCTTAGAGTCACTTCATATTCAAAATTTATCCTCTCATAGTCAGTGGTCAGCCTCAACATGCTAATATATTTTGATGCAGCACACTCCCCTATATCAGGATCGAACTTTTATTAGTTATATAAGCATCGTGCTCCTTTGCAATTTGCATCTTCCGTTTCTAAATTATTAGAGTTTTACATCATTAGCACCATATATTCTTTTTTCTAAGAAAAGTTTACTTTCTATTCATTATGCGAAATGATTCAGTGAGTGCCTATACTAATAATTCATTGTCATTATTTATAGCAGATTGCATATTTTTGTTACGTAGGACGACTTGTCACAAGGTGAAGGAGCCAAGTGTCGCTCCGCCCCGCCCCAGTTTTTCTACTGTTTGTGTCCTGACACTTTTCCGTTTCAAGCGCTGCAAGCATTGCTTAGCTTGAAAATTGAGATACCTCCCTGCCATGTTTCCATGCACCATAGAAATCAGGTAATATTAATTTCAAAAAAGAAATCAGTTAATAGTATGCATGAATGAATTTTCATTGTAGCCTCTGCTCCCCTTTTCTTCAGAAAAGAAAAGACAGGTTTATGTTCGTAGAGTGAGTTGTATGTTTGCTTTGGAATGCATGCAGCAGCAGTTTTTTTTTTTTTTTTTTTTTTTTTTTTTTTTTTTTTTGCTAAATTCGGGCTGCAGCAGCAGGCATGTCAGGGAGATACATATATGCAGATCTCGCTGCCGATCAAGGGGCTGTTCCGGACACGAGCTCGTAGTCGTGGCGCCTCCTCATCAATGGCATTCTTGTACATCTCGTACGACCTCAGCGATCCCTCCGCCATGTCGATGGTGACCATCCACTGCTCCGTCGAGCGGTAAGACTCCCGCAGCACGAAGCGGAGGACGTGAGCTTCGTCCCTGTCGAACACAGGGTACTCCGGCGTGCGCCGCGGCAGGGGCGAGCACCGGTACTCCGGGCGCTCCCAGAGGTCGGCGAGCTGCAGCTTGTGCTCCTCCTCCCACCCCGCCGCCACCGCCGTCTCCGGCGGCGTGGTCAGCGCCCACGTGGTGACGGTGGTGCAGCCGGACTTCCCGGCGTGCCGGAACCGGCCGTCGTCGACGTCGACGAATCTCAGAACGCCGCCGACGCCGCCGGCCGCCGCCCTGAACCTGTCCGGAGCGCCGCCGCGGCCGTTGGCGAAGTCGCGCCAGACGTCGAGCCCCGGGAACGGGACGAAGCGGAGGTCGGGGTCGTCGGCGGCGACGTCGCAGAGGAGGACGCCCTGGTGGTAGTCCGCCCAGCACCGGAGGAGAAGACGGCGTCGTCGTGCCAGCAGCGGAGCTCGAGGTCGGCGCCAGGTGTGGGATCGCGGAGCACGAGGCGGAGCTGCCTGAGCTCCCACTGGCCGGCGGCGGCGGAGGAGAACCGGAGGAGCTCGCTCACCATCCCGTCGCTTCTCTGAAGGTCCACCGCCATGAACTCCCGGCTGGCGCGGACGACGCCGCTGTGCCGGCCGTAGCAGCCAATCCACTGCCACTCGTCGGGTATGGGCGGGAGGAGGAGCAGCGACGGGCGCTCCGGGTGGGCCCTGTACACGAAGATGTTGTAGGGGTAGCTGGAGGGCGACTCGGCTTGGACGACGACGACCATGTGGATGCGGAGGAGGTCGCCGTCGGCGGCGACGACCGTGGGCTGGCCGCCGTAGAGGAGGTCGTCGGTGGAGACCTGGACATAGGAAGCAGCCGGCGGGGGCACGAGTCGGAGCGAGACGCGGATGGCCAGGCCGTTGCTCGTCAGGGAGGCGGCGGCCGTGGGGGCGTGGTGGTGCTCCGAGTCTCCCAGCATGATGGTGCACGGATCGAACAGCACCCAGCCGCCGGCGGCGACGGCGGCAATGTCCGAGGAATCGTCGTCGGCGGCCATGTGGGGGGGTCTGGCGAGCGAATCGCAATCTGATTCAAGCGTGAGCGGGGGTTCGAGTTCATCGCAGGTAATCAAGCAGGTCCACACGTGTACGAATCGGATGTGGATTACTCCAATAAGGATTAGATTGGAGTTGGACACTGTGTCTCTTTCCATGTAGAAGCAGTACTGTATTTCCCTGAAGGTGGCTGTCTGATGCAAAATTAAAGCGAAGCATGATGCCATGCCGACATGCCGTATTATTCGATCGGTAATGGCAGAGGCATCAACCTTTCTGATCCTTGTTGATTTGAGCAACGAGAAAAGGTAAAAAATTAAAAGAAAATGCTTCATGATTAAGCTTAGGCTAGCCAACTGGCAAGCAATGAATTGACTCATCTCTGTTGGAGAACACAGAATCTTTGTACAGGGCAATGATCCGGCTCAAAAATCTGCTCTAACTCTAATTCCATTCAGGCATGACCTGATTTCTAATAAAGGAACCGATGGGATTGAAAGTTTCTTGGCTGTCACAGGAGTCATCAAGGTGTGGAGAGAAAAAATATGTTTTTTTATTAGACTAGCATCGTGCTCGTGCGGTTGCTACGGTCTTGAAACGTTTTTTTGACGCAATAAAAGGAGCACTGAAATATAACAACCATGAGGCAATATACATTTAGATTATCAAATGTGGAATGAGAGATACATTTTTCATTCACATAAAAAAGGAAAAGTTAAGTACATAGCCACATGGGCATATGAGAGTTCAGAAAGTGAAGTAAAAACGTAGGAGATCTCAAATACTAAGGTCTCTCTAATTCAAGAAATAAACTGGTTGCATTTAGTGGAAGTGCAAAAAAAAAAAAAGAGAGAGAGAGAGAGAGAGAGCAGCAAATGCAATTTGGAATGACTGCTAAGAATTTTTCTGAATAATACTAACGACATCTTACAATTTGGACGGGTAGGACATGAATAATACTCATGACATCTTGCAATTTGGACGGGTAGTACTCAATGTTCTATGCCATGCACATGATGCAGAAAATGTTTAACCCTAATGCTGCACAGTGAAGGAATCACCTAGCAAAACTGGATTGCTACAATGCTACCACCATATGAATTGCTAAACTCGGCTGCTGCTCGCCGGATTGCTGAATGCTGCTGCTGCCCGCCGGATCGTGCGCTGCACACGAGGAGCGAGGAACCAGTCCAGGTGGATCCGTGCGGCCGATGGCACACGAGCACGCTCTTGGGTCTTGGCTTCGGCATTGTTGAAGAATGAAGATCCATGTCGCGATCGCGACCGCCTGCACGCGCAGCTTCATGGCGGGGAGAAGAGGAGCGGTGGCGACCGAATTCAGATCAAAGGAGTTGGTGCTTGGTGCCTGCTTGGTGGATGATGGAGGGACACGACAACCAAATTTGCAAAACCATTCAAAGGGCCAAATTTGCCTGGTTTTGGCAGTTGGATGGCCCTTTTCTACCCGGTTTTGTAGTTGTAGGTTGAAAATCAGACTTTTGTCATAGTTGAAGGTTGAAAATCAAACTTTTCCCAAATAGAATGCATACATCAACAATCTTTTAGGGCTATAGATCAACAAATTCAGCGCTATTTTTGATGTGATTATACCACACATAAATACAATCTTACTTTGCAGAATGACTATGATTGATCAGCAGAAGGAACCAATCCTTTCTCGTATTACCTTCACAACTCAAGCTGAATAAGCTGAATTTTTTATAGTCTGTTCTGCTACGCTAAATAGTACAACAAAGCACACCGAAATAAGCTCTCCTTCCCACTCTTTCATCTCAAAGGGTGTGAAAAAGCAAAAGAGAGGGAGAGCAAGCTTACCACTTCATACTGTAGGCGATGACAGTGATGCTGGATAGTATGCATACGGCTCTGGCTGGGGGCTCAGGGTGAAGAAACTGCCTAGTTTTGCTGAGGCCCTATCAAGCTGCAAAGTCTTGAAATCTAGCAACATTAAACACAATCCCGACGTAGACGAAATAGCATCCAAGCCAACTAGCAGGAGCAATTTCCCATCATCCACACCTAACATGTCATACCTATTACGTGATTCAGACAGGGTGACTTGATTCTCTAGCACCCATTCGCCGGCCCCCTCAATGAGATCTTGCCTGTCTTTAAAGAAGAGTTGCAGCACACAGGGTTCCATCTGATCAGCAGCAAACATCCCAATTCTGTTTTCACCTAACTCCACAATGGCACATTCTGAAATTCTGTAACCAGCAGGGAGACTGATGGCAGAAAACTCCATGGTTGTCGTGTCGAGCACAATTAGATTAGGGAGTCCATTGGTACCCAGCAGCCTCCAGTAGAAACAGCCATGTGTGTAGCTTCGCAAGAACAGGGCTGAGAGCACAGACACAGAAGCCATATCAGGGCTGAGAGCACAGACACAGAAGCCATACCAGGGCTTAGATCGCTCCATCTGGGCGATACAATGCGCTGCCAGTGGCCGCTGACGGAAGAGAAGACGAAAGCGACAGGCTTAGTAGGGCAGCAGGCCTTGCAGATCACCCTAAATGAATTCTGCATCCCCTCCTCCTCTTCGCCGCAAGGAGCGAGGAAGAGATCGCATTTGCGCCTGCCATTGATTGGGTACGGTTGCTCGACGGCGGTGACCAAGTCCTGAGGGATAGGAGGAAGGATCACGTAGCGCCGGAACAAGGGATCGCAGACCACGATCGTGGTGAAGGTTTCGTCGTCCTGGCCTCCGACGTTGTTGAGGACGAAGCGGCCGCCGCGGGCGTCGCAGACCAGCCAGGGGCCCGGCTCGGGGAGGAACGAGAAGGAAAAGTCGGCGGCCGCGGCGAGGGCGCGGGCGGCGAACGGCCGGGGCACCACCGCGAGGTGGAAGCCTCCGGTGGAGGGAACGAAGCCGAGGAGGGACGGCGGGTGGAGCGCGTGCAGGCGGCGGAGGAAGGAGGTGTCCCTGATGACGCGGCAGAATGCAGCACAGACCCAGCCGAGGTCGGCGAGGGTTGGCAGAAGGATCAGAATCTCCACGAGGAGCTCGTCGGGGAGGGACGGCGTCATCCGCGAGGCCATCGACCATCGTGATCGCCGGTGAATGTGTATGGGCCGATTGGGGGTTTTGGGGTTTGTTTTTGGGAGATTTTGGCCCTCTGAGACCATAGAACTACATGAGTGAGAGAACTCAAACGGAAGGAAGCAGAACTATAACTTCAAAACTGACGGCCTACCAGGCCACAGTAGCACAAATAAGCCACCACATCAAAACGAGTTCATAGCCCACAAACACAAGTAAGCATTTTTTTTCCTTTGTCGAAACATTAGATTCAATGTTTCGGAAAAATAATATAAGATTTTATATAAAAGTGTTAAAAAAGTGCATTCTGAAGATGAACTAATTTGTGATAGCAAAAATACTTTGAGCTTGCAAATCAAACCGCCCCTTTCTGAGCCTGAACCATTTCAACGGATCCAAGGACTGACCATGGTTGGATGTTGGAACTAGCCAAAAGTGAGAAACGGTTCGTCCTCACCAGCCACCAGCCCACCACAAAGGCACAGACGAAGTCAAGCAAAAGCAGAGAGAGTTTCCAGTTCTGGGAAGTGGGAACCCCAAGGATACATGGCAAAACACATCAGGTCCATTGTTCCTCTAGGCTCTAGCAGTTCTCCAAACTCCAGCCCGTTTTCAAGGAAAAAGAAATGTGTTCTTCGTGCAGCACATCCATTCATATGCAACAACATGCTGCTCGTAGACGTTAGTAGCATTCAGATTCAAGAATAACATGGCCCTTGCATAGATACCGCTAAATAGACCTTAGTAGCATTCAGAATTAAAAGATCACAGCATACGATTAGCATTAGTAGTAGCATTCAGAACTAAAAGATCACAGCGTACATAACTTGTCGACGGTAGCAGCGTTGAAGATGTACAAAGCCAGAAACTGACTGGAACTTGATAATGGTTCCACCAACAGACTGAAGGACATGTGTCAAAGTGCAGTAGAATAGCCATTTTCGAAGTCCACATTCCACGCCACCAGCATGACGATTGGCACAGAAGAAGCCCCAAAATGCAGATGAGGCCCTGAAACAGTGGGATCAAATGTAGTGAGAAAAGTACTACTATAGACGCGAATGATTCAGTGTAGAGTCCGTTTCAAATGCACAAAGCAGTGGACACTCAACTCTCAGCTTAAAAATGGGGAAAAAGGACCAAGAAAATAGTTATGATAAACCACATGTCTACCAACCATGTAACTATAGTTTAATAGGAAAAGATTACCAAGCGTAAAGTCACAACTACCAACATTCATGTTATGCAAGAAGCAAGATAAGAGAAGTCAAATGTACCATTAACAGTTAGTTGTAAAGTGGAACCAAGACTTTATGCACAATTAAACTGGGATCTATGTCCTCAGTATTGTATAATCATCCATATTGCTTGCCAGAGTACCAAATTCTTTAAATCAAATAATTCAATGATGTCGTTGATTTTATTCAACTTGCATATATAGTTGAGTATACTTAAGAATCATGGCAGTCAGGGCTTAATATAATGGAAGAGATTCAATGTCACATTGTTTCCAAACAGCTGCCCCATGTAAGCAATCATCTTGAAGCATGGCACTAATTCAAGGTCAAACTATGCTCTGCAATCATCACCGGGCCAACCTATAGAGGGGATTCTAAGAGCAACTTCATTGGAGCCTCTAAATTTGAGCCTCTATTTGGTGAAAATAGAGGGCCTTCACTTTTAGGGGCTAAGAGCAACTCCAGTGGAGCCTCTAAATTTGATCCCCTATTTGGTGAAAATAGAGGGCCAATTTGGAGGCCTCCACAAAATGATAGCTCCGCTGGTGTTGTTTTTCCACTGAAAGACTAAAATAAGGGATAGAGAGCTATTTAGGGGCCCGGCTGGAGATGCTCTAGCCACATGTTAAATACAAACAGACAAACCTGCCAAGCAAGGAAGCCGATCAGAAGGGCGCCCAGATGTGCTCTGTAGTGGTGTTGAACTTAGAACCACTTTGCCAGGTGGACAATGACCCAATGAGAACAGATTCATGTAGTGCACATCTAAATGTTTGGTTCACTGTGGCATGAGGATATAAAAAACAGTGATGCATTGTTCTCCTTTTTGCTTGTGGTTATGGAATGGACTAGTTTCATCTTTTGACAATGAGTGACGGATTTTTTTTTCCGGTGTTCATGTGAGGTGGCAACCATATCACTTGCCACAGGCCCACAGCCCACCTGTGCCAAAAGCGTAGCAAAAAAATAGTAGTGCTATTTTCAATCAGAATGCCCGATGTGTAGAGCATATGATAGGAAACACAGAAGCCCATCATTATTCTAAACTGCTATCCAAAATAGAAATAGAAACACAGTGCACTTTCTACCAAAAAGGATGTATTATATTAAAAAAGCAAAAATACAGTCTAATGGGACTATTTCTTTCCTTGTCTTTTTTTTTGGGTAATCAGATGGGAAGGACACTAGTGTCTACGTAGAAGCCGGCACCAAGAAAGCGAAGAAAACAATGACATCGAGATTCCTTTAGGCCTTGTTCGGTTCCCAGGGTTCCTAGACATGGATATGGTATAAGATTTGTGACGAATATAACAAGAGGACGAGATTTATTTCGGCTCAGAAACTAATTTACTCATGATAGATAGAACAAAAGACCGGGACTGATTCCGCATCTTTTGACTAGTGGATTCATTCCCGATCTCTTGTTTTATCTATCATGAATGAATTAGTTTTTGGCTCGGAATATATCTCGATCTTTTATTATATCTATCCTAAATTTTTTCTATATCTAGGCGAGGAACCATTCCCGACCTCTAAAACAACCGAACGGTCGAACGGCCCCTTAGTGAAATTTCGGCTCAGGAGCTTCTTTACCCCTTCGATGGATCCAACAGCTTTAAATCTATTGTACTGTTGACTTTGCCGGATGTCATGTTAGACTCTGAAATTAATGGTGTAAATATACTGGCTATAAATTGAAAGGGATCAAAGCAAACCCAAATTACCGCAACCAGTTCCCAGCCGAACCATTTCGCATGAGCTGGTATTAGAAATGGATGAGCTCATACACCCAAATGAGTTGTTTCTTAGCTGGTGACCTTCCGCGAGGCGGCGGATAAGATTCGACGGTAGCACACTAGCACTGATGGTCTGACGGTGGTCTCGCGAGCCTGCGTTGATGACGATGCTGAACACGCAGTTCCACTGCTCAGTCGTGGTTGTGGGCAGGGTTTTTTTTACCGTTCGTAACCGGTCCGGTTTGACCGGTTACCGGTCAAACCGGTCCGGTCCGGTAGCATAATAGGGTCGGTTACCGTTCAAAACCGACACTACCAAACCGCTCCTACTGGTTAACCGGCCGGTTTGACCGGTTTACCGGACCGGTTTTTATTCCCGAAAAAACCGCTACTGTAGCGAAAAATTTAACCGTGGTTGTGGGCAATGGACAGGTACGCCACATTCTGCACACCGGCCCGCGGCAGCCACTAGGACGTGTAGGTTGGTGTGAATGCTAACGCCATTGCTCTCTTTTCAATTCCTTTTGCAGGCTTCATCAGGTGCTAATGAGGGAGGAGAGGTGGATATTTTCTGATTTTGATGTTGGCAGATCACGTGGGAGGGGCAAGTTCGGCCATGTTTATCTGGATTCTGGGCAAGTACATACGATCCTTAAGCCTTTTTCTGTTTCAACAAAACACATGACATTACAGGCCAAGGCAGTCTTCATAATCGATCTCTAATAGACGAAATCAGCACCATCAACCCTTCTGTCTCATTGGGCCACGTCGCCTCTTTTCCGTCATCGTTCGATTTAAATCGGGCCATCCAAACGCAAGCATTGTATTTGCGTCTCCAGAAAATTCTTGAGCCTCCATCCTCTCGTTGTCCGCCTCCATCTCCGTCGCTCCGTCAGCACCGCCGCCCGTGAGCTCCACCAACGGCAGCGGCGCAGCGCTCACCGGCCTCCGCCATCCGAAAGTCCCGCCGCTGGTGCGTTGCTTCTTCTGTTGAACCACCCGCGCCTCCCTCTGCACCCCATCTACGGCTCGTGACACGTGCCAAGGTCGAGTCCATGGTGTAGCTCCGGATGGGGAACAAGCCGAGCAGGAGTAGATGATTGGCACGCGGCGCCACAACCATGGCTTCCCGGATCTCTGTTCCAGCGCTCCCTGCTTGGACTTGCGATGCCAAGACCCGTCGGCTCCGCGCAGAAGCTGCCGCCGTCTAGATTATTCATCGCGCCGAGCCCGCCATGCCTGGCACTGCTTTTGCAGGTGCCGTAGCATACGGCAGGGTTTTTTTTCGCTACAGTACAGGTTTTTTTTGGAATAAAAACCGGTCCGGTAAACCGGTCAAACCGGCCGGTTAACCAGTAGGAGCGGTTTGGTAGGGTCGGTTTTGAGCGGTAACCGGCCCTATTATGCTACCGGACCGGACCGGTTCGACCGGTTCCCAACGGTAAAAAAAACCCTGGCATACGGTGGCCCAGGAGCTGCTTGGGTCAGGCGCACAGGCAAATTTTTTACTCTGGAATTTCGCATGTTCTCAGTATATTTAGGCATTTAGCCACTCCCATATGCTTTGTAATTGTAACACTATGGATGAGTACTTTCTCTTGTGAACTACATCTGAGCTTCCTCAGTTCTAACTGGTTTCAAAAATAATCTGCATGAGCTCAGACCGAGCAAATTCCGTGCACATATTGAGGAGGCCTAACTACTGACCATGGCTTTTTATTTTTCCAGCAGATTCTACTATATGTGCACGCACTGTTCATTTCAATGCATTTGTTATGAAGGATAAATATATATGTACTATCTACCCAAACCTAGTATGAAGTAATAAATTATAATTTGGTTATGGAATACTATCTAGCTGCACCCAATAAATGTTAGGCTAAAAAGTATAGAAAGGGAGCATATGTGGTATTATCTAGGAGTATATTTTTCCTTATATATAACAGCATAAATTCAACAGATTTAGATGCCTTCAGTTTATTAAACATTGGAATTTTACCGTTCATTGTCGAATTGAAACCTTCATGTACAGAAAATTGGCTGACCAAATTGGCATTTGTAGCCATTTTCACGTCCTCCACGGGTTACTTTAAAAGTAATGCATCTCTCACTCAATCACAAGTGATGCATAGGTGGGATGGTAAGAAAGCTAAGTGCGAGGCCGGAGGTTGTGGGTTCGAGTCCTCACGACCGCGTTCGTGCATTTACGTGTGAAAAATTCACGTGACTTGCGACATTGCGCATGTGCGGGCCTCCTAGCTCTTTCAAATATTTTTTCATTTTTTTTCCGCATAAAGTCGGTTAGACCAGCCGGTACGTGCATCGTTTAGTACCGATTGTGGAACCGGTACTAAACGACGATACACTTTAGTCTCACCGGTACTAAACGCGCCTTCCGGTCCGGTACTAAAAGTCGTCTACGCGTTTTCCGGCATGGTACTAAAAGTCGTTTCTGTAGTAGTGTTATATTAAATGATTTTAATCTGTGTGATGGTTTTTATCTATAAATTAAAAATTTTAATTACTGGATTTTTAAAACGTGCCAAGCCACTCCCATCAAAACACAAAGCTAAAGACGACCCGACGATCGCGTGCGGAGCCGCAAGCCAAGCTGGCAAGCCCGATACACCAGATCACCACCAGCCGTGCCGCGAGCCGGAAACGGACCCGGCGCACCGTGCAACGGATTCGATTTCGGGGCCGTCCGTCCCGTTCCAACCCGGCCAACATATCGCGCCGACGCGCCCCCAAATCCCCCCGACCCCAACCTAAGGATCCCCACAAACCTATACGCAAGTTCCCCAAGCTCTTCCAGAATTCCAGATCCATCCTTGTGCCGCGCCCGCGCCCTCCCATACTCCGGTCGGCCGGCCCGCCCGCCCGCCGGACTCCGCCGCCCTCCTCGAGCCGCCGCGCCGCTCTCCAGTCTCCTCCCATGGCGGTGGCGTACCACACGCTTGCCCTGACCAAGGACCCCGCGCCGGAGGCAAAGCTGGAGTGGGCGATGTTCGACCGCCGCGTAATCCAGGGGCAATTCCCGATCTCTGCGTCCGATGCGTTCTCGAAGACGAGCAACGGTCGGGTGGTGCGCGTCTCCCTCCGCTTCGCGCCCCCGCCGCTGGTCTCGTACGTGCAGTTGTACACCGACGACGTCGTGTACGGGGGCCCGCCCAAGGTCGTCTCCGCCGACGGCGACCTCCTCCTCATCCAGATGGTCGTCGCCGTCCCAGGCGAGTCTCCCTCCAACTTCCCCGACAACTTCTTCGTCTACAAGGCTAGCCCCGAGTGGCCGCAGCTCTATGCCCTCCCTACACTGGGCGACGACTGGTTCGGCCGCTGCCAACCCACCGGCATCTTTCACAGTGGCGGCGACGACTTCTTCGCGGCCAACCTGCAAACATTGGTGGGCGAGAACAGGGAGGAGGTGGCACAGCTCTTCCGCTACTCCTCACTCTCGAAGGAGTGGAAGCTCTTCCATATCGACTGCCCTCAAGACCCAGAGAATGGCTTCTATCCCATTTGCTGGCACACGGATTCCGTATTCTGCTATGGCGAATACATGTGCTGGGCAGATTACCACCAGGGAATCGTTTACTGTGATGTTTCAACCGATGTCATTGAGCTTCGGTTCGTCCGATTTCCTGGAATCGAAACTCGTCTTGCAACGTGTGATGGACATGGACTTCCAGAGAGGCTCCGGACAGTTGCTGTGAACAAAGGAAAGATTTGGTTCATCAACATTGATGATGGAAGGTTCTCAAGTGGAGGAAGGTCTGAGTGCTCAGTCTCAATGTGGACACTGAAGACTTTGGAGTTGAAGTGGGAGAAAGAACACACCTTTGCCCTTAGTGATCTTTGGTCGGTGGTGAAGTACCAGCAGTCACCGTTGCCTCAATCAGTTCCTGGGTTCCCGCTAATGGATCTCCACGAAGATGGGGTGCTTCACTTTATAGTGAGAGAGTCTATCAAGTCTGAGTTGGATTGGAGAGTTACCATCAACGTCAATACACTAGACTTGGACTATGAGCCTTACCTCAATGCGATAGAGGAGCCTTATGCACGTCGTGATGTCAAGAATAAGTTCTACAACTCTGCGCTGCTGGCAAGCAAGGTGTACGTGTCAGTGTCTTGACCTACCCACAGGTAATAAACACTAAAATACCCTCTCATTGATTAGAATGGGTGTCATCTCTTAAAACCATTTGGTACAAGCACATGATTGACCCATCTGCATGACATTATTTCTATATTGCCATTCTGAGAAAAACTAGTTGTGGTTTTGCAGGTCGTAGTTAGGATGACAGACTGCAGAGGGTGGAGGATTCCTCTGGTGCATCTATGCTCTAATATATTCTAGACTAAAGCATGTCATGAGATATAAATTATATAATTGAATTCTCATTCGTGTTCAATAGTATGGATCTGCAGTTTTACTATCCCTGATGGATGTTCACATTTAATTGTTTGGTTGTGATGTTGCTAGCCAAGTGGTAGTAGTTGGATGCTCACGTGCTTGAATTATTTGTAATCTTTCTGATGCCGTATGCGATGATACTAGGCTCCCCCTTTTGCACGGTCGGTTCATAAATTGGGAGATGGTGAAGCCAATCTTTGGCTTCACTGGCTCTTTGTTACAGTATGGCTACATTGAACCGGGAGCCCGCGAAGCCAGTATCTGGCTCCGACAGCTCTCTGCTACAGTACTGTGACAGGTGAATGGTGCACCGTTTTGTTGTTGCATACCACACTTATGTGTGTGCTATTGATCTGTATATCATGTGATCATTGCGTGATGCATTACTTCAGTGCTACAGATGTGCTGTGGAGGAGGAAGTTGAGGCAGTAGGGCATGATAGTGAGGATTAAGGAGGTTGCTGTCCTGGACCTCCTGGTGCATGTGGTTTCCTCCCCATCCCAGCTGTTACTCATTTTGGCCAACAGTAGAGCTGCTTGCTGAGTTAAATTTATTTCCAGAAGATACGCGTTCTTCTGATATAATTTGCAAGCAACCTTCTAGGGAGAACACCTTATATTACATCTTGCTACAAAAACTTTCAATCACCCAGCTCACACAATATGATATATTTTCTTGCATATAATGTGCCCTATAATTTGCTCGTGCAGCTTAGTTGCTTGAACATCCAACTTTGCTAGTACCATCCATTTTTTGTGTAAACCTTTTGTTTTTCGTTCAAAGCTCCAGTCCTGAAATAAGAATTATCAATATTACTTTTGTCACTCTATGTTTTGTGCCTTTGTAGTCATATAGGTTTCCATGTTGGTTTTATTGCTAGCCACAATTAAAATTTGTTTTGATATACCACTCTTCCTAATGTACAGCTGCAGTATTGATAAAATATTCATGTTGCTTCGTGGAGTTGGCAGATTGAAATATTAATTTACGAGTTCCAAAGATGACACCCTAAACAAACAAAAATCAATTAAACTAGGGCAGCATGGTATTCCAAAATTTTCTTGTCTTGTAAATCGATAAATCGACGCGGCAGGTATAAGAAGCTTTATAACCGTGTGGGTAGCTCTGCTGTTTGTTTGATTGCATTCTTTTAGTTTCCCCAAGAGCACAGTCCTCTCCGTACAAGATAATATAGCATTTTTTCATTAATACAATAGAAAGGTCTTGAAAAAAATTTGGCTGTCGAAAAAATAATGGAGCTAACAGAAATAGAACCTCGGTTTTTGAGTTCAGACTTCCACACCATACCACTGCACAACAACTTAGTTTTTGTTTGTAGTTAGGTATTATTTTTTTATATAAATGTCACATGATTTAATTAGTACTCCGTAGAAATTACAACCGGCCGCAGGCACCATCACTGTCCGCCCACCTACAGGTCACCAAACGGACACGTTCAAATTTGACAAAAAAAAATAATAAGTAATGGACGGGATTCGAAACTAAATCTCTAGGTTCCCATTCCCACACCATGCCACCACACTACGCCTTAGTTTGTGTAGATATTTGGTATTAATATTTATATATAAACGTCTCATGATTTAATTTGTAGAAAGGACTCTCGCGCCTAAAGATGGCAACCGGTAAAATCCGCGCGGATACTAACTTGGGGTATCCGTGCCCGCGAGCAAAAACTCGTGCCCGTACCCGCGACCCGCCACGGGCAGAGACTCATGCCCGTGTGCGGGCGGACGGGGATGGCAAGCGGCGTCCTCGGCTCCTCGCAGTCGGGGATGGCGAGCCGGACAGGGGACGTCCGTGCTCCTGGCTGGGGACGGCGACCGGACGAGACGGCAGGCGTTGAGCGGCCGGACAGAGACACGGAGTTTGGGGATTGAGGTGGTGAGCGGAGGGGCCAGCGAATGGGGAGGGTGCAAGGGGCGGAGAGAGGCCGGCGGCGGCAGATTGAGGACTGAGGAGGGACGGAGGGTGGCCGGCGGCGGCGGATTGAAGGGCGCCGCCGATCTGGATCTTAGCCTGGACTGTGTGAGCGACGGCTGCAGGAGGAAACTCGGAGGTAGACGGGTTATTGGAGCCGAAACCCTAACTTGCTCTTATATATACATGGTATTCCTACGTCACATGTCAGCTAGTGAAGCGGGTCTGGCAGGTTTGCGGATACGGTAACATTTTTCCATGCCTGTGTGTAAGTATCCGTTGTGTCCGGCAAAAGGCGTGCGACTCTGTGTGAACGACGGCTGTTCAAATTTGACAAAAAGGGTGCGTAATGGACAGGATTCGAAACCAGGTCTCAATGTTCCCATTCCCGCGCCATACCACCGCACTGTGACTTAATTCGTGTCGTTATTTGGTATTCAAGATTTTTATATAAATGTCTCATGATTTAATTTGTAGAAATTAAAACCGGACTCTCGCGCCGCGTACAGGTCACCAAACGTACCAGTTCAAATTTGACCAAAAAATTGCGCAACTGATAACATTCGAACCCCGGTCTCTAGCCTCCGACTTCCATGACACAGCACTGAACTACAACTTAGTTTGTGATTTTATTTGCTATTAATTTTTTGATATAAATATCTCATGTTCATCAACGGCCTCTCGCACCACGTCACCCGGCCGCATGTATCACCGGGCCTCCTGCACTACGTCACCGGCCGCACGCGACACATCACCCGACCACATGCGACACGTCACTATCCGCCACGTGCAGGTCACCAACGTGCCCGTTCAAAATTGAAAAAAAATCAGGATTCGAACCAGGTCTATAGGTTCCCGGGCGCAAGAGCTACCACTGCACTAAGGCCAGTCTCAGTAGAAGTTTCATCAGGTGGCAGTGTATTAATGAAAAGAGATGTGAAATGAGTTTCATCCTCATGAAACATTAACACGTCACTATCCGCCACGCGAACCCAGGTCTATACTATAGGTTCCCGGGCGCAAGAGCTACCACTGCACTAAGGATACATTAGTGATATGCTGAGCGCAACTTAATAATATATTATATTCTGCTATAATTTTTGTAAGTCGTTCGAGTCTGAAAAATATAATCGAGAGAAGTAAAATGTCTAAATCAATAATTTCTTTTAAATCTACTCGCAATAGCTTTTATGTACCTTTTGTATGCCTTTTATGTACATTTTTTCCAATCTCCAATAGCTTTAGCCGGATCTCAACAGCGCTTGTGTAGAGGAGAAAACTCAATTAAGACGTTGCATGTACACGCATGGAGGCATGCAGAATTAATTAGCCGAAATCATGGAGTTAAACATGATTAGTTAGCAGAATTAATTCGAGGGAGGGTTGGATTTGCACGTCAGGTAGACCAATGGACTTGCATGGAGCCATGCATAATTAATTTGTGGAAGTGCTAAACAAGAAGGATTAAATCACGGCAGAGTTGATTGCGGTGTTTTTAACGGCCTCAATAGTCTTTGTGGGTTGGAAAATACGGCCTCAATAGTCTTTGTGGGTAGGAAAATACGGAAGAGTTGATTAATTACTGCAGATGTTTTTTAGATGTCGTATTTGGTTTTCTAGCGTCCGACTGTGGAGCCATTAGATGGCGTTCTTTTTATTTGGTTACTAGAGTAGTAAAGAGCCACGTGCTACAAGCACGTATTTTTAAAATAATAAAAATATTTTCGTGTTTATAGTAAAGATGTACCTAACCTAAGACATTTTTAAAACTCCTAAAATAAAATATATAGAAAGAGCCTCACATGTATATATTTTCTTAGTGAAATAGTTTACAAAAACAAAATATCATGGTTTCACGTTCATGCAAAAAAAAGTTCTGCAAATGATGATACTAAATCAACCACACATGCACAAATTTTATACATTCTTTACTGTTAGAAAATATAACAGTCAAAATTCACGTTCTTTTGAGAAAGAAAGAGAGCCAACATATATAGAGCCTATAAGAAGTAATTAATACATTTACATCATAATTAACATATGCCATCCTGCTCATCATCCTAATTAAAAGAACATGACTCCCACCGATTTTCCCCTTGTGAAGTTTGTACCAGCCTTCAAGCCCAGACTTGAACGGTCTAACCGGTGTAACTCAGGAGAAGTCGGTCATTATTTTCTCCCACTGATTTTCCCCTTGTGGAGTTAAACCCTGCATGCCAATTTTGTGCAATATATATATTGAACCATACTTGACGTGTGAAAACACATGAAACAAGCAGGTGATCTATTGCCACCTCTTGGTCACATAAATGGTAGCATTCGGGCTGTGGTCACATAGTGGTCATTTCTAGCAATTCCACATATGCATACCAGGCTGAAAGATGTGTTCTTGATGGCTCACGCATTTTCATCTAAGCAAACTTCTTGAGAGGTGCACCTAAAATTAGCATGACAAGAAATCAGATTTCCAAAAAAACGAAAGGCACAAAGCCATAAAGTGCCACCATAGCCTTCTTGATACTGGCCTGAACTTGCCTGATTGCAGATAATTTGGAGTATATATAATCTGGTAGTCTATCAAGCATACAACAAACCAAATTTGGTGGCTTGTGTAGATAAAATGTCATGGCCCTTCACATTGCTTTCCCAGGAGCAGTAATCATCATAACATATAGCAAGGTCATGGCGTGTCCAAAATGATCTCAAAGTGGAGTATAAACCAGAAATAATCTTCACCGCCATCCCACATTAATAATCTGGGAAGTTGGAATTTGCATCCCCCATTACTCTAATAATCTTCTTGGTTTAGAGAACCAAAAGACGACGTCTAAGGCCAGTCTCAGTGGGAGTTTTATCAGCATTAAATAGACTGTCATGTCGGCATTTTTGATGATGTGGCAGTGTATTAATGAAGAGATATGTGAAATGAGTTTCATCCTCATGAAACTCTCTCTACACGGTACTCTAGATAGCTTGTGTCTTGCATGTTGTCTTGGGAACAACACGAGAAGAAACTTTGCATTGAGGGATGGTGTTTCATCATAGTTTCAAACTTCTATTAGATGATGTGTCACTCTAGCTAAGTGTGTCGATGAAACCCCCACTGAGACTGGCCTAACAGAAGGTCACCTGTACACCCCAAAATTTGGAGGTCAACAGTTAGATTACAACACATCAACCATTTATCACACACCATTGCAAATAAAAAATAATTAGAGCATGCATTATGCTACCAGCTAATCAACATATAATAAAATTACAAAACACATCAATAATAAAAAATCTGTCAGATCTCACATTTACTATAAGTCTGTAGTTTACAGTTTCTTTATTTAAACTTATTTAGTTATCTAAAAATGCATTAGAAGTCAGTTAAACAAACACATATTCCGCGTAATCAATCTAAACCTCATAAATGCCGCTACCTGATTGCTCCTTTCTCTACTCCACGGATCAATCCCTCTCCACAGGTCTCCCGATCGGATAAGACAGCCCCCCTCCATCTCTCTCACGATACTCTCTCTCCATCCCTACCTCCCTCTCCAGGACGGCGCAGCGGGCAAGAGCGGCACTGCGGAGAGGCGGCGGCGGCCGACGGGGCTCTCGTCCGGCGCGACGGGGGCCTGCCCTCGAGTTCGCGTGGCGGGGCGGCGGCCGCGCACCAGATCAGCAGTGGGGGCCGGCGGGGCCGCAAGGCAGTACCGCGGGACGGCTCGCGGCGAGGCGGCGCACGCGTCCCAGGCCGGCGATGGGGCCGGTGGGGCCACAAGACGACGCTGTGGGGCGGCGGCGGCCGACGGGCTCCCGTCCGGCGCGGCGGGGGCCGACGCTCGAGCTCGCGCGGCAGGGCGTCGGCAGCGCCCCAGGCCGGCGACGGGGTCGGCGCTGGAGCTTGGGCGGCCGTGGCCGGAGCGCAGATGCGGCCTGGCCGCGCTCGCCGCTGGCGTGCCCTCCCCGCCACATCCCGGCGGCCTGCAGGGTGGCTGGAGTGCAGCCGCGACGGAGGCGGCGGACCGGCCGGCGCGGATGCAGCAGCGGCGACCCCCGGCCGGGGCTAGCAGTCTGTGCAGCAGATCATATTACATAGATTGTTATGGATGACTAGGTCGAGGATACAAAGATAACAGATAACGGCAGAGTACTAAGGTAGATTGCTTTTGTTTTGGAGCATCAGGAGCAGCTTCTTCAGCATCAGCAGTTTTGGAGAATCTCTAAGTTTTCAAACCTACATCAACCTCCTAGCGGGCATGTGTTGATCCGTGTCATCTTCGAAAGGGAGCGTAGTGACATTCAGCACATTGTGAAATAAGATCCTGTCAGTTCCCACTTCAGCATAGGCACCACGCAAGGCCATGGCAGGCCTCTCTGCGGTCTCGGGCGAGCCCTTGCGCCGCCGCGCCGCGCGCCTCGTCGCGGCCAGGGCCGCCGCCCATGGCGTCGCCGGTCGTCGCCCACGCCAGGAACGAAGAAGATGAGCTCCAACTTCTTTAAAAAAATGTTTATGTCCAGGAAATAATGTTGGACTTAAACATTTAAAAAAATGTCGGTAAATAAAAGTTGCGGCTCAACATTTTTCGGAAACGTCGATGAAGAAAAGTTGAGAACCAACATTTGTAGAAAATGTTGGTCAACTTTTTCAAAAAAATTGTTGAAGCTCAACATTCTCGAGAAAAAAGTTGAAATATTTTTAAAAATGTTGGTTTAGAAAAATGTTGATCTCGAAAAAAAAGTTAAGGTCTAACATTTCTTTCTTTTGGATAAGTATGCAGATGTTGGCAGGGGTAGCTCTGGTTTTTAATATTCGTGCGTTGAAGGGGTTGTTTTTTTTGGGTAAAGTTTATTTGCTGAAGAAAAAAAGTGAGTAATAGTGTTGCTCTGCCTGGTTTTTCCGTCTATTTTGGTTAGGTCAGCCTCTGCTGTTTGCCGGTGCGAACTCTTCGCGCTTGCGCTCCGCCGGCACACAGTGTTGCCGCCTGCGGCTATCTTTTCTTCGAAATCTGTGGGATCCGGCTGGGGTGGTTCCTGTGGCGTCGCCTAGGGAAGTCGCGTGCTCTGTGGTTTTCCTCCGTGCTTGTTTCTTGGTTATGTGTAGGGTACGAGATCCGCGGCGATCTTGTGATTTTCGTGCAGAAATTAGTTTGTTTGGAATTGAGGATGCCGTAGTTGACGATATGTATTGTTTTTATGTAAGCAGACGTGTCAAGATCGATCAATTTGAAGCGGATTAGATTTTCAGCGTGCCTGTCGGATGGCTCTAGATATTGCTGTCTCATTACTGGAGCATTTCTGAAATCTGGGCCTTCGATAGGGGGCTTTCTGCACTAAGGTAGACTCAATGGTTAGGGATTTTTTTTTTTTTTTTTTTTTTTGCAGTGGATAATACTGGTTGTTATAGCAGTGAGGTGACCTTTTCCGTGGTGCCTTGGTTGGATGTTGGATTGGATCGTCCGGCAGGGTGTGCTGTGGTTGGAGCTGTTTGTCGTACCTGCGCCAAACAGCTTTATGGGGTTGCGGCCATGAGCAGAGCAAATTGGAACCGAATGTGTGCACAGTGGAGATTCGAGAGCGTGAGGTCGGTGTTGGTGGTACCTTCGAGTTTTGGGCAATTTTTTTTTGGTGCCATTAAACAATTGAACTTCTTTGTTACATGTTATTGAAAATATGGACTTGTCTTCATTGCCATTGTTTCAATTTTACATTACCCTCTGTGCCATTGTCGTGACTTAACAGTTAGTGGGCTGTTAAAGGAAGAGGCGAAAAGACAATAATGCCCCTAGATACTGTTTGAACATATTTGTGGCCTCTCATCACCACCATGTCATTGCACTCAAGGATAGTAAACAATATATAATTATAGGTACAGTAAATCAGCCCTTCACAATAAACCAGTCGCTCACAAATACTATGTGACAATAATTAAAATATCATTGCAAGCAACAAGTTGTGTTCATACAAGTTATTGATGTCCAAACATGAAACATGCATCATAGCAACCAACCAGTTATGTCCGTACAACCACATGCCTACAAAATAGGGCTCCCAACAAAATAACAATATATGGCTTGGTTTCACAACTTGCAAACAGTCATACAAAATATCACCCATCAACTTGCATGCAACCATACAAAATGAATTGCATCAACTTGACATCCAAATCTGGAAGTGCAAATTTTCTTTTGCTTCTGGTATGTGAGGCCGTCCATGGGGTGGCCGCCCAGCTCGACGCTCGGCGCCAGCACGGGACGCGCGGCTCGCTTCCCCGCCGCAACGCTCGACGCCCGCGCGAGGGGCGTGCGGGTCGCTTCCCCGCCGCGGCGCTCGACGCCCGTGCGAGGGGCGCGCGGCTTGCCCCCCACCGCGGCCCTCTGCGCCCCCGCGTGGGGCGTGCTCCCGCCGGGGCCCTCGGCGCCTGCTCCTCCTTCTTCACCGGCGCAGCCGCGGAAATCGGCCCATGGCGCAGGATCCAGGGTTGGTTCGTCGGGGCGGGCGGAAGGACCTAGTGTCGAGTAGGGAGAGGAAAACGCGAGCCGTTCCACTGGGTCCCGACGTCTCGTTCTGGATAGAATAAGAAGGATGGGTAAAAATGTCCGATGGGTGAAAACTTTTCCCAGTTAACACCGTTAACCTTGGTTAAATGATGGTGTCGCACTGTCGCCGGCGGAGCCATCATCTCCCGCTCTTGTGGTGTGTGGCTTGTGCAATTGTGCTTGCATTGGCGCGCGGTTGTGTGGCCGGCGGGTATAAGTACATTCATAGGCCCCTAGAGAAAGGAGCGCTCTCCTGCGACGTTTTATCGTTGCTCTTTAAAAAAAGTCATTTATTGTTACTGTCTCTTGTCATTTAACGGAGACGACGCGACGTAGGGCGTGTTTAGTTCAGAGAAAGAGTGAAAAGTATTGTTTCTATGAAAGCGTGCAAAGAGATAGAAATGGACTGACACAGTTTTCTAGGCTGGAAAACTTTTCATGGAAGGGGGAACTAAACACGGCAAGCTGTTAACGTACTAGGTGCAGACACGCAACACTCTACTACTGCTCCCGTTCTTCTGATGCAGTGTCCCACGTGTGGGGCTAGCCAAGGGCTTCGTCCTTGTGTAGCGAATATCTATGCTAATATCTACTACCGCTCCCGTTCTTCTTATGCAGCGAGAAAACGGAGGGCTCTCAGGCCATCGTTTAAAATATCTATACCGTTTGTGTCAAAGGAAGAAAAAGGAGTCATGATACTACGTCGTCGATTTTTAGATCGCAGCTGGGAGATGCAACGATGTCCTCGCATGCCTTAGAGTTGGATTGTCATCTGCAACATCAATGTCTCACAAATATTTTGGACCTCCGTTATTGCTTGGTTTCTCCATTGTGCAAATAGACCAACGCGGACCCAAGTTGCATTCATATCATATTCTACTTGGAGTAGACTAATACTTAAGCATTTTCCATCTCTATATTACTTATTACTAATTGAAGGCTTCTTTTAAAGCCTTCACATGAAACCACCTAGATCATAGGTGGACTCTCTAAAAAAGAAAAAAAATTTAAGCCTCCATGTGAAGCCACTAGAATCATATGTTACTCTAATTACCCACATATGCCATTACAAGCTTGCATTTGATTGTTTCGCTGGTGGAAAAGTTGATTGTCGATGTTTGAGATTACTTGAGGGACTTCAAAATTATGTGTCTGATTTCAGTTTGGATACAGAAAATTGGAAACATTAGATTAGTGTTTCATTAATTGCCCGCCCTTATACAGTGGATGTGATTTCCTCCTTTTCCCTGTATTCATCCTTTTGTTGTCCTCCATCTCTACGAGAGAAATGAATTCTTCCTTTTCTAATTATTTCATGTGACAAATTTAACTTACACTCATGATCCATTCCAAAAGCATAACGAACCCAATCCAACACTGGGAAGAAACCGGCGCGGCGAGGCGCGCCACCCATCCTAGTATTATTGTTCTGGAGCGTGTGTCAGGGGTTGGGCGGTCGCACTGTTTTCAAATCTTGAATGCGCGTTGCCGCGCTTTCCGTCGGCTGGTGTGGCTTATTTCGCCACCGGAACGAAGCAGTCATGATGACGGTGCGTGGTGCGGGAATCTTGGCGTCGGAGACGTTGATTGGGCCGTTCGCCTGTGTGGATAGCATAGTTTCTAAAGCATTAAGGCGAGGTGATGCGAGCTACTACCGACTTATCACCTAGGCGACGCTTTAAGGACACCTTAAAAACACTGATGGATAGCTATCCGCGTGGATAGAAAATTCGCATTACTCGGTGCCAGGGTCGCGGAGCACGGGGCGGAGCTGCCTGAGCTCCACCTGGCCAGGGTCGTGGAATCTTGTAGCTTTTTAGTTAATAATACATTTTTAATTCATGGCAAAATATTTTTTATATCTTGGGTGAGAATAAAAATAATTTAAAAATGGGAATACCCAACTCCTATATCCTGGCTCCGCCACTGCTTAGTAGGACATCGGGCCTTGCAGTTGCAGATCACCCTGAACGAATTCTGCATCCCTTCCTCCTCCTCGCCGCAAGGAGCGAGGAAGAAATCGCATCTGCGCCTGCCATTGATTGGGTACGGGTGCTCGACGGCGGTGGCCAAGTCCTGAGGGATAGGAGGAAGGATCACGTAGCGTCGGAACAAGGGATCGCAGACCGCGATCGTGGTGAAGGTTTCGTCGTCCTCGCCTCCGACGCTGTCGAGGACGAAGCGGCCGCCGCGGGCGTCGCGGACCAGCCAGGGGCCCGGCTCGGGGAGGAACGAGAAGGAAAAGTCGGCGGCCGCGGCGAGGGCACGGGCGGCGAACGGCCGGGGCACCACCGCGAGGTGGAAGCCTCCGGTGGAGGGAACGAAGCCGAGGAGGGACGGCGGGTGGAGCGCGTGCAGGTGGCGGAGGAAGGAGGGGTCCCTGATGACGCGGCGGAACGCGGTGCAGGCCGCGCAGGCACGGCCGAGGTCGGCAAGGGTTGGCAGAAGGATCAGAATCTCCGCGAGGAGCTCGTCAGGGAGGGACGGCATCGTCGGCGAGGCCATCGCGATCGCCGGTGAATGAGTATGGGCCGATTGGGGATTTGTTTTTGGGAGATTTGGACCCTCCGAGATAAGAAGTGAGAACTCAAACGGAACGAACCGGAACTATAACCATAAAACCGACGGCCCACAAGGCCACAACAGCACAAATCAGCCACCACGGCACACCAAAACGAGAGTTTACAGCCCACAAACACAAGTAAGCATTTTTTTTCCTTTCGTTTTTTAGGGTATCTTTTGTTTCTATAATAACCAGTACTTCTCTTTTGTAGGTTTAATTAACGTTTTTATATGAATTTTGTAGAAACATTAGATTCAATGTTTCGGAAAAATAATCTAAGATAAAATATAAGTGTTAAAAAAGTGCATTCGGGTGATGAACTAATTTGTGACAGCAAAAGCAATTAGTCAAAAAAAAAGTGACAGCAAATATACTTTGAGCTTGCAAATCAAACCACCCCCTCTTTCTGAGCCTGAACCCTTTCAACGGGTCCAAGGACTGACCATGGTTGGAAGTTGGAAAAGCCAAAAGTGAGAAAGGGTTCGTCCTCGCCAGCCACCACAAAGGCACAGACGAAGTCAAGTAAAAGCAGAGAGTTTCCAGTTCTGGGAACCCCAAGGATACATGGCAAAACACATCAGGATTCAGGTCCATTGTTCCTCGAGGCTCTAGCAGTTCTCCAGCCCGTTTTCAAGGAAAAAGAAATGTGTTCTTCGTGCAGCACATCCATTCATATGCAACAACATGCTGCTCGTAGACGTTAGTAGCATTCAGATTCAAGAATAACATGGCCCTTGCAACCTTAGTAGCATTCAGAATTAAAAGATAACATCATACAAATATGTATTAGTAGCATTTGGAACTAAAAGATCACACAGTGTACATGACTTGTCGATGGTAGCAGCGTTGAAGATGTACAAAGCCAGTAACTTACTGGATCTTGATAATGATTCTACCAACAGACATGTGTCAAAGTGCAGTAGAATATCCATTTTCGAAGTCCACATTCCACACCAGCAGAACGGCAATTGACACAGAAGAAGCCCCAAAATGCAGACGAGGCCCTGAAACAGTGGGATCAAATGTATGAGAAAAGTACTACCATAGTCGCGAATGATTCATTGTAGAGTCCGTTTCAAATGCACAAAGCAGTGGACACCCAACTCTTATCTTAAAACGGGGAAAAAGGACCAAGAAAATAGTTATGATAAACCACATGTCTACCAACCATGTAACTATAATTCAATAGCAAAAGATTACCATGCGTAAAGTCACAACTACCAACATGCATGCTATGCAAGATAAGAGAAGTCAAATGTACCTTTAACAGTTAGTTGTAAAAGTAGAACCAAGACTTTATGCACAATTAAACTGGGATCTCTGTGCTCAGTATTGTATAATCAACCATATTGCTTGCCAGGGTACCAAATTCTGTAAATCAAAATAATTCAATGCTGTCCTTGATTTTATTCAACTTTCATACATAGTTGAGCATACTTAAGAATCATGGCAGTTAGGGCTTAATATAATGGAACAGATTCAGTGTCACATTGTTTCCAAACAGCTGCCCCATGTAAGCAATCATCTTGAAGCACGAGACTAATTCAAGGTCAAACTATGCTCTGCAATCATCACCAGACCAACCTATCGCAGATGCTAACCACATGCTAGAAACAAACAAACAAACCTGCCAAGACAAGGAAGCCCATCAGAAGGGTGCCCTGTAGTGGTGTTGAACCACTTTGCCAGGTGGACAATGAGAACCATGTAGTGCACATCTAAATGTTTGGTTCACTGTGGCACGAGGATATAAAAAGCAGTGATGCATTGTTCCCCTTTTTTACTTGTGGTTATCGAATGGACTAGTTCGATCGACAGTGAACACTACTAACATCAGTAGGCACAGAGTGCAGCATGCGCATGCATGTTTTTAAGGCGAATGCATTGATTTTCATTCAGACGATGATTTCCATTCAGTCCATATTGATCAGGATATGCACGGCGTGGGTACACAAGTCAGAAAGATGGTATACAACAGCATATGAGTTGAGTAATGATGAAAGAGAAATCATGCATATGTGCCTGCCCGGCCGTAGTGCTCTGATAATTAAATTGCGCTAAGTTTTTGCTGAGAAATTGGCACTGCATAACATCTTCCTGAAAGTAGAAATTCTCACTGAATATGCACAGCCCACTAGATGATGTATACAACATTGCAGCCACGGGTAAAAGCAAACGCAATTACTAATGTAGGACCTAAAGAGCTTAACTTAAAACAAGGTTCCCGCATACATGCTGCTCATAGATGTTAGTAGCCTTCAGATTTCAGAATAACATGGCCCTTGCATAGACACCACTCGTAGAGTTTAGCATTCAGAATTACAAGATCATTGCATAACTTGTCGACAGTAGCTGCATTCAGAGATGTATTAAAGTGGTAACTTACTCGATCTTGGTATTGGTAATATATTCCAGTGACAGACTGAAGGGCAGCTATCCTAACTGAAGTGCAGTAGAATAGCTATCACAGGAGCACACATTCCGCTTCAGCAGCATGACAAAAAAGAAGACCCCAAAACAGATTAGGCCCTGAAACAGTGGCATCAATTGTAGTCAGAATGTACTGATATTAGATGTGAATGATTCAGTAAGAGTCCAATTCAGTGACCAAAGCAATGGACGCGCAACTCAAAAGGGACCAAGCAAGTACTTATGATAATCTGTCCATACAATTCAGTACCAAAAGATTACCAGGCATAAAAAATTAGCATGCATCGGATAAAGTCACTACTATTCATTTACCAACATGCATGTTACGCAAGATAAGTTAGATTTATTAGTGGAATCCAAACTTTATGCATTATTAAACTGGGATCTCTGTTCTCGGTATTTTATAACAACCATACTGCTTGCCATAGTACAAATTCTTTAGACCAAAACAATTCAGTGTTGTGATTGATTCTATTCAAAACACCATTGTGTTATTTTTCAAGCAGAACACCTGACGTGTGCATCACACATACATGATAGGAAAGCTAGAAACAGATAATAATTATTCTAAACAGCTATTCAGAATAGAAATAGAACCAAAGTGCAGTTTCTACAAAAATATAAGGATGTAACATATATAAAAATGCAAAGATACTATCTAATGCAATCCGTTTTTCTCTTTGTTTTTTGTCCTTATTTTTGGCGATTAGCTGGGTAGGGCGCCATTGTGTCTTGGTACAAACTAGCACCAAGGAAGAGAAGAAAAGAATATTATTGGCATTCCTTTAGTGAAATAGAATGGCTCAGGAGCCACATTACCCCTTTGGCGGATCAACCAGCTGTGAAATACTTTACATTTTTACTACTGCGGTCGTCCATTCTATTTTACTGTTCATTTTGCCAGATATCCTTTTACCTATTGTTGACCTCTGAAATTCAGATTGGTTCTTATCTCTGATAGGAATAGAACCATAAATTATCCTGATTCTTTTCCATTTTTCATTGAAAATTTATAAAACAAATATGGTAAGATCAAGATTCAATGAGACCTGACACATGAGCATGCTCCTTAAAACCAGTAAACTATGGTGATGATAGATTGATTACGAGAACAAATCTGGTTTGCTCGAACATTTTAATGGTTGATACTAAAAAGCATTTTTGTTTTGTCTAGCTTAATCTCAAAAACAACAAAATAAATGTTTAATGAGAAAAATAAATACTACTTATTTTATTGAGTTTTTCACAAGCTTTCCAATAGCCCAGCAAAAATTAATCAAAGACCTGCTCCCTCCAGTCACACGAAGTAGTGTGTTTTTGAACATCGACGCAGTTTCTAACACAAAACTTTGGCTACTGATTTCTATTTAAAACATTTATGAGTTACAGAAAAAGAATATATGGTTACAACCAACTTTTGAGGCATGCTATTCAATGAACAATTTGCCTTCTTTTGTGACTAGAGAGTACAATAATGACATTAACAATTGTCCAACTACAGGCAGACTACATGGTGAATATAACTAGGTTGCATTCGATGACAACTGGCTGCAAATAAGTAGAATGATAATGCACACTAACATCAAACTGATACCGACATCCAGTTGCAATCTCCAGTCATGTGCAAAATGCGAGTGAGCAAAGGTAGAGAGCAAGCTTACTAATTCAAATAGTTGGCACACACAAGGAAAGCGGTAATCCAGCATACAGCTGCGCACCAAGGATGGCATACTTGGTCCCATAAAACAATTCAAGCTCAAATGTCTTGAGATTCAGAGAAAAACAGTCCAACTTTTGCGTCTCTGAGCCTTGCGATTGCGAAATCCCCTGTAACAGTAAGCACCCTCCAGCTACACCCATGATGTTGCAGAATACAAAGGGCAGCGGGATTATCGCTTTCGAGTGCCACTTGTTTCCACTCTGACCATCACTTTGCAAGACAGTATACCAGAAATGCAAACCATATTCCAAGTGAGAACAGAGAGTTAACATCCCAAGCCTTCCTTCCCCTGCCTCGATAATGGCCCTATTTATAATGCTGCTTTGATCTGTTAGGGGACTATGCGGGGAGTTTACATCAGAGAACTCCATGCTATGAGTGTTAAGCACTAGCAACTTATCATAACGCGATGCCCAACAGAATCACCCGTGCGCATAGTATCGTCCAGACAACTTGGAATCGAGGCATGGACTGTGATTGCCGTTTTCAGCAACCAATGCTATCGGACAATCAGATGTAGCAGCATGCCATTGACCACTGCCCGATGAATAGATGAAGATTACCAGATTGGACTGACATTTCACCAAGCAGATCACCCTGAATGAGGTGCCCCCTTCATCCTCGTTGGCAGGAGCGAGGAAGGTCTCAAACTTTACGGTGTCCGGATGATGAGCTAACGCTGCTAGATCGTCGGGGATAGCAGGGAGTAGAACGTAGCGACGGTGCACGGGGTCGCACACAGCAAGTTCTCTGGCCAAGGAACGTTGATCATAGTCACCGGGAGTGCTGCTGCTGCTGCCCCCGGGGACAGCGATGAGGAGGGCGCGGCCGTCGCGGAAGTCGCATCGATGCCAGCGGTTGCGGGAGGGGAGGAAGGAGCACGCGAATGGTCTGGGAACTGGAACTGTCTGTCGCGACTGGGCCCTGGGGGAACCCGACTCGATCTAGGCACAGCCCACTTGATGACTCAAAATCCTGGACCCCGTCCCTGCGCACGGGTATAACGAAAACGGTAATGCTAGCCGTCCGACGGGAGGATAAAAATTCGGACGGCCTGCTGCAACACGTCACCATGTGCTTGCATCACGCGTCCCACCACGCGTCCAGCTTGATATTTGACCAGAACCTTCCTGCTTGCTTCCCGTAGGTCGCAGTATCTCGCCATCTCTTGCAGGCATGTGCCGTGGTAAGCTTGCTGCCGCCGACGCCGCCGGTGGCTATCACCGCTGTGGCGCTGTTCGCTGCATGCCTCACGCCGCACCCATATGTCTCCCCGTGTGTCTTCCCCGGCCTCTAATTGCAGCCGAGCTCCCTCCACCTGTGTGCATTCATCTGCTTCCCTCACGTCGCCCATGCTATGCTTCTGAAGAAACTCGATCCGGCAAAACATTGACAAAACAATAAGGAGCTTGATCCTGGCGGCATGGCGACCAAGAGATTGATTCAAGCACAAAGCTTACATGAGGAGCTCGATGTGAGTTGAGGAGGTTAGCAGCTCAATTCCACAAGGGAATATCAAATTGGGCGTAGCCAAATCCCGAGCATAAAGGGTAGAGCCTCGCTATAGACTATAGGTGATTCTAGGTAAGTTTGATTTATCAATGTTGCAGTGAATGATTTAAGATGTTGCAATAAGCATTTCATGGTGTTGCAACGTATGATTTGCGATGTTGCGATTGGCAATTTTTGATGTTGCAACAGGTCATTAGGAATGTTTAAATAAACAAACTGAGATGTTGCAACTTGTTTTTTTTTATGTGGAGCAACATGTTATTTTGGTGTATTAGCTATTTAGCTTTACTTCGATGTTGCATATGGTGTTTATTTTTTATGTTGAAACATGTGTCTTCAAATGTTGCAATAGCCACTTTTGGATGTTTCTAATAATTTTAGATGGTCCAAACTCAATTTTGTATGGTTTGGGAATTTTTTTTCATGTTATTTTCCCCTTGAGATTCATGAAGGAGTTGAATTGTTCATTCACAATTTTAAGTCGAAAGAAACGGTCGAGCTCGAGCGCCTAGACGAGGAAGACATGAAAAGAAGAAGATGAATCTTTCGATGGAAGACAAAAAAAAGCAGAGAAATCATATCGATGTTGCATGCAACATTAGTAAATGTTTCGGTGGGAATTATTCTGGTTCAATCTAACGGTGATGGCAGTTTCGTCAGACGGTTGTTGGCTGGTCTGCAATATCCGACGCTATCGTCCGGATCGGACGTCCGGGCGCTAGCAGCGCCGTAACGAAAATGGAAGGGAGAGACATATGAGTTTGTCGTCTTTCTCGCTAAGACGAGTTCGTGATGGCCTTCACGGGCATGTGATTACCTTCCTATTTAGTTTGGGAAACTCCACAAATAGGAATCCCAAAAACTTTTTTCCGGAGAAAGTATCACGGGAAACTCTGACCCCTGCCTTTTCTTTTGGGAGAGGGCCTCCCCTGCTCGAGCACATAAAACCCCCGTAGTGCCTTGCGGAAAAGGCAGCCCCTGCTTCAGCTCGCCCCTTGCGCGTCCGTAGAAAACCCCATTCTCGGCGAGGGCTTGCTCTGAGCCCCCGATCTCCGCCGAGGAAGCATCTCTATCTAGGTGAGTTCTGTCTCCCGCTCTTCTCGGCGCCCCCAATTCGTGGGAAAAGCTTGTTCCTTTGTTGTAGTATGTGCGGCCATCGATCTCAGAGTTTCTGGTTTTATATGGATTTTGGGGGATTTTCTGGCTTTGGGAACGCAAGTTCTTGGCTTCCAGTCCTTTGGGGAAGAAAAGAGAAGTTTTTGGCTTTCTTGATAAGAGGGTCTGTTTAGTGTTCGGGAGCTTCTTGTTGATGTACCTGTTCATGGACTGGGGTTTGCCTATTCTTGAAATTGAGACCCTCATGCTAGATTTATTTAAGTTCGTAACCCCGCAGCCTGCGTTTTCTTTCGTCTGACATGGAGATTGGTATTAATTGCAGAGGACTTCACCTGGGAAGAGGAGGCCGCTGAGCCATGGGCAACTCTTGCGCTAAAGGTGCCGGTACGGACTGATTCTTTTATCTTCAGCTAATCTCATCATTCGCAGCGCTAGTGTTTATCACGGATTCATGGTACTGTTGGGCTCATAACGGTGTTCATCATACCGCGCGTCAGATTGTCAGGACTCAGGAGCAAAAACTTCTTATTTCACAATTGGGGTTTCTCTTCTAGATTGCCGTACTGTTTTTGTTGTTTTTTTGACATTCATACTTTCTCCTTGTCATCTTTTTCAGCTCGATCAAACCCGGTGCTGGAGCCGGAGCTAAAGCCAAAGCCTAAGCCGGACCTGATCGCCAATGCCACAATTCCTTCTCAGGCAGAGCAGAAAACCTTCAAGTGGACCGTTGATGGCTTCTCCTCCCTTCTTGACAAAGGTCGAGGATGGACACACTCCAGAGTGTTTGAGTTCATGGGCCTGAAATGGTATAGTTAGATATTTTTCCCATGTGTACTCTTTCGCTGCATTGCTTACTTCCTACAACTAGAAGTCTAGAACTATGAGGTTTTCATATCGCTTCTGAAAAACCAAACGCCTTGACTAGTCTAGCCAACGATGTAACGCCTGGTTTTGTACATCTTCTGTATGTTTAGTGCTTTATCATACATCAATTTTCTATAGGACTTCTGAAAGAGATAACAACGAACATGTCCTCAATGCTCTAACTCCTTTGCAGGTACCTACAACTGAACCCAAAGGACAGAAAGAGCAATGATGAGAAGGAGCATGTCTCTCTGAAGCTTGAACTGGCGCGAGCTTCAGTGAAACTTGACAAAGTCATAGAGGCATCTTTCAAATTCTTAATATACGATCAATCCTACGGGAAGCACATGGAGCAGTTAGGTAATGTACACAGTGAGATAACTTGCAAACTGTTTTTATCTTTCTTTTCCACTGAGAATTTTTAACAATTTTAACTCATTGGCTCAAACGCACCTTTGTTAGGCTGCCAGAACTTACAATTTTTATGCTTATTTTTAGTAAAACCTTTTGTTGTTCATGACTCCATTTAGTTTTTCTGCATTTTCATTTCTTCCACTTTCAGACATATCTTGTTGCTTACTTTTTTCTCAGAAATATTGCTGCTTAACTATTTTTTTTATTAGTTAACCACAACTTCCAGACTGCAAGTACGACTGCTGGCACCCCTTGCATGGTGCCCCTGGAAATGCTGAAGACCTCTGGATTTCTTGTCAACAACAGCTGCACCTTCGGTATTGAATTCATTGAAGTTGCCACTATCGAAACCAATGCGACGTTAGAAACCCTCTTTGTCAAGAACAAGAACTTTATCAACAAGGCCAAAGTTTACACTTGGGAAATTGAGGACTACTTTGCACTGAAGAATCCGAGCTACTCACCAGAGTTCGAACTCAGTGGATACAGATGGTAATAGCCTCTTCAGCTTATATTGCTTTACATGAACACAAAAATGAATGTTGTTGTCATGTAAATTTTCTTTACTATCCTACGCATATTTTTATACTGCAATGCCTTTAAATATTGGTCATTAAATAGTACATAGTGGCTGTCCACATCATGAACTGAATTGTGTCTTGCTGTTTGATATTTAGGTACATCGGTATGAATCCAACTAGTGACGGGAAGCACCTGTCCTTATTTCTGAACTTGAAGAAGCCAAATGATCTCCCCAAAGACTCTGGCAAGCTGGTCGAAATCACCTTAACCATCAAGTGCCTGGAAAATGGCAAGGACTTGGAAGGAACAGGTTTGCATTTAGCAGAAATTCGTATGTTGGACAGAACTAGTACGTATACTCGACTATCATCACATATTATTGACTTTTTTATGGAAAATGCAGGCCGAATCCAGTACTCAGACAAAGGTTCTGGCTGGGGATTTGATAAGTTCATTTCGCTGGAGGATTTCAAGGATGCATCAAAAGGTTATCTCATCAAAGGCAAGTGTTGCATTGAGGCTGAAGTCACAATCGTTGGCTCCTCCAAGACAAAGTAGTTTCAGTAATCCGTGTCGAGTTCAAATGAGATTATTCTCGCTAGAACCAGCCATATAAAGTGTTCCCTAGCATCGCGAGTTCGTGACTTTATGGAGACTCTATCTGCTCGTTTGAAACTTACTACTTTGAATATCTGAACATATCATCGGTGCTTCAGGATCGCTCTTTTGTGAAAGACACCCAAATCTACGTGCTTTTTGATGCGACTTATATGTTGCTATTTTCACCCCCACTTTCGGTTATTCGATTGATATATCTTGATTGCAAAATTGTGCAATAATTTAATGATTTGCAGTTCTTTTTTCTTCGCGTTGTATTTATTTTTGCTGTTATGACTTTACTCTTCTTGTGAAAAAAACACATTGGTTACTACTCATATATACTCAACGGTAACGCAATACAATTTACTTCAAACTTATCCAAAGGCTTAATTTACAGCTTTTGCAAAAAAAAAAGGCTTAATTTGCAGGCGGAACTTAGAAAAACGGTGTATTTTCTTTTGAGATAAGTGGCATGCAGCAGAGGCTCACAGGCCAAGGTATCTGAGTCACACAAGTGATGCAAAGTTTAGCTCGGGATCTTGCCGACAAATTCACACAGCAACCTTTTTTTATCAGAAAGTTAAAAATTCGCACTGCACATAGCAAAACCTGGGCGATGCCAAAATTTGGTGCCACTAAAATGGTTTGATTTGTGACCACGCCCGAACTTTGAATGCCAAAAAGTTTTGACCGTACAATTTGTGGCAGGCTCGGGCACAAAAATTCAAATCATATGTCCTTGTTGGTTGAGCGAGCTTGACAGCGTTGTGGATGCGCATGTAGTCGCTTGAGCTTGAGGGTGTCGTAGCCCGTAGCGCGACGGGTTGCCCTCGCCGAGGAGCTCCTCCGCGGGGCCGACGAGCGAGGCGGTCGGCGTTCGGCCCGATGAACGCCTGACGTCCGCGCCCGCGCCACGTCGTGTGATATGTTGTTCTATGTGGTCATGCACAGAAGTACGAAACCAACTTCCAGCTCATAGTGCGACAAATTTAAGTCATTAATAAATTTAATGAATGACTAAAAGTTCTGACCGCTTGATTTGTAGCTATATTTGTTTAAAAAAATGTTAGAAAGCCTCCTTTTTTCATAGCATGAGCCAATTTTTGGCTTCTAACAAAACAAGGATCAAATTTGGTAGACAAGGTTAAAATTTTACAGAGTTGGATCGTTAATAAACATGATTTATTTTTTATTTTCTTCTGTCTTGCATCTACAACTAAGTGCCAAGATGCCACTCACATTTTTTTATACTTTTTTTTATTACAAACCCAATTAATTAGCTCCCATGAGGAGTCAAACCTGGGTATGCTGGGTGCTACTCAAATGTTCTAACCAATACATAGTAGGTTAGAGACCCTTTCACTTGAAATATTTTTTATCATGAAGTTAAAGTGTCATTTCTTAAGTGGAAGTGTGGAACATCCACAAATTCAACTGGCCGAAATATCTTTGTCTTGAGCGGATTTGTTTTCCTAAGCATCACATTTACAAAATTGGATTGATGAAACATTTTCTTTTCTTAGAGCAACTCCAAGAGACTCTCTAAATTCTTCTTCATTGTTAATTTTAGAGATTTTGATTAAAAAGTTACCTTCCAACAGCCTCTCTATCTGGTTATTCAAACATAATCCCTCTCTATTCCGGATTTCTCGCTAGCAAAATATAGAAAAGAGAATAGCTCTCTAGAGTGCCTGCAAGATATAGAGAAGCTGTTGGAAAACATGAAGATATAGAAAACGATTTTTATGCAAATGACTCTTTAAATGATGATTTAGAGAATGATTTTTAGAGAGACTCTTGAAGATGCTCTTAAACAGAGTACTATTCCGGCTGCCAAAGATATCATTCGTATGGCACTTAAATCTGAAACAATATACATATCCTAACAACTTTTTCCCTGAAGAAGTATCGCAACAACTAACCCAACAACATTTCAAACAAACTAACCACCTCCCGATCGTGCCGGGAGCCCCACATCAGGCATCACCCAACCCCTCACCTCCACAGAAAACCCCCAATTGCAGCAAGGGCTTTACTCCAAGCCTCCTCCGATCTCCGCCCGCCGGGGAAGCATCCCGAGGTGAGAGCTTCATCTCCCAGGAATCCCGGTATCCTCTCCGTTTCCACTTGCGATCGTTGGACAAGCTTTTCCTTAATCGTGGCATGTTCTGGCGATCGCGGACTGCAAAAGCGCACCTGCGCCGACGGGAAGGGAAGCAGCAACAATCTTAGGGTTACTGGGTTTTTTCGTGGTTTAGATAGGAGCGTTTGCTATCAGTATTCAGAGTAAAGTTCATTTCTTTCTAATCTACTGTTTCGTAGCCCACCAAGGATAAATTCCAGCATTTCGTAGACTGTTTTTACCTGTTCTTTCAATTGAGACCCTTAATTTGTTGTTTCCTACTAATATGTGAGATTTCTTTTAGTTTGTAACTTCAGAGCCTGTATTGTTTGCTCATGGCATGGAAATCGATCTCAATTGCAGAGGATTCCTGGAAAAAGGAAGGGGGGAAGCCATGGGCAACGCTTGCATCACTGGTGCTGGTAAGCACTAAGATTTTTTTTTTTTTTTTGTGCTTATTTTCCTGCTTATTGATTGCATTTCTGTGCTATAATCTTTGGTTCATCATACTGCTGCTGGACTGATCAACATTGCTCACCTTGCAGTAGGATGTTTATCCTATTATTCAGGGGACTACTTTTCGTTTTTGTTCTGATGTATCGTACAATTTTCTACCTGTCACTATTTTTAGGACGCTCCAACGCGGCTTCTTTTCCATCAGAGCAAACAACCTTCAATTGGACCATTGACGGCTTCTCCTCACTTCTCGACAAGGGTGAAGGATGGACATTCTCTAGGGGGTTTGAGATCATGGGCGCGAAATGGTACGCTTAACAGCTGCTCTTGTCTATGCTTTCTGTTGAATCCCTTTAAACAGAAGGTTTCAACTTGATATTTTTAACATCAACTTGGTTCATATCGTGCTCGAAAAGCCGAATGGCTTCGGGAGCATGGCCCTGGCCAAGGCCGACAACAGAAATGCCATCCTTTTACATCTAACCCTGCATCCCTGCATATAGAGGTTTGTGAGAGGTTTCTGTAAGAACGTTTTGAAATAGAGAACATGGTGAGCGTTCACCAATCTCATGAACAAGCTACTATATCAGTGACCTGTCTTGACTTGTTTGCAGGTACTTAGAACTGAACCCGATGGTCAAAAATGGTGGCGAAGAGGAGGAATATGTCTCTCTCAGGCTTGAGCTCGCAAAAAGTTCAGTGAAACCCGACATTATCATTGAGGCATCTTTCATCTTCGTGATATATGACCAGTCCTATGGAAAGCACAGGAAACATCAAGGTAAAGTAGCAAGCTACACCTGATAGATAGATATAACTGGAATGCTCCATACATTGGCTCAAAATCAACCTGGTTACACTGTAAGCTATAAACTACAACGTTTGTTTATGTTTTTCTTCAAGAATGCTTTACATTTTTATTTACACTCTTTGACCCAATTCCTCCCTGGTTAAATTGCCAGGTATAACTTACGACCTATAATATTTGTTTTTAAGTAAAGCATTCTGCTTCTTTTCATGTCTCCATTTAGTTTTTATCTGGAAACATTCACGTTTTCGATTTTGATTCCATCTGCAGCCATATTTTGCTTCAGGTAAAATCCTTTCTCATTACAAACAGAAGCATTATACTTTAATTTTCTTTCGGGTGCAGTTATTACCCACAGCTTTCAGACTGCCAGCACAATCTCTGGAACCTCACGCATGATAGCCCTCAACACACTGAAGAAGGAGTCCTCACAATTTCTTGTCAATAACAGCTGCATCTTCGGTATTGAGTTCATCAAGTTTTCCACTGTGAAAACCAAAACGACATCAGAAACTGCTGTTTGTCCAGGAGATGAACATTTTCAACGAGGCCAAAGTTCACACTTGGGAAATCGAGGATTTCTATGCACTGAAGAACCCAGACTACTCACCAAAGTTTGAAGTTGGTGGATACACTTGGTAATAACCTCTTCATCATGCAATGCTTGGCAACAGTACATGACTGAATATTAACAATGACAGCTGTATTTCTGTTACTATCCTATGCATAATTTTATACCATATTTAATACAGGTGCACATCATTCTGAATTATGCAATGCTGTCCAATTTGCAGGCTTATCCGTATGTGTCCATCTTACGATGGGAACTACCTCTCCATATTTCTGAAAATGAAAAGGTCAGATCTTCTCTCCAAAGACTCTGCGAACCTGGTTGAAGTTACTTTATCCATCAAAGACCAGGAAAGTGATAAGCACGAGAAATTTAGCAGACCAGGTTGGCCATTTTAGCAGAAATTTGCTCGATGAGCAGCAGTCTGGATGCTAAATTATCATCACGTATTTCTTAATTTGTTTAACTGGGAATTGCAGGCCGGTGCCAGTTCTCAAACAGCTCTCGTACCTGGGGATGGAATAAGTTCATCACGCTAGAGGATTTCAAAGACGCATCAAATGGCTATCTCGTCAAAGGCAAGTGTTGCATTGAGGCTGAAGTCGCAGTCGTTGGCTTCTCCAAGACAGTAGTTCCAGTAATTTGTGGCAACAAATTATAAGTTCTATTATTGCTAGAACCGGCTATATAAATCCTTCCCTACCCTGTCTGCATGCTTGAAAACTTGAATATCCAAACAAACCAGCCCTTTAGGAACAATTCTGTCAAGTATGGCTAAGATATGCAGCACAAGTTTTTTCTTTTTCTTACTTGAAGGTTATTCTAGTAACATATTCTGGTGTAGTAGCAAAATCATGTAATTGAATGACTGCTGCGGCATGTTCTTTTTTTCAAGACTCTTTACTCCGTATGTTTTTGTGGAACAACTTAGTCGCTGCTCATACTCGGATTATAATCTATACTCAGGCGCTTAGTGTATGTGGTAATTTAGCATGAGTTATCAGTTACGACTTTACTGCGAGGCTAGATAAGGCGTTTGGATGCAGCAAACAACTACAGTAGTAGGCAGTAGCCACTATCAAGCAGGGCTTGCAGCTTGCCAGAAGTTACACAGAAAGCGCGCACAAATCGGTGCCGTCGTCTGCCGTGCCCAAGTTTGGAAATCTTTCTCCGCGTTTTTACCGAGAAATCTTCATCAGCGGCCTTGTCCATCAGGGATAGAACCAAAGTTGCGCTAGGCGACGACTAAGGCGCGCCTAGGCGCGATTAATCGCTGGGCGGAGGGTACTCGCCTCGACTACGGGGGTAGGCGGACATCTGGGCGCTAGGCGGATCTAGGCGGCGATAGGCGGCGACTGGGCGGTGACGAGGCGGCGCGGAGCCGAGCTAGGCGGCGCCGAGGCGGGGGCGGAGCTTGCGATGCCAATTTTTCCCGCGGATGCGGACGCCGCGGCCAGGCGCGCGCGGATGGATTCGGCGGCGCGAAAACAAGCGGCAAACGGGAAGGATAAGAGGGAGAGGAGGCACTTCCCGCCTACAGTTTTGTCCTCCCGCCGGAAGACTTCCTCGCCACCGCCCGCCGGTCTTCTCGCCGGAGGTCCTGCGGCCGCCGCGTCGCCGTCTCCTCAGTCCCCGCCAGCAATCCTACCCGGCGCACCGCTCCCCGCCCCAAGGTTAGCCCCCTCCTCTGCTTCTCTCCCCTCCCCCGGGTCCCTTCCCCTGCTCCTCTCCCCTCCCCCGGCGGCTGCTCCCTTCCCCTGCTCCTCTCCCCTCCCCTCCCCCGCCAGCAGCTCCTCCTCCTCCCCTGCTCCTCTTCCTGTCCCTTCCCCTGCTCCTCCTCCTCCCCAGCTCCTCTTACCGTCTCCTCCTCCCCTGTCAAATTGTCCTCTGTTCCTCCCTGTCTAGCATGTTGTTATAATTTTGTGATTGCCTGAATGCATAGGATGTCGACATTAGAAGCTGCAGCTACACCTGAAATTGAAAGTGAAACAGCGGCAGTGAATCTCCTGAAAAGGAATTCGGATGATGTCGGATGGCAATATGGGGTTCTTGTTGATGTTAACAACAAGGACAAGGTGAAGTGCAAACTCTGTGAGAAGGTGATGGCAGGAGGGATTTATCGATTGAAGCAGCATGTGGCCCATGAAAGAAAGAATGCGACGAAATGCAGCGCTAAAACACCACTGGCTCTGGAGGCTAGAGAGAAGTGCAAGAAAGCACTAAATGAAGCAAAGGGGAAGAGGGAGGAGAAGACTGTTCGTGAGCTAGAACTTAGAGAGGAAGTTAATGTATCTAGGGTTGGAGAGTCAGAAGAAGTCACTTGTGTTGGAAGTTCAGAGCCTCACAAAGGCACGTGCTATTGATCCTAAAGCTACCAAGTCTGAATCTTTGAAGCAACAGCAGCTGAACAAGGAACTTTGGAAAGAAAGAACACATGAGGTGCATAAGTACATTGCAAGATGGGCCCTATACACATGGTAAATTACTAGTATATAATTCTGCATTTACATTTTAAAATTCATTAGATGTTGGCATTCCTGTACTGAACACTAATTAGGCTTCTTTTTATTGGCAGCAATACCTTTCAATGCATGTGACAATGATGAATTCAAGCAAATGTGTGAAGCAATTGGACAGTTTGGACCTGGATTGGAACCTCCGTGTCGGGATTCACTGCGAGAGGGATTGCTGGAAGAAGAATATGCAAGAACCAAGAGTTTGGTGCAAGAACGTGAAGCTGAGAAGTTGAAAAATGGGTGCTCTATTATGATTGATGCTTGGTCAGATAGGAAGAGGAGAAGCATAATGAATCTGTGCACTAATTGTGCTGATGGAACCACCTTTATCAGCTCAAAAGAGATGTCAGATGTGTCACACACAAGTGAAGTCATCTTTGAACTAGTGGACAAAGCAATTGAAGACATTGGTCCAGAAAATGTGGTGCAAGTAGTGACAGACAATGCCTCTAAAAACATGGGAGCAAAGAAGCTATTGCTTGAGAAGAGACCACAGATATTTTGGAGCTCTTGTGCAACTCACACAATCAACTTGATGCTGCAAGGAATTGGCAACATGACTCGGTTCAAGAAGGTGATTGAGCAAGCAAAGTCATTTACCATATTTGTCTATGGCTACACAAGAACATTGGAGTGCATGAGATACTTTACAGAGGGGAAAGAGATAGTAAGGCCAGGTGTGACTAGGTTTGCATCAACCTTTCTCACTCTGAACAGCATAAAAGAGAAGAAGGACGAGTTAAGAAAGATGGTGGTTCATAGTAGGTGGGACACATTGAGGGATGTGAAATCAAAAAAAAAGGAAAAGAGGCCACAGCAACTATATTGAGTCCAAACTTTTGGAGGGATGTGAATATGACATTGTCTGTTTTTGAGCCATTGGTCAAACTCCTTTGTTTGGTTGATGGGGATGTGAAGCCATCAATGGGTTTTGTTTATGGAGAACTACTAAAGGCAAAGAGAGAGATCAAAGAGGCCTTTGGCAATAGTGAGCCCCGGTTCAAGGAGGTAATTGCTGTTGTTGACAAGAAGATGAAAGGAAGACTTGATTCTCCATTGCATCTGACAGCTTATTTGCTGAATCCACACTATAGTTATAGTAACCCATCCATCTTTGATGAGCCCACAATAACAGAAGGGTTTATATCTTGTGTTGAGCAATTTTATTATCATGATGAGGACAAGCAAGATCAGGCTGCCAACATTGAACTAAAAAAATTTCAGAATAGAGAAGGATCATTAAACAAGAAGCTCGCAAGGCTTTTCAAAACTTTGATTACAACCCAGGTAGAGGTATCAGTTATTAGATGGATGTTGCTGTTTTCATCTAACAATATATTTCTTGTGACCGCTAACTAATGATGTTGTTTTTCTTTTATTTCAGCATCATGGTGGCGGCTGTGTGTAACTGAAACACCAGCTTTACAAAAGATGGCTACAAGGATCCTATCTTTGACATCAAGCTCTTCTCGTTGTGAAAGAAATTGGGGTGGGTTTGAAGGGGTTAGTACCTATTTTGTTTTGACCATTTCAGCAGCATTACAATTAAATTGCAGAACTGAAAATGCTTTTATTTCTAATTTATAGATACACACTAAGAAAGAGAAATAGACTTACTACAACCCGCCTCAACAAGTTGGCCTATATTCAATTCAACTCCAAGCTGCTTAATAAGAGAGAAAAAATCAAGTCAAAGAAAATCAGCGATGTTCTATTGTCTAGTGATACAACAGAAGCTCAAGGTTTTCTCCAAGAGGGTGGAGATGGTTGTGCATTAGTTGTCTTTAGAGATGAAGAAGATGAGATGGAAGGTACAGGGATACCTTGGGATGTTATTGGAGAGGCAGTGGGAGCAGAAGAACAACTTCAGCCACGTAGAAGTGCAAGATTGAGGGAGCTCTATGAAGGAGAAGAGTTTGAGTCTGAAGAAGAAGAGTTTGATGACGACGAGGATGATTCTTGAAGAAGAAATACAGATGGTAGTGAAGCCTTTTGTACCATGTCATGGTCGTATCTTATGAACTGCTATTGTAGTGTTGTGTGACTATGTCTGTGATGTGTGTGTCTTCTTTTGCGACTTGTGAGAACTAAGAACTATATGATGATGTCCTTTATTTATAAATTGTGTTGTGCACTTATACTGCTGTTTGTGCTTCAAAATTTGTAATTAGATGCTGCTGATATGGTCTGGTTGTAACACCCTGCTTTTTAAGGCCTATAAAAATACGAGCTTTCTAAAAAAATTTCTTTAATTTAACCTAACTTCTTTCCTAACAATATTTCAAAATATATTTCCTAAATTAAACTATGCATTGAACCAAACATGTGTGTTGCATTGAATGCTTAGACCCCCCCCCCCCCCCCCCCATTTACTCTAAGTAGAAACTCTGTCACATCCCTTCCCCAATCTTATTAGAATTAATATTCAAATCCAATTTGAATATTAAGTCCTATTCCAAGACACCTCCAAAATAATGTCCATTCTAAAGCTATACCTCAAAACTCTTCTCAAATTTGAATCCTTATTCAAATTTGAACTCAAACTCTAATCCAAATAAATAGAAAACCATTCAAAAGGATAAATGGGCCAAACATTACTTCCGGCCCAGCCAGCACCGCGACCCATTTCAGAAGTCCACTTCTTCCCCTCAAACTCTCTTCTTCGCCCAGCCACCCGCCTCCCTCGGCCGGCCCACGGCCCAGTCCGCACCGCGCCACCTTCTCCTTTATTTCCCTCGCGCGCGGCCCAGCCCGCCTCCCTCTTCCCTGGCACACACGGCCCACGTCCCCCGTCCTCCTTCTTCCTCCCTTCCTCCTCTGTTTAGCGCCGCCGCCGCCTGCTAGCGCCGCCGCCGCCAGCATAGCTCCGTCGTGCGCCGGCGTTGCGCTCTCCGCGCCTCTTCCCCACCACCGGATCCGCATCCCAGCGCCAGCAAGCCACGCCGCCAGCCGTAGCCCCGCGTGACCTCACCTTTCCGCCCAACGCTCTTCTTCCTCCCCATTTAATGCGCCGCCGCAACCCTTCCCCGCCGCCCGATCGCCGGCCATCGGCCGGGATCAACCGGAGGACGGCAAGCGCGACACGTGGTCGCACCACGGACTTCCAACGCATCCAGGGTGCGGCGCCGACCACTCCCGCCGGCCCAGCCCAAGGTCACCGCCGCCGCCGCTGTCATGTCATTCCCCGGCGCCACGCGCCGAGCTACGCTCGGTCTCCTCCCCCCTCCCCCCCCCCCACAATGTGGCAGCACCGCCGGCATCTCCCCGGCCTACAAATAGAGGGCCTGCCCTCCTTTCCCCTGCACAACCTCGCCGGAGCCGAGCTCGGGCCTCCCCTCCACCACGGCCGCGCCGCCCCGTCACCCTCCCTCCTCTGCTCCAAGCGCCACCGTCGAGGCACGTCGGCAAGCACACCGCTGGCCCTGCTCCGACCGCTCGGCCGTGGCTGACCGACACGCCGCCGCACGCCGCCACCGCACCCAGCCACCCCCGACGCCGAGCGCCACCACGCGCATGCTACCTCCGCCACAACGAACCCTTTCCACCACCGCGGACGTGGTCTCGCCTACACGGCCACCGCCGGCACCTGCCGCACCCGGCCGCACCGCCACCGCACTGGCAGCATGGCGTCGTCCCTCCCTGCATTGCGACCCTTGGCACCGCATTGCGCCAACGCCGCCGTCGAGATAGGCCACCCCGCGCGTCGCGCCCGCCGCGCACACACCGCGCGTGCGCCTTGCGCCATCGCCGGCGCTGGCCACCGCAGCTCGCCGTCGGCCGCTCCCCACCGCCCACGGGCCATCCTCCACTCCTTTCCCTGCTCCGCCGGTGAGAAGGAAACAGAGGAAAAGTGGAAGGGGAGGAAGACCGACGGCTGCCGCCCAACGCCGTCTTCTCCCCTGCCTCCTCTCGCTGCCAGGTGGGCCCAAGACGGTGTCGGCAGGTGACGCCGTTGCCGGACGCCGTCTCCCCTTCCCCGGTCGCTGCCACGTGGGCCCGAAGCCAACGGCGTCGGCCCTGCCACCGCGCGCGTTCCCCCCCCCCCCCACACACACGTAGACTTGGTCCGCATGGACCGAAGACGCGTGAGCCGCACGGTCCACCGAGCCGTGAGCACGGTGCACCGCATAGTACCCCGGCCGGACCCCACGTTGACGTCTGTGCTGACCTCGGTGTCCCCCTGAAAATGCTAGGTACACCCCAATCCTTGCACACAAACATTTGTTTAGAGCATTTCCTCCACTCCAAAAATTTCCCAAATTTTCTCAAAAATATTAGGAATATTTCTAAACCTATTAGAGCCATCTAAACCATTTTAGGATATCTCTTAACCCCAAATCCCAAAAGAGTAGCTCTCATCCAATAGAAAAGCTCCATTAGTGTACACCAAATATTGCCAATCCTATCCCAAAGCTCCATAAAATTCTCATGAATTTCCATAAATACTAGGGATTACTCTAAGCATTTCCATATGCCTTGTCTCCCTAGGATTTATACCCTAGCTCCAAATCCCAGTCGCACTCTCTTAATGTCCCGCCGAAACCCCGTCCAAAGCCCAGCGGACGCTGTTTCGCCGCCCGATCAAAACCCTGGGTTTTGGTAAAACCCTAGCCGTTGTGATACCCAATTCCATTCCGATCCATTAATTATTTAGAAACTTATTTCTAAATAATTAATATAATTATACCTTAATTATTTGGGGTTATTGCTTAGCTGTCCAACAACCCCAACCCCACTATTCCAAGCCCCTCTTAGAAGCCACTGTCATCCGGGGATTATCTCTAAAAAATTCATATAACTCCCCGACCATTCGATCATTTCCATGGAAATTACTTATTAGTTTCCCTGGAGATCCTGTTCCTTTGAATCCATTAGTTATTTACCGTAATTAATGGATTATCTCCCAATAATCATAATATCTCCTTTTTATCCTTTATTTCTATTCTATAGAAATTGATTGGTGTATTGTTACACTGAATGTTATTTTCCCTGTTTTATTGATCGTTAGGTCAATGGTGCGACCAGGCTCCGATCAAGATGTCGAAGCTCCAGAAGACCAGAAGTCCAAGCCTGGTCAACATCGAATACACGTACGCATTTAGCGGACGTCCAAGTACCGTCCATGAAGGCAAGTCCTGGCAACCAACTCCTTGGTCATCCCAGTCTCAGTTCCTGCATAATAAAATCAACCAAGTTAATAATATGGCCTGCATATTTTATTAAATCCTAAGGAAAGCCCTCTATATTTCACCCCACCTTGGTTTAGAGCCATTTCTAGCCAACCAACCCATTAATAACCCCGGTAACGACCCGTCGATGACCGAGCGTTATTTAGAAGTAGATTTCTTAGGAACTTTCTGAACATTTTGTTATTTTGAAGAGCTTCAGAGAGAAGAGAGTGAATGCTGGAATTAATATAAAATGAACCGACTAAGAATAGAACCCCATAAGGACGGACTTGCGAGTAAGGGAGGCAGCCTCGGCAGAGGATCCTGCCCCAAAGGCTTACTCTGGTCACATAAGGACCGGTTCCCGGGAGAGTATTTCTAATGTCAGTACCGCCGTACGGGCCAAAAAGGACATAGCCTTCGGGAATGACCTGTAATGTGAGGCCTTGATCCACACCCTGCTAGCAGATCCTAGCCAATCCATCCCAATGAGCCGTATGATTGGTGCAGAGTGCCGACCGGTGAACTGGGTAGCGCCTGGTGCCTAGTTGTGCACGCGCCAAGTCGGGAAACAGATGTACTGGAGACAGCCCCAGACAGAGGGCTGAGACTGGGCGGCACGGGTTGACTAGAGTACAGGGTCGGAGACCCTGAGGGCCGAGGGCCCTAATTTATGAGCTCATACCCGGGTCAATATCCGCGAGGCAGATGATTAGTAGCCCCTGTTTAGCCCCCAGTACTATCTGTGGCTGGACCTAGGGAATGCTGTCTGGAGACAGACACTGGCGGGTAAGGATCTCGTAGGTCGGCACCGCCTTTCGCGAGGGTATGGGCTAACTGACCGTATGGCATAGGGTACACGCTCTGCAGAGTTAATAACTTATCCGGATAGCTGTGGCTCACGGTCATGAGCCCATATAGTCAAAGCCCCCGTTGATTAGAATTCACCTTTAGTAATAAAATATGAGATAGTGAGATGGGCGGAGGCCCAAGGGAGCGAGGCATAAGCCGACCCAGAAGGACCCTGACGGTCTCTGAGATGGAACTAAAATATGGGGACTGGCAGGGATGAGAATTCCCCTCCAGGACCAAAACAACATATTAATCTCCTTTCCCACCCCCTGTTTATAAACATAACATTACTTTACATTTCCACCAAATATAACCCTTACACCTCACCCCCATGCATGCATTATAATTCTTGCTCCAGGCTTGCTGAGTACCAATCATAGGTGTACTCAGCCTTGCTTTCAATTGTACAGGTACATGGACAAGTAGGGCACCTCGGTCCATTCCCTCCCTGGAATGGGTCATAATGCCACTCTCCGCTAAGGCGAAGGTAGTTACTCCTTATTTGCTGCGCTTTTATTGCTTCCGATTCTAACCCTGTGTAAAACCGGTATCAGCGTACTGATCCAGGGACTGATACAGGTGATTAGAGGACATCCGAAGGATGGTCCCCACACTGGTCATGGATGGGAGGTGGCTGAAATCATTCAGAATCAGATAAGTGACATCTTTTTACGAACTGCTTGCTGTCTATTGAGTATTTAGTATTTACATGCTGTCAAAATGTGTTGTAGGAGCTAGGAATATGCAAGACTAAGCCACCAAGGCATCAGGTATGTCTACTAGCCCTCTGTTTTATTTACTGTAACCTATACATTCAGCATTTTTGCTATATATACACAAAATATATATAAGTTGTGTACTAAATTGGCAAAACGCCTAGAAAAACGCCTAGGAACGCCTAGGCTAGCCTAGGCACTAGGCTAAGGGTCAGTGCCTAGAATCCTCCTAGCGCCTAGCAAAACTTTGGATAGAACTCGACACGCTCTTCCAGACGGACGCCGTGTTCGCCGCCCTCGGCGGGGGGCGGATGTGTTGGGCCAACGGACTACCGCCACGGCGTCCTCGTCCTCGACGCCGCCGGCGATGACCCCGTGCTCCGCTTCGTCCGGTTCCCGTTGGCCGAGTTTTGGGACGGCTTCCACGACGGCCGCGGGCTGCCGACGAAGTACCGAACGGGCCGTCTCTGGGGCTCTGGTTCGTTCGTCGACGTCGAGAGCTCCTCCTCCGGAGAGGGCACCGTCACGGCATGGACGCTGAGGAGTGAGGACGCCGGAGATGGAATGCACGAAGGAGCACACGCTCCGGTTCATACGGGCTCTTCAACATCCCGTTGGTACTATGAACTGCAAGAAAGGACAGATCGGCCATGAACAATTTGGACGACGATGAAGGCAACAAAGAGTAATGGGCTGATGAAGGACGCACCTCGAGCTGCTTGCCGAGGTTGACGAAGACACTAGCTGGGTCATAGATGTCCAACTGGGTCGCCCAGCACGACACTGCATGAACACACGGCTAAGTGTTGGAGGCGGAGAGGCGCATAGGTGTTGGAGAAGTGACCCGGGCTGCCGGCCATCGGCCGAGGTGATGTACAACCACCAATCGGAGAGGAAGAAGGCAAGAGGGAGGGGAAGGCGGGTGGAGACGAGGAGGTAGGCGACGGCTGAGGCGGGAGGCAAATGAGACAGGTTGGCCGCCTCCCGCGGCTGTTTATATAGTTGGCTGGCATAGTAGGCCGTCGTTGGCGGGCCTCCAACGGCCGCTAGTAGGTCGGCGGCCTGTCACAGCTAGCAGGTCAAATTAGTAGTGTTTAAACACTATGGCATCATTTTAGTATCGTGCGTCATGCCGCCTATTGTGTCCGGGCCATTTGGACATCCATACACTAGGTACGGGCTCGATTTTTCTCACTAGGAAGTAGAAATTGGTATTTTTTTACTAGTATGCGGAGCATCGCTGTCACCTCCATTTCTGACAAATGGCATGTGGGCTCCTCTTTTTATCATAAAGAAAGGGTGACTACTCTCTTCGTTCTAAAGTACTATACTAGGTCTTTTTAATTTTTCTGAGTTTATAGATTTTGCTATGCATATAGATACAACGTATATCTAGCAAAAGTTATGAAACTAAAATAGAAAATCTAAAACGACTTACATTTTGAAAAGTAGGGAGTGCATATTATCTTGTTAGTTGTTAGAATTCACCCGGGCTGATTGGTTATTGGCTTATTCTCGCCATTAGGTAAGAAAAAAAAACGTGGCAAAATTTGGGCAATGTCGAATTCTATGCCACTAAAATGGCATTTGCTTTATGACCACGGACTAATTTTGAATGGCTAACAGTTTGACCGCCCGATTTGTATAAAAAAAATGTCAGCAACGCCTCTTTTTTCTCTTAGCATGCGCGGTCAATTCTTGGCTTCGAAACGAAACAGGGATCAAATTTGCTAGACAAGGTTAAGTTTTTGCAGAGTTGGATTGTTAATAAACATGATCTTTTTCCCCTTCTCTCTTGCATCTACAACCGGTGCCATTTGACGAAACCATTGGAATTTTTGCGTGGAACTTTGTAGCATCAAACAAATATAGTTGATTTCGTTAATCTGAAGATCTATGGTTCTTGTAGTAGATTGGAAGAAAAAAGCTCTGCACTGTAATACGTTTTTATTTATGTCACTCGCATACGCTCTGTTCGTTTGGCAGGAGTGAACTGAAAAGTCTATTGATTTTGACTGATTTTAGGCTGATTTAATAGTGTTCTGTGAAGGAAATAATCTGCAGGGCTGGGCTGATAAGCCAAACGAACAAAGCGTGACCGTTAGATCAACAATGAACCATCTAAATTAGGCCTTTAGTTCCACACCAATTTTTTTTTCACCCATCACATTCAAGAGAATTACATGCATGGAGTATTAAATATAGAAAAAAATAACCCGGATGGAGACGAATCTAATAAGCCTACTTAATCCATGATTTGCAACAGTGATGCTAAGCCTATGTTAATTATGGATTAATTACCCTCTAATTATGCTAATTAGATTCGTCTCGCGATTTACATGAGATATGTAATTAGTTTTATTATTAGTCTACGTTTTTGCCTAAATTTTTTTGGAACTGGGCATAGCTTTCAGAATATTTCTATTTAGCTTGTAATATTTTTTAGGATAAAGTTAGAATACCTCTTATTAAGAGCAACATTTACAAATTGGACTGGTGAAACACTTTTTTTTTCTTAAGCAAGCACAATACTATTCCGACTGCTAAATAGACCAGTCGTATGTCTACTCAAAAAAAAAAAAAAAAGATACCAGTCGTATGGCCTCAACTAAATCTGAAAGAACGTGCATGTCCCAATAACATTTTCTCTGAAGAAGTATCGCAACAGGCCACCAACATTCCAAGCAAATAACCGAACAAACAAAGAAAGAAAATATGGCGATTTTTTCCCCCTCCCTCGGCCGTGCTGTGTGAAAAGGGAGCCCCCGCATCAATCATCCCACCGGCCCACCCCCTCACTCCTGCTCACCTCCCCAGAAAACCCCATTGCAGCTGGTCCAAAGCTTCCGATCTCCGCCGAGGAAGCATCCCGAGGTGAGCAGTGAGCTTCATCACCCACGAATCCGGTATTCTCGCTGTTTCTGCTTCCGATCCTTGTAGATGTACTTCCTTAATTGTAGCATGTTCTGCGATCGCGGACTGCAAGAGCGCACTTGCGCCGACGAGAAGCAGCAAGAAGAAAAGGGGAAAGATTTCGGAAATCTTGTAGCGTGGAAGGTGGAACTATCTTAGGGTTACTGGGGATTTTCGTGGTTTAGATGGGTTCCGGGCTTTGGGAATGCAGGTTCTTGCTTTCTTGATAGGAGGGTTTCCTATCAGTATTGGGAGTAAAATTCATTTCTTTCTAATCTACCATTCCGTAGCCCACCAAGAATAAATTCCACCATTTCGTAGACTGTTTTTACCTGTTATTTCACTTGAGACCCTTAATTTGTTGTTTCCTACTAATATGTAAGATTCCATTTAGTTTGTAACTTCACAGCCTGTATTGTTTGCTAATGGCATGGAAATCGATCTCAATTGCAGAGGATTCCTGTAAAAGGAAGTGGGCGAGCCATGGGCAACTCTTGCACCACTGGTGCTTTTTTTTAAGATAATGAAATAGAATTCAGCCTTGGCCTTCAAAGAAGGCTACGGCCCTTATTACAATCATGGCAGCACCACCGTCTGCTCAAAACCTCAGGGAAAACATAGAAGGAATGATAAAGCGCACGACAGAGTTCAGACAGGGTTTAAGTATAACTCAGCCTATTACTAAACCTCCATCTATGTTGTGCGAAAATCTGCATGACCAAAGCTTCAAGATGCCGGCATACATTTATTATCATGTTCTTGTCATCCTCAAGTCGCTGCATTTGGCTCCAGAACCGTAGCCAATGTGTTCCCCTAAATAAAACCTGCATAAAAGTTTTCATAGGAGATTTATCAAAGACCAAATCATTCCTACTTAGCCAGATAGCCCAGCAAAATGTCGATGCTCCCACTAAACATTTGTTCCTTAGCTTAGAATCCATTCCATTTAGCCAAGAACCAAACAAGTGCCTAATATTACGTGGAGAATGCAAGCCTAAACCAATTGAAACCACTCTCCATAAGAATTTAGCATAATGGCAGTCAAAGAAAAGGTGTTGTATTGATTCATTTGAATTACAAAATAACACTTCAAACTACCATGCCAATTTCTTTTAGCTAGATTGTCCTTTGTAAGTACCACCCCATTTTGTAAGTACCACATGATAATCTTAATTTTGAGAGGCATCTTTAATTTCCAAATGGCTTTGTGCTGATGTATAATACCATTGTTCATAAGGGTTTTATACATTGATTGTACCGAAAAGACTCATGATTGCCCGGCATTCCATCTAAAACAATCATTACTATTATTTAGATTTACATTCATAATACGGGCAACCAAGTTATGCCACAAAACGAGATTAGCACCAGTAATAGTCCTTCTAAAGGAGATATTTAGTGGAATCCTATCAAAGACATAAGCAACAGTGGAATGTTTCTAGCGTACAATATTATATAAGGTTGGGTATTGCCTTTTTAGAGGAGTAGTCCCCAGCCATGAATCCTCCCAAAACCTGATGCATCACTGGTGCTGGTAAGCACTAATGTTTTTCCCCCTATTTTCCTGCTTATTGCTTGCATTGCTGTGCTATAATCTTTGGTTCATCATACTGCTGTTGGACTGATCAACATTGCTCATCTTGCAGTAGGATTTTTTCTCCTATAACAGGGGACTACTTTAAGTTTTTGTTCTGATGTTTCATACAATTTTTCTTTCTGACACTATTTTTAGGACGCTTGAACGTGACTTCTTTTCCATCAGAGCAGACAACCTTCAATTGGACCATTGACGGCTTCTCCTCGCTTCTTGACAAGGGTGCAGGATGGACACACTCTAGGGTGTTTAAGATCATGGGCATGGAATGGTATGCTTTTTGTTCAGCATCAACTTGGTTCGTATCATGCTCGAAAAGCCAAATGGCTTCGGGAGCATGGCCCTGGAAAGGCCGACAATAAAAATGATACCTTTTACATCTAACAATGCATATAGTGGTCTGTAAGAGGTTTCTGGAAGAACATTTTGAAATAAAGAACATGGCGAGCGTTCACCAATCTCATGAACAAGTATCTCAGTGTCCTGTCTTGATTTGTTTGCAGGTGCTTAAAACTGAACCCAATGGTCAAAAAGAGTGGCAAAGAAGAAGAGTATGTCTCTCTCAAGCTTGAGCTGGCACGAAGTTCAGTGAAACCCAACACTATCGTTGAGGCATCTTTCATGTTCTTGATATATGACCAGTCCTATGGAAAGCACAGGAAACATAAAGGTAAAGTGGCAAGCTACACCTGATAGATATATGTTACTGGAATGCTCTATACATTGGCTCAAAATCGACCTAGTTACACTATAAGCTATAACCGACAACGTTTGTTTATGTTTTTTTCAAGAATGCTTTACATTTTTATTTACGCTCATTGACCGAATTCCTCCCTGGTTAAACTGCTAGGTATAACTTGCAATCTATAATATTTGTTTTTAAGTAAAGCTTTCTTCTTCTTCTCATGTCTTTTTAGTTTTTTTCTGGAAACATTCACATTTTCAATTTCGATTCCATCTGCAGCCATATTTTGCTTCAGGTAAAATCCTTTCTCTGAAGAAATAGAAGCATTATGCTTGATTTTTATCTTTTTGTGTGCAGTTATTACCCACAGCTTCCATACTGCAAGCACACGCTCTGGAACCTCACGCATGATAGCCCTCAACACACTGAGGAAGCAGTCCTCACGATTTCTTGTCAAGAACAGCTGCATCTTCGGTATTGAGTTCATCAAAGTTGCCACTGTCAAAGCCAACACGACATCAGAAACACTGTCTGTCCAGAAGATGAACATTTTCAACGAGGCCAAAGTTCACACTTGGGAAATCGAGGATTTCTATGCACTGAAGAACCCAGACTACTCACCGGAGTTTGAAGTCAGTGGATACACTTGGTAATAACCTCTTCATCATGCAATGCTTGGCAACAGTACATGACTGAATATTAACAATAACAACTGTATTTCTGTTACTATCCTAAGCATAATTTTATACCATATTGCTTTTCGAAACTTGGCCATTAATACAGGTACACATCATTCTGAATTATGCAATGCTGTCCAATTTGTAGGTTTATCCGTATGCGTCCATCTTGCGATGGGAACCACCTCTCCATATTTCTGAAAATGAAAAGGTCAAATCTTCTCTCCAGAGACTCTGCGAACTTGGTTGAACTTACTTTATCCATCAAAGACCAGGAAAGTGACAAGCACAAGAAATTTAGCAGACCAGGTTGGCCTTTTAGCAGAAATTTGCTCGATGAGCAGCAGTCTGGAACTCTGGATGGTAAATTATCATCACGTACTCCGTATTTCTTAATTTGTTTAACTGGAAATTGCAGGCCGGTTCCAGTTCTCAAACAACTCTCGTACCTGGGGATGGAAGAAGTTCATCACGCTAGAGGATTTCAAAGATTCATCAAATGGCTATCTCGTCAAAGGCAAGTGTTGCATTGAGGCTGAAGTCGCAGTCGTTGGCTCCTCCAAGACAAAGTAGTTGCCTTTCAGTAATATGTGGGAAATATAAGTTTTATTATTGTTTGCTTGAAAACTTGAATATCCGAACATATCAGCCCTTCAGGAACAATTCTGTAAAATATATGTGCTTTTCACCTTTGGATGATATATCTTATAGCTAAGATTCGCAACTCAAGTTTTTTTTTCTTACTTGAGGTTATTCTAGTAACATACTCTGGTTGAGATCTTAGTAGCAAAATTATGTAATTTAATGACTTCTGCGGCATTTTTTTATTATTTTTTGATATCAAGACTCCTTACTCCGTGCGTGTTTCGTGGAACAGTAGTCGCTGCTGATACTGGGATTATAATCTACACATTTGCAAAAAATTTCCGATTTAGCTTGAGTTATCAGTTACGACTTTAGCTGAAGGCTAGATAAGGTGTGGATCTGATGCAGCAAACGACTAGCAGTAGTAGCCATTATCAAGCAGGAAGGCTTGCAGCTTCCCAGAAGTTACACTGAAAGGGAAGATTTTTTGAACAAAATCGCGGGGGGGGGGGGGGGGGGGAGGTCCCCACCTACATTCATTCATGACTTTGGAGTAAATCCGTACATGTACTCCTGGCATACCAGGGAGAGGATACAGGGGAGAGAGATAGAAATTACTGAAAGGGAAGATGAAACAGACTGGTTCATGAGGTTATAGAACTCGGCAAAATTATGAGAAAGATTTCCGAACTTTCTTTCTCATCAGGAATAGAACTCGGCACGCTGCATTTCGGAGCCGCAAAGAGGTTGGAACTCTTGGCACGTCGATTCCACTTGTCTCCTCTTGCCAGATGCAAAACAGTACAACACGACTCCGACTTGGACTCTGCCCGCCAGTCCTCTTCGTCGAACCCATGCATCATACTGGGACAGGGCGGAGAGGGAGACGACGCCGCCGCGCCCATGGCCTGCTCCTCCTCCGCACCCGCTGTCTCCAGGACGATCAACGGCCGGGAGGTGCGCGTGTCCCTCCGCCTCGCGGCCTCCTACGTCGTCCTCGACACCGACGACTGCGCCTACGGCGGCGAACCCGAGGTCGTCGCCGCCGACGGCGACCTCCTCCTCATCCACATGCTAAGGTGAAGAAAATCTAAAAGTATTGATCTTCTAAAAGTATTGGTCTGTTGTTGCTGTGTTCATGCAATGCAGTGCAGTACAGTACAGCAGTAGCCATGTCAGGGCGACACATATTTGCCGACCTCACACCAGAACAATGGCGCGTTGCCTAATATCTCAGTAACGTTACGACGGTTACGTAATACTCCGTATCTCAGTAGCATCACCGTCAGATTCTTCAGGCCCGGCTTTCTTCTGCAACATGTCGCACGATCTGAAGGACCCGCTCCTCATGTCCACGGTGGCCATCCAGCAGTCCCAACCCACCCACACCACAGCGTGCACGACGCCGTCCTCCTGCACGCTCACCACGGGGAACGTCGGCGTGACCCAGACCCGATCCTCCTCGTCCTCCTCCCCCACCAAGACCGGCGGCAAGACGGCGTCGTCGTCGAGCACCAGCGTGTGCTCCTTCTCCCACCCGAGCTCCGGCGGCGTCCGCAGCGACCACGTCGTTATCTGTACCTCCCCCACTCGCCGTAGCTCTCGTACTTGTACCGGCTGTCGTCGACGTCGACGAACCAGAGGACGCCGCCGCCGTTGACGGACGCCCTCCTGTGTCTCGGCGTTAACGGGATGTGATCCTTCCCGGGGAAGCCCACGAACCGGAGCTCGGGGTCGTCGTCGGCGGCGGCGACGTCGCAGGAGAGGACGCCGCGGTGGTAGTCCGCCCAGCCTGCCGCTGACAGATAGGCCCCACGCCCCCGCTGACAGGTACTGACACGATCCCTCCGGAGGATAACGCGGCGTCGGTCACCCAGGTCGAAGCCCGGAGCACGACCCCGGCGCACTCCTCCTCGTCGGGCATGTCGAGCCGCCTGACCTCCCACCGGTCGGCCACGAAGGAGTACCGGTGGAGCTCGGTCACGTAACACCAGCATCCTCCTTCCAGGTTCTCGACGCGCGTCTGGAGGTCCGCCACGAGGAACTCCCCGTCGCCTCCGCCGCCTCGGACGCGGACGATGCCGGCGTGCACGCCGCCGCCCGTATGGAGTGCGGATACGGGACTCGTCGTGTTCTTCTCCGGCGGAGTAGTAGAAGCTTAATTAGAAAATTAACCTCTCCAAAATCTACTAGGAACATCTCTGAACCTCGAGCCCGAATGTTTTGGGCCAGTCAAGCACCCGAATTTCTTGTCCATCCTTTCTCAACATCTTTTGCAGCCACGACTTCTTGTACTGATGTGCACATGCCGCCGTTGTCCGTCATTGTTCCCCTGCCCGGACCTCTATTGAATTTTGCTAGATTTTCTTAACAAACCAGGTCCTGTGAAAGATTATTTCTTTTTCCCCTGCCCTCTGTAGCACTGAAAGAGAGGCGCTAGCAAGGGTTTAACTCCCAACTCTAGGGTGTTCCAATAACTGCAATGCCTATACCTAGTTTTGTGTATGGCCTTTTTCTCTGGGTGTATGTATGGTTCTTGTCTCATTCTGAAAGGCAACTCATGTGGTATGTCCTTGGAGATCTGGTACGACGTGATTACCCTCTTGAACAATGAAGGAGTCAGTCTACAAAAATCTGATAGCATGTGTCTCATATAAATGCTGATAATTTGATGCATCAGCCATAAGAGTAGTTGGACCATGAGGTCAGTCAACTACATGATTAGTACATCCCAATGATCTGAATTTGAGGCAGTCATGTATAGCTAATCAAACTACAAAAATCAGCTACCAAAAGATGATATTCCTTCCCTACAACAAAAGTCTGATAGGAGCCAACAGGGAAATTTGCAGGAACAGACTGAAATTTTAAGGGAAGTAATTAACGCCCAAATGGCTACTATTACAGTTCCAAAGTTCTTAATTTACATCTCACTCCACTTGACATAGACAGGGCGTTTCTTATTCGCGAACCACGTACTTCACACCGACAAGCCACCAGGAAGTCCCTCGAATAAAACATCACACTCAAACCAAAAGCGCACACATCACTCGTACAACGGAAATCACCACGACCAGGGTATAGTTTACAATGCCAAACTCAAACCAGGGAGCAACTTCTGCAGCTCCATCAAAGCAGCGATCGCAGCCCTCATTCAGACATGGCTCACAGCTTGACACCAGGGACATGAACCCACTCCAGCTGCACCACAATCAGGCCACTCTCGACATTCTTCAGCTTCAGAATCATGTCCTGGACGACCTTGCCATCCTTCCATTGAACATGGCTCTCTCCGCCAAGATAGTTTACGCCGACCGGATAGATTGTCTTGATCCTGGTCCCATTAGTGGCATGGCTCAGATTCAACTTTGCAGCATCGTATATGTCAGTTATGTTAATCTCAGCCACACCCATGCTGTCATCTGCTGTGAATTTGTCTTCATCAAAAACTTCCTGCATGGTATTAGCAATTCAAAAATCAAAAATAAATTTTCTGGCCATTGGGTAGCTAGAAATGTTTGTGGTCAACTCAGTTTATATCTGTAGTGAATTGGTGGACCTATGACACCAATGGTTCCTATCATCCATGTTTTTTATAAGGGGAAAATCTGTTCTCAAAAAATGAAAGCATTTTATGCTTTAGATTAAAAAATCGTTAATTTGTAAAATTAAATAATCTGTTGCACAATACTGTAGTGATCATGTCGTATTCCTGTATTTCCACAATATGTTCAGTTTTCGGAGAGCAAAGGTATTGAACCAATTGAAATAGCAAACTTACAAGGTGCACTGGCTTTGTAGGATTTGTCACTGAGAGCTGAAGTACTTCATTCCAGACTGGATTGGGATTCTTCTTCTGCACACTAGTCTTCAGCTTCTGTACCATCAGCAAAATGAAAACTTCCATCAGGCAAATATAGAATAACAGAAAGCCATAAATTGAATAAGCATCCATGACGTTGGAACTGAAGTCAACTGGATAAAATAGAACTGAAGTCATCAGTGCATTATATTATGCATTCAGTTAGCAATCGTGCAGTTCAGTAACAGTGGACCTAAGCTTTGACACCACACATGCCAATCATACAGAAACCAAACTATATTATGATAATAATTCATGAGTAACACGAAGAGACGCCATGTTAGCAAAATATCAAGAGTCAACCCCCGGGGAAATAAAACGGCTAGTAAGTAATTCACTAAGTAATACGCCATTCTGATCCTGGAAGCAGTATGCAGATCACAGAGGCGGTGCTGCTTGCAGTACAGATTCAGGCTTATCTTTTGCAAAGTTATGCAGGATCAGTCCTCAGTTAAGTAGAAATGTTACCAGTTACCACACGATTATTATTTGCTATCTCAAGGTGAATTTGGTGCAGGTTTTGCTTTCGTGCTCTGCCCCACAGTTCAATGTTCGCCAAACTGCAGCATAGCCCTTCCACAGGGGCATGCCTGATGGGGACTGGTTTAGTGAGTCCATGAGCAAGCTAGAACAGTAGTCAATCAGGCACAGTTTTGCCATCTGGCAATTCATTGCCAGGATTTCGATTCCCTCATCGTCGAACATCAATACTCAATAGAAAATCCTGGCATCGCGTTCGACATCTGCTTGGGTATCTGGGACGGACGCGAGCAGATTCGCGGCCCATACAGACAAACAGATAGACAGACGGGGCACCTAGGACTAGAAGATCGGGGAATATCGTCAGCCCATTATACAGACAAACAGATAGTCAGATTCGCCGCGGAGCTGACCGTTGACCGCGCACGGGTCGGCTCCGGGCCGATAACGGGGGGATCCAGCAGGCAATGCTGCGGAGAAGAAAGGGGACGACGCGGCGGGGGGGAAAGGGAGAGAGCGAGCGGGAGCGGGAGCGGGGACGGACCTGAGCGCCGTACTGGAGGACGACGTAGGGGTCGCTGGTGTGGGTGAGCGGGTCGGCGATGATGAGGTTGTTGCCCCGCAGCACGCGGACGTTGAGCTTCCCGATCGCCTCCTCCTTGGACGCCGACGCCATCTTCTCGTCGGGAGCTGAGGAATGGGGACAAGTCGATGCGGCGAGGGGCGGAGGCTCCGACAGTGGGGAGGGAAGAGGGGGTTTGGTTGGATGCGGCCAACGGCAGGCGGCCGGCGCCGGGTTTTATAGGCCGCGCGGCGCCTGCTGGAGGGGGCCTGGCCTGGCCCTGCCTCGTGGAGAATGTTGCGACCAATAATTGTGTGTGTTTTCTGCTGACAGAGAAAGCTGAAATTTTTAGTAGTACTGTATCTCCATCTCCCTGGTCCCTGAAATAGACGGTGCTCCTAGGATAAATTCCTAGTGTTATCGAATACTATTAAACTTAATATACGAAAATGAAATTGATGGAAGTGTTTAGTACTATCATTGAATGAATAAACAGTCATCTGTAACCCAGATGGTGACTCAGAAGAACCTAACAAACCATAGGTTAGTTGTTGTTTTTTTACTTTTCCAACTTGATAACGTCGGCTTCCTGTGAATTATCCCAACTGTTGTAGAAAGGAGAAACATCATGTCATATTCCTTTCGTCCACTCTGAAAGTTTTAAAATTTGTGCTTCTAAGTTCTAACGTGTAAAGTGACCTAAACAAGAGTACCCGCACATCCACACAAATAAAGAACGGCGAGAATTTCCTTCTTTGGAGGCTGATCAACTCAAAAACAAGTTTTTTTAAACAAAACTTAAAACAGAGGAATGTGGAGCTAGAGCTATGGATTTCGTCGCCACTTGCTTGTCTTCAACCGCGCATGGTTTCTAGAAGAATTTATTTGACATGTGCATCCGAACCAATAGAGGGCCAAAGGGACGTAAAGATAGCTAAAGGGACGAGAATTAGGGCCAAGTATTTTTTTCTCTTTTTTGGCACGTAATATATGAAAAGTGCAGCCAAGTGGAGACATGAAGACGGAAGAGAACAATGGGTAATGACGTTAAGGGTGACAGTGCAAATTTAATGATCGGACTCTAAACGGATCAGACCGAAATTATATACAAATTTGACCTATAAATAATTATGGCCGAGTTGGATCGTAAAGAGGCATAAGGACCATGACGCATTATCACCCCTGCGTGTTACTCCCTCCAGCGCACACGGCCAGAGCATGATCTAGTCTAATTAATAATCTAACCTGCTGGGAGGTCAAAACTGTAATCCAACACGGATTGGTGTGAAGGCGCTCTGACGTCTGTAATATGCAAGCACAGGTAAGGGGTTGGTGAGCTATGCGTGCTGATTGCTTTGTGATGACATCGCAGGCAGATTTTTCCAAAAAGAACGTGTTAACTGAACCAAATTTTGCAACACTGTCAAAATTGGCATCCGCGTCGCAATGCTGGGTGTAGCCGTGCAGTATGATCCTGAATTCCTGATTCCATGCAGAACCACAGTGACTTTCACGAAACTAGTGACTAAAATCTTAACATTACAATAGCAACGATCTGCCACGAATCATGGGCGTAGGAGACCTCGACCTGTATGTAGGCTGCAGCAGTGTCGTTTTCTGCCAGGATCACGCTCCGATCCCCCGGATAACCTTTGCGCCGTTGTTTATCTCCCCGTGGCCCCCGCGCTCGGAATTCGTCGCCGGGGAATGAACCCCTCACGCGCCACGCCACTTGTCACCGGCGACCTCACCTCACTCTCCCAGCCCAGTAGGTGGGTGCGCGTCGTGCCAGCTCAGACGATCCTGACCTCGCAAGTCGCAACCGCTGCGGTTACATATTCTGGCCGTTCGATCAGCGCCACTGCCGGGCGCACACGTACAGCTCCGGCGACGCCGTCGCGGCCGGATTATTGCAGGCTGCGGGCGGGGGTATGCCTCCATTCTTTCTTTGTGGCCTCGCGCAGCTCGTGTGCGTCGCCGTCCGTGGACTCGAGGATAAGTTATGTCCAGTCAGTGTCATGATCGAGAGACCGGAACGTGATAGACTACTGTGCAAGTTTATTACGTTCAAAATAAACTAGTACTGTGAAGGTAGTACGTAGTACTGCTCATAGTCGTCGCCATGACAAAGCCCTTGTTTAGTTCCACCACGAAATCTTTTCACTCATCACATCGAAGGAGAATCTTAGATGCATGGAGTATTAAATGTAGACGAAAAAGGTGAAAAGTTATATGAATAGGCTGTAAATCACGAGACGAATCTAATGAGCCTACTTAATCCATGATTTGCAATAGTAATGCTACAGTAACCATCCGCTAATTATGGATTCATTACCCTCTAGTTACATACCATCGTTAGGTTCGCCTCGAGATTTCCAACCTATCCATATAACTTTCCACCTTTTTCGTCTACGTTTACTACTCCTAAATTGATAAAATCATAAACCGAAATCTTTTCACCGAAAAGTTTTTGGGAACTAAACACGGCCAAATTTGCATTTCTATTTTCTATCTACGGACCATTTTATACAGCTAATTAAATTATTTCCTACAGTTCTTATATTATATCTGTCCGCTTTCTTTTCTTTTCTTTTTTTTTCAATTTTGCTTTACGCTATGATAAGAAGTTTTCTCTAGTTGTACGAGAGTACTCTATGCGCCTGTTCTTATAAATCAAATCAATTGCTTTATTTGTTGCATCGCAGATGCTTATACTCATTTCGTTTTTAAATATAAGCTGTTTCGCAATACATTAATTATATGAAGTTTACAATAAGTTAATCTAAACGCCAAATATATAAATATTTTAAAACGCATAACCATGGTGTGAACTCTGCAGACTGACTCGTTATAGTGTACACTGTACATGTAAAATGTGCATCACATGGTACATAACCACTCTCTCGACGCAGGCTGCAATTAATTATTGGGTCATTTTCGACCAGCTGCTCTCTGGCCCTCAATCAATTCTACAGAGCGTTAGCAAATCAGAGCTCAGAACCACGTCGTACCCCTCTTGTATCTTTCTCAACGAACATGTCCGCTCCAACCCTCTTATCGTACGTGTAATCTGTAGCTGGATGGATCACAAAGAATATTTCCTAAGTCAAATCTTGTGCCAAACGATACTGAAAGGCTGTTAGCAGTTGAGAATATAAAAAACGGATTCAATCAAGCAATGTTTTTTTAAACAAATTCTATTGGGCAACGATATGTTTCCTTTTCTTTTCCTTTGCTGAGAAACCACAAAAAAGATACGAGGTTTCGTAAGGGCTTGTTTAGTAATAAATTTTGTTTGCGATATTTGCGGACTTTTAAAAGCAATGTTAGATTTTCTTTTTTTTTGCGTGGCGTGATGCTGCCGAGAAAGTGGTTTGGATAATCAAAAGGCTTGGAACGTTCGTTTAAGCAGGCGGGCCAATCTATTTGTTGGCGGGCCCTTAAATTAAACCTGGTGGTTTGCAGGCCCATAACTTAATGCCCATGGCCGATCTTGCGTTCCTGCTTCCCCCCCCCCCCCCCCCCCCCCCCCCCCCCCCGCGTCCCGGCCCATGAAGATGATGCCAACGTGACGCCAGCACCACAAGTCCAGTTGAATACTGCGCGCCAAGGCAACAACAAGAGTGGGCACGGACGCCGCCACCACTAACGCGCGAGCGTGCCACCCACCACTCCGCTTCCTAGTGTGATAGTGTCAAAACCCATGACCCGATCGCCATCGCCCATCGGCTTTAGGTCTCCAAGCTCCGATCAAATCACATCGCCTCGTTCTCCTCTCGCCACGCCGCAGGCCCGCCGCCCGCGCCGTCAAACCATGGCGGGGGACGACGCCATCCACGGCGCGTCGTGGGAGGAGACCTTCCAGTGGCAGCGCCCGCCGCGCCCGGATGAGCCGGAGGTGAGGGACGTGGCCGTCGACCCCTTCTCGCTCCGGCAGTTCTCCCGCCTCGACATCGACAGGCCCCTTCCCATCCCTTCCGTCTCCGTGCACGACCGCCGCGTGTCGCTCTCGCCGGCACGGCTCGACGACGCCGCGAGCGCGCCGGGCGCCGCGGCGTCGTCGTCCCCTCCCGCGTCGATCACCGGCGGGATAAAGGCTCCTGCCGCGCCAACCGGGTTCGATGTCGACGGTGCGCGCCAGGCGCCGCCGAAGAGTAAGGTGTCCGCCGGCAGCTGGGAGGCGGAGCTGGCAGCCGCCGGCCTCGACGTCTCCCTGACCACTTCGTCGCCGGAGCGGAAGGCGAGCGAGCCTCAGCGCTGGGGCAGCGACGTGCCGCTGATCGCCGCCGCCGTCGCCGAGGACTACTCCTTCGGCTACGCCAGCAAGCACGGCCGGGGCAACAAGCACGCCGGGAGAGCGCCACCGTTCACGTGCTGCATGTACGTCCCGGGGCTCACCAGGAGGATCAAATCCCCGACGCCCCCGACGGCAGCGCGCTCTTACTCGTCGCCGGGCACGTTCGGCAAGACCGCCGCCGCCGCGGAGCCCGGCGACCACGGCGCGTGCTCGGCGCGGCACAGCACGGTGTCGCTGGCCGTGTCACTGGAGCGGTTCGACTGCGGGTCGCTGTCGTCGTCGTCGCGGGGATTCGGACTCGACGGCGGCGGCGGCGGCGGCGAGGACGCTGCCTCGCCATCGTCGGCGTCCTGCTTCGACCTTCTGCCGCTGGAGCTCATCCTGGGCTGCGACGGCGACGAGTCCGACATGCCGGTGTGCGCCGCGTTCTTGTTCGACAGCGACGGCGTGCGGAAGAGCGTGCTCAAGAGGAGGCTGGAAGCTGGCGCGGGCATGGAGCCGCGGCGCCCGTCGCTGGGGAAGGTGTCCGTGGACGCGTCCGGCGGGATCTCGGCTCATCAAGTTCGGGTCTCATTGAAGTCGAGGTCTCCAGAGGCATCCACGTCAGACGACAAGCGTCCTGCCTGTGTGTAGGGTCAGAGAAACCTTTCAGGGCGATCAACCTGCGTAGCTGTTTCAATCCAAATTCTGTTTGTCCAGTGATTTTCATGTTCAGTTTTCTAAACTAACTTTTGAGTACTGCTAATCCTGTACAGAATTTCCCAAATTTTAAGCGTCATGATCATTTTTGAACTAAATTACCAGTCTAGCAACGCTGACTGGGCCTGTGAGTTCAATACACAGAACAAGCAGAAGTGCAACGTTCTCACCGTAAACATTCCTGCGGCACATGCACAAGAACTGAGATTCATCAGAAACAGGATCAGCATTTTGATTAGAACTCTGTTTCCCTTTCCGGGCAATACAAGCACGCCGCTCTTGCGCAAAACATATTTACATTTCTCCAAGAACTAGCTCGTATACTTTTTAGTGGTGGTTAACAAAAGGTAAGAAGCCTCCTCAAAACCAGGGCTTCGCAAACTCCACATCTAAAGCTGGGAGTGCCGGCTCCTTTTTGTTTCTTCTTTCCTAGTAAGTAAATCCTAAACCTCAAAAATTCAGCTGCGCCCGAACAACATCATCAATAGGAGATTGACAGATTGGGCAACTCCTGCCGCTCGATTTCAGCTGATCGGCGCAATCAAAACAGGCGCACATATGCCCACACCTGATGGATCATAAGGAACCTGATTAGAACCGTTTTTGCAAAGCAATGTGCGCCTTTATATAATTTAGTATGCATGAGAACTGGTGTTTCTTGTCAACATGTTACTACTCATAACAAGAATAAGATATGACTTTTTGATTAAAGTGACTCGAAGTACATGATCTATCCCTGCAAATCATTACCTGTAAAGTAGAGAGTCAACTTGCGTTTGATGGCAGATGCAGCAATTGCCCCTTTTTGCTGCTGTTGTGTCGGGTTGGCTTGGCATCAACCCTGTTCAAGAAACAGCATCAGGAAAGAAAAAAAGCATGTGAGCGTAAAGGCACACATCAATGATTATAATAAAATGCAGTTAAGATGGTAGTAATGAGCAGTGGGGCACTAGCAAAGATAACCAAACAAAGTTCATGTGGCAGTCTACAGGCTTCATCACAGAATCAGCTAATTCAGCAAAAGCGGCCAAAAGGTGCCACACAAAGCATTGAAGATATGCAGCAGTGAGCTGGTCCAGGCCAAGATCTAAGCAACAAGACTGCAACATAGTCTTGCTTCAAAGACTACAACTCTTTCCCACTATTGCGTCCCCAACATTGCTATACACTTTTTTCTGCAGATCTAAGCTGACTGCCCTTTTAAGGCAACCTAGCTCACTTGCGCTGGCAGCTCAGAAAAAGAACAGTGTTGCCTTGAAAGCCAAATGTAACATTTCACACTCAGAAGACCGAGGAAGTGAGGATCTGTGTGATATCACATTCCTCTTTCTTTTTGCAAGCATAAATTCGTTCCTACATCAGTACATCATATATGGACACTAGGTTTGCTAGAGCAGTACATTTTTGTTCGTTGCATACTTGCATGTAGAAAATACAAAGTTACAAAAATTATGCCGCGACTCACCTGCCTCGCGAAGTGCACTGCAGACCTCTTCTTTGATGGAGTGCTGCATCTTTGCTTGGGATGCAATACAACTTTCCACCAGCTTCCGCAGTTCATATAATTCATGATGAATCTGGGACATTTCACCCCTTACTCTGACTTCCATTTCCTAAAACAAAAAATATAGTAAGAAATTGACTTTTCCACAGCTGAAAATGAATGCAGCTCACTTACAAGTAAGTTTTGGCTATCGTGATGTTGACTTCCAAATGAAGAATGCTGCCAACTCTCTTGTTGATGGGCTCCAAGATGTGTGGCAGGAGGTAACGAACATGGCACAGATGTCTCCTTGTCAGCATCCTGGATTTCATCATTCTGCCTCCAGTATATGCGTTCATCATAGTATCCTCCAAATTCATCCATCATGCGTTGTTGCCTTTGTTTGCGCAGGAGTGTTATCAAGAGCTGGTTCATTTTATTGCTGAAGTCACTTTCAAGAGACTTTGAGACCTTTTTGCTGCAGGGAAAAGGAAGAGATATGCATCATGGTTTGATTAAGCTGGGCTGGTGAAAATAAGTCTGCACATGCAGAAGTGTTTGAACTGTATGATAAACCAGTGTAACAAGACAACAAAATGATTTGAAGTTTGTACTTTAGAAACGTTAGCTGATTACAGAGCTATTAATGCTAAAAGGGTGAGATGAATAGAAAACTAACAAAAGTAGCATGGCTAGTTTGCAACTTACTAGTGTCATTATCATTGGGGGTCATATGCCTCTGATTTTGCAAAAGCAACATGCAAAACAGTCAAGACTTGGATTAAATTCAAATTACCTTTCAAGAAGATTGCAAATGTCAGCATTGCTGGACAAAGCACGATAGTCTGATTGTGTGACAACACACAATGATCTCCACGAGTTCGGGGAGTCTATCCAAGGGCGATCATTGAATTGAATCTGATTATGATTCTCAATATCCCCCATTTCATCCTGATGCCAGCTATCCGGACTCATGGTATCTATGGGTGCAGGCCAACCAAGACTGCCTATCCATAATCCTCTCTCTTCCCAGGAACCATTTATGCTTTGATTGTCTTCTTCACGTAGATTATCTCCTCGAGAAGATGGAGTCTGTAGTTCGTGCAATGTGCTTGTGGTGCTTGGGGAGATGTCTTCCACAAATTGACTGTCGTCAACAGTACTATGCTCACTGTACCTTGCAGAGCTTGATGCTTCAGAATATTTCTGACTATGAACACAAAAGTTTCCCTTGGTTTTCATCTGCTCATTGCAGTGTAGATTTTCTGATCCATCAGAATTTACAATTCCTTCACCAGATACATCATTTGACTTTTCCTCAGTTGGAACTCTATCGTTACAAAATTGTTCATCATCCCTGCACTTTCTGAAAAGATGAGTTTCATTAGGCATAAGTAAACAATAAGGTATAAACCTACAAATATTTCAAATAATTGTAACTTGCTCTACATAAGCAATGCGATATAATTCTTTACCCATTATTTTGTTGATTGTAATTGTTAGCATCTCGTAAGTCTGTCCCACTGCTGCCATACCTGCACATTGAATTGGAGAAATAAAATCAGCTATAAGAAGTTATAGACAACGAAGATCCTATAAAAAAAACTACAGTACTTATAAATTTGATAGTTAAGGAATTGCTTAATCAGTATCATCATACAACTAAAACTAAATCATTTTGTTCAGTTGACAATCTAAGAGAAAAACAGTAGGAAGGTCAAAGTCATAAACATGAATGCATTACAAGAGAAGAAACCTGCTTGGTCCAGACATTTAAAATTGCGGGTTACTTTCAGAGAATGTGACAATACCTCAAGGTATTATTCTCGGGCACATATTGCTGGTGTGGCCTAACTGGTTTTAGTAGAGTCCACAGTTCATCCTCAACTGTACCTCGTTGGCGCAATAGCCTCAGACGGAGCATGGACTGCAAGATGTGAAATAGCATTTGAGCATTAGGTAGAGTTGAATACTGCATAAAATGGAAGTACCAGTATCTCCCAGGTATATAGAAATAATAATTTTCCGGTGCATATACACTGTTGTACATTTTTAGACAGATTAATGATTGTTGTAACATATCAGGAGAAAACATTCACATCAGAACATTACAGCATCATTGGCGCACTATGAGTTTACCAATCTTTGCCTCATGGGAAAGAATCTTTTTTTGAGGGAAAGGAAAGAATACTTTTGTCCTTGGGAAAAGAATAATGGCACCAAAAAACTTATTTTCTTATGTTCGTTTGTGCCCAGCACACTGCTACAGGACCTCAAGCAATTCAAATACATCTCCACAAACAAGATCGACTTCCAGGAGATGGCAATACTTCTGCAACACACCATATCACTACTGACATGCCAACAAACATGCACATCAATTTCCTCGGTGATTCAGAGTTCATATGGACCAGTACCATGCTCATCACTATTGGCTGGAGTTGGAGTAAAGAATAACCAAAAGGGTTCCAAGTAATTGAAGGTACGGTAACAACTAAACCAAACCTAGAAGACAATGGCATTAAGGATTGTTGAAATTTGCATGGTACTTGCTCTTAACAAACCACCAAGACATTACTCATATTTATGTGCCACAGGTATCATGTCATGTGGTACGATTCATATGGCCTCTTGACCACAGCCGCATCAACATGTCATTTCAGGGACGAATAAGAAGAGCCAGACAAAAGAGAGATGCTATTAGCCCTGAGACACCTCACCCACTAGATTTGCAGAATCACAACCTGTGTTAGACTGACTCATCACCTCCGACTTTTTTTTTCTTTTTGCAAAATAGTATACCAAGTTTGCATCTCCTTAACTATCTCCTTCTTTGGTCCCTATTGACATCCTAACAGATCTGTGAAAGTGAAGTACGTCCATATAGTTCCAAACAATTTCGTGATCTTTTGGTGGAACTTTCTAGCTTCTACACAGTTGCCCCAGAGCCACAACTGATAGATAAATGAATGAGATTAAATGTCCATCACGTTACCACACATAACTGTCAATTTTTTTCTTCACAAAAAAAAAATCAGCCCTCGGTTTATTTCATTTTGGTTTGTACTGACATGTCAACGAACCCGGCGAAATGAAGCATGATAATAGACTTGGCACATGACATCGATCAGCAGCGCCAGTTGGGAAGAAACCGATCCACCAAACTCTCATCCAACCCCACGTTTGGGGGTCAAAATCAACAGCTCACGCTTTTTAGGCTCGCTTTAAACAAGGATTTCCCGATCGAGAAGCAGAACAATATCCAAGTTGATTAATAAATACAACAAAGCATATGAATTCATGATGAACATCGATAATAACTTGATCCAAAACGCGCAATGCGACAAGAAAGGTAGCGGTAAGAAGGTTACCTGAATCCTGCCCTTGTGCGCGAAGCGGGAGACGGCGTGCCTCTCGGCGACCGCGGCGACCTCGCGCCTCCGGCGGTGCGCCATGGCGGCGACGAGCTCCTCCATGGCGCGGCGGCCGCGCACGGTCCGGACGACGAGGTGCGGCTGGCCACGGGGGACGTTGATCGCGGCCGTCGCGCCGCGCGGGTGCGCGGGCGACGGCGGCGCGGACTGCGAGAGCGACAGCTCGGACTTGGCGACGTCATCGAGCTCCTCCTCGGGAAGCGACGACGCCCCGCTGAGCTTCTTGACGATGACCCCCACGCGGCCGCGCGGCGAGCCGGTGTCGGAGTCGGACGCCGGGTCGCCGCCGACGCCGCCGGGGCGCGGCGTGACGGGCCCGACGGCCTCGATCTCGCGCCAGCGCTGGATGAGCGACGACGCGCGCGGGCCCGCGGGCGGGAGCTCGGTGGGCGCGCCGGCGCTGGCGCTGGCGGCGAAGGCGGTGGAGGAGGCGTCGGAGGGCGCCGGGGACGGCTCCCGGAACACGGCCGCGCGCGCGGCGACGGGGCGCGTGGCGGACGCCAGCTCGGAGAGCTCGGCCTCCCTGGCTTGGCGGCGCTGGTCGGCGGGCGCGGGCGCGGCGGACGCCGTGGCGGCCGCGGCCGCCGCCGCCCAGCGCTCGAGGATCTGGCGGCGTCGCCTGGGCGTGGGCTCGCTCGAGGCGGACGCGGCGCCGCCGGCTGCAGCAGCGGCGCGGGCGGCGTCGGGGGAGGAGGAGGAGGAGAAGGAGGACGCCGGCTGCGGCGGCGGGATGAGGATGTTGAAGAAGCCCCTGGACGGGGTCGGGCGGGAGGGGTCCCTCCACTGCGCGGACTCGTGGGGCATGGCGGCCACCGAAGAGGCCATGGCCGTGGCCTCGGAGGCCGAAATGGGACGGGAGGAGGAGGGGGGGCGGACGGCCAGTGGCCGGTGGCGGACGCGTGTGTGGTGGTAGATATAACCGCGCGGGCCGCGGCCCTCCGCGCGCGCCCCTCCGGTCGCGACTTCCGCGGAGAGGCGGAGAGGAGTGGCGGGGAAGGAAGGAGGGAGAAATCGGTGGCTCTCGGCTGCTAAATTTAGGGGGAAAACCGGAAAAGAAGACGCGCGGCGGGAGGCGGGAGGTGATCGCGGCCGAAGCCGTTGCGGTGCGCGGTCGGGGCGATGGATTTTGAGGATAATTGTTTTTTTTTCCTTTTCCACGTGGCCAGCGGCAACCGTGGCGGGGCGGGGTTCCTCGGCCAGCGGCAGGGTGCCGGGTGGGTGGGTGGCTTGGGTGCTCCCCCCGGCCCGCGCGTCGTGCCCCGCCGGCCGGAACGGAATACGGCCGTGCTCTCGCTTTCGAGGAGAATGTACGCCTAGCCTAGCCGGCTATAGGCCCTCTAGTACAGCAGCTGCGGAGGTCGAGGCCTCCAACCTGGCCGTCAGTCGTCTCAAAAGTCGTTGGCGGATCCAGCTTTCGCTTCTTTTTTTCCTGCACTACACTCTCTCCCAGCTCCACGCCTCCACCAAGCAAGATTTTTTTTTTGGTTTGTTTGAAATTCAAGCAAGAATTTTTCATGCTCAATTCTGCAATTCAACTGCACATGCAGGACGCTAAAAAAGGGGTCCTGGCTGACCTAATTTCTTTGGGAGGGAAAAAAAGGTCAGCAAGGACCCAAGAGGTCAGTCACACCTGCCTAAACTCACGCGCGCCAATCAGCCGCTTACTGCGAAAATAAATTGGGTGCGCACGGTGACCACGGTGCGCACGGTACGCACCCAATTTAATTCCCTTACTGCCGTGCACCTGATCGTGATGCAAATTATCCTGAGACCGGCAATTGTAGCAGCGCCTAACAAGTAGCCGTTGGCGTGGCCCGAGTGTTACTGCTGCTGTCAGTAATTAAGGGCCGGGGCGCCGCTTTCCGCTTCATTTCATTGCCGTAAGGGCTCGTTCGGTTTCATTGGAATGGTTCCATCCGGATTGAGATCAATATAGTACAAACTTTATGATACTTACAATGAGAGACCGGGATTTATTCCAGGCGAAAAACCAATTTACTCATGATATGGACAACAAAAGACCTGGATTGGTTCCCCACCTCTTGACTAGTGGATTAATTCTCGATCTCTTCTTGTCCCTATCATGGGTAAATTGATTCTTCACCTGGATTAAATTCCGGTCTCTCATTGTAAGTATCATAAAGTTTGTACTATATTCATCTCAATTCGGGTGGAACCATTCTAATGAAAGCGAACGAGCGCCAAGGGAAATCCAGGTCGTCGCCGACCACGCAGCGTCTGGATCAGGAGGACCAACAACTTGTCAAGCACGCGAGTCGTCGATCAACTGCCCGAAACGCCCAATATTAAGACCTGAATTATTAGTACTGCTTATTTAACCTCACAAAAAAACTGTTGTATAAGCGTTAAACGTACATCAGTAGATGCCATCGCACGTTACTAGTACAGGGGTATATGATCCTCTGACTTTCAACGCATCCTTCTTGTTTCCAAAGAGTATACACAATCATCAAAGACCGTTTGGTACGGTGTTGTTTAATAGTAATAACAGAGAAAACAATAACTCCTGAATCTAAGAACTAGTCCTCCTGCATCAATTCAATTCTGCGTACCAAACGCCGCACTGGCTACCGTACGTTCCTGGATTTCTGGAGTGGTTCGCCGGTCAGGACTTCACCTAAAACGTATACGTACATGCAGCGGAATACAACTATTTGGCCAGCATTTTTTATCAGTCCATTTTTTGTGAGATCTGCACTCTGCTCTCTGCAGACGTCTGTCAGCCACTCAGAGTCTCAGACAGTTCACCGGTCACGACTTGTTCTTGAGCCCAACAGGCAACAGCAGCAGTGATGCCAACGTATATGCATCGTTTCTTTAAGCCTCAAATGAGGATAAAAATCTTATTTTCAACCTATAACTACAAAACCGGATAAGAATGACCATCCACTATAAAAATCGGACAGATTTGGTTCTTTAGGTGGTTTTCAGAGCGGTTTTGCATTTTCTACAAATTCAAAAGGTTTTAATTTAATAAAATATATATAAATAATTCATTTAAAATCATAAAAATATCATATCGGTACCAAAAAATTCTTTAAAATGCAATGTATGTGTTGAAACTCTATTTGATATTATTTGAATCTTATTTGGTCATATTCCTTGTATTTTATTACAAGTAATAAAAATTTAAAATAATAGAGATATAATATGTAAATAACTCCAAGTAGAGTAGCAACAAATAACCTACATTTTTAGAAAAAAATTGGTACCAATTTCATATTATTATTAATTGAAATAAATTAGTTATGATTTTTTTATTCAATCAAAACTTTTTGTTTTTTTAAAAAAATGCGAAGGCACCCTTTAAAACCATCTAAAAGGTCAAATTTGTCCGGTTTTAATAGTTGAATGATCATTCCTATCCGGTTTTATAGTTATGTGTTGAAAATCAGACTTTTGTTATAGTTAAAGATTAATGTCTACTATCCAAGATTTAGAACATAGTCGTTACTTTTAGGACAAACTAACGACTATGAGATTAAGTTGGCCACGATTCTACGAGCATGCATATATACACCTCCCGTCAATACTCTTCTTTCAAACATTTCGGAGCGAGAAGAAATAACACTAAGGCCAGTCTCAGTGGAGAGTGTCATGAGCATTAAATATCATGCCACATCAACAAATTTGCTGACATGGCAGTGCTATTTATGAGGGGGGTGTCATGGGATGAGAGAGGATGTCATGGTGATGACACTCCCCGGCACAGTTCTCAAAGTTTTCAGTCTTGACAACCGTGCGATAACACTCTCCACTGAGACTGGCCTAACCAACCACTAACATAAATACGTGCAGAGCTGCCAACACGATCCGTACGTGTAGGATCTGTCTCTGGCATGCACCTGCCCCAACTACCATGTACTCCTACTGTACTGCGCTTGTGCGTGTGGTACCGATACCCTATGCCGCCCGGCGAGCTATTGGAGCCAAGGAGATTTGGAATTTTGAGTCGAAAGCAGCTGGTTACATGCGTTTGAAATTGAAATTAGACGAGCGGAAAGGAGATTTATTACGTGGATGCGTTAAATTTCCGCCGCTCATGCGAGATGCAATTAAATGCCGCGTGCCTCCATATGCTTCCTCCCACCGCTCGTATTATTTTTTTTCTTTTTGAAAAAAATCACGTCACCACCGTGCATCTTCGAAGTAGGCGGTTACATTACATACTAAGAGCAACTCCAGCCCAGCCCTCAAATATAGGCCTCTATTTTGCATTTTTTTGGACATGTAAAAGTTTAGGGGCTTAAATTTTCTCGATGCTCCAGCCAGCCCGACTAAATGAAGGCCACTATAGCTGGTAGGCCCCACCTCTTCCTCTTTTTCCCTCACGCCGTCCTCCCTCTCCGCCCCTGCTCTCCTCCCTTGCTCCTGCTCTGCTCCCCTGCTCCGCGCCGCGCGCGCCTCCCCCTGCCGGCCTCGCCGCGCCGCCGCCCCGCGCCGGCAGCCGCGCCGGCCACCGCGCCCAAGCCCCGTGCCCCGCCGCGCCCAAGCCCCGTGTCGGCCGCCGCGTCCCGCGCCGCGCGGAGGAGGCGGCGCCCCGGCCAGACTGCGCCGCCCGGAGCCGGATGCGGCCGCCATGCTACCGCCGCGCACTCGGCCGTGGCGAGCCGGTCCCGCCTCGGGATGGCGATGACCCGGCACGCGCACCACCGCCACCGGACCGCGATGCCGCACGGGTACCACCTCGCCGAGAAGCAGGGCAACAACACCACGACCGGCGGCGGCGCCAAGAACCGTAGCTCGCCGGCGGCGTCCGGTGCGGCTTCCTCGCCGACACCGACGCCTCCGGGTAAGCACCACCGCAGCCACAAGCATCGCCGGGCCCGCCGCGCCAGCCGCCGCACGCCCTAATTCTCCCCCGCGCCGCCGGCCACCTCCTCCCAGCCTCGCTGCCGCAGCGCCGCGCCCGCGCCGCCGCCGCGCGGCCTTCCTGCGCCCACGGGAACCGAGGAGGAAGAGAGGAGGGAGAAAGAGAATAAAAAAGGACGTGGGGCCCATGAGTGGTGGAAATGGAGGGCCTCGAGATCTAGAGGCTTTTGACCAACATTTGGAGGCCTCCACAAAATAGAGACCCATCTAGGGGCTCGGCTGGAGCCTAGTTTTTTTGCACTTGGGAGACTAAAATAGGTATAGAGACCCATTTGAGGGATGTGCTAGAGTTGCTCTAAGGCATCTTATTTGTTAGCCGAACCGTCCGCGTCGCCCAGACGGCGACTCGGGCGAAGCCACGCACTCCGCGCTGCCGCCCCTTTCAGCGCCGCTCGCCCTCCTCGCTGTCGCTCGAGCGGCCGCCGGAAGCCCGGACGGCCGCAAGGAAGGCGGCGGCGGGGCTCCCCTCTCATATCTGTCAGGTTTTCTCTCCCTCCTCGTCCATGGTGGCTGCGACGGTGTGAGGCCGGCTCCGTTGGCCGAATCCACCATGGGAGCCTCCCGTTCTGCATCCTCCAACGCCGGATGTACGGCCTCCATCGCCGGATCTGCGGCTTCCGCCATCAGATTCCGGCGTCCTCGCGCTGGTCTGGTGCGTGTAGGCATTAGGGCCTGGCACGGGACGGCGGCCAGAGGGGCTCCGAGCAGCGGGGATTCTGGACCCGGCTCGGGACCGTGCGTGGCGGCGACTGCGCGTGACGGCGGCTGATGGTTCGGGGCTCCCGGCTGCCCCGCGTCACTGGATGGTGGCGGCCATGGCTTGTCTGGACTGCGGAAGAAGCATGGGCGAAAGCTTCAGCCGATCGGTGTGTCGGTGTCAGCAAAAGGGGTGATCCTCAGGTGGAAACCAAACTCGGGCTCGCCGGATGGGTGATGATGGCGTCTTCGATGTCATGTTCTCCTTGGAGGCGTCACCTTGGAGGTCCTCTGGCCCAACATTGGTTACCTAGGCAGGTTGGTGCTGTGATTCCTCCACTACAAGGTTTGGAGAGCAATTGAAGACATGCTTCTGGCAGAGTGATTCCGACATCACGTTTCTAAGTAGACAATATGGAATTTGTGTTGCGCAAAGACACTGCAAGGTTTAAAGCTTGAACGAAGAAGAAGATTGAAGCTTAGTCTTCTAGTTTTTTTTCCTTTGTTTTAAAGTTCCTCTCTTGTATTTTAGAGCTCCTCATATGAGGATCAGAGTCTAAGAACTCTTTGTAACCTTTGGTTGTATATGTCCACCATGTGGATATAGTAGGCCGGATTTTTCCTTCATCTAAAAAAACACATTACATCCTAAAAACCTCTACTGATGCTAGTGTTTCCCCGCCCATTGCTTTAGTGTACATAATCGCTAATATTCCCTCTGGTTTATAAGAAAAAAGTCTAAATTACTCCCCTCACGTATAAGCAAAGTCTAGATAACCCCCTAAACTATGTTTTGGTTCAATTTACCCGTTAAACAATGGCATTTGGTCCAACTTACCCCTTAATACAATTTGTCTTTTTTGTTTCTCCATGCACAAGTAGAATTTTGAGTTCAAATTTTGCGAGATGATAATTGACATCATAACACATATTAAAAAAATATGCCATGAAATTTTCATTATTATTTTCATATGGTAGGATATTTGATAATAAATTAATCATTGAGATACAAAATTATATGAAAAATGATGACAAAATATTTATAATATTTTTTTTGATATACATTGTGATGTCAACTACCATCCTGTAAATTTTGAACTGAAGATTCCACTTATGTATGGAGAAACAAAAAAGACAAAACGTATTAGGTGGTAATTTGAACCAAATGCCATAGTTTAGGGGGTAAACTGAACCAAAGCATACTTTAGGGGGTTATCTGGACTTTGCTTATACTCGAGGGGAGTAATTTGGACTTTTTCCTTTATAATAAGTAACATGTTTCAGTTTTGACCTAGCTACTAGTTAAAATCCACCTATATTTGATACACCAATTACAAAATTAAAACAGTAATAATTATTTCTTGATATCATATTTATTTACCATTTGAGGTGTTAGTAACACATTTTTAAACTTAGTCCAAGAATAGAGAAGAGGATTATTATTATTATTATGTTAGGAAAAAACTAAAGGCATGTCTAGTTTCACGAAAAGTGCAAAAAGTTTTTACCTAGAAAACCGTATCGGTTCATTTTTTTTCTTTACTGTGTGCATGTCCCGATGCAACAGGTTTTCACCTTCTCATCCCCTTTCACCCATCTAAACATCCCCTAAGTTTTTCACATTTTAGAACAGATCCTTGATAGGTGACTTGTGTCCTCAGCTCGGAAACCAATTGTCTCATGGACACTCTCATCCTATAACGCCACAACTCTACGTTACCGATTACCTGCTACGTGCACGGTAGGTGCACGAAATACGTACGCACGGCACAAGCATGGACGCCACCAGTAGACCGGGTCAACCAAAGTGCTCCTCACACACGACCACACACGCTGCACTATCAGGCGCAGCAGACCGGGATCCACAGAATCGTGCCTGGATCCAAGCCCTTGACTAGCCTTTTCGCGTAACGGCCAACCGGATCCTGGCAAAAGCTCCGTTCTGGTATATGTGCTGCTGTGTGTTGCATGCATGCACGCAGGCGCCGCGGGCCTTTTCGACCAATCGACGAGCTGTAGCGCTCCAGCTTGGAAGCACCACCTGAAAAGACACAAGAGGATGGGAGTAGAATCTAGGACTAGCCAGTAGGCAGGCAAACACTGTGCTCGAGAGCCAACTAATCTGGGAGCATCTGTCTTCTCCCGGGGCCCATACGCATGAATGAGCTTTCCAGTCAAGATCCACACGCATGATGTCGTTTGAATCCTGCCCCATCTTTTACGCGCAGCGTCGTGTTTCTTTATTTGTAGTATGTGTGTACTAGTAGCTAATAATGAATTGATAAAAGGGAAGATAGACGACGATGATGTTTACGTTTGATTAAAGTATAAGAGCTTTTCAGAAGAAACCTAAAGCGAGGTAGCGGGGTGTATATGAGGCCGACCCCATCATTAGGCATGTGTATAATACGAGCAAACTAGCGAGGTGACCCGCACAATTTGCACAGCTAGATTTATTGCTTAAACTTTTTTTAGAACTATTCATTTTGAAGACATTTTAATTCACAGTGGTCCGTCGTCCGATACATAATATACCTGATCATGGGTCGGGTCGGGTCGGGTTCGGGTCGGGTCATGTCGGGTTGGCGGGTCGAAATTGTTGACCCGCACCCGACCCGTGGAATGGTCGGGTTCGGGTCGGGTTTCACGTGTAATTTTTCGGGTTGGGTCGGGTTTTTTTTTGTGTTTCGGGTTAAAAAATTGGCCCGCGCCCGACCCGTCACGTGCTCGGGTCGGGTTTATCGGGTCGGGTGGCCCATGATCATGTATAATACATAATACATAATTTTGAATCAATTGTTATTAATTTTTCTCAATTTATTCAAATAATAGAATTAAGGTTAAATCACAAAGGGAGGTTATGTTTTACTTTTCTTGTTGTCATATTATTTTTATATGAACTTTTAGTTATTTTTCATTCTTCTCTTACAATACATGTGAATATTACATATTAATTTCTTACTTTTTACTAATAAAATTTAGCATTGTTTATATATATTTGATACATACTGTTGTTTAGTTGCTTAATTCTATTATCTTTTTCCTTTACAGTGGATATTCAACCGTAGTAAATTTCATAGCTCTTTAATCCAATTGATGTTCATATAATTTTATAAAAAATCCTTTAATTCTGAAATTATTTAAAAAATAATATGTAGTATGTCCTAGGGCTCACTATATTACCGTTGATCATCTTCACACTTGTAATCGCTTTCTACCTTTCGTCAGCTGCGCTTTACATGGACCTTCTCATTTCTCATCCTAGTCAACACGGTGAGCCTCAGTCTCAGTAGACCCGATGCTAAGCATGACTGTGTTCGCGTCGTTTCCACTCGACAATAAACAATAATGCCCAATGCTTGATTGAATACGTAGTGTTCACTCTCTCTCAACTAAATCTCTCGCAATGCATGGATGGAACTAAGGATATTGCAGCTCTGGTTAAGATGTTCCTCAGTGTGCGCACGTGTGCGCATGCGTCAATAGATTTGGTTGTAATAATGATGATGGCCATCGTGATTTGAATTTTGTGAGGCCAAGTGTGGTGGCCTCATCATTGTTCCGCCACCATGTTTTTCATTGAACTTGGTGGATTTGCCCGTATGTTATACTTGCCATGCATCCTTGTGGCAATATGACTGTCTTGCTTTCGCCGGTGCCAACATGATCATCTTTAAACTTTGATTGTCATTAGGGTCCATCATCTATTACTCTCTCCTTCTATTTTTTCACTTCACTACGGATTTATAGTCACTTTCAAAGCAGCGCCATGCACCTTCTTGCATCATTTGTTACACCAAGTTAGTATGTGTTCACGGCGCATGATCTCGCTGCTTCTTATGGTCTCCAATTTATGTAGTATGCCTCTACCAGCTTATAGTGCACGCCTACACTCTCTTATCTTGAAACTTACAGCCAGTGACTAAGGGCTTGCTTGTTTCGGCTTCTGGACAGCTTCTTGGCATGAAAAGCTAAAAGGTCGAAGTCTAGAAAAGCTAAATTTATATAGAAAACTAAAAAGTTCAGTGTTTGAGTTTCTTTTTTTCGCTTTCTGAGCCAAGAAAACGAAGACACATCTTACAAAAGTTATTATTAGTTTTTTCAGAACCAAAAACTACCAACAGTTTTTTAGAAAAGATTTAAAAAGCTACAGCTTAAATAAACATGGCCTAAGTTCATCAGAAAGTTGGATTTTGGTTTGTTGGAAAAGCTTATTATATTGGGTTTCTTTTCTAATAATATCCTATAAATTTATAAAATATAAAAGTATATATATTTCTTTTTATTAATGTGGTAATTTATAGGCTGTTCTTGTCGAGTGGGGTAGCTTTTAAATTCTATAGTACTGAGAACATGAAAACTTGGTTAAGCAAGAATGTGCTCCGTATTGAGTTAGAAAACAAAATTAGGTTTCCTAAAATTATGAGCGTATATTATTCAACTATATATTTTGAGTTCACGTAGGAACATGGAAACGGTCAAGCATGACATGCAGTCCGTATTGAGTTAGGAAAGAAAATTAATATATTTTGAGTTCACGTAGGAACATGAAACGGTCAAGCATGACATGCAGTCCGTATTGAGTTAGGAAAGAAAATTAATATATTTTGAGTTCACGTAGGAACATGAAACGGTCAAGCATGACATGCAGTCCGTATTGAGTTAGGAAAGAAAATTAGTTTTTTTAATAATGTGTGTATATATATTTATTAGTTGTATCTTATATGGACTCTTTAGATTAGTTTAGACCGTCAGATCTTCATAAAATCCAATGGTCTATATTCTTCTCTTTTTTAGATTAACATGAAATTTTGAGGAAATGGAAACAACTAAGTATTAGTTAGGTTTAGGTTCCGGAAATGGAAATGGTAACAGCGGCCCAAAACAAAAATGGTAAGGTTTTCTTTGAAAAGAAAAAGGAATGGGATGGGGTATGAATCCTTAACTACAAAAGTTTTCTAGACCCTCTCGGTGAATCTAGTGGCTCCTTTTGCTTCTGCTCTATTAAGATAATAGATGCCCGTGCGTTGCTACGGTCAAATACCAAGTGCAGAATGAAAATAACAAAATAACACATGTAAGCTCAGTCATGACTTTTTTTTAGATAATGGATAGTAAATTTGGCTTCAGTCCCCTCAAAAGAGGAGCATCTATCAATCCATATCTATTACATAATGTAGCACACTGCTACTTGACACAACGAGTCATGACAAATGCAAATAACTCAAAACCCAATTCTTAATTTGAAAGACCATCCATTAGTGCCGCCATCTTAAAGAACGGCAAGCCGTAATCACAAGTTCTGGGTCACTCTCACTTCTGCAACTTGCCCCAGAGACGGAACCAATGTGTAGCTAGAAGCACAAAAGTAGAGCGATAGAACTTTTGAATTGCACTGACATGTGAGGAGAAATTGTTATTTGCCACAGGTGTCTCTATCAAAATGAAATCAACTGAGACATTAAACCGTAGTACTGTCACACGCGCGGCCGTGACCATGATCGCGATATCGATCGATCCAGATGCTTCACACGATCAGCAACAGCAACCTTTTGTGCTGTTTGTTCGCCGTTCGTTCAATTCGTAGCGTAGCGACACATACGAGATCGACGTGGCAGGTTCAATCGGTAGTACGTCCGTCTTCCAGCTCGCAGCACCCACCGAATTTAACATCCTCCACCTCCGATCGTACACGCGGGCGGGTGGACGGCGCAGGTCGTCGTTTCTATCATGCATGTCGGCATGTCGCAGTTGCGTACGGATTGATGGGTCCCTGCGAGTGTGTTTCCTTTGATTTGCATCTATCCGATCGAAGAGGGAGGTGGTTGAATTCACGGGGCGCTGTGTAACTTTTTTTTTTCAACAAGAAAATTATTAACCAGCTTCCCCCCTTACTTACCACTTTATATGCGACTGCATATATGACATAATAAAAAAAGTTCAACGGGTTCAAAAAGAATATTTATAACCAGCTTCATGACAGATGAATGCATGCGCTACATGTCTATATATACGTGTTGTTGGATTTAATTGGGCTTAGCCCATTTCCAAACAATTAAATCAATAATATTTCAGGCCCACAATTAATGCTAAGAGTTACCAAATGGTGGTTAAGGTAGTTAATCCCATATGGTTAATTGAGAAGGAATGTAACCAACTTAAATGCTGGACTATTTGTGCACCCCTTGTGAAGTTGAAATGGGAGCACCGGGTTACCACACGCGCGCGCGCTCGCTCGGCCGGCCGTGCCGTGCCGTTGGGCAGTTACCAGTGTTAATGTGCAATTGTGCTTCCGGGTACATTCTTAAACTTACTATGTTCTGTATGTTGTTCATGTTTTATACTGTCTTAATCATGAACATAAGCACATGCTATGTTATCACTCTTTCACTTGTTTTAATCATGAATTACCTGCTGAAGTTTGAAATTAAAATATATCGAAAATTGCCTAGTTTCTTAACAATCCAAAAACCTGATATTGCTAGGCTTTCGGTTACTGGTTTTGCTGCATCAATTAGACCCTATGTTTTTTATGGTTCAAATTACAAGCGTTGGTACAATAAGATGATTCTCTGGTTGACTGCCATGAACGTTATTCACGTCGCGCAGGGGAAGCCCGAAGAGCTTACTCCAGAGAAGGAGCAAGCTTTCGAGGCTGCCAATAACCTGTTTCGTGGCGCCGTGATTTCCGTTCTTGCAGATCATCTGGTAGATTTCTATTTGTCCAAACCAACTGGCAAAGAGCTGTGGGATGCGCTTGAGGCCAATTTCGGTGCTTCCGATGCAGGAAGCGAATTGTATGTCATGGAGAAGTTCAATGACTACAAGATGATTGATGATCGTCCTGTAGTAGAACAAGCCCATGAGATACATACGCTTGCAAAGGAACTCGAAGGTTTTAAGTGTGAGTTGCCCGACAAGTTTGTGGCTGGAAGTATCATTTCCAAGCTACCACCTTCTTGGAGGGATTTTGCCACTTCTCTAAAACATAAGAGACAACTGTTCAGCGTTGCTGATCTGATTGGCTCTTTGGATGTTGAAGAGAAGGCAAGGGCAAAAGACACTCGCAATAAAGGAATTGTTGGAACTTCTAGCGCAAATTTTGTGCAGAAGAAGAATAATTTCTCCCATGACAAGAAGAAGAACAACAAGCCTGAAAATGGTGCAAAGACTAAGCAGACAACCACTTTTAAGAAGAAGAAGAAAGATGATGGTCACTGCTATGTGTGCGGTGAGCCTGGACACTTTGCTGGAAAGTGCCCACAGCGCAAGGGCGCTGCAAAGACAGCGAACGTGGTTATTGGCGAGACATCTGCGGGAACATCGGGGTATGGTAATCATTTACCTACAGTTCTTTCAGTTTGTGATTCACCTGAATGGTGGATTGATACAGGTGCTAATATTCATGTGTGTGCTGATATTTCTTTATTTTCTTCTTATCAGGCCAGTGGGACTACCTCCTTGTTGATGGGAAACGGGTCACATGCGCGTGTTCTTGGTGCTGGTACGGTCGTTCTGAAGGTTACTTCGGGAAAGATCGTGCAATTGAAGAACGTGCAGCATGTCCCTACAATCAAGAAGAATTTAGTCAGCGGGTCTCTACTGTGTAGAGACGGTTTTAAATTAGTTTTCGAATCCAATAAATGTGAGCTTTCAAAGTATGGAACTTTTGTTGGTAAAGGATATGACAGCGGAGGCTTGTTCCGCTTTTCTTTTTCTGATGGTTGTAATAACATTGTGAATCATGTGGTTAATGTTGATGATGAGTCTAATGTTTGGCATTCTCGACTTTGTCATGTTAACTTTGGGTGTATGATGTGACTAGCAAATCTGAGTTTAATTCCTAAATTCACTCTAGTCAAAGGTTCAAAGTGCCATGTATGTGTTGAATCTAAACAAACTCGCAAGCCTCACATGGCTGCCGAGGCGAGAAACTTGGCACCTCTAGAACTCATTCATTCTGATTTATGCGAGATGAATGGTGTGTTGACGAAAGGTGGTAAAAAGTATTTCATGACTTTGATAGATGATTGCACTAGATTTTGCTATATTTACTTGTTAAAATCAAAAGACGAAACATTACATTATTTTCAAGTCTATAAAGCTGAAGTAGAAAATCAACTTGAGAGAAAGATCAAACGGTTAAGGTCAGATCGTGGTGGAGAATACTTTTCTAATGCCTTTACTTCGTTCTGTGAGGAACATGGAATAATTCATGAGAGGACGCCTCCCTACTCACCTCAATCAAATGGGGTGGCCGAAAGAAAGAACCGCACTCTAACTGATTTGGTTAACGCCATGTTAGATACAGCGGGACTTTTCAAGGAATGGTGGGGTGAGGCTATATTGACTGTGTGTCATGTCCTGAATCGTGTTCCTACTAAGAACAAAGAAAAGACACCATTTGAGGAATGGGAAAAGAAAAGATTATCACTTTCTTATTTACGGACTTGGGGTTGTTTGGTAAAGGTGAATGTGCCAATCATCAAGAAACGTAAACTCGGACCAAAAACTGTGGATTGTGTCTTTCTTGGTTATGCTCTTCACAGCGTGGGCTATAGATTTTTAATAGTGAAATCTGGAGTACCTGACATGCATGTTGGTACAATCATGGAGTCCAGAGATGCTACATTCTTTGAAAATATCTTTCCTATGAGAGAGGAAGCTAGCACATCTAGTCAAGACATGTCTATTGATAAAGAACCTGCTGTTTTGATGGAACACACTGAACACACTGAGGAGGATAACAATGAAGCTCCTAGAAAGAGCAAGAGACAAAGGACTGCAAAGTCTTTTGGTGATGATTTCATTGTATACCTCATGGAAGACACACCTAAGACCATTGAAGAAGCATATTCATCTCCTGATGCTGACTATTGGAAGGAAGCAGTAAGGAGCGAGATGAATTCTATCATGTCTAATGGCACTTGGGAAGTCGTTGAACGTCCTTATGGGTGCAAACCTGTAGGGTGCAAGTGGGTGTTTAAGAAGAAGCTTAGGCCAGATGGTACTATTGAAAAGTACAAGGCAAGGCTTGTGGCTAAAGGCTACACTCAAAAGGAAGGAGAAGATTTCTTTGATACATACTCACCAGTTGCTCGGTTGACCACAATTCGAGTGTTACTTTCTTTGGCTGCCTCTCATGGTCTTCTCGTTCATTAGATGGACGTTAAGACAGCTTTCCTAAATGGAGAGTTGGAAGAGGAGATCTATATGGATCAGCCTGATGGATTTGTAACAAAAGGTCAAGAGGGAATGGTGTGTAAGTTAGTGAAGTCTTTATATGGCCTCAAGCAAGCGCCCAAGCAATGGCATGAGAAGTTTGATCAAACTTTGACATCTGCTGGCTTTGTTGTGAATGAAGCTGACAAGTGTGTGTACTATCGATATGGCAACGGTGAAGGAGTGATTTTGTGTTTGTATGTGGATGACATACTGATCTTTGGGACAAACCTTAATGTGATTAAGGAAGTCAAAGACTTTTTATCTCAAAAGTTTGAGATGAAAGATTTGGGAGAAGCTGATGTTATCCTTAACATTAAGCTAGTCAGAGAAGGCAATGGTGGGGTGACTCTTACACAGTCTCACTATGTGGAGAAGATCTTGAGTCGCTTTGGTTATAGTGATTCTAAACCTGCTTCAACGCCTTATGATGCTAGCATGATTCTGAAAAAGAATAAAAGGATAATGAGAGATCAGTTGATATACTCTCAGATAATTGGTTCATTGATGTATTTAGCTAGTGCCACGAGGTCTGACATCTCATATGCCGTGAGCAAATTGAGCCGGTTTGTTTCAAATCCGGGAGATGAACATTGGTATGCTCTTGGAAGAGTAATGCGCTATCTAGCAGGCACAATGGACTATGGGATTCACTATTCCGGTTATCCTAGGGTACTGGAGGGATATAGTGACTCAAACTGGATCTCTGATGCTGATGAAATTAAAGCCACAAGTGGATATGTGTTCACACTTGGAGGTGGCGTTGTTTCTTGGAAGTCTTGCAAGCAGACCATGTTAACGAGGTCAACAATGGAAGCAGAACTCACAGCATTAGATACCGCCACTGTTGAGGCTGAGTGGCTTCGAGAGCTCCTTATGGATTTACCGGTAGTTGAGAAACCAATACCAGCCATTCTCATGAACTGTGACAATCAGACAGTGATTGTTAAGGTGAACAATTCTAAGGATAACTTGAAGTCTTCGAGGCATGTAAAGAGGCGGTTGAAGTCTGTCAGAAAACTGAGAAACTCCGGAGTGATAGCCTTGGACTATGTTCAAACGGCTAAAAATCTGGCAGATCAATTCACAAAGGGTCTTTCACGCAATGTGAATATGTGATAGACAATGCATCTATGGAATTGGGCTTGGGACCCATGAAAGTTGATCAGTAGTGGTAACCTGTTCTATGTGATCGGAGATCCCGTGAAGTAAGAACGGTGAAACAAGCCATTGGTCAACTATGAGAAGAGAACCTTTGTATAAGGCTCATTCCAGAGAAGGTGCATTTCTCTTCTATTCTGTATGGCAGGTTGGGTAAAACCTTAATGTGATCCGAGTGATTCTTTTGAATAAAGATGTTGGCATACTGAACATCTTTAAGGGTTGCACCTATATGAGTTGACTGCTAGTCACAGTCTATGAGATCGGGGTAATCTCTAGATACTCATGAAAGGCTCGGAGTACGACTTATAAGCTCCAAACCGCGGGGATGCATATAGCAGGCTAGTACTAACAAGGAATTTTGGTCAAGCTTGTTCGCACAAAACTGTCAATTCAAGGCATAGTCCATTGATTAGTTGTGGATAAGTGTAGCCACTACTCCAGGTGGAAGTTCAACTTAACAGTCTCCATTAAAGTTAGTATATCAAAACAGCAGTAAATTTGAGAGCATTTCTCGTGAGCCGTGAAATATTGGTGGGGATTGTTGGATTTAATTGGGCTTAGCCCATTTCCAGACAATTAAATCAATAATATTTCAGGCCCACAATTAATGCTAAGAGTTACCAAATGGTGGTTAAGGTAGTTAATCCCATACGGTTAATTGAGAAGGAATGTAACCAACTTAAATGGTGGACTATTTGTGCACCCCTTGTGAAGTTGAAATGGGAGCACCGGGTTGCCACACCGGCCGGACGTGACGTGACGTGACGTGACGTGACGAGACGAGACGAGACGAGCCGTGTCGTGCGGCGCTGCGCTGCCTGCGTAGCGTTGCCAGGTTTTGCACCTCTTAACATTGACTGCGAGACAATTATTAGTGCTAATGGCTGAGCATTTGTGATTCAGTTACTAGTGCTAATGGTTGGGCAGTTACCAGTGTTAATGTGCAATTGTGCTTCTGTTACTAGTGCTAATGGCTGAGCGTCAGTTACTAGAGCTATTAACATTCCTACCTCTCCCTCTCCTATTTTAACTGCGTCCGCTGCTCTCTGAACAATTCCCATTCCACTTCGTGCGCGCACACGCTGCTGGAAGAGCAGAGCCTCCGAAACCTGCCGCGCTTGAGTTCCTGCTCGGGATAGCTAGGCAATCAGGTTTTTGGGTAGCGCAACAAGTGCGCGACTGCTCAACGATCGTCCACCTGCTGCTGTGATCGACTACTTCCCGGCGACCGTCCCTGTGTTCCCCAAGTGAACAGCGCGACTACATCCCAACGGCCGTCTGCACTGCATCAACGACTTCGCTGCATCAACCTGTTCGACTACTCCGATTGAGGGTAGCCCACGATCAACATGGTTGATCTAGCTGCTAACGGCGCATCCGGTTCCTCCGGGAACGGACCCGCCCCTGGGTACATTCTTAAACTTACTCTGTTCTGTATGTTGTTCATGTTTTATACTGTCTTAATCATGAACACAAGCACATGCTATGTTATCACTCTTTCACTTGTTTTAATCATGAATTAACTGCTGAAGTTTGGAATTAAAATATATTAAAAATTGCCTAGTTTTCTAACACGTGTGTGTGTTCGTTCTCTAAACTCTATAAAGGATCGGAAAGAAGAAGAAAAAAACGGGGGTGGACCAAATAAGGAACAAATGCTAACTTCCAGAACATAATTGATCCATCACAGGCGCATAACTCTCAGGCCAGTACGTAGCGTGTGGCATTGACCTGAAGAGAAGCTTCGTCACGTGGCCACCTTTGGCCACTTTCTTTCTGTTTGCTTTCTCTATCTGATCTGATCTGATCAGAGAGGACTCGTTTTATTAGATTAGATCGATTAGTCCTGAGGATATAAAAGGGCGATAATTCTTCATAGTTGCATGTACAATAAAATACACATAACGCAGTATATAGTTTTATACGAATGCAAAGAATTCGACTAGCCTTTTATTTTGAGAAATCTTGTAAATTAACAAATACAGCATACTCAGGGCGTGTTTAGTTCCACAAAATGCCCTAAAAAGTTTTCACATAAAGAATCTATAGATTCCAACAAAGTTTTTACCTTTTCACCTCTTTTCATCCATCTACACACCCCCTCACTCACAGTAATGAGTAATCGTCGTCGCAAAAGCTGTTGTCAATCCTAGTTTATTGGCATTCTGGATTAGTTTGCAATTCAGCTCCGAAAAATTCTACTTCACAGACTCACTCTACAAGGTAGAAAATACGAGCCAAAGAAGCAAGAAGTTGTGTTCTGCGTGAACACAGCGCTCATGAGCCACGGCCACGACCTGCCCGGTTTCAGCGGTCGTTCCACTGACGAGGACAACAACAACAGCGAGCACACCTTGACTTCCCATCCCCTTTGATGATTTCTATTCAGATCGAAGCAGCCGTTAGGTATAGTGGCTCTTATAAAGAAAGGTGGGGGGAAAAGGGTAGGAACCTGTATATATTCCTGGACTTTGTAGCGCAAATTACACCCTGATCATGAAGCCTTCAGAAACAGACGACCCAAGCTTGCATCCCCTGTACAGCTCCATTTTTTAACTGGACGTATTTTGTGCCGTTAAAACAAGGCTTTGACCAACGATTCCCCTATTAATATTTTATTATGTCATTCAAAAGTAATAGACATATGAAAGGTTCTTTTTCCAAATACGAGCCAAAGAAGCAAGAAGTGGCCAAAGAATATTTTTGTTGATTTTGAAATTCAAGTGTTCACGATATTTATTTAATTTGGATCGATGTGTCAAATTTGACTGCTCTCGCTCATGCGGTGCGATCCTTCTCGAATACGCAGAAGAGGTGCGCATCTTCGTATTAAGAAGAAAAGCTCAAAAGAGCAACGATTTTACGAAGAACTTGACTCGAAAGGAGGTCAAGGGCAACCAAGGCCGTAAGGCCACAACAGACACTGCTATCTCACGACCTAAGCTTCCTAAATGTCGTGCTAGTGCCCAGAGGTCACGCTCCCTTCTGATGGTATCGATCGACGAGACTGGCAACCGTTGCTTCGACGCGGTTGAAGAGCCTGTTGTTGCGTTCCTTTCAAATGCACCAAATGATCATGCGGCGCGATCTAAATTGATGATCGCCGCGCGCGGCACCTGCTCCTTTCTCCTGCGCCGGCCTGTTCCGTGCCTAAACTTCATCCTCTCTGTACTAGTTGGTTCGGTGGCTTTAACAATATTTGTGTCGTCGGAAAGACGACACGCGTTGTACCGGTCGTGTCATTGGAATGGCACGTTATCAACGCTAATTATTCTACACTAACGACATTGTTACCGCAAGCTATTCTTCGCACGTACTACTGATCCGTGCACGAGTAACGCCACCGATATAGTCGACGGACAGGGCGGAGTGGTTCTCAGTTCTCACTTCTCACACATGGTGCATGATCACGGCCGGGGGCACCGTACTGAAGGACAGATCGAGAAGGCCTATCGTTCAATCCAACTGCTACGACGTCGCACAGACCCACCGAGCAGACCGGGATCCACGCGGAAGTGCCTGTGGGCATGGGCGCATGGCCTTTTCCTTTTTTGCGCAACGGCCAACGGGTATGCTGCCAAAAGATCGATTCCGTGTCTTTGTAGCTCCAGCTCGGGAGCAGTAGCTGAAAATACGGATCGGATTGGAGTAGAATTTTCCGAGATATATGGGCAGCCATGCAAGAACTTTTAAAAAATACCGTTCGAATCAATTTTTTCTTAAAAGATTGCCACATAGGATGGTTTTCATAGCATTAATTAGATTGCCACATAGGCTTTTAGCTTAGGTGACACCATATTAAATAAGAAAGAGGGTAGAGAGAGGAAGAAACTAGGTCTTGCATGAGACCCAGTTTCAACACGATAACCTATGCACTAGACACTATCAATTTGCATTGAGAGGTGGTGGTGATTTCTTCATGATAGATGGAACAAATATGATTGGTAGAGAGGGGATATGATGCATTTATTAGCAATTCATATCAAGAAATCATGGGTTGTGGAGTGTAGTTTTTATGCTGCCACATAAGCAAAAAAACTAGCATAGAAACTGCCCATAGACACTATGGGTTGGGACTGCCCTAAACTTTCTAGTCACGACGTCCAGAAGTTAGCATGCATGCATGATATACTATACCATTTCAATCTATCCTTTCCTGCCCCAACTTTAACGCGCAGGCGCAGCGTTGTGTTTATAGTTTTTGTCAAAGGCGGCAGAAGGCGGGATGTCTATGATTTAAAATTGCATAGTAAGCCTCAAGGAGAAAACTTGGTAATGTGCCAGTGGTCTGATCATTGTTAACCGTTCCTAATTAGAAGAAAAACTAGGTAAGGCGTCGCGCGTGGTTCGTGATAATTTTCTATTTTGAAAACGAGTGGTAACGTACGAATTTATAGACATCTCGAACTGGACTACTTCGTCTGTTTCAAAAATTATACGCTATATCTAAATACATAGTAAAAACTTTAGAACATCCAAAACAATCGATAATTTAGAACATCGAGGACCATAATGTTTTCTTTTATATGTTTAATTAATCAATTCCTAGGCTCTATCTACCTCAAATTGGCCAAATTTTCAAGCCATTCAGTAGAGCACGTATGAACATACGTATGTATAGTCGGCCGTTGAGGTTAGCATGGCAGAGCTTTCTTCATGAATCAACGGCTTTAGGGGAGGTCTTCGAATGGTAGCAAGTCCGGCAATGGTGGTCGACACATCTGGACGATGTGGCGTGGAGGCGGAAACACCACATGTCATGGGTAACAATATCAAATGAGCATTATTAGATACAGCATGAATCCCAACCCTTACCATTGCTCTAAATTATTGCCACCTTCGTAGTCGGTGTGTAAACCGGGTTATTAGCCGGTAAAGATGAGGTGTTTGTGTTTAGTTGCATTATTAGGAGCAACTTTGATGGGCTATAACATTGAATCTTAAGCACAAATATTCTGAAATGAAGCTGTGATCTCGTCTCCTGGCACAACATTTTCTTCCAAGTTTGGAGCCAAGAAAGTATATACTACCTTTTTCTTTTTGAGCTGTTGGAACTTCAAAAGATGGAAGCAGAATCTAGGACTAAATTGTTTTAGATAGGCCAAGGCAAGAGCACTGCCCGAAGCGATTTGTTAATGAGTCCTCTTTTCGCTGGATGGACCCATACACGCTCTAGTCAAGATCCAGAAGCATGCATGCATGAATATGGGTTGAATCCATCCTTTTCTGCCTGCCCCCATCTTTTACGAGCAGCATTGCTTTTATTTATGTAGCTAAATTAAGGCCATATGTTTATGCTACTATATATGGACCCACTTTTCACATTAGAAGAACGCACCGAAATTTGTGTTTAGTTTAATTGTCTGATGATCTGCTTATTAATTAGATGTTCTGAAGAAAATTGTCAATGTTAGCCTTTTCTCAAGAATTCCAGTTGTGTTTTCTTTAGTGTACTTCTGCCGATGTATTGTTTCCCATGTGGGTGTGGATGATATTATAAATGCTAAAGTAAAGGGTAGTACATGTGTTGCTCGTCAAGGCAATTAACAGGTTTGGCTGCATTTGTTCAATATTACTATTATTTTTTTATCCCGGTGGCTATATGAGTGTGTGAAGAATTTAACCAACTAACCTACGTTTCACTTCAGTACTATCATCATTTGCTTGCATTGGTGAAAGATGCATGAATGCACACGGCAAGGGTGTTTGAGGACAAATGCTATCTGCCGTAAGCTGATAAGCATAAGGATCGACAACACAGCCGCATAACTCTGAAGTCAGCTGTAGTGTGACGTTGACCGAAGAGAAGGTTCATGGCATGGGAAATCTTTGCCGTTTTCTTTGTGTTCGTTTTTGCTCTTAGATATATTCTCAGAAGATAACTCCTCACTCAGATCTCTGCATATATGTCTAAAGGATCTCTGCATATATGTCTAAAGAAAATATGCCTGAACAATTTAAGATCGCATAACATAGAGGAGCATTTGAGTTTTTTTTTTTTTGGATCGGACACACATATCGGCATATGCACACATGGAATATTCAAAATTCTTCAACTCTTTTTTGTTGGGGAGCTGAGCTTCTAGGTCTGTAACTTGACTGATATTATTTCTCAAAAAAAAAAAAAACTTGACTGATATCTCTCCAGTACTAGCCCTGTTTGTTTGGCGGCTCTCTCTCCAGTGTCATCACAAACTGGAAAAGCCCAGCATATATACTAGCACTACAAGTCAATGGGCCCTCATTGGGTCCCTTATCTTGAAACTGCACCAACCAAATTATACTAGGTAATGGATCGATGATCATATCTCTAACTTTCTGATCATTTTCTAATCAAAAGCCGGTTCGCTAGCTAATGCGTGGGGGGTCGAGATGATGGTGAGCAAAACGCATGTGGTTGCAACGTAGCATTCCTCGCCGGGGCCACCGCCGATCAACCGCAACACCACCACGCTCTCCTCCGCGTGCGCCGTTGGATGGATTGGATATTTGCAGCAGCGGAAAGGGAAGGGAAGGGAAGGTGGTGGCCGGCGGCGGCTCGCTCGGGGTCCCTCCCCTGCCGCGGAGTTGGGCGACACCCCTCCGGGCTCCGGGACCCTCTCGCGGCACGCCGCGTGCCTCCCTACGCCCGGCACCCGGGCTGCCCTGGGGGAGGGGGCACTGCTCATTCGCCGTGTCACCACGTCCCTGTCCGTCGAATCTGAATGGCTGCCTGCTTGATTAGAAGCTGATTGCCAGTTAAACACGCAGAATAGCGTGTCGTCTCTTCAGAACTGTGGCATCAAGCAGCTTGAGTTTAATTTCTAGGTAAGGTACTACGCGATTGCCCAACTCTAGGCCAATCTCTGCACCGTACATTTGCCTCCATGTTCCTTCATTTCTTACCCATACCCACGATCTAGCTACTGTTTATTAGTTTGTTCTTCTCCTTTTGTTGAGGGAATTATGCCGGCATAGCCCCCCTCAGCTCAACAGGTTGCCGCCGTGTCGTATGCTGCTGTAGTCGAGTGCTGCGCTGTTAAGTGGGACGCTCTTCCTGTGATGGAAGGCTCCTTGGTGCAGTCAAGTACTCAAGTGCGGCTTTCTGATGCCATTCTCGGTTTTTTTTTTCCTTTTACAGATTCTTAACTCGGTTTTTGAGAGGACATGGGATGGTTTTCTTTCAGAGAAGAAAAGAAAGGAAGAGCATCAATGGTTAATGGGCCTAGAGCCTCGGAGGCGGCCCTGTGCGAGCCAGTACATGGACTCCTCCCTTCGATTGGAAAGTTCCCATTTTGGCCCACTATTTTCTTTTGTTCCTTTTTAAGAACAGAGGCCCATATTCTGCATCATTTCTCATTTGCTAAGGTTGGCCTTTTTTATATTGCCCCCCAAAAAAAAAGGTTAGCCTTTTTTAAACGAAATTTGCGCGTTCCAGAAATGTAGGCCTCTGCTCTGAAAACATTTTGTGAAGAACACCATGACACGATTCAAAACAATGTATGGCTGGAAACTTGCAATTACAGGTCATAATCGTCGGTCGTGCACGACTCGAAACAGCCATTGCCAATCAATATACATGACATACGAATAGGATCTTACAGAAATAGCCGCAGCTCAAAACGATGTAAACAAGAGAGGAAAAAAGTGAAAAAAAAAGACAAGAAACCAAAATGAAAATGAAAATCGGCGAACCAATAAATCTCAACACACCCCTGCTAAATCTCCTCCACATCCCCCCATCGGGGGTCGATCAGTAGTTGACGGCGGAGCACTTGCGCCGGACCTCCCCCTCGTTGCCGGTGAGCACCTGCGCCTCTCCGAGCTTCCGCATGGACTGCGCGAACTGCTGGGCGAACTGCAGCGACGGCTGGCTGGCGAAGGCCCTGACTAAGCCCCCCGTCCGCGAGTCCGGCAGCAGCATCATGTCCGTGTCCAGCACGCCCCTCCCGCGCATCAGGTTCCTGTAGTACTGGTTGTCGAACTCCGTCGGCGTCACGCCGTCGAGCTCCACGTACTCCCCTTCGCCGGCGCCGCCGCACTTTCGCCGGAGGAAGTCGGCGTACTGCCTCTCCATCGCCGCCGCGGCGCCCTTAAGCTTGCACAGCGCCGGCCGCACGGCGCCGCAGGAGGCGCGGCCGATGGTGTGGGCGCCGGAGAGCACGACGAGGTCCATGATGGTGAGGCCGTTGGACTCGAAGAACCTGACCAGGTCGGTGACGCTCTGGCCCCCCATGGGCACGCGCCGGTCGGCCTCGCCGGCGACCGAGTCCTTGCCGTCCCTCCGCCCGTACTTGAGCGGCCAGTACGGGACCCCGGCCGCCGTGGCGGCGTCTCGGGCGGCCGCCGTGAGGATGTCGGCGCAGGAGACGGTGGCGTGGCACTTGGACTCCATCTCCTTCTTGATCTCCTCGATCAGGTCGAAGCCACGCAGCGTCCGGCTCGCCTCCGCGTACTTCTCGCTCTGCCCCGGCACGTCGATCAGGATCGACGCGTCCGTGCCCTGCGCCATATTGTGCAATTGCCATTGCAAATTTAGGAAAAAGGGCAACCATTTTTTTTTGTATGATCTGATTAATTGAGATCAAATGTGGAGGTGACGGTGGAGTGTGTACCTCGACGGCGAAGTCGTGGAAGAAGAGGCGGATGAGGCTGGCGGCGAGGGTGTAGTCGGCGTCGACGGCCTTCCTGACGGCTCTCTGGACGATGCCCTCCATGTCCGGGCACGACTTGCGGTAGAACTCGGCGTCCAGGCCGTCCACGGGCTTCTCGTACGCCGCCATGTGGTACACGCCGCCTTCCTCGCCGCCGTCGCCGCCCTTCGGCCCCGACGAAGCGTTTCGTCGTGGCCGCCGTAGCCGCTCTAGGCCCTGCCGGAGCGTCGCCGCCGCCGTACCCGTTCGCCGCCACCGAGGTGGCGAGGAGGAGGAGGAGCGACGCCGAGAGGGCGAGGAACGGGGAGACAGCCGCCGCCGGTGCCCTCATCGTGCTCGGTCGATCGTCGGGGGGTTGGGGCTTCTCTTCTTGCGAGCGATGGGTCGACCTGGGATTGCTTTGCAGGATACTTATACAGCTGGTACCCTCTTTGTTCGGCCGGCGGCGAGATAGCACGCAGTACATGGGAGCACGTCGGCGAAGCGGTGAGCAGCTTACAACGACGACGTGAGGAGCAACACACGTTTGGATCGGTGATATAGAAATGGCCTGCACGTAGGGGAGAGTTTGTCGGATTATTATAAAAATGTGAACATTTAAAATTAAGCGTGCGTATTGTATTGACGATAAGGAGCCCGTTGCATAGATTAGTCGGCATGAATTTTGCTAGAGCTTCACCTGTCGGGAGATCATGCCGGCAATGCTATCGCGTGAGCAAATTATTGGCTGGAAACAGAAGCCAAACGGACAATTGCCTGTTGGTTTTTTTTGCAGATAGAGAACACATGAGAAACGAATGCTCACCGACATTTGCAACTTACAAGCTTACTTAGCACTAGTCTCCCAAACTTACAGGTGTTTACCAGCTTTGGTGCCCTGAAATGCCAAGATTGCTGTGGGGGATGAAATCCTCCACATTTCAGCAGGTTTACACTTTCAGTTGCAAAATACAGTGTTCAAACGAACAAAACAAATTTAATATATTCTAGCATTCGTATATTAGTCAAAATCTTTGATAAGGTTAAATTTACAGGGTCCAGGATATCAGTGGAAAGAATGCGCTTGCGCCTGTGTAAACAAGCTGTAGATTCTCATCCTGCGTGAATTCTATTGTACAGATGAATGCTTCCTATTCATGCCCCCAAAAAATGAAGAATTTCTCTATTTCTACAGCAATATATCTACTTTTCTTAGACTAGCTCTCTAATGCCTCAAGATTTACTGCTAGCAAATCATTCCATGTATCAGTTAGTCCAGGAAGGCACCAATGCATGCAATCGTCGTGCTTTTTCCCACCAGTTGTTGAAGGATGAGCGTCAGCTCTGAATTCACTCATGCGAGTGATGTCCAAGACTCTGAAAGTAGACTGTTCAAGGACCTTCAAGTGTTTGTTCACCAAGCGTGCTTCTATATTCGTGCCGTTATTGTCCAAAGAGAAAAATTCTTCCACCTGAACGATTTCAAGCACAGTATATCACTCCAAAGGAAAAAGAAAAAGATTATGGCTGAAACACTGAAATGGTTGTCCATTCAATGACCTAGAGAAATTGATTAAGGGTTCAGCAGAACAACACCATTCCAGCATAGGGTAATGAAATCCAGTAAGTTGGGATTTGCTTGTCTGCCAGCAAATAATTATGGTGGAAATGCTTCTCAATGGGAACCTTTCAAAGGTTGATTGCAGAGGATATAAAACCTCAAAAACTGGATAACTTTCTTTTGGTTGCACTGTTAATGTTCACCTTTAGATGTGAAACTGTGCTTGAAATGCTAGGTCAATATAAAAGCACACATAGGAAAAAAAGGCACAGGAAAAAAAGTGTAGCTGGACGGAAAGGATCAGATCCCTTCAGTACAGAGACCATGCAGGAAAAGATGACAAAGCTGTTACGTAAGCATTTCATATAATTAGTCTCAGTACCTCTTCTGAGGACAAGGGCTGGTTACGTTGACAAGATCCGCCTTCATTCCAGTCACCACCTTCAAAATGTCTAGGAGATTGGGTGCGGAAGAATTTCAGCACATTTGGTTTCACTGCTTTGTTCACAAATGTTACCTGAAGGAAAATAAATTTATTCAGAACACAAGAAACACAAGAAATATAACACTTCAAAATGTCCAGTTCGGCAGTAGTTCTCTCTTTTTTCAACAGATACAAAGTCCATAAATCCATTCAGATCAAATGCACATGTAAAGAACATTTGACAGAAAACTGATAAAAATATGTCAGCTAGTTGAAGTAGATACCCATACCATGGCAATGTACTTTTTTCACACAAAGAAATGACAGTCTATTGCATAGTAAGAGAACATTAGGATTCAACTACATATGATCTTCGGGCATGTAATTATCAAGGATACTTTAAACAGAAACATCAAGAAACAAAGCTGCAGGCATACCATGTGCTGAAGAGCCAAATCCAGTCCAGCAGATGGCAGTAAAGGAGGTACAATTGGCTTCCCTTTCTCAAAGAACAACATCGGTGACTGTATTGGATCGAACTTCGAAGGTGCCCACCACCTATGTACATAAAGCAAAGCAAATTGAGGCCAGTGACACAAAATATCAGTGTATGACATTTCAATCATGATAAAAAAAAACTTGAAGCGATAGAGTGGAGGTGGGTTGGTCCTCACTATAACATAGAATGTGTTAAAGATTTATCCAGTACGTCAAAGCAGACATAAACCAACATGTTAGCTGTGACTAAAATTCAAGATGTCCCAACGCTCCCTGAAAGATTTACAGTAACCCAAAGAATTGACAACGACACAATCTTTTCCATCACTAATAGGCTCAGCAAAAATATAAGTGGCACCTAACAAATCATGTAAGCAACTATCAATAATCTTTGGTTTCTGATGTATTAACTAGCCACCAGCATAAATTGTGAGCAACAAACTACAACCACAGGCATCTTCTTGCACGCCATTCTGCCTCCACAAAGTACTACTAATCTACACACACACAAAGCAGTCTCAAAAGTGCGTCGACCATTTCCAGGTTATACGCACCAGTAGAATTGTTGACGTGCCATCCATGTGGTTGACATCTTTTATGTACTAATTAAATTTTATGACGTTAGGTTTGACTAAAGTGTGAGCCAAACCTATTACACTAGCATATATTAATCAAGTATCCTGAGGAAGGAAAGTGCTGCAGTTTGGAAGGACCTTATTATCCAGGGCACAAAAAGCAGAGAATGCTACTAACCCAATTGTCGTTAGCAGGTACACACAAGGTGTAGCTAGGTCATTATAGTAAGCTGTAGCTAGTGAGGAGGATTAGCTCACCAAACTAGAAGCTGAAGCTTCATAATTCATGCATGTAACAACAATGGAAACTATACATATGCATTAGGGGTTGAATGTTTACTAGCAACCAATCTCTTATCCGCATCTTCCAGATCCTCTTCAAGCCGTAAAGTATGCTACATGAGAATTATTCTGGTGAGTGTGGGCAGGTGTACAAGCACTATAATTTGCTCAAAATCTAATTAGGATGAATGAATGTCCACGGATTGTGCGGTTGGTCAAAGGGCTGAATTGGAATGGCATTGTATGACTTTGAGGTACAAAAACAACATGAGTCACAAGATCGACCACCATCTCAGCAATTATAATTCTGCAAATAATAAGACTATATTTGGGGTAACAAAACAAAGGGGTCACTCAGAATTTTCAGTTCAGCGACAAATCGTAGCTGCTACAGTCAGAAGGACGCTAGCTCCTGCCGGTCGGTACCAGCTCCAATGGCATTCCATTTTGCACGCTATTACTTCAGCTGTAATCACTAAAAAGAACATTTTATTATATAGCTGATATCCCCCACGAGCAACTAAACAAATTATAACATAGCCAGCAGTGCCACTGACAAGTAGGTCCGCTTCGCGTGGTGTGTGCCCCACGTGGTGGATCAAGGAAATCAACCACCTGTACGGAGTATGTTCCGATTCCAACTAGTGTGCTCAACCAACACAACAAGTCCGGCCAAAAAGTGTGCAAAGCTTTCGAGCAGAAAAGGAACTCGCGACGCCTTGTGTTCCGTTCCGAGCCAACGATTTTGCTCTTTTGCCCCCTTTTACCAACTTTTGTTGCCCTGCGTCTTTAATCATGCTGTGATGATTTTGCTGGGCAGTGTTCTTTTTTGACAGCGCCGTTACGATGAAATGAACATGACCGTGTCGTCGTTTCTAGGGTAACCAACCGCTTTTTGTTAGTTGGAATCTTCACATCGATGAATAAAAAAAGTCGGATGCTCGCTATTTCCGTTGACACGAAGATCATGAAGTCGTGTATTCTAATATCGTCCTTTTGTACGTATGTTATAACCTTTTAGAAATACAGTACAACTTACAGATTTCAGCGCACGCACCGGTCCCGGCCTCTGAATATCTCTAGCTAACACATTGGTTTTTATCAGATTTTGATACGACATGGCTGCCTACGGTTGGCCTAAAATCTAATTGATTGCAAGAAGGCTTCCACGGAGCCCGCGTGATTTTTTACATCCAAAACATAAATTTTCACAGCTTCTGCCATTCCCCCTCCAAGATTCTTCCTCTTGTGCGGCGTTGGATGATGGTACGTGGGCCAAGATGTGATATCAGTGTTACTATCAACTCTAAAGGGAGGTCGCTATTTCTGATGAGTTTTGGTTTGCTCATCTTTCGCTACCTTTAGTCTCCATTTCATTGTGCGGTCCCTCAGATGGAGAGCGGGCCGTGGAGCGGCGTAGCCACGATGGGTGGTGGAGGGTGAAATGGTCATGGCGCAATCGACAAGTTTGCTGCTCGATGGTGGCACAAATCGGCAATCGGTGGCCACATTCGGCTAAGTGTCACGACTTATCTTTGAATTGCTCGGAGGTTGTGTCTCTCTCTTGTATTGGTTGTACGCTGTTGTCTCTCCTCCCCTCTAATGCAACCCTCCTCTAACCTCTTGAGATTGGAGACGTTGTAACCATACCATCACCGGCCTAGCCAAAATAGGTGGTAATGAAATTCAGGTGGGGACATTTCATCCCGATGAACTTAAAAGAATAATAATTTGGGCTACTTTGCCGTCTGCAACAGCTAATATTGGTTTAGGCGGGCCAAAATCAAGCTTAGCTGGGCCCTTTTTATGTTCACAGATCCGCCTGCAGCAAAATGTGTGGGGCTAGCTACTGCGTTGTGTTTTACACGCTGGTTCTGATGAGACGGGGTAACCACGATGCATTGCATGCCGCAGATGCATAGCCGACGCCGGTCGCGAGAGAAAAAGGAGGAACAACGGGACGGGGCCCACGGCGTCAGCGACGGGTCGGCAACATGACAACCTTGTGCCGGGCCACGCCGTGACCGGCCCGACCCCCACGCACGCCCCGCGCGCGCGACGCGAACCGCGAGCCGAGCCCGTCGCGTCACCTTTCCGGCCCGCTGTCGGAGGGGTACCCTCTCCGGCTCCTCCCTCTACGAACGAGCTCCCTCCAGGATCGCGACGGGGGAAGGACCACCACGCGGAACCTGCCACGCGGGTCCCACTCCCACGGCGGCGTCGCGGAAGAACCGGAAGCCGGGAGGTCCGAGGCAGCCAACAACAGCGGCCGGCGTCGAGGAAGAGAAACGAAGGCTACTAGGTGATCGTCGGCGCTGCTGTCGGTCGGATGAGCCCCCGAGCAGATTCACATTTCTCAGGAGCACGCTGTGCATGCGTCGCTTGAGACTCGAACCCTACCATGCTTGAGAAAAGAGCAGGCGGAATGGCTGGGCCATGGCCGACGACGACAGGGGGTTCCTGTTCTGCATGCATTGCCCCCGTAGCGGCACGGGCACAGGGGAACCAGCCATGGTGGCCGACGCTGTGTGCATGCAGATGCGCGAGATGCCCACAGCCTCATCGGTCTGTCACGTCGGCCGCGGCCACGCCAAAAAGCCTCGGACCTTTTTGAATCTTCCGGGCGTCGGGAAGGACGCGAACCCAACAGAAAATCTGGTGGTGTGCTCCCACCAAAAAGGCGGCGAGGCAGTCCAGCCAACAGATCAGATCGATCCAGCCAATGCAAGTTTCACCTCAACTGCACGGCCAAACACGAGTGAATTTTGGCATCTGAGTAAACCATTCGGGAGCCATTTGGCTGCAATGTGACATGATCGGGACAAAACAGGAGATATTTGTCTCGCGACTTCGGGAGTAGCTAGCGTACAAGCTACTTGCAACTTGTCACGTCACTATGAACTCGTTGAGGCTACGGTGGCCTGATATGGGGGTAGCACGGTCCTACTAGTATCCTACGGCAACGTTGACGCACTAGGCCCTACTAGTACGTGATGTGAGGTAAGGATCCTGCTACAGCAACACATATCCCCTGTTTACATGTTTCGCGAAATTTTTTCGCGTATGTTCCCTCACATGCATGGCATATTAAATGTAGTCGAAAAAAATAACCCTTATATGGATGGAGTGTACTTCGCGAGACGAATCTAATGAGCCTAGTTAGGTCATGATTAGACAATAAATTGCTACAGTAAACATGTGCTAATGACGGATTAATTAGACTCATTAGGTTCGTCTTGCGATGTACTGACAGAATCTGTAATTAGTTTTGTAATTAGTCTATATTTAGTACTTCAAATGTGTGCCCGACATACTCGAAAAAATTTTCGCAAAGCATCTAAACACGGCAGCTGTACATGGCCCCTGCTACATCCTACATTCATTCCTACTGCATATAATTGACTACTCAAAACGTGTATACGTGTTTGTTTCGCAAACCAGGTAAAAGATAGGATGGTTCCGTCCCTGTTTTCTAGAATGAGATCTTTTTAAGACGGGGTCATCGTTTTTTGTGTTTGATTGGGAGGGATCGATCGGTCCTATTTTTTTTGTTTGTATGAAGAATTGAGATGATAGAATGTAACATTTTCAACAGCGTTAGCCATAAGGTCACACCATCTTCTTCTTCCTTCTCCCAACCAGCATGCTTCAAGAAAATCACAGTGACATCCACCTTCTTTTGGCGATTCATGCCCCTACATTACATCCATCCCCACTCCTTGCAAAATTATAGCTTTCCGGATTCTATTTCCCTCCCGGTAATGACCAAGTGGAACAAAACCCCTGTCCATCCAAAAGATCAGTATAACGTGGATAGTCTATCCAAACAAAACCCATGCCCCCAACAATGGAGCCACAAAATTGCAAGCATTAACATAATGAATTTTTAAATATCTAATAATATTAGTTGGATTGTTAAACACTAGTACTCGCTCTCGGGCGTGCTATTGGCTCGACCATGTCACATGTCAATGGGCAATGATATGCTTGCCCAAGCATTAACTCTCGAGCACAACATCCGTTTGCATGCGTAGGCCTAGTTGCGTAGTACGCGGTAGGCCGGTACCCTCCTCTATGTTCCGCAGACGTGTGGACAATCACACACGCACGCACGCCTTCCTCATCTTCATGGAGCTGCTCTTGCTTATCCATGCATCCACCAACTTGTTAATTTCTTCTTTCCTGGTATTATTTTAGCCAAATAATTAGAAATAATTTTTTTTGGGAATGTTCATTTACACCCTGTGTGATATTACATCTTTCCTGGTATCCATACAGCACTAGTGCAACATATTAGTACCACTGTATGGATATTTGTTTGGCCTGTCTAATACTTGATTGGGATGTTTGAACCACGTATAGCCCTCAAATTTCATGCCATTTTCCTGTTCGAAATCCATGTCCTCTATGTTATCTCCGTCCTCGCTTGCAAACCTCCAACTAGCACGTGACATCCCTCGCTGTGTCTGGTGGTTGTTGCGTCTCTCTGGTGGTTGTTGCGTCTCTCTGTTAGCTTGGCAGAATTGTGCTGAAAAGTCTATTTATTTTGACTGATTTTAGGCTGATTTAATAATATTTTGTGAGAGAAATAATTTGCTGTGAAGGACGGATAAACCAAGCGAACAACCATGTAGCCAGCTACTGCGTTAGCCTCTTACGATTTGATGCCAATTTGAAGGATTGTTACCTATGAGATGAACATAACATGCAGCAGTACCGTGCCAATCTGAGGCGATGAACATAACAAATCCTCCGTCGCAAATGGCCCCATGCAGCAGGTCAAATCGCTCCAGCCACTTCATTCGTTGCCCGCCACAAGTCACAACCATGGAGGGAGAGGGAGGAAGGCAGGAAGGATTGATTCTGAATCCATCAGCCATAAAAGGGAGGCCAACCACTCTCTTTCCACGAACTCCATCTCTCTCCTCGGCCCCAATCTACTCCGTCCTGCTCTGCTCTACTCTACTCACTCCCCCCCAACTGCCAGCCGCATCCCCCCTCTCTCTCCTCCCCTGTTTATCGAGCTCGGCCGCGCAGCTCCGCCATTCCCCGAGCACACCAACTCCTTCCAGTTCCAGAGGCCGACCCGGTCGGCGCCATTCAATGCCCCCTGCCCAGCTGCCCTCCCATGCCATGCACTGAGACAGAGGCCAGAGGACGCCTCTGCTCTCTGCTCTCTCGGACACGGCGCAGACACCGCCACCTCCTTTAACTCTCATCAATCATCATCGCTTCCCGACGCTGACTCCCCTCGGGAACCCATGCGCCCATGCACGCCTGCCCGCCGCATTCGCGCGCCGCCCTCCCTCCCCCTCCTCCTCCCCTACAACTCCACACCTAGCGGAAGCTGCGTCCGCCAGTGATTGCGCGCCGTGAGCAATCGGCAATGGCGGCGTCGCGGCGGTTCCTGGCGTCGGCGTGGTTCCTTGTGTCGCTGGCTCTGCTCTCTTCCTTGGCGGCGGCGGCGGATGACGGCGACGTGCTGCTGGAGGTGAAGCGCGCGTTCGTCGGCGATCCCGAGGGGGTCCTGTCGGGCTGGAACGCGAGCACCAGCGGCGGCGCCGGCGCGTTCTGCTCCTGGGCCGGCGTGGCGTGCGACGACGCGGGGCTCAGGGTGGTGGGCCTCAACCTCTCCGGCGCCGGGCTGTCCGGGCCGGTACCCCGCGCGCTGGCGCGGCTCGACGCGCTGGAGGCGATCGACCTGTCGTCGAACGCGTTGTCAGGCCCGATCCCGGTGGCGCTCGGCGCGCTGTCCAGCCTCCAGGCGCTTCTCCTCTACTCCAACAACCTCGCCGGCGACATACCCCCCACGCTGGGGAACCTCGCTGCGCTCCAGGTGCTCCGCGCCGGCGACAACCCGGGTCTCTCTGGCGCCATCCCCGCCGCGCTGGGCGAGCTCGGCAACCTCACCGTGCTCGGCCTCGCGTCCTGCAACCTCACGGGCCCGATCCCCGGGAGCCTCGCGCGGCTCACCTCGCTCACAGCGCTCAACCTGCAGCAGAACGCGCTGTCCGGGCCCATACCGCGTGGGCTCGCGGCGCTGGCGGGCCTCCAGGTGCTGGCGCTCGCGGGCAACCGGCTCACCGGCGCGATCCCGCCGGAGCTCGGGAGGCTCGCGGCGCTCCAAAAGCTGAACCTGGGGAACAACTCGCTGGCGGGGGCCATACCGCCGGAGCTCGGCGCGCTCGGCGAGCTCCAGTACCTCAACCTCATGAACAACCGCCTCTCCGGCCGCGTCCCGCGCGCGCTGGCAAACCTCTCGCGTGTGAACACCATCGACCTCTCCGGGAACATGCTCTCCGGCGAGCTCCCCGCCGAGCTCGGCCGGCTGCCGGAGCTCACCTTCTTGGTGCTCTCCGACAACCAGCTCACCGGCCGCGTCCCCGGCGACCTCTGCGGCGGCGCCGGCGGCGATGAAGCAGAGTCGTCCGGTAGTAGTAGCCTGGAGCACCTCATGCTGTCGACCAACAACCTCACCGGGGAGATACCGGAGGGTCTGTCGCGCTGCCGAGCTCTGACGCAGCTGGACCTGGCGAACAACAGCCTCTCCGGCGCAATCCCCGCCGCGCTCGGCGAGCTCGGCAACCTGACGGACCTGCTGCTTAACAACAACAGCCTCTCCGGCGAGCTGCCGCCGGAGCTCTTCAACCTCACCGACCTCCAGACCCTGGCATTGTACCACAACAAGCTCACCGGCCGGCTACCGGACGCCATCGGCCGCCTCGGGAGCCTCGAGGTGCTGTACCTCTACGAGAACCAGTTCACCGGCGAGATACCGGAGTCCATCGGCGACTGCACGAGCCTGCAGATGATCGACATCTTCGGGAACCGGTTCAACGGGAGCATACCGGCGTCCATGGGGAACCTCTCGCAGCTAGCCTTCATCGACTTCAGGCAGAACGAGCTGTCCGGCTCGATCCCGCCGGAGCTCGGTGAGTGCCGGCAGCTCCAAGTTCTTGACCTCGCCGACAACTCTCTGTCCGGGCCGATCCCCGAGACGTTCGGGAGGCTCCGGTCGCTGCAGCAGTTCATGCTCTACAACAACTCGCTCTCCGGCACCATCCCCGACGGCATGTTCGAGTGCCGGAACATCACGAGGGTCAACATCGCTCACAACCGACTCACCGGCAGCCTCCTGCCGCTCTGCGGCACGGCAAGGCTGCTGTCCTTCGACGCCACCAACAACTCCTTCCATGGCGGCATCCCGGCGCAGCTCGGCCGGTCGTCGTCGCTCCAGCGCGTGCGCCTGGGGAGCAACATGCTCTCCGGGCCCATCCCGCCGTCACTGGGCGGCATCGCGGCGCTGACGCTGCTGGACGTGTCGAACAACGAGCTCACCGGCGGCATCCCGGCGACGCTGGCGCAGTGCAAGCACCTCAGCCTCATCGTCCTCAGCCACAACCGGCTGTCGGGGCCGGTCCCGGACTGGCTGGGCTCGCTGCCGCAGCTTGGGGAGCTGACGCTCTCCAACAACGAGCTCACCGGAGCGATTCCTGTGCAGCTCAGCAACTGCTCCAAACTCCTGAAGCTCTCCCTCGACAACAACCGGATCAATGGAACAGTGCCGCCTGAACTCGGCAGCTTGTTGTCCCTCAACGTGCTGAACCTCGCGCGCAACCAGCTCTCAGGTTTGATCCCGACGACGATCGCGAAGTTGAGCAATCTGTATGAGCTGAATTTGTCGCAGAATTTCCTGTCGGGCCCGATTCCTCCGGATATCAGCAAGTTGCAAGAGCTGCAGAGCTTGTTGGACTTGAGCAGCAACAATTTCAGTGGCCACATTCCTGCATCACTCGGCTCGCTCTCCAAGCTGGAGGATCTGAACCTTTCCCACAATGCTCTGGTCGGAGCAGTGCCATCGCAGCTCGCCCGGATGAGCAGTCTGGTGCAGCTGGACTTGTCCAGCAACCAGCTGGAAGGGCGCCTTGGCGCTGAGTTCGGCCGGTGGCCGCAGGGCGCTTTCGCTGACAATGCCGGGCTCTGTGGCAATCCATTGAGAGGTTGCAGCAGCGGAGGCGGCTCGTCGACGCTCAGCTCGGTGACCATCGCGCTGGTGTCAGCTGCGGTGACGCTGTTGATCGTGCTCCTGATCATCGCGCTTGCTCTGTTGGTGGTACGGCGCCGCTGCCGCCGGGCGCGGGAGGTGAACTGCACGGCGTTCTCGTCGAGCTCAGCCAACACGAACCGGCAGCTGGTGGTCAAGGGCTCGGCGCGGCGGGAGTTCCGGTGGGAGGCGATCATGGAGGCCACGGCGAACTTGAGCGATCAGTTCGCGATCGGGTCCGGCGGGTCGGGGACGGTGTACAGGGCAGAGCTGGCCACCGGCGAGACGGTGGCCGTGAAGAGGATCGCGCACATGGACAGCGACATGCTGCTGCACGACAAGAGCTTCACGCGGGAGATCAAGATCCTGGGCCGCGTCCGGCACCGGCACCTCGTCAAGCTGCTCGGCTTCATCACCTCCCGCGACGCCCGCGGCGGCGGCAGCATGCTCGTCTACGAGTTCATGGAGAACGGCAGCCTCTACGACTGGCTGCACGGCGGCGTCGGCGGCGGCGATGGCAGCCGCAAGAAGCGTGTGCTGAGCTGGGACGCGCGGCTCAAGGTCGCGGCGGGGCTGGCTCGGGGCGTGGAGTACCTCCACCACGACTGCGTGCCGCGGATCGTGCACCGGGACATCAAGTCCAGCAACGTGCTCCTCGACGCCGACATGGAGGCGCACCTCGGCGACTTCGGGCTCGCCAAGGCCGTCGCTGAGAATCGCCAGGCTGCCTACGGAAAGGACTGCACCGAGTCGGCTTCCTGCTTCGCCGGATCATACGGGTACATTGCTCCAGGTAATTTCAGCCCCTGAAACGGAACAAAAGTTCAGAGACGCCATTTCTGGTTTGCAGATGTCCTGACATTGTGCGCGTGAACGTTTCCACTGCAGAGTGCGCGTACTCCCTGAAGGCGACGGAGAGGAGCGACGTTTACAGCATGGGCATCGTGCTCATGGAGCTCGTCACCGGGCTCCTGCCAACGGACAAGACCTTCGGCGGCGACATGGACATGGTGAGGTGGGTGCAGTCCAGGATGGACGCGCCGTTGCCGGCTCGGGAGCAGGTGTTCGACCCCGCTCTGAAGCCGCTGGCGCCGCGCGAGGAGTCGTCGATGGCGGAGGTGCTGGAGGTGGCGCTCCGGTGCACGAGGACGGCGCCGGGGGAGAGGCCCACGGCGCGGCAGGTTTCCGACCTGCTGCTCCACGTTTCACTCGATTACTATCGCGCCGCCGAGAAGCGTTAGGATTTCATGGGCTTGGATAACTTGCTCTAGAGCTGCCTTTTCTCTGTATCGTGATTCAACTAAATGCCTAAATTAGCTTATTTTTCATGAGATTAGCAACAAAGGTTGTGGTTTCGAGGGTTTTGCCATTAAATCAAGTCAAGAATGCACGTCAATTGGATTGTTTAGTTTTAAATTTTACTGAGTTTGGAAATTGCATGTACAAGTATTTGAAAATGGTTCAGATCTTTCTCAAGCTACTCGTTCTGCAAACAGCTGAAACAGATGTGTAAAAATACAGTAATTGCAAATGAGAGAGACAGTACTAAAGTGCTCTTGGCAAATATAAGTCTAGATAATCATTATGCTGAACGAAAAAGTGCAATGAAAGAAATGCCACCAGACAGGAGAAGAATGGAAGAGCAGAGTTGATGATGCAAAAGCATAATCATTATAACTGAATAATTTTGCGTCAGAGAAGGTAAGCTATCAGATTCAGAGGCCATGATTGGCATTTCTTACAGAAGCAAACCATCGGTTCCATTGTGAAACAACAGTTTATTACAAGGCCACAGGTGAAATGCAGAAGCTGAGACAACACCAACGTCGATGGGGGTCTGCACTCCTCACCATGTGTACTGACAACGAAGTTGCAAAAATACAGGTTGCTGGAAAACAAATTTGGACAGCTATTCATCATCATCTGCACAAAAGGTGGAAATATAAGTTGTTAGGGCCCATGGCTACCAAACAGAATGGTGAAGACTGAAGTAGGCAAAAATCAAAGTGGTCAACTTTGTTGCTCCCAAAGCTAACACTGCACACAAATAACCACTTAAATGGTCAACGGCTCATGAATTTCAGACACCAGTCCGGCAAAACATAAACTTCTCTTCTTTTCACTTTCTCAGATTGTTCTACTTGGAAACTTCATTCTGTTTTCATTAGGTTTCCACCTAGCAGCAATTTATGTTTCCCATTACTTTGTTTTGGTACTAGCATTTATGAAATGTTGTTAAAGTTCCAAGTAATTTAGCATTCATAGTTTTTTATTACTCTCATATCAGTTATCTATTCAACTGTCAGAGATATCTAATGGCGCCAATGGACTTTGTTTCCACAAAATCTATTTATGTACTACAACTATCTTTTTTTTTGAAATAAAGGCAGGAGCACTGCCACATCATATAAGAAGAAGGTGCGTCATATTAAGGGAAACGAGGCCAAACCGTACAACACCCGACATGACGCTACACCACTACACCCTGGGAGAGGAGTCTACAAGCACCCACCAACGTTAGCGCCGTCGACCTTGACGTTGATCCACGTCAAAATGACGCGGCCTGCCGCAAACTTTAGTAGTAACCCCGACACCTCCACCATGGCGTTATCTTCCTCATGCCACACGCATAAAGTCATCGATTCCCCATCCGGAAAGGCCGGAATAGCTCACCGCACCGCCACTAAGCAAAGCAAGCCTAGGACCACCAATACAGCTCAACTCGCGTGGGGGCCTCGCCACATCCACCGCCTCACATCTCTAAAGCACCCACCTTAAAGCGACACTCCGCCGCTGGATGCTGCCAAGCCAAGCCTTACTTCACCGCCGTGGTCATACACTGAGCCGGGATCATCGCATCACCTCAAGCACCGACCAAAGGTTGACAACCACCATGGGCCCTCAGCACCTCCCAACTGCCACGGACGAGCCACCACCACCCAGCGATCCACCACCACCCTTGTCAGCCCTCCCCAGTCCCCACCATTGACGACACCACCACTGCCGCAAAGCATAGCCGGTCTCAAAGAGCGACGCCTCCAAGGAGGGCGCGACGCCAATGGCGCCGCCGACGCTCGTCCACGGGTGGACAGGGTTTTCACCCAGAGACAGCTCGTGCATCAAGCAGAGCGGGTCCACAATGGCGCCCCCAGCGGGGAGAACGACGCCCATGAGCGCCGTCGCCATTGCCGCCGACAAACATGCCAGCCAAGGCTTTCGCCTGGAACCCCACACTCTACCATCAGCAAGTACACGGCACGTCCTGCAACAACATCACCCTCCCCACCATCACCACTAAGCCGTCGCCGGAAGGGTGGCCTGGCACGCCCCGTCGCCCCACCATGGTACCACGAACCCGCCAAGACCCCCCCGTGGCCCCATCACCATGGTGAAGCCGCAAGCACCAGCAAACCGATGACGTTGACCGGAAGAGGAACCCTGCTGCCGATGCAGAGGGTCGTGCGGTGGTCGTCCCCTCCACGCACCCGCCGCCGCCGCGCCTCACACAGCAGCAGCCCGGCCTGCACGCCGCCACGGCGCACTGCAGCCAGGCCGACCCGCCGCCGCCGCTCCCAGCAGCTGCACGGACGGCCCGCCGCCGCCGCCACACACAGCAGCATCCCGGCCGGCCCGCTGTCGCTGCACACTGCAGCATCCCGGCCGGCCTGCCGCCGGGACGCCCGCGCAGAGGGGAGCTCGGGGGAACCAGATCAGCCCTCCTGGGCGCCGGATCTGGCCCCCGGAGCCCTGCCGCCGACCGAAGCCCAACGTCGCCGCAGATCTCGCCGTCGCCGTTGGAGAGGAAAGGCCGCCGCTGCTCACCATCCCTCTCCACCTCCCAGGCCGCCCGTCCATGGACCCGCCGTGCCCCGCCGCCACGTCCCTCGTCGGCGGCGTCGCCATGGCCGTCGGGCGCCCTCCCCGCGCGAGCAAGACCCCCACGGCCTCCCTGGCGAAGGCCTCGCCGCCGCCATCCTTGGGGGCCCGCACGAGCTTCCGGCGGCACCCCTCAGGCGGCGGCGAGGTGGCGGAGAGCGGGGGTGGGGGGCGGCGGCGGCGCTAGTGTTGAGGGGCTCCCGGGTCACCCGCGCGGGGAGCAACACCGAGAGCAGCGTTTACTACAACTATCTTAGTGTGGCAAGTTAGATCATGTAGGGCAACAGTTTACAGACATCAATGAACATTATCACAAAATGAGAAAAGTTCCTCAATCTATCCTGGTTTATTAAGGATCCACATTTACAGAATCAGAATGAAAATAGTAAGCTAGAATCCGTCACAAGGATCGATAACACTCTTACCACAGTGACAGTAACGCAGAAAATGCAATGATTTTTTAGGATTGTAAGGGAAAACAAAACAAGAAGGGGCTATTGCGTTCTTGCCCCTGTTTTGAACTCCAATTGTGATTTTACCCTCATTTTTTCTCACTTTGCATTTTTACCCTTACTGTTTGAAAACGGATGCTCACTTTACCCCTACTCCGTGAACAGCCCATAACGGTGTCAAAAAAGACAAATTTACCCTTGCGAATATACCCCTACTTTTGTGAACTTTGTGATTATACCCTAATATATTTTGGCAGCATCTCAATAAATGAGTAGAAATTTGGCAACAAAATTTTGGTATAAACTTGTTAGAATTTTGATTGCATCATGACATACAAATTTAAGTCCAAACCACATGCCATGCAGTTTCATATGGGTTTCACGGATTTTTGAAGCCACCCATGAATGAACTAATTAGATGGATTTGATCTGGGTGGATCTCATGGGTTAGATGGGTCAAAAGGCTCAAGTTAGTGGGCTGGATGTGCTAGCCTGCAGGAGTGCAGGTTCAGTCCCTTCGAGGAGAGTTGACCATGGCCGGACGCTTCATGCCAGCCAGCGTGATGCGGAGATATGTGCGTGCAGATCCCATCAATCGAACGGCAGCAGGCCAGGCACCGCGCGCCTGCGCCACGCCCGCGCTGCTCGCCGCCTGAATTTGCCTCCCGCGCGCGCCTGCCTGCGTCGGCGTGTCGCCCTGCCTGCACTCGCCTGCATCGCGCTGCGCTTGCCGCCTGGATTTGCCTCCCGCGCGCCCGCGACCCCGGTCGACCAGTCGAGCCGCGCGCCCTGGCAACGTAGGCACCCGCGCCTCCCACCGCCGGAGCACGCTCTCGCGCCTCCTACCGCCCGAGCACGCGCGCGCCACTGGCTCGCCGCCGCCGCTAGGGCCCGAGGGAGAGGCGCGCGTGAGAGATCGAGAGGGGGAGTCTGGGAAAGTCAACCAGTAAGAGTAAAGGGGATAATGGTGAAAAGATATGGGGTTTCACAGTGCATTTGCTATTTTTCTAATTGTTTTATTCTAGAGGCCGTTAACACCGTTCAGAATAGGGGTAAACGGAAGCTTCGTTTTTCAAACAGTAAGGCTAAGAATGCAAAGTGAGAAAAAATGAGGGTAAAATCACAATTGGGGTTTAAAATAGGGGCAAGAACGCAATAGCCCCAAACAAGAAAACCAAACATCAACGAAATACTAACGAGGCAGTGCAAAATGTGCACAGATTTAAAACAAGAATATGGTATTACATTTGGAAATTGACCAAGAGAATGCATTCGCAAGGGACTGGACGAATTTTGCCTAATCCAAGTACTGTATTAATAATAGAGATAGGGCCAAAGGTAGCAACAAACAAAAACCTCCCTCTGCAATGCATCAATATGGCAAGACCCAAGATCAAATGTCTCCAGCAGAAAGTTTCTCCATCCTCATAGCAAATATGAATTTGGGGATCCCAATGGTGCGGCCACTAAACATGCTACTGGAGAACAAAGTTACATTTGAAGTAATTGTATTTCAAACATCTTCAAAATAAAATACATATTCGTTGAAGCCAACCAAGACAACAGTTTAGCCAATTTGTTTGAAAGATATATTTTTTTAATTTAACAGATACTGTGACAAAAAAAAAAGCCAGCCTAGGACTTGTTCGTGCTACTTTTAAAAGGATGACCGTGGATATCCACATCACACACAAAAAAAAACTTGGAAGCAAATACCATATTGCTCACACTTCATATATGCCATCATCCAATTTCAGACACAACAGGCAACAGTGTAGCAGTTTGGATCAAATCAGAATTCAGCATAGCTCTACATGTTCGAGGGAAGTACATGAATCCAGATTTTTTGGGGGGGAGATATTTTAAGCTCACCCTTAATCCCTGCTACCATCAATAAAAGTTTTCCAAAAAAAAGGAAATCCTAAAAATTAATATATTTTTCCTCTGTTTCAAAATTCAAACAACTGAAATGGAAGTTTGCCAATGTCAAGTGTAGCTCTTGGATTAAGCGTTCCACATTGTTTGAGCAATTGGTGACACATAAAGTTTGTCTGCTACTTGGAATGCCAAGTTATAGAATAGCACACATGAGAGCGCTTGAAGGGATCCAAAATCAACTGTAGGAATATACTAGTAATTCTTAGAACACTCTAACATCAGTACCCAGATCAGGCGGCACTACCGACTCTTCTAAGAGCAAAACATAACAAGGAGTGTGAAGTAAAATTGGGAAAAAAACATTGATATAATGCACAACTCTTCTAAAACCTTACTGAGGTGATATGCTAAATTGTAAGTGAGAATTATAGGCAACAGTGTGGCTAAACGAGGAACAAAAAAAATGCAATTATGAAATGTCAGAGCAAGTATGCACAGTACCAATGTAGCGCCGCTCGTTGGCTTCCCTGGCGCGCTCAAGCATCTTGTCGAGGTCCTGCTTGAGCTTATCATCAAACTTTACCAGCTGGTTCACAAACACCACACCAAGACCCATACCCAGCACATGCTCCCAGGGATCTAAAACAATTTAGAAATGACAAATCACATGAGAATGAATCTCAAACCTACAAGGCGGTTGATGCAAAGCAAGACAATGAAATCATGAATAGTAAGGGTAAATATGAGCCCCTAAATCAAGTGAAATGGTAAATTCGTAGAGCCGTACCCTGAACTAAGACCCGAAATTGAGTAATTTCTAAATCGAACACTACTATTTCGCCTCTACCAGGAGAAGCAAACAACCGAGTCAAATCTACAGCCCACAAACCTAAATCAAGAGCCATATCGCAACTAGGACTCCAAGGGCCGAGGAAGGCGCCCAAATCAACCCAAATACCACGGGGCAGGTGGAACCACCCACAGATCGGACGGAATCAATCGCCCGGACGACGCATGGAGCGCGGGACGCAATGCGGAGACAGATCACGAGACGAAGAAACGAAAGGGGGAGATGGGGGAGGAGGATCATACGGCGCATGTAGGGGAGCTTGCGGAGGGCGTTGGAGTACATCTGGGTGCCCAGCCCCAGGAGGGCACCGATGATCGTCGGCGTCGCCGGCATCGTGCTGGTCTCCTGTCCGGTCGGGGCGGACGGCGCGGCTGCAGAGAGGAGAGGAGTGGACGGCGAGGTCGGGGGAGAGTGCTGTGGCGATTTGTGTGTGAGCGCAGCGCAGAGGGCCTTGCCTACCTGCTGGACTTTTGTTGCTGCAGTGTTGGCGGAGAGGAAAAAGCCCATGGGCCTAAATACATGTGACCCCGATTTGAAATCATTCTTTGGCATTCGCAGCTTCCTTTGGATTTGCAACTTCCTTACCATTTTTCAACTGGTTATATTATTCCTTAAGAAAAAAAACCAGCCCCCCCCCCCCCCTGTTTTTCTTTATATGACGTTCAGACAAAAGCTTTGGCCTAATTCTCAGTACAGAGGCTAGTCTCAGGCACAATTGGCAAGTGTACATGTCATACCTATCTCATGATCATGTGGCAAGAAGAGAAAGCTGAGAACTTCTTGTAGCTAACCCTTCTTAATTATAATACGAGTATATAGTATCTATTGATGAAAGAAACATGCGACTCTAACTCATGATAATCTAGGCACACATTAAAAAAAAGAAATATATGCTAATAAAACAATCGGATAATTTATATCAACCATCAATCTGTTTTTTGTGTAATGACTTGTTTGCTAATTAACAAAAACAGACAACATGAAAAGTTTTAATGTTTTAGTAGCGATAATGCTAAGGATAGTGCGTCCTACAACTGACAAAAAATCAAACGGTCAAAACATGTTGCAAAAGATATATGTTGATGTCGCAACTATTGTTTCCACGTGTGCCGCGAAATATGTTGCATGAAACATGAGGTCGTTTTGCGGCAGGAATTTTGTCCTTCAATAATGATGGCTGGATCATTTTCATCAATGATTTTTTTAATGTTGCAAGAGATAATTTCTAAAGTTTTTGCAGTTAATTTTAATGTTACAACAGGCTCGTCCGATGAAAAAAGTTTATCGGATATGCGGGCGCTAGTGCCTCCGTTTCAGTAAAATATCTTGCAGCAATCTAGAGCCCAAAGCATGACCGAAAATCAGTAGCAAAATCAGTCGATTTTCATGCTACTAAAAAGGAACATGTACATGACATTTTTTTTACTAAATTTCAATGTGCCACCGGTCAAATTTTCCAATCACATGCTTTAGCCATTTCTTTACAACAGGGTCCCTAGATAACACAGGTTTTTTTTTCTTTACAATGTTCAGATTTCAGATTGAAATGTACTCCCTCCATCTCAAAAAACAAGTCATTTTGAGATTCAAAATTTGTCCCATAAAACAAGTCATTTTACCCGATTTGGCAGGTTTGCATGTGCATGTGGGCATGCAACAGTCAGTTAGCACCAAATCTGGCTAAAAGATAGGGGCAATCAAGGTCATTTTACATTTTTGTTAATCTGTCCTAAAACATCTAGAATGACTTGTTTTTTGGGACAGAGGGAGTAGTTGATTCTCAAGCATACAAAATGACCCTTCTGACATGAGAATTATTAGCAGTCGGACACTCGCTTGTAACGTCTCGCCTCCCCGAGGTCGGGCCCGCTTACACCTGGCAACTCTCTAGGACCTCTAGAATTCCCTCACAGACCAAGCACACTTAATTCCGGAGTTTTTAGAGATAAGCTTCTGAAAAAACAAGTTACAATTTGTTGGTATGAGTATTCTAGCAATCCTATTAAGCTCTGGGCTGTAACACTCGCTAATTTAAATCAAGCCCAAACAACTTAAAATATACTAGTACGTAAAAACACAAGGCTCCAAAATTTACGTCTCACGATAATTCAAACAGAATTCGAATTCAACAAGTAACGTTCACTAATGATGCATTGAATGCCCAACACACACAGCTGTATGGTGACAAAAACAAAAGAAAGGAACGACAATATATATACAGAAGACAAGCCGCGGCTCTTCTGGTTTTTTTTCACAGCCCGTTTTCACATGTGACAACAAGAAGATTATTAATGCACTGCCCTGTTTAGGCCAGTCTCTGTGGGAGTTTCACTACACAGTTATCTAGACTGCCACGTCAGCTTTCCAGTGAAATGAAATTACCACTCTCAGTGCACAGTTTCATGACACAATTTCATATACAAGATGCAACATTTAATTTAAGCATTGTGTTGTGATCAAGTGTGCCATGAAAATTCTATAGCCTTTTGCAACCGTAGAACATGATAAACTGAAGCACTTTCATCGACATAACGCTCTATGGAGCGCCAGATATGGACAATTCCTGTTTGCAAAATAACTTAAAATCCCAATGGTTTCCATCAAAAGGACTTAGCAGATAACTGACCAAAATAACTTAATTTTCCACTAAGCAAAATTGGAATACTAATATAATGGTAAACCTAAATCCCACTGCCTTCCATCTTCTCAAGCCTTCGATCTCCCATCTTCCATCTTCTCCCACTGAAAAACAGACATAGGAAGCAGACACATTCAGATAACAGAAACTTAATCCTAGTTTGTGACACAAGGGATAGGGAGTCATCATTAGAAGCTAGAATCCTTTGAACACTAATAAAGCTACATCTTGACCAAGTTCAGAGCTCACCTCACCAATGTTGGCAATAGCCCGCTATAGCTCCGCTATAGCTTTTTGAGACAGATGTCGCGACGATATTGCAAATATTATCGCTAATGCCGCTAACTCCGCTATAGTGTGAAATAGTGCCGCTAAAAGCGCCGCTAACTCCGTTATGACTAAGTTATGAACTTATATACTTGTAATTTATGAACTACGAGTAATAACTGATGACTTATTGTGTGTATTGTGACTTATGTTTATATGTTTACTTATGTTTGCACTTATGCATAGACATATACTTATGAAATATAAGATGAACTTCTTGAAATTATAAAGTTTTAGCCTAAATTTCACTGCTTTTTTACATACCGTTAAAGGCGATAGCTTTCGCTATAGCTTTTATAGCTTTTCTAGAAACACTCCGCTAAATTCTATAGCCCGCTATTGCCAACATTGCACCTCACGCATAATAATTGTTACCAAACAGAATTCAGGGATAAACTAAAGCACTTTCACAAGATAAACTCAGTTCACATTGTGAGATAAACTAAAGCACTTTCAGCCGCTAAACTAGGTTCACATTTGGGATAAATTAAATCACTTTCAGCAAGTGATCAAAACTCAGTTCGCATGACAAGAGAAGAAGTGGGCATGCATACCAGAGAAGGTCCATCCATCTGCAGTCCACGACATGCCATCCATCATCTTACATTCAAAGATAAAGTAAGTACTTTCACAAATAGTGGCAGTTCACAATTGACACTCAGAGATAAACTAAGTACTTTCACAAGTATACCTCAGTTCATATGAGACATGATAAATTGAGTTCAAAGTCTAAATAAAATGAAAGCATTCAAAAAAGTTCACAGTTCATATTCTGAGATAAACTAAACTGAAGCCACTCAGAAATGTTGTCAGTTCATAGCATCCCACCATCTTCTCATGCTTCATCATTACTATATATCATTTTCTCCATCCTAAGCAATGTCTTCTCTCGGCTAGCCTTCGCTTCATCGGACATCTGACTTCTATCTTGAGATAAAAGTAAAGTATAAGCTTCGAGTAACTTTGTTTCCTTTTGCTTGTTTGCAACCTCCAGGTTCATGCTTGAGATCCGAAGTTGTGCCTCTGTCACTTTTTCATGCTCCTTCTTACGCTCTTGCGTAACTTCAACAATTTTGCTTATGTTTTCTCCAAGGATGACAATACCATCCATAACATGTTCTGCCTTTCGCTTCCCTTTGCGCTCTGCCTTGGCTGCTTCTCTCCCAATAGGACGTGCTTCATTTTTGTCATCAGTAACATTAACATGTATGGTCTTGGCTTTGTCTTTCTCTGACTGAGTAGCAAAGGTGCACCATTTAGGTTCATTCTTCAGAATCTTCCACCAATGGACCAATGAGAAAGGCTTGCCATTTTGTTTTTAAACTTTGCCTGAGCCTCATCCATCAGTTGGTCATCTGAGTATCCACTCTTGTGCATTTTACATGTTGTACTCCAATATCCATTGAATTCATTTATTGTTCTGCTTAGGCGTGTCCAATGGATCTTCGGCTGGTTAGTATCCCTAGTACGATCTGGAAGGGTGTTCTTGTTAAATTCCTTAGTGATTTGACCCCAAACGGAATCACGATTCTTATCATTTCCATGCACAGGGTCTTTAGAAATGTTCAGCCAAGCACTTGCTTGCACAATTCATATTTAGGAAACAATTATCAGTACTATGAGGGGTTGCTGACATGCACAAGTCATATGAGAAAAATTCAGTGTTGTGATTACCAGTTTAACTTCCTCGTCATGTGTCCAATATCATTTTTTTACTGGCCTACTTGCCTCAACACCATCATCACCATCAATGTCAATGGTAACCTTTGAAGGAGTTGCAGGAGATGGCGGGCTCAAGTTATCTGTAAACCCAACAAAATGGGAATTCTCTCCAAAATTATGTGGTGCAGGAGGTGGCGGTTGAAGAGGTGGCTGCTGTAACATATTTACATAACCAGCCCTACAACAATGTGCACACAACTCACAATTAACAAAAATGCAGACAAAAAACATGAAAGTTTTCTAAAAATTGGAACACTAGAAATAATTCACTTTCACTATGCAGATAGGCTATTTTTGATTTGACCAAGTAACAATATCCAGTTGGCCAAAAAAGAAAGTAACAGTTCTCAGTTTAGATTGGTGCATAGACATCTTGAAGCTAAGTTTTTTTTTCTCTATTTCAGCAAGCATCAGCACCTATGCCAAACTACTCATCCAAGGAACACGACCAATAAGCACAAGTCTAAACTATCAACTGTGCCACTAGAATTTGGAAAGAATAAATGCCTTAAAAAAATTATCTCTTAGAAAAGTGTATCCTTTATTCAGCAGCTTATCAGTTTATTCTATAAAGATTTCACTAAACCATCATGCTTCCAAAGTGAAGTATCATCTTCATCTCCTAGCTGATTATCCACATATGAACTACGCTATACATTTACCAAGCAAAAAAAAATCCAAGCCAAGATTTGTGCATACAAATAACCGGAAGGTACAAGAATACCATAGATTTGCAGGTTGTTGTGAAGATCCCTGGCCGCTGCTACCTCCATATCCAGGCCACCGTGGAACAGTTGGCGTTGGAAGAGGTACTGCCGAAGGACTTGGAGCTGCAGGGAAAATAGGACCCGTCGGTGAAGATGTGCTGCTGCGGCCGCCCTTTGCCAGGCCGCCGCCGCCGCCCTTTGCCCGGCTACCGCTGAGCTGGGGTTGACCTTGTACCCGACGAGACATCTCAGCTGCTGAGATGTGGGGGGCCCTAAGCCAGGGTCGCCGGCGGTGAATGGAAACAGAAGAAAGGCAAATCTGAGTAGCGATTTTGAGGAGAAGGAGGCGGATTTGGTTGAGGGGACGAGCGATTTGGAGGTGAGGGAGACGGCTAAGGCGTGGGATTTTGAGGGAGCGCAAGGGATTTGGAGGGAGAACGAGGGATTTGGCGCGAGGAATTGGATCGTGAGGGGCGCGGGAAGCGGGAGGTGACAGCAGGAGTTCGCGCCTCCGAGATCTCGGAACAGCTGATCCGTCCATGAAACGGAGATGGCCTCAATGCGGGTTTCATCCCGTTTCATCAGACTAGGTACTCGAGCCAGGAGCGTTTCGTGGTGATGAAATCGTATTCTTCTCTTTCCTATTGATGAATATGCCAACTCAGCACATTTGCTGATGTGTCACACAATTAAATGTCCATGAAATCCCCCCCATGAAACCCACTGAGACTGGCCTTAGATCCAAAGAAAGTGTTCCCTTTCACGAAAAGTTATCCACCTAGAAAACTGTGTCAGTTCATTTCTATCTTTATGCACGCTTTTATAAAAACAGTATTTTTCCGTACTTTTCACCCCTTTTTCTAAATCTAAACAACAAGAATGGCAAGTATTTTTCGATCTTGTTCAGAACAGTGAAACCAGGACAATGAGTTATCAATGAATTGTGATATAAAAAATGCCTACGTACGCGGCCCAAGCCAAATTGCATTGCTGAGCCTAAAGACTACACCACAAGCAAATTGGCATATACAAAACCTCGAGATTGTCTATCTAATTGAAAATTGTATTAGCTAACAGCTATCCAGTTGGCAATCCGCATCACGAACAACAAGAATGGCTTGTACGCAAAATCCAACTTAGATCGGAAACGAAAAAAAAAAAACACCCTGTAGTTGTTTAGAAATACCGTTCCAAATATATCCCTTAATTCTTCTATCCACTCGTCTTCGTCCATCCCTCTGTCTCTGTGCATACTGCATAGCGGCGCAAACCGAAATTCTACGGAGCTGCATATGACTATGCCGAAATTCTTCTATATATATATATATATATATATATAACAAAAAATCTAGAGGCGGCCGGACCACATGACTGAGATGAAATGGCACGAAATGCTTCAGAGAACGCAAATAGTAACAATCCTCAACCGCGTGCGCTACGCAGAGATCGATTGGGTGAGCGTGGAGTGGAGTAACATACCAAAAGCGGCTGCATCCCCTCGATGACATTCTGTGCGGCCATGGCGTTCCAAGGGAACTGTTTGTCATCCTCGGGGTCGGGAGGGGTCGCCAGTAGCAGCTGGTCCAGCGTATACTGCCCCACGACCACGATATGATGGAGGAGACGCGGTCGAGGCAGAGCTCCCTGCTCCACGGAGCCACGGAGGGCAGGGTGCGGTGATGTCGATGTCTCCGATAGCTTCAAGCACACGCCTCAGGTCTCGGCCTGATCGGAGAAGCCCCTGTACACACATCGCATCATTCACATTGAAAACAACCTGTTTAGATTCCTCAAAAATATCTCCTTTTCACTGAAAAATTATCCACCTAAGAAACCGTGTCAGTTCATTTCTATCTCTATACACGCTTCCATAAAAACAATATTTTTTTTAATTTTCTACCCTTTTTTCACAATCTAAACACAGTCGAACAGAGATGCAGCGAGGGAAGTGGCGTGTGGCGAAGGGCGCAGCACTAACCGCATTGAAGGCGACCTCGAACGTAGTCTGGAGCCTCGTGAGCCACACCCAGTCCGCGATGTCCCTCTTGGAGCGCAGGTCGGCGGCAGAGAGGAAGTAGGACGGGCTCGCTGATCGCGTCGTCGTCGGGCGCCGATCGGATCGCGACAACCCCGCGCCCGCGGTGGCCGGTCGTCGAGGATGCTCCTGCGACCGCGGCCGCGATGGTGTAGTCGAGCTTGTTGCTCCCCGTCCCCGCTCCGAAGAAGCCCGTGGCGCGGTCGCCCAGTGCGCAGCGCGCCCACCACCAAGGACGAGTCGCGATGCGAGGCGGAGGCGGAGGAGCGCGGAGACACGAAGCCGAGACGCGCGTCGGCGAACGCGGAGAAGCGCGGGGACGCGAAGCCGAGACGCGCGTCGGCGGAGGCAGAGGAGCGCGGGGAAGCAAAGACGAGACGCGCGTCGGGGAACGCCGCGGGCACGGTGTGGACTCCAGCGGGGAGCCGAGCCCCGGGGACGCCCGCGGGCGCCATGACGAGGCGCTCCGGGCCGAACCCCATGTGGGTTTGATGAAGAGGAGGCGCATGCCGAAGCCGGTGTGGGCGTCGATGGCGGCATCGGCGCGCGAGGAGTATGAGGAGGACACAGCTGGAGCGAGACGCCGGGGAAGAAATTGGTGGCGGCGGCGGCGGAGTCGGGGGTAGTAGGTGCGCGTACGGTGGTGCCGATCGCGTGGGCCCGGCGGGGAGGGGAGAGGAGGGGGAGAGGAGAGGAGGAATGCAAATGCCGGCAAATCCTACCCCAATGAGCACATCCGAAAGACTGAGCCGGCAAATCCTCGAGATTGACGAAGTCACCACTGATGGCGCCTCGTTGTCGACGGGCACGTCGCCTACCACTGGAAAAATAGCGCCGGTTAAATCCTAAAAATATGCCAAATGGAACTCGGAAATGGCCTAATGAGTTGTGTGATGTGTTATCTTTTCAAAAAAAAAAGGTTGTGTGATGACGCATGCATGCATGGCCTGACAATCGTCACTTGGTTGCTGTCATGCATGGTCGCAGCAGTAGTAGGGTGCGACGGCGGTCAGCCGGCCGGTCACGACAGAGTACGTGCCTAGCAGTACTAGTCTCAGAAGTTGAACGTACGTCCAAATTCCAAAATCCTACGACGAAAACTTAGCCAGAGAAGGAATTAGAGCAACTCCAGCCTAGCCTTTAAACGGACTACTATCTCTATTTTAGTCTCTCAAGTGAAAAAAAAAAACAATTTTAGCCGGGTATCTAAATAAGCCCTCATTTAGTGGAGGCCTCCAAATGTTAGTCCAGGGCCCCTAGATTTGGAGGCCCTCCATTCCACCCGATACGTGGGCCCCACTCCATTCCCTCCCCCCTCTTTTCCAGTCCTATGTTTCGCTCCTCTTTTCCGCATGCACGCGCTCCCGCACCCATCCACCCACCCCTCACTGCACACTCCCCCGTAGCGCACGGCTTCCTCGCGCGTGTCCCACTCTACGAGCGTGGGTCCTGAGAAAAAATTGTCCAAAATTATTAGAAAAAATTTTACTGTCTAGAAAAAAATTGTAAAAAAACATTTAATCAAAATTTTAGCAAACTTTTGCAACAAAGTTTTGTCTTGTCCCAGAAAAAACTTTTCAGCAAACTTTTGCAACAAAAATCTTGAGCAAATTTTTGCAACAAATTTTTCTATAAAATTTTTGCAACAAAAAACTTTTGTCACAGGAAAGGGGGAAAAAGAAAAAAAAGTACCTGGGTGCCGGCGTCATCCTCCTCTCCGACGACGGTGCCGCCTCGTCGGCGACGGTCGTCGGGGCTCGCCGTCAGTCGTACTAACCCTCGCGGGGCCATCGTGCCCGCAGCCCCCGCCGCCGCTAGCCGAAGCCGGCTGGGGCCACCGTCCTCCGGGGCTCAACAGGACCGCCCGACGCCCCACACCAGCAATGGTGAGCCCCGCTGCCGGCGCGCGGAGGTAGGGTGGCGAGTCCTCGCCGGATCCGGCCAGGGTCACCTCCCCTCGCCGCTCACCGGGGCTCGCCCGGGCCTGCAACCTCCGCCGTCCATTGTGAGCTTGGAGTCTGGCGGCGGCTAGCCTCCGCCATGCTTGAGCACTCGGCGGCGCTGGCTGTATCTGGGGAGAAAAGGAAATGGGAATGAGAGAGACAGCAGGGGCGTCACTTTATTTACGCCGCGAGACCGATGCACGTGGGGCGAGAAAGAGATGAGACGCCATCGACCGCACGGTGGAAAGTTAAGCGCGGGGTAAAGTTGGGTTTCCGATCGGGCGGGCGACGAGGCAGTTCAGGTCAGGTCAATTTTTACTTATTTGCCGGTGGGTTGCTACGGTGAAATACTTATTATTTTTAAAAACTTATAATTTTTTATTTCTATAAATATATTTTTTCACTCAATTCGCATACATTTTATAGAAAATAATTGATTTTTTTAACGAATCTACTGATATAGCAAAAAAATACAAGATCACATCTCTAGGAGGACGTAACCAGGCAACAAAAGGAAAAAAACAACGATAACAACAAGACAATTAGTCGGATTGGGGCATCGACATACGCCGCACACAACTCCTCTCCACAATTTGCTCTGGACGGTCGGATTGGGTCATCAACACGCGCAGAAACTCAAATCTTGACAACTAAAACTCCTCCTGGTTGGATTGAGCCATCGACACGAGCCTTCACAAACTCCGCCCGGTCGGATTGGGACGTCGACACGAGGCACGACACAAACAAAGCCGCCACCACCACCGCCCATAGAGGTCGCACACCAAAGACAACACAAGACCCAAGCCTTGGGGAAAAGAAGTCTTAGACACCGAATCGGCCGACGCTATAAAACTAAAATAGGTATAGCTATATGTAGCGATCACATCTCTAATTCTAGAGCTTGATGTCTTTTTCTTTCCAACATGACAAATTGATTCTTAGATTCGGAAACTAAAAGGCTAGATAGATTAAAAAAACGTGACGCCATACATGTATGGATTGGTCTTAAGTGGCGGAGCCACCAGTATGGCGAGCCATGGCGGCCGCCATACCAGTCGGCCAACTAACCCTCTTGAAACCTGTAACAAGAAAATTAATTTAAGTTATATCAAATAGCAAAGTTTGGCACAAACAAGGAAACAATCTGGTGGTAGCTCAGCTTAGCACTCAAGTTTGAATCCCCTGGGTGCTACTTTTTTTTTGTTTCTAGTAAGTTCATTTTTTTAATACAAGTGAGTGATAGTAAGTTCGCCATGGGTAGATATTAATCCTGGCTCCGCCGCTAGTCTTAACGTGCGGAAACTAACAAGTTAGTAGAAGTTTTTTTTTGAAAATGATGCTAAGGCTATTGTGTTGATAAAATCTAGTCCAATTGGTGGGGTTGCCCCGTGTGAATTTTCTGCACCACAGAAGGTTCGGTTTCCTTTTTTTTTCCCTGGCGTCAGTCCTCCGGTCACGCCGTTTTAGAATCGGATATTACCGAGATTCAGGATGTCAACCTGGCACAAAAGCAGGGAGAGACTGGGCCGCATGTGCGGTGCCCCGTCGGTCCACCACGCACAACAGCACCCCTTTCCCACCTCTTGCCCTACTCATGTGTCGTGTCATGGGAAATTTTTTTGAAAAACAATCCGTATTTAATAAACTGAGTACCCAAATTAAATTCGGATTTTACCACTGCATTTGTTATAACGAGATCTACAAAAAAGCATCTAAATGTAGTTAGGTGCGGTCTAGTTTCGAAGATCTCATCGTGAAAAATACAGTGGTAAAATCGGAATTTAATTTGAACCTTAAGTCCAAGAGATATAAGTTTTTTCGTATACCACAATATTTGCACGCACTACCTGGGTCCACAGATCCACGGATTGCAGCACATGCAGCTGTGTGGGGGAGATGCAGCTGATGCCTGATGGATGTGCGGCGGTCGCTTTTTCTCCGCACGTGCGAAGACTAGCAAATCTGACAAAAGCATGCCGTGGAAATGTGCTGTGCGCCGCGGTGTGCTTTTGCCGCGGCGCGCGAATGCGAATCAGTGAATCACACACGATCGCGCGCCACAAAGGCTTTATGTCCTTCCTCGCGCCGCGCACACCGGCCGAATTTTTTTTACTTTTATATTTTTTATTTTACGATTTTTTAAAAATAAATTCTTGGCTCAAAAAACTGCAGTTTTGGTCTTATGTCGCCGGATGAAACGGCTATCGCCGGATGAAACGGCGACAGGGTGAAAAATCATCATCTAAGACGGCTATCGCCGTGTGGGACGGCGATAAGGACCGTCGGTGCGGTCAAAGCGCTGTTACCGCAGTAAAAAAAACCGCCGGCTCATCCGGCGATAAGCTGTCGGCGCCGGGGGCCCACACAGCTTTCGCCGCCCCATCCGGCGAAAGGGGCTATCGCCGCAACATTCGACGAGAAGCTCGAGGCGTCGCCGTTTGATTCGGCGAAAGCGCCCCCGCCCATAAATCGACGTGCGCGCGCCCTGGCTGCGCTCAACGACGCGCCTGGCTCCAGAAGGAGCTCTCCTTTGGCCGTGAGGAAGAGAGGAGGAGGGGGAGAGGGGTGGGGTGGAGGGAAAGAGATTGAAGCGAAGGTCCGTCAGATCTGCACTTCGATTCAGGTACATTTTTAAACTTGACTTTTTAGTTGAGGCTGAACTTTGTAGTTCATTTATTTACAGATTTTTTGTAGTTACATGTTTATAGTTTAGTTTTTTTAGATATGAACTAGGTCATAGAAAAGTTTAGTACCAGATCTAGACTGCTTAGTTTAGTTTTTTAGATATGAACTAGGTCATAGAAAAGTTTAGTTACAAGACCGTTTAGTTTATTTTTATTAGATATGAACTTGGTCATAGAAAAGTTTAGTTACTAGATCTAGACTGCTTAGTAAATTTAATTTTTATACCTATATGTAGATGCTAGTTAGTAACTAGTGGTATTATATTTTTAGTTTGCATGGTTGGTAGTAATATTGTTAGTTTGGATGTGTACTCTAGAAAAATTAGTAGTATAGTTTTTTTATATCAACTATGTGATTCGAAAAAATGTGAACGGTTTTTTTAGTTATTAGATGTGAACCGCTACTAGCTATCTCAGTAATTTTTAGATATAACTATTTCATAGAAAAACTAATTAGTAATTTTATTTTTTTATAGAAATGCTAGTTATATGTCATAGAAAAAATAGTTAGCCCTGACTTTTACGTTACATTTGTACTTTAGTTCTTAACCTAGGAGGTATATAAAATCTTTTCGTAGTCAGTGATCACTCAATTTTTTTAGTGACATTTATAGTTGAAATGAAAAACTAGTTACTCACAATTATTAGTGCTCTTATGTATCATGGTAGGCATGTCAGAGAGTTTATTTTTTCAAGTGTTTTATGGGCCTGGGAGGTTAGGTATGGTCCTGAAGGGGTAGACTTGTCCGAATTTAAGTCATTCACCAAACAAGTAGTTCGAGCAAGAGAGAGGAACTGGACCTCAGTTTGCAACTGGCTATTCAAGGCATTTGGACTTGACAGGGAGCAATTTGAGCTGTCAGTCATGGCTGTAGTAAAGTTTCGAATGGACACACCCCTGTTTTGGGAGTTGATGCCCCTTGTTGGAACCCAAAACTGGAGAGATTATGTCAATATAGCTACCGAGCGTGGCAAAACATCATGGACTCGGTCTATGGACCAACCCAATTGTAACACCTTCGAAACTAAGAAGGATTAATTTAGGGTTAATCATTAGGTTTATTAGCATAATTATAGATTGAAAAGAAATAAATGAGAATAATAAACTATGAATAAATATGGGGAAATGAAAAGTATTCACAACTTGAATGCTAGAATAAGTTTCTAAAACCCTAGGATAAATTTAGAAAAGGGTTTGGTTTGAATTTGAAATCAAACTCTCCTTAAAATCCCTTTCAAATAAATAAGAAAAATGGTAAAAAACGTCAAATGGGCCGCAACCCCGTTTTGGCCCAGCCATCCTTTTCATCCCACCAGAGAAGTCCGGTTTACCCCCTCCCACTCTTCTCCTCGCGCACTCCTGCTCCCTCCCTGTTCTTCCCTCCGCCAGCCCAGCAGGCCGCGGCCCGGTCCGCCTCCGCAGCCGCCCGCCCGATTGGCCCACGCGTGCCCGTCCTCTCCCTGCGGCCCACGCGCCTTTCCAGCCCGTGAGCGCAGCCGGCTGACCGCGGCCCAGCTCGCAGCCAACAGGCCGCCGCGGCCCACACGGCCCGCGCGCCGTCTCCCTCCCTCTCTCCCACCCTAGCCGCCGCCGCTGCTGTCGCCGGCCGCTAGCACCACCGCCGCGGTTGCCCGCCGCCGGTGAACTCCACCGCCGCAGGCCGTACGTATCGATGCCACGTACCCCGCTCCACGCCGCGCCCTTCCACTCCTGTCACGTGCCCCCTTCTTTCCCCCGGCTGGTACATCCCCCCTGCTTCCCCTTTCTTCCCTGCCGCCGGCGCCATTAATGGCACCGGAGCGTTCACACCAGCAGAGCAGCATCCCCCTACGACGCCGTAGGCTTCCCCCCCCCCCCCCTACGGACTCACCGCAGCCCCCCGATGACCATCGGCCGATCGAGATCGAACCCCGGGTCACCAGGGTGCCGCGTGTCGCCTCCGCCGGTCGCCGCGGCAAGCCGGATGCGGCGCCGCCGCCCCGAGCGAGCAATCTCGCCGGCCCTCCCTGCAGCGTGACGTGGCGCACACCGGTGCTCCTCCCGCGCCTATAAATAGAAGGGCACCCCCCCTCCCCTGCCCGGCACAGCGCAAGGCTAAGCCGAGCTCCCTCCCTTCCACGGTCGCCCTCCCTTGACCTCCTTCCCCACGAGCTAGCACCCGAAATGGGTTCCACTTGAGATCCTCTCCATGCTCGTGGCCTCCATTAGGTTCATGGGGGCCGGATTGCGGAGATGGGGGCGAGCTCCGAGCTCCCCCGCTCCTTCCCATGGCACCCAAGCCGGAGGAAGAAGACGACCCCTCTGGGTCTGTCATCTTGCCTCCGCCTGCTGGCTGACGGGTGGGGCCGCGAGCCGTCCCGCCCGAATGGGCTCGGTCCACATAGACCATAGGCGCGCGGAGCCCCGGTCCACGGGCCGGCTCACGGTGCGGGAGCGCCCCCGCCCGTCCGTGCGCTAGGTGGACGTGGTCCAGTGGACCACCGACCGGACGCGCACGGTCCACCGGCCCACGATTCCGGCCCACGAAACAGTGCTCAGGCTGGACCCCAGCCGCTCGCGTCAGCAGCCCCGAAATTGCTACGCGTACCCCGGTAAGTGTACACAAACCCTTGTTTAGAGCCCTACCTCCACTCTAAAAATTCCCCAAAAATATCCAAAAATATTAGAAATATTTCTAAGCCTATTAGTGCCATCCAATCCTTTTTAGCAAGTCATTAGAGCCCAAATCCAAATAAGTTTCTTTCTAACCAATAAAAAGCCTCCCTCGGTGCACCCAGAAAATCCCCCTTTCTCTATCTTAGCCCGATAAATCCCTAGAAAATCCTCATAAATATTAGGGATTATTCTAAGCATTTCCATATGCTTAGTCCCCTAATATTTATATCCTAAGCTTAGCCATGCCTATAAACCACTCCAAAACCCCGTCGTCACGCCGCCCGTATAAGCCCTAACCCCGTCTAAATCCCTGTCGTCCAACCGACCGTCCATAAACCCCTAGGTTTCAATGAAACCCTGGCCATCATGCCTTCCAAAATAGTGTAAGGACTTTCTAGAGATCCATATCCAGGAATTATTCTTTACAAATCTATATAATTCCCGAAATACTGATAATCATCATTCCAGCCATCTTCCAGCCATCTTCCAGGGAATTATTTAATAATTCTCTTCAAGATCCCCATCCTTTAATCTATTAATTATTTTATATAATTAATGGGTTATTAATCCAATCTTTAGCCGTTACTCCTTAACCCTTCGCAAATCCTTCCATCCCCGCCTTGTTCCTATTCCTTTTCCTTTTACGATTTGATTGGTATATGTTATACTGATTGTTATTTTATGTGTTTAATCGATAGCATGACCGGGCCCGACGAGACGCCAAGACTCCAGAAGGCCCGAAGCCCAGCCCGGTCAACATACGATGCACGCCTGCGTAAGGAACAATTAAGGATCGACAATGAAGGCAAGTCTCACCAATAATATCACTTAACCACTTAAGTTTACCGTTCTTGCAGCGTAAGCTACGAGGAGGCATCACGTGGGTGAATGCCTGGCTCCGTTGTAGTTATAGGATGCTGATTGGGAGTGGAAGGAAGATCCCAAGGAAGGGGATTCTGTCCTAAGAGCCACTCTGATCCCAGCTAAGGACCGGTTCATGGGAGAGTCTTTCCAATCCCCTGTACAACCACGCATGCCAAAAAGGTATGGCCTTCGGGAATACCTATTTATGTGAGGCCTTGACACACCCCACTAGTCAGCACTAGTAACCTGTCCCAAGGGGCCACGGTGGGCAACGGGTATGCTGGAGACAGCCCCAGACAGAGGGCTGGGACTGGTCGGCACGGGTCGCATGTGACAGGGCTGGTAGGGCCCAAGGGCGATGCAGAGGCATGCCCTTAATATAAGGTGCACCTATTCCCCGGGAAGGTCCTTTTGTGGACAGATATGCGATCCCTGTTTAGGCCCCAGCAGCACCCGTGGACAGAGCTAGTGATTGACTGTCTAGAGATAGACGCCAGTGGACACGAGTCTCGTAGGTCGACGCCCGCCTTTCGCGGAGGTGGGAACAGACCGAATGCGTGGTAGATAAGTACAACCTCTACAGAGTTAAAAATCTATCTGGATAGCCGCAGCTCTCGGCATAGAGCCGATTAGGTCAAAGCCCCCACTGATTAGATTTACTTTATTGCATGAGAAACCCGGACGGCAGGAGCGCCGATGACTGGGTTCTGGGCTTGATACCGGGACTGGCAGGGAGGAAATGCCCCTCCAGGCCCAACCTTCACTTTATTTAATTTAATATATTATATTATTGAATTTGTGGGATTTGCTGGGTATTCAATTCTGAATACTCACTCTTGCCTTCCTTGTCATACAGGTTTAAGTCTTCAGGGCGAGAAGGTGCTACAGCCCATTCCGGTGGAGGAATGAAGTGCCTACCCGCTCTCCGCTAGCTAAAAACAAATGGTGTTAAATCTATTTTAAAATATACGTTATTTACCTCTTCTGATACTAATCTGTGATAAGATCTGTATCAGCGGCCGATCCAGGACCTGATACAGGTAATCAAGGGACGTCCCGGTAAGGGGTCCCCACAGGGTGATATCAGTGCCGTAAATAAATTCTTAATACCATATAAGACAGCCCATAGGCATTGGGAAGCCATAAACCTACTATTCTGCTCCTATTTTTCGATATTTCTCGAAAAATCCTTTGTCCATGCCCCTGAACTCCCTTTATTTCTTGCTTAACTCCAAATGTTACTCTGACAGGTATGAATCATGAGAATGAAGTTCGAAAGATGATCCGCAATATGGAGATTATGAGATGAAGGTTTGCCGAAAAGCAAATGCTGCCGAAGTAACTAGAGATCTAGTTGTAGAATGTTCTATTGGAAAATAAACCTATGACTTCATAGTAACGTACTTTTGATTGTATAATGTTTGATTAAGCCTCGGATAATAGTTTCCCCTTTCCATATAATAGATATGGATTTGATTGGTAGTTGATTGTAGAAATACGTGGATAGATCCACTCTTTCCTTTAAACCTAAGATTATCTATAACTTTTGTCCCTCTAACGTTATCAGTGCAAGCAGAAGCTCAGAAATAAGAAAATTTTTGGAGAAATAACTCCACATGTCTGAAATGGAATACGGGATCTAATCCTCTTAAGTGGGGTAGATTCCGAAGTCGCCAAGACATCGTACTCGGAGAATCATACACGAAGACGGTTAATGAAAGTCATAATATACGAACCCCAGGGAAATACGGAATAGTCACAGGAATAGTATAAAACAAGTCTATACTATGAATGTGACAAGGTTTGAATCCCTGAGTGTATCTTGGAACTGAAGCTTATAAAAGCTGAAGAAACCAATATGAAGATATAAGGATTTTCCTTAAAACCCTATCCCGCAAACCGTTAGTCAAGAAAGCCCACCCTTTTCCCTGCCAAGATTAACTCCATCTACCATGAATATGTTCCGGATTAGCCAACAATTTCCTTAAATTAGGATTGGCTATATCCATAAACCTCTGAGATCCCCTATCAATCCCTGTAACCCCCCCCCCCCCCCCCCTCACCCACAATCTTCTCGAAACTCCTATTCCTAAACACCAATTTCAAAGAAGCCAAAGAAATAGCCGAAGTTCTGCATCTGGAAACATGCAAGTTTCTTTGTGGAACTAACTTCTCTTCATCATCACTATTCCTGAGCAAAACCATCATCAATTACTTTGAAAATTCGCCTCGGTCCTATCCTACCGAGGTAATTGAAACCCTAATCCATCAAACATGCCAACCCGCAGACAAGCCGACGCATGAATAAGCGAAGGTTCGTCACCCATGCCTCTCGAGAAAATTCCAACACATTTTTCCCAAATAAACCCGCCCTCTTCCCAGACAACCCACCCAGATCCCCGATCTTTCATAAACCTCTAAAATCCTGAGGGGACCATGTATACTCACCCCCTTGATATTACCTTTCGCCGCATATTCCACCCCAAGGCATTCCAAGGAAAACTTGCCTTCCCTCATTCCCCAACCAAACCAGCGCTCCATCAAAGCATCCTGACCACCGGTCATCACTCGAATCCGGAGCCATTCCTTAGCAAGAAATCATCCAGTTTCTTCACAAATCATTGAGACATGCAAGCTCCTCTAAGCCTGCCTCTCAATCTTCATCCATCCCTGAGAAGCTCATGATTATCCTAGAAATATCACCCCGTCCCTAACCTGATAATCATACCCATTCATTCTATTCCTCGCCATTAGGCATAAACCACCAGGTTTCACAGATCATTGAGGCATGCAACTTCCGTAAGAAGATGCTCCTCAATTCCACTCCAACTACTCACAAATCCACACCCACACTCGTCTCAACAAAATTTTCCCCGCCATTTCCCTTGATGATAGCAACCCCTTTAGACTCCCCGTCAATTCTCAAAACTTGCCCTGATCCTACCCACACCCAAAAAGGAAGCTCCTTTCTTGTCTAGCAGCCTCCTCACATCGGGTCATATAAAGAAATGACCAATCGAACCCATAACCCTGAGCTGACCACCCCATCCTCCGACTCTGTAAGGAACTTTCAACTCTCGCCATCCTCCTACAAAGTAGTCCATGGTGGAAGATCCAAGAAAGCAAAAGTATAAAGAATGATCATAACACAAGAATGGATCATGATTCAGGGATAAAATAACCGGATGAGTTGACAAAGGAAATCCCCAACCCAAGATTTGGGAAAGTGAAGTCACGAGCAACCCCGGTTAAGCTACCATAATCCAAGGATATGATCAGGATCAACCGCCATGTAGCCATCCAAATTCCATAATCAGTGAACCTACCAACCAAGAATCCAGAATCACCTAGCCCTAGCTACTTTTCTAAGGAATCTGAAACAATCCGTTTCGGATGAAAGAAACATAAGGAATAAATCATGGTGGAATAACTGGGTGATGTGGCAGAGGAATCACCACCCAAAATTCGGAAACCAAACTCCACTGAGACATGGTTAGCGAACCCTTCGACCAATGGACTCTAACCATCTCATCATCCTGGAAGGAGACACTTCTCAAAATACCAGAAGAATCACCATACCAAATTTTCTGGTGAGAAGTGGTCACCTAAGTTTACCACTCTTAGATACCTTATCCCGACTGGTAACCCCGGAGTTTTATTTATTAAATTTCTTCCAGGAAAGACCAGAGCACAGCAGGACTTTTTCCGAATCTAGAAGCGTCAAAAGAAAGGACAAAGAAAAGACGACGCTTACCATTGGGGAAAACCTGGGTCAGAACTGATACTCTCAACGATGAAAAAAAATTGAGAGTTGAGAGTTAATCAAATAAAAACCCAGGTAAAAACCAGCCCCATGACCAAGAATAGGACATGTAAAGAAGTAGTAAGGTACAACATGGATACATCCAAGTCAAGGAAAAACTTGGATAAGAGATTTGGTTAAAGACCCTGAAAGGATATGAAAATCCGAGGATTCTAGTTAAAGACAGACATAGAAATCTGAGAAAACCACTCGGAAAGGAAAACCTCGAATTACGATCAAGGAAATCCTGAGTTGATCCTTTTAAGTGGGGTAGTAACCCAAATGAAGAAAAGGATACTTGACCTCAAGAACTTGAGGATTAAAACAACTCAGGAAAAGCATTCTATCAAGTCACTCTAAGTACGACAAAAATAAATTGGATACATTTGGGAGTAATGGAAGTGAGTATCGGCAATCGTACTCCCACATATGGAAATAAGAAACAAAGTTTGAAAGGAAGAAGTAATTCCCTTTAAAAAGTATTGGAAATCCCCACCGTCAACTAAGGAAAAATTAGGACAAAACCCTAGATCTTCTTTCCAGCCCTAAATCTCGGGACGAGATTTCTTTAAGTGGGGTAGATCTGTAACACCTTCAAAACTAAGAAGGATTAATTTAGGGTTAATCATTAGGTTTATTAGGATAATTATAGATTGAAAAGAAATAAATGAGAATAATAAACTATGAATAAATATGGGGAAATGAAAAGTATGCTTCACAACTTGAATGCTAGAATAAGTTTCTAAAACCCTAGGATAAATTTAGAAAAGGGTTTGGTTTGAATTTGAAATCAAACTCTCCTTAAAATCCCTTTCAAATAAATAAGAAAAATGGTAAAAAAACGTCAAATGGGCCCCAACCCCGTTTTGGCCCAGCCATCCTTTTCAGCCCACCAGAGAAGTCCGGTTCACCCCCTCCCACTCTTCTCCTCGCGCACTCCTGCTCCCTCCCTGTTCTTCCCTCCGCCAGCCCAGCAGGCCGCGGCCCGGTCCGCCTCCGCAGCCGCCTGCCCGATTGGCCCACGCGTGCCCGTCCTCTCCCTACGGCCCACGCGCCTTTCCGGCCCGCGAGCGCAGTCGGCTGACCGCGGCCCAGCTCGCAGCCAACAGGCCGCCGCGGCCCACACGGCCCGCGCGCCGTCTCCCTCCCTCTCTCCCACCCTAGCCGCCGCCGCTGCTGTCGCCGGCCGCTAGCACCGCCGCCGCGGTTGCCCACCGCCGGTGAACTCCACCGCCGCAGGCCGTACGTATCGTTGCCACGTACCCCGCTCCACGCCGCGCCCTTCCACTCCTCCCACGTGCCCCCTTCTTTCCCCCGGCTGGTACATCCCCCCTGCTTCCCTTTTCTTCCCCGCCGCCGGCGCCATTAATGGCACCGGAGCGTTCACACCAGCAGAGCAGCATCCCCCTACGACGCCGTAGGCTTCCCCCCCCTACGGACTCACCGCAGCCCCCCGATGACCATCGGCCGATCGAGATCGAACCCCGGGTCACCAGGGTGCCGCGTGTCGCCTCCGCCGGTCGCCGCGGCAAGCCGGATGCGGCGCCGCCGCCCCGAGCGAGCAATCTCGCCGGCCCTCCCTGCAGCGCGACGGGGCGCACACCGGTGCTCCTCCCGCGCCTATAAATAGAAGGGCACCCCCTCCCCTGCCCGGCACAGCGCAAGGCTAAGCCGAGCTCCCTCCCTTCCACGGTCGCCCTCCCTTGACCTCCTTCCCCACGAGCTAGCACCCGGAATGGGTTCCACTCGAGATCCTCTCCATGCTCGTGGCCTTCATTAGGTTCATGGGGGCCGGATTGCGGAGATGGGGGCGAGCTCCGAGCTCCCCCGCTCCTTCCCATGGCGCCCAGGCCGGAGGAAGAAGACGACCCCTCTGGGTCTGTCATCTTGCCTCTGCCTGCTGGCTGACGGGTGGGGCCGGGAGCCGTCCCGCCCGAATAGGCTCGGTCCACATAGACCACAGGCGCGCGGAGCCCCGGTCCACGGGCCGGCTCACGGTGCGGGAGCGCCCCCGCCCGTCCGTGCGCTAGGTGGACGTGGTCTAGTGGACCACCGACCGGACGCGCACGGTCCACCAGCCCACGATTCCGGCCCACGAAACAGTGCTCAGGCTGGACCCCACCCGCTCGCGTCAGCAGCCCGAAAATTGCTACGCGTACCCCGGTAAGTGTACACAAACCCTTGTTTAGAGCCGTACCTCCACTCTAAAAATTTCCCAAAAATATCCAAAAATATTAGAAATATTCTAAGCCTATTAGTGCCATCCAATCCTTTTTAGCAAGTCATTAGAGCCCAAATCCAAATAAGCTTCTTTCTAACCAATAAAAAGCCTCCCTCGGTGCACCCAGAAAATCCACCTTTCTCTGTCTTAGCCCGATAAATCCCCAGAAAATCCCCATAAATATTAGGGATTATTCTAAGCATTTCCATATGCTTAGTCCCCTAATATTTATATCCTAAGCTTAGCCATGCCTATAAACCACTCCAAAACCCCGTCGTCACGCCGCCCGTATAAGCCCTAACCCCGTCTAAATCCCGGTCGTCCAACCGACCGTCCATAAACCCCTAGGTTTCAATGAAACCCTGGCCATCATGCCTTCCAAAATAGTGTAAGGACTTTCTAGAGATCCATATCCGGGAATTATTCTTTACAAATCTATATAATTCCCGAAATACTGATAATCATCATTCCAGCCATCTTCCAGCCATCTTCCAGGGAATTATTTAATAATTCTCTTCAAGATCCCCATCCTTTAATCCATTAATTATTTGATATAATTAATGGGTTATTAATCCAATCTTTAGCCGTTACTCCTTAACCCTTCGCAAATCCTTCCATCCCCGCCTTGTTCCTATTCCTTTTCCTTTTACGATTTGATTGGTGTATGTTATACTGATTGTTATTTTATGTGTTTAATCGATAGCATGACCGGGCCCGACGAGACGCCAAGACTCCAGAAGGCCCGAAGCCCAGCCCGGTCAACATACGATGCACGCCTGCGTAAGGAACGATTAAGGATCGACAATGAAGGCAAGTCTCACCAATAATATCACTTAACCACTAAAGTTTACCGTTCTTGCAGCGTAAGCTACGAGGAGGCATCACGTGGGTGAATGCCTGGCTCCGCTGTAGTTATAGGATGCTGATTGGGAGTGGAAGGAAGATCCCAAGGAAGGGGATTCTGTCCTAAGTGCCACTCTGATCCCAGCTAAGGACCGGTTCATGGGAGAGTCTTTCCAATCCCCTGTACAACCACGCATGCCAAAAAGGTATGGCCTTCGGGAATACCTATTTATGTGAGGCCTTGACTCACACCCCACTAGTCAGCACTAGTAACCTGTCTCAAGGGGCCACGGTGGGCAACGGGTATGCTGGAGACAGCCCCAGACAGAGGGCTGGGACTGGTCGGCACGGGTCGCATGTGACAGGGCTGGTAGGGCCCAAGGGCGATGCAGAGGCATGCCCTTAATATAAGGTGCACCTATTCCCCGGGAAGGTCCTTTTGTGGACAGATATGCGATCCCTGTTTAGGCCCCAGCAGCACCCGTGGACAGAGCTAGTGATTGGCTGTCTAGAGATAGACGCCAGTGGACACGAGTCTCGTAGGTCGACGCCCGCCTTTCGCGGAGGTGGGAACAGACCGAATGCGTGGTAGATAAGTACAACCTCTACAGAGTTAAAAATCTATCTGGATAGCCGCAGCTCTCGGCATAGAGCCGATTTGGTCAAAGCCCCCACTGATTAGATTTACTTTATTGCATGAGAAACCCGGACGGCAGGAGCGCCGATGACTGGGTTCTGGGCTTGATACCGGGACTGGCAGGGAGGAAATGCCCCTCCAGGCCCAACCTTCACTTTTATTTAATTTAATATATTATATTATTGAATTTGTGAGATTTGCTGGGTATTCAATTCTGAATACTCACTCTTGCCTTCCTTGTCATACAGGTTTAAGTCTTCAGGGCGAGAAGGTGCTACAGCCCATTCCGGTGGAGGAATGAAGTGCCTACCCGCTCTCCGCTAGCTAAAAACAAACGGTGTTAAATCTATTTTAAAATATACGTTATTTACCTCTTCTGATACTAATCTGTGATAAGATCTGTATCAGCGGCCGATCCAGGACCTGATACAGGTAATCAAGGGACGTCCCGATAAGGGGTCCCCACACCAATCATTCATTATATATGGCATGCCATTGCTATTGAACTTGTGCAGTGTCTCAGTTAGAAACCATGGCTTGTTCAGATCCAGAGCTCCTAAAGTGGAGGAAGGTGAGAGTTGTCGTTCCACAAGGGGTGCATGTGCCAATGTGCTTCTGTGGTGACCTTTGCAAGCTTGTGCAGTCAAAATCTTGGATGACTACTATGGCATGAGATTTTTCATGTGTGACAACTTCGAGTATGATCCACCCAAGGTGTCTGGCAGCATGAGAGCCAAGGTATTCACTAACCCTGCCATGTTTTTCTAACCATTTCATGTTTCGTATTCTTACTTTGGGGAGTTAAAGACTCCCCCACCTCTCTGTGATTTCTTGCAGTGGCTACATACAGAGCAGTCCGATGAGGACAAGGCTCATGTTGAGCATGAAGCAGCCTCAGCAAGAGCAAGGTGGCAACGAATGATGCACGAGGAGGAGCAGGAAAAGAAGCGCAAGAAGGACCAAGAAGACATCCGCAAGAGGTTCGAGGAGGTCGAGCGTCAAGCTGCACAGGAACGTGAAGCTGAAAGGGAGAGAAAGAGAGAGAGGGCACGTCGTGTAAAAGCAACTGGCCCTGAAGCCTTTAGGATTGGAAAATATCCCCGTTGTACCCAGTAAAGCATAGGCTTCACACCCGGCGATTTAAATTACCCAAAGGCATGTTAGGGCTAGCAGTAGCACATGATACCGTTATCAATGTGGTACACATGACATTGCACCTAGTAGTAGATTGTTTAGATGAGAGGAGGTGGTCGACACCTTTACCTCCTGGTCATTTCATTTCGCTAAAATGCATCTATGCATTCAAGACGGGTTATGCAATTCTAATGTTTAAAAAAATGTTCTTTGTTCTACTAGTTAAGTCGTTTTCTTTACATATAAAAAAATCTCATACATAAAACTCAAAATTTAACTATTGCATTCCGGTAAAAATGGTTAACCGCTAACGTAGAAAGTATCATAAACAAATCTACGACATTAAACGGAAGAAAATTTAAACGGTAGCAAATATAACCGAAAAAAATTAATGCGTCAAAAACTACGTCAGTTCATATTATGGAACCAAATCGAGCGGAAAAAATATATCAACTATTAATCGACATAAATTAAATTATTCACCTTTTTTGGCATAAAATAAAAACAATTAAACAACTATAGCCAGTTGAAACGGCTATAGCCATTTCAACTGGCTATAGCCCCCCCTCCAAACGGTGAAAGCCATTCCCTGGCGAAAAGGAACCTTTCGCCGTTTGAAACGGCTATAGCCGTATGAAACGGCGAAAGGGCCCACCATCGTTAGGCGAGGCCCTTTTCGCCAAATCAAACGGCGATAGCCACTTCAAACAGCGACATAAGACCAGATCTGCTAAATGTTTGCCCACGTATTTATTTTTAGAAAATCATAAATTAAAAAATATAAAAATAGAAAAATTCCCACACCGGCCTGACAGAGAAAGCAAGCTGGTTGTGGGTTGTCGCCAGTTCGCCAGAGGGCCCATACACACAGTCTGGGGAGTTGTTGCTGGGCCGGTCCATTAACGATAATGGACACGGTACACTTTTGTGCCACTGTGCATATGATTTGACCATTAAGTTTCTCCCCATATATCCATCTTCTATTCTCGAAATGCCTTCATAAAAAAAAATCTCAAAACGTATGTTCAATCCCATATGCCTACCGAATAAACGATTCTGCAATTTGACCACTCAGCGTCTACCCTAGCTGCAGTAGGCGCATCCATCTCGGCATATTCTTCCTCGTATGCCGCCGTACGAATTGAATAAGCCAATGGCCGAGCGCTGGGCAAGCTCGGCGACAGCGTACGGCCTCGGCGCCCAAACAAGATTATCCTCTTCTGCGATGGTCATCACTGCTCGGTTAGTTTAATCACCCTCCTCTCATCTTCCCGCGTAGCATTGTTTGCTTCTTGGATATGGGTGCTCTAGTTTATGACCTCTACAACTCTCAATGCTAATCCTAGCTTGCAGGCCGGCTGCATGCCAATATACATCTCCGTCCTCGGTGCCTCCGGGGTCTTCAAGAGTTTAAAATAATAGAAAATTTGAACTGGACTCCAGCTTTCATATATGTTGGATTTCACACTCTAACCAAAGATTAGACTATGACGATGCTAGTGTTTGTTAACTAATCCAAACTAAACTCCCAACTCAGAGCTCAACAAAAGTCAACTCTCAACTTTTCCTCAAATTTACCGTAAATGTATTTCAAATCAGGATATATATAGTTTTAGATTGAGTTGAATGGGAAGGTGATGTTGCATTTGCTCAGCAAATAATAGCCATACAAAAGCGGGAAGTATGTAGCACCATTCCTATGGACTTTTATGCGAGCAAGACATATATATTGTGATGAGAAGAGAGGACTAGATAGTAGAAATTAAGCATGCAAAATGAACTTATTTCCTCAAGGCACTACAAATGAACCATATAGGGATTCATGGGATGACTCGAGGAGGTTGCATATATATCGCCTAGAAATGCACTAACAGTGCAAAATGATGCGGCTTCCGTAGAGATTCTATCTAGAAGCTTTAGAAAATATAAAAAATTGTCTCATTTTTAAATTTTAACACCATGCAAGATTTCAGGTTCAAAAACGATTTAGTTTGAGAAATAAAAACTACAAATTTCATATGCATATTTTCCTCTAGTGCAAATGGATCGGTAGTTTATAATACTATGTCGTCTCTCAAACCATATAATGTTTGGACTTAAAATTACGTTCGTTGATTGGGGTAAGTTCCAAAATCTTTGAGAACGTACATATGGTTTTTACTGAGCTTGCACCATTTTCAACTTTTGGAGCATTTTTAGCATAGATGAACCCGATATGAACAAATGGTAGTTTAGTTGTGGACATCTTTTTAGGATCAATAATAACAAAAAAACTGTTAAAAATAACAAATGTTTAACATGTGACAAATTTTATTCTTTAACACATCAAAACACACAAATACAACAATCACAAAATGGGCCATGACAAGTAATCAATATGGTCTTTGGCTTTTACTCCACGGACTAGCATGGTGAAAAGCAACCTGCTCTGGGAGCATCTACCACTTCTTAGGAAAAAAAATAATCTCCACATTATGAGGTTTAAGTTTTATATAGTTTAGTATTGACAAAGTAGCAGACAAGTAAACCCCAACTATAGAACTACCCTTTGGTTTCATAGGCAAAATGCAATTTCTTTGTAGTCTATGCATGTACTAATCTCCAACTAGTATTTCTAATAAGACCCATCTTTGTATAACAACATAATTATGGAGGACCCGATTATGGACTAATTAGATACGTTGTGCCTTGAAAGGCACGATAATGATTTTATTGAATATTCTAAGCACATAAGCTTATCGGCACAACTGGCGCAAGCTTGAGGATTGTACTAATAATAGCATAGTATAATAATAAAAGGACGATTCGGGGTCAACGTTCATGCATAGGCACTCAAGCTGTTTTAAACAATAATAGAAAACATATAATTGTTCAGTGCTCATCAATAGCTATATATGACTCAATCCGTTAGAGATAAAGCATATATGTTCCATTAATTGCAAGTGTAAATATTGAGTATGTCGCCTATGTCGTTTCAACTCAAGTGTTGATTGGTACATGATAAAAATTTATTAACCATTACTATAACTAACATTTCATCTATCTCTAATTGCTAGTTTTCAGGAAAACATTAAAAATACAATTTGCCAATATGGTTTGACAATGTCATATTGTTATTTTAGAATTAGCTTGATATTATGGTTTTATAGTTTCTAAGCATACAAATATCATTAATGTGTTCTGAAGCTAATACCTAGAGATCATAATTTAATTTATCTAAATATGTATTGCTTTTTCTCTCCAAAATAGGCAAATTTAGCTGGCCATTTTTGTGTCGAGCAGTTTAGTTAGAGTGAAATATAGTAACCTAGGATTAACCCAATTATGTGTCAATGATAAATATAATCTTAGAGCACAATTAAGATATCTTTCAATTCATTAATAAATAACAAGCTACTTTCAGGAATTTTTGGCACAAATGTATGTTTTAGGTTGAACGTATAATTTACTATTCCACATGTTCACAACATTGATTTATTATCAACATTTATCTCATATGGTTAGTTATATATTTGTCCTATTCTTTCTAATTGACTTGCTTCCTCTGGCTTTTTATTCAAAACATAAATAAATAAAAGGTGCTGGTCAATGCGATTGATTTAATGAAAGATATCAAATTATATTCATATATTCATGTTATTTATGCTCATCAAGACTCACAGTATATAGGTTATAAGCTTCTTTATGCGTCCAATTTATATTATTGTTGAAAATAAAGGACAATTGAAAAGTACAACTTCCCATTAACAATTATGGGGATGGGCATAACATCATTTTAGAACTAACTGAGCCTAACATGCATGAGCTATGTTAGTTGGTACAAAGTCTTGCTGTAACATCGCATTATGCATGTCATTACGTATAAACACGTACAACAGTACTAGTACTGGGCAGCATATATAGTATTAATATTCATCTAATACAATAAGACAGTGATGCCATGAAGATACGGTGGATATATTCTTCCTTTTGACTTTCTAGACTCATACTAATCTTTCTCTTCTTGTCTTACAAAGGAATAATAAAGCTTTTCCACAAAGACTTACTCTTATTGGTAGAGTCAAGATCTCCTATTTACAAAGAACATACTTAATAGCTACCGTTAGATGCAAATTTAGTTAGTATGCTGGGCTGACCATACAGAATTTTTTAAATTTTTAACCTTTTTTTAATTTTATTCTGATACTAACCCCTCCAGAACAATATTTTCAGATCTGACCCTTTTGGCCGCGCCGGTGGACCCGGCGCGGCAGGATAACGTTGCCGCGCCGCATGTGTCAGCGCGGCGGGCCTGCCAACGTGGCGCGGCCAGATGACGTGGAGGCCCCTTGCTGCGCCACTGCATGTGGCGCGGCGCGGCAAAGGAGCCTCGTCGCGCCCCCACGCCTGGCGCGGCAGGAGACTCCGCCTCCTATTCATCCACTTTGAATCATCTAAATAAAATAGCGTTTGATCTTCGAATACCACGAAACTTTGTGTGCACAATATTTAAGATCTAAACGATCCATTTTAGTAACAAACACAAGTCTACGTGCTACATTTTTTGAAATATATAATTTCAAAGTAGCATGTATATTATGCCTATATTTCTCTTCGGACACAAGTTAAACTTACTCACTTTAGCTTATCTTAATAAAATAGTATTTAAATTTTAAATGTCTCGAAATTTGGCATGTACAATGTATGAGATGTAAATATTCCGTTTTAATAGCAAGGTCAAGTGCTACATATTTTGAAATTTATAATTTTAAAGTAGACTATGTATTATCCATTTATCCCCTTTTTAAATAGTTTAAGTGTTGAAACATAATAGCGAGGGCTTTCGCCCGAATCCGCAACATGCCTGCCACACGTAGCCGGCCGTAGCCGCGCCTGGCCGGCCGTGGCCAGCACTGGCTGCGCCTGGCCAGCTGTAGCCGCCCGTGGCCAGCCGTAGCCGCGCTTGGCCGCCCGTGGCCGGTCGTAGCCGCTCCTAGCCGGTCGTGGCCAGGCGTAGCCGCGCCTTGCCGGCCGTGGCCAGCCGTAGCCGGCCGTAGCCGCGCCCGGCCGGCCCTGGCCAGCCGTAGCCGGCCGTAGCCGCTCCTGGCCGGCCGTGGCCAGCCGTAGCTGGCCGTAGCCGCGCCTGGCAGCCCGTGGCCAGCCGTAGCCGCGCTTGGCCGGCCGTAGCTACCCGCGCCTAGCCGCAGCCAGCCACCGGCCGGCGCCAGCCCTTGGGCAGGCCGCTGCAGCCCATGGGCAGCCGTGGCCAGGCCGCTGCCGCACGTGGCCGGCCGTTGCTAGGCCGCTGCGAAGCCTCGCCACATTGGCCGGCCGCCGCCGCCGTCAGATCTGCGCTAGCCATGTCGCCGGTCACCACCTCCTGCCGCCACACACAAGTCCCCGCCACACCACCACCAGATCCGATCGGGGAGGAACCGGATCCGTGGCCCCTTGCCTCCGCCGTCGGGGCCGGCCGCCGGGGTCGTGCACTTGTAAATGCTGCTGGTATGACAAGAGCATATTATGTTTCAACACTTAAACTATTTAAAAAGGGGATAAATGGATAATACATATTCTACTTTAAAACTACAAATTTCAAAATATGTAGCACTTGACCTTGTGGATCCTATTAAAACAGAATATTTACATCTCATACATTGTACATGCCAAATTTCGAGACATTTAAAATTTAAATACTATTTTATTAAGATAAGCTAAAGTGAGTAAGATTAACTTGTATCCGAAGAGAAATATAAGCATAATATACAGGCTACTTTGAAATTATATGTTTCAAAAATATAGCACGTAGACTTGTGCTTGTTACTAGAATGGATCGTTTAGATCTTAAATATTGTGCACACAAAGTTTCGTGGTATTCGAAGATCAAACGCTATTTTATTTAGATGATTCAAAGTGGATGAATAGGAGGCGGAGTCTCCTGCCGCGCCAGGCGTGGGGGCCGCGACGAGGCTCCTTTGTCGCACCACTGCATGTGGCGCGGCAAGGGGCCTCCACGTCGTCTGGCCGCGCCACGTTGGCAGGCCCGCCGCGCCAACGCATGCGGCGCGGCAACGTTATCCTGCCGCGCCGGGCCCACCGGCACGGCCAAAAGGGTCAGATCTGAAAATATTGTTCTGTAGGGGTTAGTATTAAAATAAAATTTAAAAAAAGGTTAAAAATTAAAAAAAATTCACCATTCAAGCATGGGTGCAAAGGTTCAATAATAAGGAATCTAACTGATTAAGCTAAGCTCGTTTCACAATATATAATTTCTTTTAACAAAACACACCCTAGGCATCTTGTACTTGGTTTATATTAATGGAAAACATAAACTAGTATATAATAGACCATGCCATAAAAGAAAATTACAATAAAATTCAACAAAATATTTTTCTCCAATACATCCAATATAGCAAATCAATAAATCATGGCCACTCTTGAACACCGCAATGGTCGACCATCTAATTCATAGAACCGATGGTGAAACATAAGCGTTAAGCGAAGCCATGCCTGAAGCTTGATCTAGATATGCTGTGCTTTAAGGGGAGAAGTAAAGGGTCAAATCGTCGTTGAAGAACTTCTCTGTGGATAAGATCACCACGAGGCTGAAGCACGTCCCGCAGCATTATTTATAGCTTAGCTTATTAGTGCGACGGTGTCCTCGTGCCTGTCCAGGCCCACGCTGAACCTGGCTGGAAATGCATCCCGTATTGGAACCTCACCCGCCACTTCGGTCCAACGAAAAGACAAAGTAATAGATCTTGTCCAGTCAGGTAATATATTTACACATTTTCCTTGGGTGGCAAAAGCAATGAGTTTTCACTAGTGGCAGCGTTTTGCTAATCATGGCTGGAATGAACTAATGAAGTAGTGGTATTTTGATATTTTTATTCTTTTCATAACAAGTATAGTATGCAAAAACAAAGAAAACTAAAGTACAAAATTTGCATCTTCTACTTAGGTACAGTGCTGTATGAATTTGCACATAGCAGGGAAGCTTTTCCCTGATTACTCTATATACAGGTTTAAAGTTTTCCTCTGAAACGATGCTTGAAAAGTACCACGAGGTACCGGGAGGTACTTTTCCTATTCTGGTAAAGGTACCAGGAGGTACTGAGAGGTACCAAGAGGTACCTTTTCTATTTTGGTATGAATTTGGTACTTCTGGGTACCTCTTGGTACCTCTGTTTAGGTACCTCTTGGTACTCCCTTTGTTTTCACTGTCCGATTTTTCGGAATGGACGACTCTCATTATTTCCAAGCATTCTAAAATTTCTCAAAATAAAAACCATAAAACGGGAAACATTCAGTTATTATACTATTATTACAGAACACAGAAACTGACTCGTTTCAAACAGTCAGTATGCTAAGATGCCATTAAGATGTGCGATTAGTCTGAGTGAATACTAATCCCCATGTTACGTGGTGAATAATGAAACTGTTCTGAGTCTTCACAGGTTGGATAATCAGTTTTCTAGGAATGAAACTGTTCTTATAGCCAAGAAAATAGAATTTCGTTTGTGACTTGTGAGTGATAAACTGATAAAGTTTAGCATATTTTCGACTTTTGTTTCGACTTATTTAGAATTTTGTTTGTGACTTGACTCGTGAATTCTGAAAGCTAGATAAGGACATGTCAGAGCACGTGAAAGCACTTTTGCAGATCCAGCCTTTTCAGAGTCACTAATTCAATATACCCCGCTATTAAACTTAGTACTATTCATTATTATTTGGATAATGAATATTAATTCTCTGATGCATGCGTATTTATGAGTATAAGCACGACCGATGAGTGAAATGGGAGAATCAACTTTTTAAATGCATGCATTCGTTTACTGTTGATTAGCTTTTGGTAATCATGTGTTTATAGCACTAGAATGATGAGCTAGTATAACACTAACAGCCTGTTGCTTGTGAGCTTGTCTTGGTCTCGTGTCTCACCCATGATGAGCTTCGCCAAATGGAACATGCTAGGAGTAGCACACATTGTCATTAGCAAGTGCCAGGAAAAACAATCATAGAATGCTTCTACGAGCTAGGGAATATGCCCAGAGATGCCATGTAACCTCTAAGAAAAAGTAGAGCCACGCGTCCGCCTAGCTAGAATGCCTCTTAATTTGTTTTGATTGGAATTGGAATATTGCTAGTACTACCACTACTAGTACTACCGGCTACTAGTAGCATTGGACTACTAGTACGTGTTCAAGTTCAATACTTGTATAGTATGACTTATTTCGACTTTTGTTTGTTACTTGTGAAGTGATGCAAATGCAAGTATGCAACAGATAACGTTCAGAATTTTTTGTGGATTCCAAAGTACCATTTTGACTCATGTGTTCAAATATCGTTTTGTAAATAGTTATGGAGTATGTATATTATGTTCCAATAGCAAGTTGTTAGCAATTGAAACGCTTTTGGAATAAAATGTCTTGAAGACAAGCTCAGTTTCACCCAGTAGAAGGGCCGCGTTTAGATGTTTCCCGAAAAAATTTACAGTATGTCGGGCACACATTTGAAGTATTAAATATAGACTAATTACAAAACTAATTACATATTCTGTCAGTAGATCGGAAGACGAACCTAATGAGTCTAATTAATCCGTCATTAGCACATGTTTACTGTAGCAATTTATTGTCTAATCACGACCTAACTAGGCTCATTAGATTCGTCTCGCGAAGTACACTCCATCCATATAATGGGTTATTTTTTTGACTACATTTAATATGCTATGTATGTGAGGCAACGCACTCGAAAAACAGGGCCAAGAGAGAGAGATCGAGGTACACTGAAACTAGCTCACGCTTTCCTAGCATGTTCAAGTTTGTCCTTTTGGCAGTGAGGGAGTAGGAGATTAAAAAAAGAATCCATGAGAATATTATCTTTGGCGGATTATTTGCAACCACAAAGGGATACCTCATACCTCCATTATCTTTTGTGGATCTAAATAAGAACGGTGAGAGATAACCAACGCTATCCTCTTGGACTATAAACTAATATCATAGACAATTCACAATAAAAACCATGTGAACTTTATAATGGTATAAATAAGACTGTAAGATGATCGTATAAATATAAAATGGCTTGTGGGCATTTGCGAAAACAATAGTAAGCGTCAATTAAAAAAAAGAGAAAATATTACACATATCCGTATGCCTGGCAAAAACAAAAAATTCAGAGAAAAGAGGGGCTGCAGTGCGAATCCGTGCGCCTCGAATCCTGGCCCGGGCGAGCAGCTTCCCGTCTCCCCGTCTCATGACTCAGCACCACCTGCCCCATCCTTTCTCTCTCCTCGTATAAAGCGCCGCAGCCCACGACGGCGACGCCGCCCATGGGAGCACCACCACGCCACGCCGCCCCGGCTCCTCGCCGCGAACCCTAGCCTCCCGCCTCCATGGCCGCCGAGTCCTGCGGCAGCCGCGGCGCCTCGCCCCCGCCGCCACCCTCCTCCGCTGGCGGCGGCGGCGCAGCGGGGAGGCGGCGGAAGGCGGAAGCATACGCCGAGGTGCTCCGCCGCATCCGCGCCGGCGGTTACGGCGGCGGGCTCCAGGAGTTGGAGGACGAGCTCTGGGCCCACTTCCAAGGCCTACCCGCCAGGTCCGTCCCCCTCTCTCTCCTGCATGTAGGCTGTGGTCGCTAGTTTGCTAGTAGCAGCCTAGCACCTCTCTGCCAAAATTTTGATGCGTCGCGCCTGATGCGTAGGGTGCTCTACTGTTGGATTGCATGAGGAGTTGATTTATCATGTCTCGCTTGATTTTCCTTCATTTCGGCTGTTGCGGCTGGGACCCAGTGGATCGCACAGGGAGCTGATCCGCGCCGCAGCTGCTCGTCGCCGCTGTAGCTATAGCTAAAGCTAAGGCTAGCGCCATTTTTTGTCGCCGATAAGATTTGTGCTCACGTTCGCCGTGGCGCTTGTCGTATGGTCCACCATGGGCCATGGCATCTTTCGTGATGCTACGTAAATATACGCGGATCAGGATGCAAAGATAGAGCTAGCCGTTCTCTTTCTTGGTAGTTAGTACATGCTAATTGGATTGATTAACGCACAAGCTTAACTGGCCTAAAGCTCCGCAGGATCTAGATTAACACAAACGCAGCTCGTCTTGCCGACAGTACATGCAGTACAACTTCCTCCTAGTACAACAAGTTGCTCTTTCTTTTTTGCTTTTCTATTTAATCTCGCGAAGACTAGTTTTATAATGAGATGCCTGTCTGGTTGGATGGTCGGCACACTGTTTAGAAATGAACGTTTTATCCCTCTTTGAAGCATCACAAAAGTTTATACCATTTGTTGCATTAATTGACACTGGTAAATCTACTCATGTGGAGATTTCTCCTTCTCATCTGAATGAAATTTCTGAGCAATTGGTGCACTTTTTCTTAAGATTGGGCTGTGTGTGTATACATCAAGTGGTCATTGTCATGCAATTATTTACTTGTCACGATGCTGTTTGCTTCTTTAGAATGACTCAGCCTGTTTATCAGAAGCAATTGGTGTACTTTTCTGAGCAATTGGTGTACTTTTTCTTAGTATTTGTCACAAGAACAGCAACCTTGTTCAGAAGGGTACTGTAACGTTGTTATATGTGCGTGTCTTTTTGTAGCTTGATGTAGAGAGAACTAGCACTGGTTTAAATAATTGCATGACAATGAAATCTTATATTGGGCTTGCTTCACTATGTGGATTGGACAGATACTCTTTGGATGTCAATGTAGAGCGGGTTGAAGATGTCTTACTGCACAAGAAATTGCTTGAACAAGCCCGTGAACCCATGAATGGGTTGGTCTTTGATGTTCATCCCTCACAGGTGAAATTCTCATACAGCATATATCTACTTTATTTATTCATTCTGGCTAGGCATCAATTTGTGTCCATCTATTTATATGAAATAACCATAAGCTCTTCCTTAAAAGAGTACTTAACTAGCTCCTATCTAAGCTCTCCAACTCGAACAATTACAGGTTCAGTTTTCCTTTCTATTTTTCTGCAAAATTCTGTTATGTATGTTACAACGTGCCGTTGTCAACAAACTACATAAAGGGCACTTTCTACATTATTCCATTGCATGGGTACATTCTCAAGCTTTTGCTTTTAATTAATCTTGGTGACAGCTAGGCATTTTCATTTTATGTGGAATACTTGTTTTGCGGTAAAAGTTTGTGCACTTACTTTTAAGCTTCTCTTGTCTTGTATGAATATGCAGAAGGATTGAATGCCCCAATCAGTTTTAGAATAAAAAGTTCAGTATGCTCTTATTCTAAGCATATCTCATATATTTCTTTTCGTATATTGTCTTTTGGCATTTGCTTCTCTGATTTTGGTGCTCTTAAGTAGATCACACATTCATAGTTTGCTACATTTTCTCATGCGTTTTTATAGAGGGAGATATAACATACAAAATTGCAGACCCCACTATGTTTAATGGCAATAGCAATATAGCATTTCTTATAATGGAAACAACAACAACAACATAGCCTTTTGTCCCAAGCAAGTTGGGGTAGGCTAGAGATGAAACCCAAAGAAACAAGGATAAGAAAGACATAAAAACGGCACAAGACCAAAGAAAAGGTTAGGGATAAACAAAAGAAGAAACAAAGATCATGGTTCAGGCACGTTGATTGCTAGTCTCCAAGCGCTTCTATCTATAATTTCTTATAATGGAAAGCAATTTTAAATTTGAATCAATGAATCCACTTAGCTGGATGGTTGCAAACTTGCAATCCTTGAGAGATCTGCTAAGCTCATCCCGTTATAGTATAGATATTGATACTGTGAATTTTTTAGCATATATATTGTGATAAGTCAACTAAATGAACTGCACCTTGACAATGATTTAGTTTTAGGTTGTTACTCCAGAGGAAAGCACCGGATTTGAGTCCTCAACTTCCTTTAAGCAAGAAGAACAAGATCCCCAATGCTCAGCATTTGCATCAAGAGACCAAAGGTGATTTTGATCTAGTCTTATTTGATATTATGCAGTCTACTACTCCAATTTTAAGTTTGTTAGTTGTGTCCTTCAGATGGTATTTTAATGCATCTTATAGTATAGTTTAATTATTTGTTTTTTTAACACTTCTGCAATCTTTTTAGTTGTGTGTTTCACTTGCACTTCTGTCATTCTTTATAGGGCTTCTGTAGGTTTTAGTATGTTTTTGGTAATGATAAGTTGAGGGCCAATATTTTCTGATACGTAATACCATTACAGGCCTTTGCATGAAATTATATTTGCATGTGACGATAAGCCAAAGCTTCTTAGTCAGGTAAACCATCAACTTCTTGTCTGAACTGGAAACTATTATTTGCATGGTAGTAGCATTTTGACGTGATTACATCCTCATCCTCTCTGTGGCCACTTGATATATGTTATATTATGGCCTCATAATTGTGGAAACCTCATCAGCATGGAGCCACTAACACGGGTGATGTTTTGCTTGTGTTTAGTTGTGAGATATAGTGATATACTGCATATATAAGCTACAGACAACCTGTGGCCTGTTCATATGATGTTTTCCTGTGATTCCTGTTCTTTTCTGCAAAATTATGCTTAAGATCTTCACCCAATTCATTTATTTTTTCCTTCAATTGTGTTTTGATGTAGCATATGCTTGTTTCAAATCTTGTTTTGTCTTGTATCTGTACCTTATTCTTTGGATACTGTGGATCCTTAACTACTTCATAGGCACTTTATGCTATCATCAACAGAACAGTATAGTTCCAGCAGGATGCTACTTGCTACCCAACTCTTTTCATGAAAAAACTGTTATACACTAAAGTTATATACTTGTCCAGTTGGTTCTGTTTTCTAATTCTTCATAACTCCAATTTGTTGTACTCTTGGCTGCTTTCTTGTTTTGGGACACCTATTAAATGTGTACATTTTTGTTTTACCCAGTTAACCTTGCTTCTTGGGGAGCTTGGTCTTAATATCCAAGAAGCGCATGCATATTCAACGAGTGATGGCTATTCCTTGGACATCTTTGTTGTTGATGGCTGGAGTACGAGGTAATTCTACGTTTCTGGGAAAAACCAACTGAGCAATCACTGTTTAACGGAGCCATGTACACCTACTGTAAAGCTACCCTTTAAGACGAGTTCACACAAGCTGAAACTGCAATACAATAGTACCAGTTTACTGAATTTGCATGGATATATTGTCCAATGAGTTGTAGGGTCTGAATTTCTTCGTTGTGTAATGATAGAAATTTTTGATATTGTATATGCTCAGGATCTGCAAAGGTGCATATCTTGGGGTGCTGGTACTGATTGCTGTTTGTTATTCCTCACATTATTATTGATGAAAATGGATGGTGGTAGGTGTCCTGATTTAATGTCAAACCAAAAACAAACTCCGGAATACCATAATCATCTTTCCACTTCACCCTTCTGCCAAACACTCTTCATGATAGCTCTCCAATCCGGTTTCAGGAATAATTACTCTGTTTCATTGATGCAATTCGTCAATTCGATGTTGTTTCTTGATGACTTAATCTCTGAATTCTTGATTGAGTATTAGAGATCGAATGGACTATGCATTTTAGTAGCAGCCATTTCCAGAAATTTGATTTGAAAACACACGATTCTGGACAGTTTGTTTTCAGATCTGCTGGTAACTACCAGAAATCACTGGATCTCACATAAGAGTGGCTACCAATATGGATGGTACACCTACGCTGGAAAATAATATGTTGGTTGTGACATGCTAGAAACTAAGAAAGTTTCAGAGTCATAGCAAACTTGTAGTGACCACTTGACATTTGAAAATGTATATATGTTTGACCTTTTAATATCTGATAGCCCTGTTTCATCCTTTTATCCAAAAATGTCCAGGTTGACATTCTCCGAAATGCATTGAAGAAAGGCGTTGATAAAATAAAGGTAAGATGACAGACCAATGCTTTAACCGGAGTATGATTGACCTCAGATTTCTATCTATATCATATGACAACCACTTGCTTCCTTATACTGCAAAATTAGTGTATTGTTGGTATAACTTAGGTTTAGAATTTGTTACTTCTCTGTTACTATTTTAATACCATGTCATCCGTGAGAAGAAGTTTTTCACTGGATTTTATTGTTTCTAAATAGTAAGAATTGTTTGTGTATCAAAATTAACAAGAAACTGGTAAACTTTAGTTCCATTTAACTGTGAGGAGCAGCCTGAATAAAACAGCACCAGCATTGCTGGACCTGGTGCTGCTCATGCAATTTATCATCCAAAGACTTTCTGTGCATTATGGTCACAATCTTTCTTTTCTTTTTAAATACGAATGCAGTACAGAGCATGGCCATTGGTCCAGTCGATGGCTGCTAGGATGGATCACCAGCCATTGGAGGTTTCTCCTTCATCCGATTTTGTCCAGATACCAGCTGATGCAGCTGATGTTTGGGAAGTTGATCCCAGGCTTCTCAAATTTGAACAAAAATTAGCGTCTGGATCATTTGGTGATCTGTATGTTCAAGAAGTAAATTGAAGTAGTAACTCTTATCTATATGTAGCTGACTTATTTGATCTACCATCAGATACCACGGGACATACTGTAGTCAAGATGTAGCTATCAAAGTACTCAAGCCTGAGAGGGTTAGCGTTGATATGCTGCGTGAGTTTGCACAGGAAGTATATATTATGAAGTGAGTGATGAGCTTTACATATTCTTGGACTGATAAAGTGGCGTAACTACAATCTCTACAAAATGCAACATTTTAGAATGATGTTCCATTATTATTTGTGACTGCTCAGGCGAATTGAATTCACTGCAATGACTTTGAATAAGAAGCAATGTGATGCTAACTTAAGATTTTGTTTTCATATTTCTGCAATTTGGGTTTACTGACCATGGGTTTGAGAAGTAACCTATACTTTGTTTGACATCATCTTCTCATTTAAAGGTTAGTAATATAATGTTTAGAAAACATAGAAGATCATTAACCTGTTTTTTTTTTTCGGTCTGGATGATTGGGAACTTACTGCTCTTGACATAATCACTCTCCACCTCTCTTTTGTTTTATTTTCAAAATTTATTTGGCATCTGTCATTACATTGATCTATTCTGTCACCTTCTCCAACCGTGCTTAATCCTATTTCCACAGAAAGGTTCGCCACAAGAATGTTGTCCAGTTTATCGGTGCGTGCACGAGACCTCCTATTTTGTGTATAGTTACAGGTATACAGGCTTACCACGGAATAATACCTCCTATTTTACAGTACAGCTCCTTACATTCTCTTAAATTTCTGCTCTTTTAATTTCTTTCTTTTTTTTACCAGAATTCATGCATGGAGGGAGTATTTTTGACTTCCTTTACAATAGACGAGGAAATTTTCAGCTCCCGGATGTGATAAGAATTGCATCTGACGTGTCCAAGGGAATGAATTATTTGCATCAAATTAACATTGTTCACAGGGACTTGAAGACTGCAAATCTTCTTATGGATGATCAGGTACCTGACTGCTTATCATATTGTTAACCTTTATTACAGCATCTACGTTAGGAAAATAGAAGTCTGCTACAATTTTCACTTCTCAACATAGTGAAATCTTAGCTTTGTTAGCAAAGGTAATTTTGGTCCTGATATCTTGACATTGTGAAGATACTCTGCACTTTCTGTGAAGTCAAATAAAATATGGCAACACAAATAAAGAAACCATCTGCCTCAGCTATCCAATTTTTCTGCACACAGGTTGGTCAACTTATACGGTTATACCACAAATGCTTCACTATATGATAAATACATTGGTGTGCTTGCTTGGCCAATGCTGACACTGATGACCCATAAGTAAATATTGAACCAGATTGCCTAACCTGAAACCAATCAATGGACCATTCTATCTGTGATCCCATGGCATTTGCTTTTAAGAATGTATCATGATCATCTTGTTCTGGTTATGTTTGCTAGCCCTTAGCACTTTATATTTCACATTCTACTTCATTGATATAATCACTGTTCCTTGGATTTCATTTTATTACATACCGCACTTGTCCTGCAGGTTGTCAAGGTTGCAGACTTTGGGGTTGCAAGGGTTAAAGACCAATCAGGAGTTATGACTGCAGAAACAGGAACCTACAGATGGATGGCCCCTGAGGTTGATGCCAAACTGTCTATTATTAAACTCATACAAGTTATTAGCATTAAAAGAATCTTTTATGAAATTCGTTTCAGTCTTAAACGTGGTCTTGTACCTAGCGGATTACATACTAGCTGTGCAGACTGCAGACAAAATGCCCAAAGTGTGAGAACTTATTCGCCCTTGACCACCTGCTGAGAGTTCTTTCTGAATCAACAAATTTGTCATGGCCTTTTAGTTTTGTACTTAAAACCTTAGTTCCCAATGTCATTTTTCAAGAAATCAAATTAAAATTTCTCTGAGCAGCTCTCAATACCAGAGCTATTGTGACATAAATTCATTATTTTTGTTATTCTGCTTGATCTACACGAATGCTGCTTCACCAAGTCACCAGTTGTAGCATGCCTAAATATAATTTGTTTATTTGGTCTGCAGTAGGTATCACTGCTTCCTGTATTGTACCAATTAAAATATTATAAAAGCAAATCCTCATAGCTATCATAAAGTACCTTGAGAAAAGAAATCCAAATCCTTTTTGTGGCATTAAACTGCTCATCTCGGCTAGAGTAAAATAGTGACATGTGAAACTGTATGTACTCCAGCTAATTCTTATCAATGTTTCTATATTTAGATTGCCTTCAGCAAGACATAACAGATAATTATTGGTGTTGTCATATGAATGGTGCCATCTTCACTCTGTGCTGGAGCTTTGTGCCACTAAGAGTTAAGACTAGTTTGTAGCACCATTTTTACTAGAATATATTTGCAGGTCATTGAGCACTTGCCATATGATCATAGCGCGGATGTTTTCAGTTTCGGTATAGTTCTTTGGGAGCTGCTGACTGGAAAGGTTTTTTACTCTCGCCAGCCATCTGTTTTCAGGCATATTGGTAGTGCAGAATTATGGATTTGCTGATTGTGGAATTGGCTTTTCCTTTCCAGCTTCCATATGAAGACATGACACCTCTTCAGGCTGCAGTTGCTGTTGTTCAAAAGGTATCCTAACTTAACACATCAGTTAATATGATTTGTTAGAAAATAAGAACAACAACACATCTTTGGCAATCGTACTACACACTCGAATTTTGCTGAAAGGAAAAGTTACAAGAAAGTCAGATGTTGAATTGTTTGATTCGTTTGGGGTGCTGGAATATTTTCCATGATTGCTCGATTTGAACTGCTCCTTGCGATATTCCGCAGAATTCCTTGTTTGGACAACCGACTAATAATATGCTAGGCCTAATATCTCTGCCTGCAGGATCTGAGGCCTACTATTGCTGCTGATACTCATCCTATGCTTGCGGATCTGCTTCAGCGATGCTGGCAGAAAGATCCGGCTCTAAGACCAACCTTTGCAGAGATTGTGGATATACTGAACTCCATAAAAGAGGTTTGTTTCACACAAAGATGAAAGATCTACATGCATTTCGCCTGCTTTCTTTTAACATTTTGTGTTTTTTTTTCCTTTTATTGCCAGGTGCTCCGAAGTTCTGGCCATCACAAGGGACATTCAGGTCGATCTCACTCTGGGAGGAGACGAGGCTGATGATGCGGCAGTTTTGTTTAGTGTTCCACGCCTTTGTTTTGTCGCCCTTTCTCATTTTTTCATCTTTGATAGCGGTGCTCTTTAGACCTTATTTTTCCCCACGAGTTTTCTTTGTCGTGTTTGGTTGTAGTTTCAGTGAGCTCCAGAATATGGTCAGATGAGTTTGTTGTGTTTATTTCGAGAGGGCTTTGTACAATTTATAGTTTTGACTAATGTTGCAAGAGGAGTTGCACATTTTAAAGCTTGAGGGCCATATCCACGTGCAGGCTGGCCGCTGGCGCGTGCCCAATTTTTGTTCCTTCATCCTTCATGCAGTACAAAACTATTACAAGTGAAGTTGCCATAAGCTTTGTATCTGTCCCCTGGTTTTCCTCTATTCACCATAATTAGATAGAGTAGTGCGTCATATGCTCAATCTAATTATCCAGCTTGTCCTCATGCAAGCTGCAAGTATGATCTCGATTCCACCTTACCAAATTGCTGGCGTGGCATTTCTTCGATTTAATAACCATTATTAATGCCCTTCCATCCCATCTTAATCGAAGTATCTATTGTGAAGCAATACAAATTTTTTTAATAGAACCTTTTAGGCCTTCCTTTGGAATCTGTAAACAAATCTTACTTGAACCCTGCGAAAGATTAATGCCATTTGCATACAAATTTTCATGATAAAATTCGTATTTGAAACTTACTAAACGCATCATCCTTTTAATGGAATACAGCTGGTACGTGAAAACTCGCCATCTCAACTTGTACGTGGTTTATCAAAAAAAAAAAAAAAAAAAAAAAAAAAAAAAAAAAAAAAAAAAAAAAAAAAAAAACTTGTACGTGAGAAACTGAGAATGATCCTAAAAAAAAAAAACCTTGTACGTGAGAATTCGACTTTTCGACCTTAGACGAGCCCAACAATAATGTGCGGGCCAGTTCAAACTTCTCTCTCCTCCTGGAAAATTTAGCTAGGCCGTGGTCCACACAAGGCCCGAGAGCTAACGAAGCCCAGCCCATCGGTACCTAGCTGAAACGAGGACAAGAGGCGAGGGAAAACCTAGCGCCGTTGCCTCACGCGCAGACTACTACGCAAGCGCCGCCCCTCCCTCCCCTCCTCTCGCGCGCTCTACTCACCGGCCGCCACGCCCGCCTGCGCCGCCCGCTTCGTCCCCGCCCGCTTCGTCCCCGCCCGCGCGCCGGCAGCCGCCGTCTCCCTCCCCGTCCAAGGTAACTTTAACGTCGCACCATTCATCCCCCGCTTCCACCTCCCCCTTTTCGCCTCGCTAGCCGCCCGCGAGTTACCCAAAAGGGTAGTAGCTCTTGTTGCCAGGTCTGTTGCCGTGGTTCCGTGGATTCGGTCGGGGTAAAAGGACGGGGCTGGTTCGAACGAGTATTAGGGTTTTCCTGAACTTCTGTGGGTGTAATTTCATCCCGCCTGCTGCCGAATGGTTGGCGATGTATGGAGGTGGATTGATTGCTTCTGTAACTGACCGTAGATTGGTTATGGATTTGGTCTAGTGGTATCCTTCTTTACTGGAGCAGATATTTGCTTGAGTGTGCTTTGGTATCCAAAGGCATGGCGTTTCTCTGATGCTTAATTAAGTCTGCAGTTTGAGAAGTTCAGGTCCATGTTTATTTTTTTAGGCATATGTGTGTTTTAGGTTTTCCTATGTAGATTAGTGGTGTTATATATCCATTTGATTGCTCATTGATTGTATTGTGCAACAATGGTTCAACTTGATGGAGATGAGTATGCATTTTTTGGTTGGTTTATTCCTTACCTTGTTTAAGAAGATACCTGAAGAATTTAGACTGGACTGCAAATGCTACAGAAATGCTTGTCCTACTTCTCACAACAGCATGATGGGCAAGGATGGACTGAATCTACGCTACTTATCTAGTCTCCTTTTTTATGTCTCTCATCATATCTTACCCGTCCTTGTTCGTCCAGTTTAGCTGTAGTTGAAGTTCGTGGATTGTGTTCCTTATGAACTAGGCATTTGTGCTGTACTTTTGCCATGCTTTGTCATGAGAAGCACCCAACATTAGTCTCACTCAGTAGTACAAAGTAAGGTTGCGGAATAGTTTATTACTTCCATTCTAGTCTTTCCATTTGGAAGCTGCTTAAAATTATATTCTTTTCTTTGGTATATACAGTAAAATGGTGAGGCATTCAAGTGAAGAAGCCCTGGCTCATGATGAAGTCATGGATGATGTTGATTCTGATGTTGAGGAGTCAGACTCAGAAGACGATTCAGGGGAAGAAGCTCAGGCTGAGCCTTCAGACAAAGCTATATACAACAAGGAGGCCATTCTTGAGAAACTTGAAGACATTGCCTGGCCCAAGAATGTGGACTGGATGCACAAGCTCACCATTGAGCATGATCAGGGGGAAAAGTTGATGTGAATGATGATCTTGCCCGTGAACTTGCGTTTTACACCCAAGCTTTGGATGGCACAAGGGAGGCCTTTGAGAAGCTGCAGTCAATGAAGGTTCGGTTCCTCAGGCCAACAGATTACTATGCTGAGATGGTCAAGACTGACGCGCACATGCACAAGATCAAGGGGAGGTTGTTGTCAGAGAAGAGGAGGATCGAGGAGGCTGAGGAGAGGAAGAAGGCTAGGGAGGCCAAGAAGATAGCAAAGGAGGTGCAGGCAGAGAAGAACAAGCAGAGGGCTAAGGACAAGAAGGAGCAGATTGAGTCAGTCAAGAAGTGGAGGAAGCAGAGGCAACAGGGGGGATTCGCCAAGGGAAATGATGATGTGCCAGACCTGAACTTTGAGGGAGAAGAAGGATTTAAACAATCAAAGAAAAAGAGGCCTGGTGTTTCTCCTGGTGACAGGTCTGGTGGTCTTGCTAAGAGAGGTAAAGAAGGAAAGAATAGGAGGTCAAGAGATGCCAAGTTTGGGCATGGTGGTCGTAAAGGGCTGAAGAAGCAAAACACTGCTGAGACCACAAATGATTTCAGAAGCTTTAACAAGGGGGGTGAGTCTCAAAACAAGAAGAGAAAGAGGTTTTGATGTGATATCGTAAGAAATTGTGCCCAGTTCTTTTTGCCGTTATTACTATTCTTGTTGCAACTTTGCTATGGTGTGTTGTTACCAGAAGCAAAAATTAGCTGGAAGATTAGTCTAGGGAAGCAGTCAAAACACAAGACTTTTACTTTTATCTGGTGATGGTCTTCCTTTATTGTGGAATGCGGATGAATCTTACCAATGCTGCAATTATCTTAAATAGTGTACAAGTTCCTGCTGTTCCTGTTGTTTATTCCTTCTGTTCTGCTGTTTTTGGTACTATACCTGTGCAGGTAGGGTTAAGGGAGTGATAATATATTAATATTCCTTATCAGCGACACACATCGCCCTTTCTCAATTTTGATGATGTACTGTTTCCTCACTGCACCAATTGCAATGCAACACGAGCGCTTTCTCACTGCATTTGATTGGTATGAGATTTAAAAAATGTTCATCCTGATTGTTATTGTCTTACAGATCCCAACATGCTGTCAGATACATCATATCAATATTTAGGGTGTGCACATGCAATTACTTGTGCATTAGTTATAACATATTTTGTACAGTTTTAACAAGACATACTGTTAACCATAAAAGCACATGCCTATTATGCAAATTGCTCCTTGTCTGGTGATAGTTGCCCAGTACAGTCTTGCGAGGGAACCAGATGTTGCCATAAATTATGTGTACCCTTGTGCAATCACCCGTGATATTAATAGAATCTTAGAATGCTAAATCCTTCTCCACAACCCCACCCAGAGATTAGCTGCATTTAGCATTTAGATGGGCTTCTGTTCTGGTTCTAGAAGTAAAAATACTGATATTCTGCTCCTTTCAGTAACTAGGATTATAATTGTGTGGTTCTTCTGCAGAAAGTTCTGTAAAGAAAAGGGTCTTGTTTACTTGGATAGTACCCGCTGTAAGCCATAGAAAAGATTGCCAACTAAGTTTTTTTTAGTGTGTTTGTGAATCAACCAATGCTTCCTTGTTCTGTAGTACTATCTATTAGTATACCAGATCAAGTAATATTGATTCTCATCCAAATGCTATCTTTTGATGTATCAACTCCCACTGCACAACCTGCAGATCATTTTAGCTTGCACTACCAGTGCAAGAATTTCAATACGAGAAGTCAGCGGAGCGTGAGCAAGTCATTGATTAGTCACTGGAAACAATGGTGTTTTGTTGATGTGCATGTAAGCTTTTCAAAAGTAGTTGCATGTGGAGGTTACTCTGATTGTCAGAATTCAGGAAGAGGCAGCAGGAATGCCTTCATGCCTCGTCCTGCATCCTGTACAGATCTGGCTTATCTGGGCGAACACTGAAATAGTAAACACATGACTTCTGTATACTTCTTTCCGAAATGTAGCTGTCAGCTGCAACCAAGCTGATGGGTCTAGCTCTCTGCTCCTCGTCTTCACTTCAATTTGTGGTTTTGTTCTCTTCATGATCCCAACAGTGCCTGATCCAACACAATGCCCTTAAAATTTTACACGCATGGCATCGATTTGCTTAGACTTTTTGCCATCTAGCATGTCCAGCATTCCAGTAAAAGGGTAGATAGGAAATCTGTTCATATGCACCGCTGAGCTGATAAGACGTTTGTTAGCTACCATGAATTATGTTTATGTTTCTGTGAGGCTGACATGTATGCCCGCATCAGGAAAACCATTTCTGTTTATTTGCTCTATATTTCGCCATCAGCATTTAGTTCTTGTTTCCCGGAGATGGAATCGAAATTGCGTCTTCTTGTGTGGACAGAAATTGTTGCTTGGTTTGTATCAATGTGGTGCAATGATTGTTCATGATTAAGAGGAATTGGCGGAGCGAAAGCAACTTTTCCCCATGCTCTTGGAGTAATAGTGGCTGGTATCTGTAACGGGTTCAATGTGTTTATATGTTCTGATCTTATGCAGCAACTTGCATCCATTTGTTCGCTGGATTTATGTCTCATAGCTGGCTGAGAGGGATACACATCTCCAACTCCAACTCCAACTGAATTTGCCCTTCTCGCGCTTGTCATCAGTTCCTTTATGATCGACCACACCTTCATCTGAGAGATTTTTTTTTGCTAGTACTCATTCTGACTTATCCATTATGGATGTTGTTACTTATCCGCCGGCAAGTTGCTGGCTCAAATTGCAGATCTAAAGAAAGATCAAGAACTGTCGAGAGATCTCCTTCAACAGGACCTTAGCCACACCAAATAATAATAAAAAAAAAGATATGTGCAACTCATTCCTGTTCTGCATGTTCACGAAGCGTGCAAAAGACTGGTCCTCCACATGCATGACTTGAGTAGCTTCTCTCTCTCGTTAACAACTTATCGTTAGCTTGCCAAGTTGCAACCTAGGAAAAAATAATGCATGGATTCTCTCAGTCGAGGAATATAAACTAAAGAAATTGATCATCATCACCATGCATGTATATATCCTAGGATTCAACTTCCCTAAAAAGGATAACCTAGGATTTGAACTGAATAAACGGTAGATAAATTGTTTATTCTCGGGCATTCATATAGAGCTTGAAGCCTTGAAGGTGGCAATTGAATAATAACCAACATAGTTTATAGGAGTGGCACTAATAAGATTTGTATGGATAGTTTTGCTTGGCATGTCGAGACAGAGTGCGAGCACATGCGGCGCCTTGCAACCATCAGCTGCCTCTGATGGAAACGCCACCTCCCCTGAGCAGCCGTCACTTTCTCTTTTAAGTTTCCCGTCCAAAAACGACCAAGGACAATGTGTCACCTTTCGCCACCCCAATGGCTACATATACATATTCACTACTACACAAACCACTCTCACAAACGGGCTATCACAACCGGTTTTGAGAAAACCGGTTGTGATAGGGCTATCACAACCGGTTTTGGAAAAACCGTTTGTGATATAGGGCTATCACAACCGGTTTTTAGAAAACCGTTGTGATGCCCCCTATCACAGCCGGTTTTTCTTACAAACCGGTTGTGATAGTCGGCCGGCATATCACAACCGGTTTTTCTTACAAACCGGTTGTGATAGTCACTATCACAACCGGTTTTTGAAAACCGGTTGTGATGGTGAGCATCACAACCGGTTCTTTACTAACACATTTTTGGAGGGCTAAACGAAATCAAATTTTGTGAACGATCTCGGATGAACTTTTGACCAAAAGGAAAGTTGTAGATCTTGAAAAGTTATGAAATATTCTAGTTCACCACTTTTTCATTTGAAGTCATCTTGTCAACCGAATCTAAGTTTAAATTTTTCAAATTTGAAAATTCAAATTTTGTAAATGACCTCGGATGAACTTTTGACCAAAACGAAAGTTGTAGATCTTGAAAAGTTATGAAACATTGTAGTTCACCACCTTTTTATTTGAAGTCATTTAGAGCCTCAAATAAGCAATTTACACTCGGAAAACATTAATATGAGGGGAATCAAAATGGTATATAGACATAAACACTCTAGTGGTGTAGTGGTAGATGAGCGTAACGCCTAATTTTTTGGTGAAAAATGCGTGACTTGCGATGGTGGGTAGTGGCTGATGGGGTCCATCCTCCAAATAAATAAAATATTTTGCTACTTTATTTTGATTTATTCGGTTGTGATAGGGGTTTGGAACCGCTTGTGATGAGAGTTTGTGTAGTAGTGATTTGTGCAAATCCTAATTCGAAAATTGTTGGGCGCCATTGACGAGAACTTGAACTAGTCTTTATTTGATCCAATGGCTTGTACAACTGAACTTGGCTTTATGCATTGCATTACTTATTTGATCCAAATAAATAAAATGTTTTGCTATTTTATTTTGGTTTATTTTGGGTTTAGATGAAAACCGGTTGTGATGGGGTCATCACAGCCGGTTTTTGAAAACCGGTTGTGATAGGGGGACTATCACAGCCGTTTTATCTCATCCGCCCTCCAAAACCGGTTGTGATGAGGGTTTGTGTAGTAGTGATTTGTGCAAATCCTAATTCGAAAATTGTTGGGCGCCATTGACGAGAACTTGAACTAGTCTTTATTTGATCCAATGGCTTGTACAACTGAACTTGGCTTTATGCATTGCATTACTAAACAGCAACACAATTACTTAGAACCCCTAATTAAGGCACACGACAAGAGCTACTTTCTGAAGGGAATTCAAAGTACACAAGAGAAGTACAGAGAAGGCGACACACGATGCTAACAATGTTATACTTACCATTTGGCAGCACAGTCACACCAGCAGCTAGCCTGCTAGCCCCGTTTATTTTGCTTTCCGTTGCGATGTATCTCTTGCTTGATACCTCACTCTCAACACATTCCTGTCCAAGCAGCAAGCCCCATGAGCTTTAGCATCCCCAACCAATCATCCAATTGCAGGCCACAAAACCTTGCACACCTCTACTACTTTACGACAGCGACATATCACGGATAATTCAACTTCATTGGATTTGTCCATATATAGCTAAATATATGGATCTATGTTTATTCTTTTATAAAAACATCAGATACTTAGTTTCTTTTCTATATTGTATATAGATAGATGTATAACGGAATTCTAGGCACACGCTCAAATGGATCTAATGGCTCCCCTCGCTCGATCGATATAAATAAAACCAACATTTAGCAAATCTATCTAATATGATCAATGCATATACAGTCACCAGAATCGATTGCGTCATATCAAATCACTTAAAAGTGTGCAGTCATACGTCAGTTTTTTTCCTTATGATCTAGATGTGCGCGTGGGTTAGTTTGTTGAGCCATCTTTAGGCATTCAGATTGAGAAGCAGCTCCCATGTGCCTTGCTCCACGATGAATGCAATGTTTCACCTGAACCCAATTGACGCATATCCACTTCAATTCCATTCCATAATTTTGCATATTATCTTGCATCGTATGTGCATATATATGCGTTTACACAAACATTTAATTCTCAGTATTTTAATTGGTAGTTCAGATACCTACACGTACGTGCATAGCATATCATGATAGAAAATACACTGTGTATAGATATATATCAATGTAGCATGATATATTCATGCTATAGTGATATATATATAAAACACTGTAGCCCATGTACGCAAGGCTAATGCATGACATGGAAGCATGGGTATGAGTATGAATAATGGATCTCTTTCTTTGCTTTTATAGCAACACTATTAATGGTTTTTGAAACGAAAATACGTAATGAATAAGCTATCTTGATCCCTTAATATGTTTTAACGGGAAGCACATTGGTGTGACGATGGTTAAGTTGTGGGTGCATGACTCTACTAAACAATTACCTCAAAAAAAAGTCTATACTAAACAAAGACTGAAATCCGCCCACATTTTAAATATAAAAATGACTGTGTAGCAAGCTCAACATTTAGTTGTTGGCTAACACGTAAAATTTACTCTCAATAATGTATCCAAATGAATTCATTTTTCGCCGTAGATGTTATTATTTTTTTAAAAAAATGAAAATTGCACCCAAACTACACATTGATGTTACAATACGCATACTCAACACTGACCATCCAACAGCTCGTGATTTCTCGCACAAATAATAACCAGTAACACATATATAGCAGTCATGAGTCATGACAACGAAAAAAATTACATTCTCAAAGAAGAGAAAAAAAGGGTAGGAAAAAACCAACGAATGGACACAGGACACGTACGGAGATGTTACATCATGGCAAGTTGGCCATAGTACTGCCAGCCACAGCTGGTCTCCTTAAAACATGCCCATTGGCATGTAGACCAGGAGAGCAGCAAAAAGAACATCAGCTAATTAAACAGATCGATCACAACACCTAGCAGATTGATTAGCAGTTCAGTGCCAATGAATCAATAATGGGTCGAAGCTAATTAATAATCTCACAGTCTTCTCGTCCTGTCCAGACTAATCGATCGATCAGCCTGGCATCCCAGCAGCAGAGCCCTCTGCAGCGGCATCAGTATGTGTTCTGCAATAATGCCGCCGCTGCTGCTACCAGATCTTGCCGATCCTGCCGGCGGCGCCGCCGCACTTCTTCTTGGTGCTGCCGCCGCCGGTGCGGAAGGCGTCGAGGATCTGCTCGAGGCGGTCGGCGGAGCACGGCAGCACGATGGGGCGGCCGCCGGGCGCGCCGAACTCCTCCTCGGCCATGTTGAGGAGCTCCCGGAAGGTGTCGCTGCCGAGGTAGGTGATGGGGATGAAGAAGCGGCGGCCGTCACGGGTGTAGGCAGCGAAGTGGCCCCGCGGGCACGGCGCCGCGCTCGGCGAGGTCACCTTGCCGCCGCCGCCGCCGAGCTTCTTGGAGACGATCTCCGTCAGCTTCAGTGATCCCATCATGATCGGAATGCAGCAGAGACGTGCTGGTGTTGGTGCTTGGTGGGTATGTAGCTGGCTTTGCGTGTGCACGTATAGGTTTGTGCTAGCTGCACTTGTATTAGCAACAAGCTTGTGGTTTGTGGCTGGGAGTGGGAGGTACTGAGGTGGGTGTGAGAGTAGGGGAGAGGGGGTATAAATAGGTGTGTTTTGGGGGTGGTTCTATTCTCTGTTGCAATCAGCACACAGTGGGGTTGTGCTTGTGCATGTGGGGTATGGGTTGGTGCATTTGCATGGAGAGCATATATTGGGATTGATAAATATGTTACTTACTTTGTACTAATTATTAATTAAGAGACAAGCTTGTTTCTGCTAGACTGGTGGTCCCGCTGGTGATGTTAACCTTGCATGGGAATGGTTGTACTTCTACCAGAATATAAATGGATCAACGTAAAGTACTCGTTCTGTTCTTAAATAGATGGTCATCATTAGTAAGGAGCCGCGCGGTCAAACTCTATAAACTTTGAGCACATACACAAAAATATCAATATTTGTTACATGAAGAACACACTAGGCTAGAAAAAAAATTATGCTGACACCTAGGATTTTCAATATCGGTTGACGATGTTGGCACTCGCCAGCACAAAAGAATCTGGGTCCACCTGTCAAAAACCCGCTAGTAGAGATGCATTTGTGCTGACGGGCTGTATAAGCACCAGTCGACACAAATGACCCCTATTTGTGCTAGTGGGCTCGGCCCTGGCGATGCGTGCAGCTCCGGGGATGACGGTGTAAGGCGGGCGGTGTGGGTGGCTCGGCCCCAGCAGCATGGAAGGTAGCGACGCAAACAACCGGTGTGACGTGGGGCCTGGCGACGGGCAGCGCGGGTGACTCAGACCCAACGTCATGGCGGGTAGCAGCGCAGACGACCAATGCGACGTTGGGCCTGGCGACGGCCGGCGGCTGATCCTAGCACGGTTCGGCAGGTGAGGGTAGCGGGCGTGCACGGCAGCCGTTCCCAAGCGGCAATACTTTTTTTCTTTTGTTTTGTTTTCTTTAATAGTGAATATGAATATTTCATGTTGTGCAATATTGCTACATAATGTTTAATAGTATACAAACTTATAATTTGTTACGTGGTTGGAGATACACATTTAAATTTGTGGGAAATAATAATTTTAGACTTGGCAGAATAAAATTAAAAAAATGGCGAGGAGAATGAAAAAAATTCGAAAGCCCAAAACATTTTTGCTGGCAAGGGTCTTGAGCGCCCACAAGCACATATAGACATTTGTGCTAACAATTGTCTTAAGACGCCTACCAGCACATATACCCATTTGTGCTGGCGGGCGCGACGTCAAAGTGGCGCCATCACAAATACGTTTTGGCCTAGTGACATGTTGATAGATTTGTCACGACTAGCTACGCCTTTCAAATGATTTATTTTCAAATAATTTGAAAGCAAAAGTTACTTAGAAAAGGTCAAGTAATTAATGATGTACTTATATTAGAGGTCTTGTAGACTTCAGACGTCCAAGACCTCGAGTAAACACAAGTACAGTAGTAGTTCTATTTAAATGTTTGTGGTTATAACCAACAAGGCAACAACCGCACTCTCCTTGTGTTTGGGAGCATAAGACTTCATCCGGGACAAGGACGAGTTGAAATTGGAATTCATGGCATAAAGGCGGATGAGAAGACGATACTCATATATCACCCTTATTTCTTAGCAAAAGGAATTATATACGACAAGGAATGTATGCGTGAAGAAATGCATGAGAAATGCTTCTTATGGATTGGTTTATTTACCGCCAAATAAAGAAACGCTAAAGCGTCACACAGTAACCCTTTTGCACAAATTAATTTTGCGAAGAATTGCCAGTGTAGTGGGTGATCCCTATATGCATACAAGGATAGTTGACCATTATCTTGGAAAGATCTAGTTGGCCATGGCGACGAGGTAGCTGCCAAGATTCAATGATCCATAGAAAGCAGCTGGTTTCAAAACACGAACAAAATGTTAGAGCTGTCATGACTCATGAGACATGACATGTTTTTTGCTTCACTAGATCTTTGAGACAACAAACAACTTAAGCTACAGGTGGCAGCTTCCGGCTCAGTGCAGTCCATACAAACATAATATTATAAAAAAATATTTTAGAATAATCCTTTTGTGCATATGAGATATTTTCCGCCCGTTATCCATATGAGTAAGTTGTCTCGGCCATGCATAATCATCTGAGTATCTTGGACCACATTTTTTATCTTGAAACTGGACAGAGATCGTGAGGCAACCCGCCGTGTGCTTCGCTTGCAAAATCTGAGTATCTTGGACCACATTTTTATCCATATCTATGCATGCAAGTTTATGCATGACTTGTTATTTAGGATCCGATCGAGAGACTACAGGCCATTAAATACATTTATATTTACGGGCGCCATTAATTAATTTACGATAGAGTATTTGCCAATTGAGCGAGTTTGATCTACCTCGATCAATTGTGGCAAAGCAATTCTCAAAGCGTAATTTCTCGATCATTTGGCCATAATCATCTGAAAGCATAGTTTGTCGTTTGGTCATTAATTAATTTGATGTTAAGGATTAACCAATACCTCGTCAAAATTGACAATTATTCGTAAACTAATAAACTATCACGGCTCAAGTTATTAGCACATCTCGCTCGCCAACATTCATCTGGGGTTATTGTGGCAAAGAATCGAAAGGCGTTGTTATTGGGGTACCTAGTTGTTCGGCACTTATGGGTTAGACAAGCTAGGGACAGTGGTGTCCTTGTGACTTTGTTTCTGGATTATTGAACCGCCTACAGGTGGAGGTCCTTGCACGTACCCCGCCGAGTGTATATAGGGGGACCATATATATATATGCACATAAGCACGCTCGCTTGTTTTCTTATTGTAAGTGGGGGGGGGGAGGGGGAGGAGGAGGAGGACCGAGCGTACTTGGCGCGTGGCGCCGGGGAATGATGTCACGGCGGCGGCGGCGGCGACCTTGGGCTGGCTCGGCGGGAGTGGTCGGCGCCGCACCCTGGATGCGATGGAGGTCCGTGGAGCGACCACGTGTCGCGCTTGCCGTCCTCCGGTTGATCCCGGCCGACGGCCGGCGATCGGGCGACGGGGAAGGGTTGCGGCGGCGCATTAAATGGGGAGGAAGAAGAGCGTTGGGCGGAAAGGTGAGGTCACGCGGGGCTACGGCTGGCGGCGTGGCTTGCTGGCGCTGGGATGCGGATCCGGTGGTGGGGAAGAGGCGCAGAGAGCGCAACGCCGGCGTACGGCGGCTATGCCGGCGGCGGCGGCGCTAAACAGAGGAGGAAGGGAGGAAGAAGGAGGAGGGGGACGTGGGCCGTGTGGGCCAGGGAAAAGGGAGGCGGGCTGGGCCGCGCGCGAAAGAAAGGAGAAGGTGGCGCGGCGCGGACTGGGCCGTGGGCCGGCCGAGGGAGGCGAGAGGCTGGGCGAGAAGAGAGTTTGAGGGGAAGAAGTGACTTCTGAAATGGTCGCGGGGCCGCTGGGCCGAAGTAATGTTTGGCCATTTATCATTTGAATGGTTTTCTATTTATTGGATTAGAGTTTGAGTTCAAATTTGAATAGGGATTCAAATTTAAGAAGGGTTTGAGGTATAGCTTTAGAATGGACATTTTGGAGGTGTCTTGGAATAGGACTTAATATTCAAATTGGATTTGAATATTAATTCTAAAAGATTGGGGAGGGATGTGACAGAGTTTCTACTTAGAGAAATGGGGGGGGGGGGGGGGGGTCTAAGATTCAATGCAACACACATGTTTGTTCAATGCATAGTTTAATTTAAAATATTTTGAAATATTGTTAGGAAAGAAGTTAGGTTAAATTAAAGAATTTTTTAGAAAGCTCGTATTTTTAGGCCTTAAAAAGCAGGTGTTACAACCAGACCATATCAGCATCTAATTACAAATTTTGAAGCACAACAGCAGTACAAGTGCACAACACAATTTATAAATAAAGGACATCATCATATAGTTCTTAGTTCTCACAAGTCGCAAAAGAAGACACACACATCACAGACTAGCACATATAGCAGTTCATAAGATACACCATGACATGGTACAAAAGGCTTCACTACCATCCGTATTTCTTCTTCAAGAATCATCCTCGTCGTCATCAAACTCTTCTTCTTCAGACTCAAACTCTTCTCCTTCATAGAGGTCCCTCAATCTTGCACTTCTACATGCTGAAGTTGCTCTCTGCCTCCCACTGCCTCTCCAATACATCCCAAGGTATCACCTGTACCTTCCATCTCATCTCTTCATCTCTAAAGACAACTATGCACATCATCTCCACCCTCTGGAGAAAACTTTGAGCTTCTGTTGTATCACTAGACAATAGAACATCGCTGATTTTCTTTGACTTGATTTTTTCTCTCTTATTAAGCAGCTTGGAGTTGAATTGAATATAGGCCAACGTGTTGAGGGCGGGTTGTAGTAAGTCTATTTCTCTTTTCTTAGTGTGTATCTATAAATTAGAAAATAAAAGCATTTTCAGTTAGGCAATTTAATTGTAATGCTGTTGAAATGGTCAAAAACAAAATAGGTACTAACCCCTTCAAACCCCACCCCAATTTCTTTCGCAACGAGAAGAGCTTGATGTCAAAGAATGATCCTTGTAGCCATCTTTTGTAAAGCTGGTGTTTCAGTTCCATACAGCCGCCACCATGATGCTGAAATAAAAGAAAAACAACCATCATTACGTAGCGGTCACAAGAAATATATTGTTAGATGAAACAGCAACAGCCATCTAATAACTAGTACCTCTACCTGGGTTGTAATCAAGGTTTGAAAAGTCCTTGCAAGCTTCTTGTTAAATGATCCTTCTCTATTCTGAAATTTTTTTAGTTCAATGTTGGCAGCCTGATCTTGCTTGTCCTCATCATGATAATAAAATTGCTCAACACAAGATATAACCCTTCTGTTATTGTGGGCTCATCAAAGATGGATGGGTTACTATAACTATAGTGTGGATTCAGCAAATAAGCTGTCAGATGCAATGGAGAATCAAGTCTTCCTTTCATCTTTTGTCAACAACAACAATTACCTCCTTGAACCGGGGCTCACTATTGCCAAAGGCTTCTTTGATCTCTCTCTTGCCTTTAGTAGTTCTCCATAAACAAAACCATTGATGGCTTCACATCCCCATCAACCAAACGAAGGAGTTTGACCAATGGCTCAAAAACAGACAATGTCATATTCACATCCCTCCAAAAGTTTGGACTCAATATAGTTTGCTGTGGCATCTTTTCCTTTTTTGATTTCACATCCCTCAATGTGTCCCACCTACTATGAACCACCATCTTCTTAACTCGTCCTTCTTCTCTTTTATGCTGTTCAGAGTGAGAAAGGTTGATGCAAACCTAGTCACACCTGGCCTTACTATCTCTTTCCCCTCTGTAAAGTATCTCATGCACTCCAATGTTCTTGTGTGGCCATAGACAAATATGGTAAATGACTTTGCTTGCTCAATCACCTTCTTGAACCGAGTCATGTTGCCAATTCCTTGCAGCATCAAGTTGATTGTGTGAGTTGCACAAGAGCTCCAAAATATATGTGGTCTCTTCTCAAGCAATAGCTTCTTTGCTCCCATGTTGTTAGAGGCATTGTCTGTCACTACTTGCATCACATTTTCTGGACCAATGTCTTCAATTGCTTTGTCCACTAGTTCAAAGATGACTTCACTTGTGTGTGACACATCTGACATCTCTTTTGAGCTGATAAAGGTGGTTCCATCAGCACAATTAGTGCACAGATTCATTATGCTTCTCCTCTTCCTATCTGACCAAGCATCAGTCATAATAGAGCACCCATTTTTCATCTTCTCAGCTTCAGGTTCTTGCACCAAACTCTTGGTTCTTGCATATTCTTCTTCCAGCAATCCCTCTCGCAGTGAATCCCGACATGGAGGTTCCAATCCAGGTCCAAACTGTCCAATTGCTTCACACATTTGCTTGAATTCATCATTGTCACATGCATTGAAAGGTATTGCTGCCAATAAAAAGAAGCCTAATTAGTGTTCAGTATAGGAATGCCAACATCTAATGAATTTTAAAATGTAAATGCAGAAATTGTATACTAGTAATTTACCATGTGTATAGGCCCATCTTGCAATGTACTTATGCACCTCATGCGTTCTTTTTTCCAAAGTTCCTTGTTCAGCTGCTGTTGCTTCAAAGATTCAGACTTGGTAGCTTTAGGATCAATAGCACGTGTCCATTTGTCAATGGGTCCTAATTTGTGAGGCTCTGAACTTCCAACACAAGTGACTTCTTCTGACTCTCCAACCCTAAATACATTAACTTCCTCTCTAAGTTCTAGCTCACGAACAGTCTTCTCCTCCCTCTTCCTTTTTTGCTTCATTTAGTGCTTTCTTGCACTTCTCTCTAGACTCAGAGCCAGTGGTGTTTTAGCGCTGGCATTTCGTCGCATTCTTTCCTTCATGGGCCACATGCTGCTTCAATCGATAAATCCCTCCTGCCATCACCTTCTCACAGAGTTGCACTTCACCTTGTCCTTGTTGTTAACATCAACAAGAACCCCATATTGCCATCCGACATCATCGAATTCCTTTTCAGGAGATTCACTGCCGCTGTTTCACTTTCAGTTTCAAGTGTAGCTGCAGCTTCTAATGTCGACATCCTATGCATTCAGGCAATCACAAAATTATAACAACATGCTAGACAGGGAGGAACAGAGGACAATTTGACAGGGGAGGAGGAGACAGGAAGAGGAGCAGGGGAGGGACCAGGAAGAGGAGCAGGGGAGGAGGAGGAGCTGCTGGCAGGGGAGGGGAGGGGGAGAGGAGCAGGGGAAGGGAGCAACCGGCGAGGGAGGGAGAGGAGCAGGGGAAGGGAGCAGCTGGCGGGGGAGGGATAGGAGCAGGGAGGGGGCTAACCTTGGGGCGGGAGCGGTGCGCCGGCGAGGATTGCTGGCGGGGACCGGGGAGACGGCGACGCGGCGCCGCAGGACCTCCGGCGAGAAGACCGGCGGGCAGCGGCGAGGAAGTCTTCCGACGGGAGGACAAAACTGTAGGCGGGAAGTGCCTCCTCTCCCTCTTATCCTTCCCGTCTGCCGCTTGTTTTCGCGCCGCCGAATCCATCCACGCGCGCCTGGCCGCGGCGTCCGCATCCGCGCGGGAAAAATGGCATCGCAAGCTCCGCCCCCGCCTCGGCGCCGCCTAGCTCGGCCCCACGCCGCCTCGTCACCGCCCAGTCGCCGCCCTAGCGCCAGCCTAGATCCGCCTAGCGCCCAGATGTCCGCCTCCCCCCGTAGTCGAGGCGAGTACCCTCCGCCCAGCGATTAATCGCGCCTAGGCGCGCCTTAGTCGTCGCCTAGCGCAACTTTGGTTCTATCCCTGATGGACAAGGCCGCTGATGAAGATTTCTCGGTAAAAACGCGGAGAAAGATTCCAAACTTGGGCACGGCAGACGACGGCACCGATTTGTGCGCGCTTTCTGTGTAACTTCTGGCAAGCTGCAAGCCCTGCTTGATAGTGGCTACTGCCTACTACTGTAGTTGTTTGCTGCATCCAAACGCCTTATCTAGCCTCACAGTAAAGTCGTAACTGATAACTCATGCTAAATTACCACATGCACTAAGCGCCTGAGTATAGATTATAATCCGAGTATGAGCAGCGACTAAGTTGTTCCACAAAAAACATACGGAGTAAAGAGTCTTGAAAAAAAAAAACATGCCGCAGCAGTCATTCAATTACATGATTTTGCTACTACACCAGAATATGTTACTAGAATAACCTTCAAGTAAGAAAAAAAAAAACTTGTGCTGCATATCTTAGTCATACTTGACAGAATTGTTCCTAAAGGGCTGGTTTGTTTGGATATTCAAGTTTTCAAGCATGCAGACAGGGTAGGGAAGGATTTATATAGCCGGTTCTAGCAATAATAGAACTTATAATTTGTTGCCACAAATTACTGGAACTACTGTCTTGGAGAAGCCAACGACCGCGACTTCAGCCTCAATGCAACACTTGCCTTTGACGAGATAGCCATTTGATGCGTCTTTGAAATCCTCTAGCGTGATGAACTTCTTCCATCCCCAGGTACGAGAGCTGTTTGAGAACTGGCACCGGCCTGCAATGCCCAAATTAAGAAATACGTGATGATAATTTAGCATCCAGACTGCTGCTCATCGAGCAAATTTCTGCTAAAAAGGCCAACCTGGTCTGCTAAATTTCTCGTGCTTATCACTTTCCTGGTCTTTGATGGATAAAGTAACTTCAACCAGGTTCGCAAAGTCTTTGGAGAGAAGATCTGACCTTTTCATTTTCAGAAATATGGAGAGGTAGTTCCCATCGTAAGATGGACACATACAGATAAGCCTGCAAATTGGACAGCATTGCATAATTCAGAATGATGTGCACCTGTATTAAATATGGTATAAAATTATGCATAGGATAGTAACAGAAATACAGCTGTCATTGTTAATATTCAGTCATGTACTGTTGCCAAGCATTGCATGATGAAGAGGTTATTACCAAGTGTATCCACCAACTTCAAACTTTGGTGAGTAGTCTGGGTTCTTCAGTGCATAGAAATCCTCGATTTCCCAAGTGTGAACTTTGGCCTCGTTGAAAATGTTCATCTCCTGGACAAACAGCGTTTCTGATGTCGTTTTGGTTTTCACAGTGGAAAACTTGATGAACTCAATACCGAAGATGCAGCTGTTATTGACAAGAAATTGTGAGGACTCCTTCAGTGTGTTGAGGGCTATCATGCGTGAGGTTCCAGAGATTGTGCTGGCAGTCTGAAAGCTGTGGGTAATAACTGCACCCGAAAGAAAATTAAAGTATAATGCTTCTGTTTGTAATGAGAAAGGATTTTACCTGAAGCAAAATATGGCTGCAGATGGAATCGAAATCGAAAACGTGAATGTTTCCAGATAAAAACTAAATGGAGACATGAAAAGAAGCAGAATGCTTTACTTAAAAACAAATATTATAGGTCGTAAGTTATACCTGGCAATTTAACCAGGGAGGAATTGGGTCAAAGAGTGTAAATAAAAATGTAAAGCATTCTTGAAGAAAAACATAAACAAACGTTGTAGTTTATAGCTTACAGTGTAACCAGGTTGATTTTGAGCCAATGTATGGAGCATTCCAGTTATATCAGGTGTAGCTTGCTACTTTACCTTGATGTTTCCTGTGCTTTCCATAGGACTGGTCATATATCACGAAGATGAAAGATGCCTCAATGATAATGTCGGGTTTCACTGAACTTTTTGCGAGCTCAAGCCTGAGAGAGACATACTCCTCCTCTTCGCCACCATTTTTGACCATCGGGTTCAGTTCTAAGTACCTGCAAACAAGTCAAGACAGGTCACTGATATAGTAGCTTGTTCATGAGATTGGTGAACGCTCACCATGTTCTCTATTTCAAAACGTTCTTACAGAAACCTCTCACAAACCTCTATATGCAGGGATGCAGGGTTAGATGTAAAAAGATGGCATTTCTGTTGTCGGCCTTGGCCAGGGCCATGCTCCCGAAGCCATTCGGCTTTTCGAGCACGATATGAACTAAGTTGATGTTAAAAATATCAAGTTGAAACCTTCTGTTTAAAGGGATTCAACAAAAAGCATAGACAAGAGCAGCTGTTAAGCCTACCATTTCGCGCCCATGATCTCAAACCCCCTAGAGAATGTCCATCCTTCACCCTTGTCGAGAAGTGAGGAGAAGCCGTCAATGGTCCAATTGAAGGTTGTTTGCTCTGATGGAAAAGAAGCCGCGTTGGAGCGTCCTAAAAATAGTGACAGGTAGAAAATTGTACGATACATCAGAACAAAAACGAAAAGTAGTCCCCTGAATAATAGGATAAAAATCCTACTGCAAGGTGAGCAATGTTGATCAGTCCAGCAGCAGTATGATGAACCAAAGATTATAGCACAGAAATGCAATCAATAAGCAGGAAAATAAGCAAAAAAAATATTAGTGCTTACCAGCACCAGTGATGCAAGCGTTGCCCATGGCTTCCCCCCTTCCTTTTTCCAGGAATCCTCTGCAATTGAGATCGATTTCCATGCCATGAGCAAACAATACTGGCTCTGAAGTTACAAACTAAAAGAAATCTCACATATTAGTAGGAAACAACAAATTAAGGGTCTCAATTGAAAGAACAGGTAAAAACAGTCTACGAAATGCTGGAATTTATCCTTGGTGGGCTACGAAACAGTAGATTAGAAAGAAATGAACTTTACTCTGAATACTGATAGCAAACGCTCCTATCTAAACCACGAAAAAACCCAGTAACCCTAAGATTGTTGCTGCTTCCCTTCCCGTCGGCGCAGGTGCGCTTTTGCAGTCCGCGATTGCCAGAACATGCCACGATTAAGGAAAAGCTTGTCCAACGATCGCAAGTGGAAACGGAGAGGATACCGGGATTCCTGGGAGATGAAGCTCTCACCTCGGGATGCTTCCCCGGCGGGCGGAGATCGGAGGAGGCTTGGAGTAAAGCCCTTGCTGCAATTGGGGGTTTTCTGTGGAGGTGAGGGGTTGGGTGATGCCTGATGTGGGGCTCCCGGGACGATCGGGAGGTGGTTAGTTTGTTTGAAATGTTGTTGGGTTAGTTGTTGCGATACTTCTTCGGGGAAAAAGTTGTTAGGATATGTATATTGTTTCAGATTTAAGTTGACGCCATACGACTGATATCTTTGGCAGCCAGAATACTACTCTGTTTAAGAAAAGAAAATGTTTCATCAATCCAATTTTGTAAATGTGGTGCTTAGGAAAACAAATCCGCTCAAGGCAAAGATATTTCGGCCAGTTGAATTTGTGAATGTTCCACACTTCCACTTAAGAAATGACACTTTAACTTCATGATAAAAAAATATTTCAAGTGAAAGGGTCTCTAACCTACTATGTATTGGTTAGAACATTTGAGTAGCACCCAGCATAGCCAGGTTTGACTCATCATGGGAGCTAATTAATTGGGTTTGTAATAAAAAAATATAAAAAAATGTGAGTGGCATCTAGGCACTTAGTTGTAGATCCAAGACAGAAGAAAATAAAAAATAAATCATGTTTATTAACGATCCAACTCTGTAAAATTTTAACCTTGTCTACCAAATTTGATCCTTGTTTTGTTAGAAGCCAAAAATTGGCTCATGCTACGAAAAAAAGGAGGCTTTCTAACTTTTTTAAACAAATATAGCTACAAATCAAGCGGTCAGAACTTTTAGTCATTCATTAAATTTATTAATGACTTAAATTTGTCGCACTATGAGCTGGAAGTTGGTTTCGTACTTCTGTGCATGACCACATAGAACAACATATCACACAACGTGGCGCGGGCGCGGACGTCGGCGTTCATCGGGCCGAACGCCGACCGCCTCGCTCGTCGGCCCTGCGGGGGAGCTCCTCGGCGAGGGCAACCCGTCGCGCTACGGGCTACGACACCCTCAAGCTCAGCGACTACATGCGCATCCACAACGCTGTCAAGCTAGCTCAACCAACAAGGACATATGATTTGAATTTTTGTGCCCGAGCCTGCCACAAATTGTACGGTCAAAACTTTTTGGCATTCAAAGTTCGGGCGTGGTCACAAATCAAACCATTTTAGTGGCACCAAATTTTGACATCGCCCAGGTTTTGCTATGTGCAGTGCGAATTTTTAACTTTCTGATAAAAAAAGGTTGCTGTGTGAATTTGTCGGCAAGATCCCGAGCTAAACTTTGCATCGCTTGTGTGACTCAGATACTCATGTGAGCCTCTGCTGCATGCCACTTATCTCAAAAGAAAATACACCGTTTTCTAAGTTCCTGCAAATTAAGCCTTTTTTTTTTGCAAAAGCTGTAAATTAAGCCTTTGGATAAGTTTGAAGTAAATTGTATTGCGTTACCGTTGAGTATGAGTATCAACCAATGTGTTTTTTTTCACAAGAAGAGTAAAGTCATAACAGCAAAAAAAAAAAAAAAAAAAAAACGCGAAGAAAAAAGAACTGCAAATCATTAAATTATTGCACGATTTTGCAATCAAGATATATCAATCGAATAACCGAAAGTGGGGTGAAAATAGCAACATATAAGTCGCATAAAAAAGCACGTAGATTTGGGTGTCTTTCACAAAAGATCGATACTGAAGCACCGATGATATGTTCAGATATTCAAAGTAGTAAGTTTCAAACGAGCAGATAGAGTCTCCATAAAGTCACGAACTCGCGATGCTAGGGAACACTTTATATGGCTGGTTCTAGCGAGAATAATCTCATTTGAACTCGACACGGATTACTGAAACTACTTTGTCTTGGAGGAGCCAACGATTGTGACTTCAGCCTCAATGCAACACTTGCCTTTGATGAGATAACCTTTTGATGCATCCTTGAAATCCTCCAGCGAAATGAACTTATCAAATCCCCAGCCAGAACCTTTGTCTGAGTACTGGATTCGGCCTGCATTTTCCATAAAAAAGTCAATAATATGTGATGATAGTCGAGTATACGTACTAGTTCTGTCCAACATACGAATTTCTGCTAAATGCAAACCTGTTCCTTCCAAGTCCTTGCCATTTTCCAGGCACTTGATGGTTAAGGTGATTTCGACCAGCTTGCCAGAGTCTTTGGGGAGATCATTTGGCTTCTTCAAGTTCAGAAATAAGGACAGGTGCTTCCCGTCACTAGTTGGATTCATACCGATGTACCTAAATATCAAACAGCAAGACACAATTCAGTTCATGATGTGGACAGCCACTATGTACTATTTAAAGACCAATATTTAAAGGCATTGCAGTATAAAAAATATGCGTAGGATAGTAAAGAAAATTTACATGACAACAACATTCATTTTTGTGTTCATGTAAAGCAATATAAGCTGAAGAGGCTATTACCATCTGTATCCACTGAGTTCGAACTCTGGTGAGTAGCTCGGGTTCTTCAGTGCAAAGTAGTCCTCAATTTCCCAAGTGTAAACTTTGGCCTTGTTGATAAAGTTCTTGTTCTTGACAAAGAGGGTTTCTAACGTCGCATTGGTTTCGATAGTGGCAACTTCAATGAATTCAATACCGAAGGTGCAGCTGTTGTTGACAAGAAATCCAGAGGTCTTCAGCATTTCCAGGGGCACCATGCAAGGGGTGCCAGCAGTCGTACTTGCAGTCTGGAAGTTGTGGTTAACTAATAAAAAAATAGTTAAGCAGCAATATTTCCGAGAAAAAAGTAAGCAACAAGATATGTCTGAAAGTGGAAGAAATGAAAATGCAGAAAAACTAAATGGAGTCATGAACAACAAAAGGTTTTACTAAAAAGAAGCATAAAAATTGTAAGTTCTGGCAGCCTAACAAAGGTGCGTTTGAGCCAATGAGTTAAAATTGTTAAAAATTCTCAGTGGAAAAGAAAGATAAAAACAGTTTGCAAGTTATCTCACTGTGTACATTACCTAACTGCTCCATGTGCTTCCCGTAGGATTGATCGTATATTAAGAATTTGAAAGATGCCTCTATGACTTTGTCAAGTTTCACTGAAGCTCGCGCCAGTTCAAGCTTCAGAGAGACATGCTCCTTCTCATCATTGCTCTTTCTGTCCTTTGGGTTCAGTTGTAGGTACCTGCAAAGGAGTTAGAGCATTGAGGACATGTTCGTTGTTATCTCTTTCAGAAGTCCTATAGAAAATTGATGTATGATAAAGCACTAAACATACAGAAGATGTACAAAACCAGGCGTTACATCGTTGGCTAGACTAGTCAAGGCGTTTGGTTTTTCAGAAGCGATATGAAAACCTCATAGTTCTAGACTTCTAGTTGTAGGAAGTAAGCAATGCAGCGAAAGAGTACACATGGGAAAAATATCTAACTATACCATTTCAGGGCCATGAACTCAAACACTCTGGAGTGTGTCCATCCTCGACCTTTGTCAAGAAGGGAGGAGAAGCCATCAACGGTCCACTTGAAGGTTTTCTGCTCTGCCTGAGAAGGAATTGTGGCATTGGCGATCAGGTCCGGCTTAGGCTTTGGCTTTAGCTCCGGCTCCAGCACCGGGTTTGATCGAGCTGAAAAAGATGACAAGGAGAAAGTATGAATGTCAAAAAAACAACAAAAACAGTACGGCAATCTAGAAGAGAAACCCCAATTGTGAAATAAGAAGTTTTTGCTCCTGAGTCCTGACAATCTGACGCGCGGTATGATGAACACCGTTATGAGCCCAACAGTACCATGAATCCGTGATAAACACTAGCGCTGCGAATGATGAGATTAGCTGAAGATAAAAGAATCAGTCCGTACCGGCACCTTTAGCGCAAGAGTTGCCCATGGCTCAGCGGCCTCCTCTTCCCAGGTGAAGTCCTCTGCAATTAATACCAATCTCCATGTCAGACGAAAGAAAACGCAGGCTGCGGGGTTACGAACTTAAATAAATCTAGCATGAGGGTGTCAATTTCAAGAATAGGCAAACCCCATGTTGGGACGTGGATCAGGCAAACTCCACCACCCGCTTGTTGCGCTGCGGCCTGTTCCGCATTAGCCCATGACTCACCGGAACCGAGTCGATCTGCGATTCGTTTTTTCCGGACGTGGACCTCGCGCATCGAATCCATCGGTGATTCGGCCCCTCGCGCCTTGCACGCGTGAACCGAATCGGCCTGTGATTCGGCCCCTCGCGCCTTGCACGCGTGAACCGAATCGGCCTGTGATTCGGCCCCTCGCGCCTTGCACGCGTGAACCGAATCGGCCTGTGATTCGGCCCCTCGTGCCCTGCACGCGGCGAACCGAATCGGCCTGGGATTTGGCCCCTCGCGCCTTGCACGCGTGAACCGAATCGGCCTGTGATTCGGCCCCTCGCGCCTTGCACGCGTGAACCGAATCGGCCTGTGATTCGGCCCCTCGTGCCCTGCACGCGGCGAACCGAATCGGCCTGGGATTTGGCCCCTCGCGCCTTGCACGCGTGAACCGAATCGGCCTGTGATTCGGCCCCTCGCGCCTTGCACGCGTGAACCGAATCGGCCTGTGATTCGGCCCCTCGTGCCCTGCACGCGGCGAACCGAATCGGCCTGGGATTCGGCCCCTCGCGCCTTGCACGCGTGAACCGAATCGGCCTGTGATTCGGCCCCTCGCGTCCTTCACGCGGCGAACCGAATCGGCCTGCGATTCGGCCCCTCGCGTTCCGCACGCGGCGAACCGAATCGACCCAGAAACTGGTTCGGAACCTTCAGCGAAGGAGCGTCCTATCCTCCTCGCGACTCTAACGGCCTAACGTGGTGTGCAGCCATTTGTAAACAGGTCAACAAGGAAGAACGGAGGAGGCCCGGAGCGCAAAGTCGAGCCCGAACACATCAAGCGTCCCAGCATATACAAAGACGAAAGCAAGTCGAAATTGGCTTCCTCATGTAAAATTCCCCTTGTATCCGTTAAAGTAGAATATTCCCGGCACAATTGTAGCAGGTAGGGGTAGAAAGGGAACATGAGACTGAGGAAGCGACCCTCCGCCTCCCTATAAAAGGAGAGGGCGCACCACTTTGTAACGGTTCGGATTATTCATTAACCATTATCAAGACATCGCTTCATCCTACTCTTGTTTTCTGGTCTCGTCACTTTCTTTCGTGTTGGCTACTGAGCTCGCTCTTGAGCCAACACGAGGCGCCCACCGTTTGTGTGACTCGAACAAAAAACCCACGATGCCTCCCAAGAAGCGGACCACCAAAACTCAAGCCGTACCGCCAACCAAGCCTCCAATGAAGCAGTCACTGAACCCGCAGCAAGCCAGCAGGCCGTTCAAACTGCTCTGCCATCCAGAGATCCGGCGCCAGCAGCAATGCCAAGCGCAAGCGCCGCAGCCCACCTGAACAACCAAACAACCCCAGAAGAAGTCGAGTTAGCAAGATTGCAAGAAGAGCTGCAAAGCCTCAGACGGCTCCGAGACAACCTAGCCTCACAAAGAACCCAACAAGAGACCAGCCAGATGCAGGAGCAGATCGCTCGCGCCAGGCAAGAGTTTTCAAACCTACAAAGAGAGGTAGGACAACTGCAAGCAGCTACGGCATCTAACCCTACTCGAAGCCCTGCTCACGCAACACAACAGCACCCCACACACCATCTTAGCCATGGGGAACAAAGGCAGTCGCAAAACAGCCACAATACAATCAACCACCAAGTTGCAGATCAAACGAATCACAGTTTTGGAATACGAGTCTTGCCTAGCAGACCATGCGACCCAACATCACCACTGTCAAGAGAACTGCAAGTAGCACCCTGGCCACCGCACTATAGGGCGGTCACCCTACCAAGATTCGATGGGCACTCTAACCCCAAGCAATTCCTGATGAGCTACGAAGCAGCAATACAATCAGCAGGTGGCGACGACACAGTACTCGCCAAATCATTCATAATAGCCCTGGATGACACAGCACTGCAGTGGTACACTACCTTGAAACCAAACTGCATCCATTCGTGGGACGAACTGCGGGAGAGAGTACTGGCAACCTTCCAAGGATTCCACAGGCCGACAATCACGGAAGTCGAGCTCGCAAACTGCAAGCAAAAAGAAAAAGAACCACTGCAGGCCTACTTCCAGAGATTCGTAAATCTCAGAACAAGAGCCCCAGCAGTGGACGACGCCGTAGCCATCAATTACGCAATCATGGGCCTAAAGTATGGGCAATGTAGAGCCCACTTGATCAGAGAGACCCCCAAAACGATGGCAAAGCTATATGAAGAACTAGAGAAGTACTCACGGTCAGACAACGATTACAGAATAGGCCATGAAGAACAACAAGCACAGAAGTACGCAGCGAAGCAAGCAGCCCAAAGAGACAACAACTGGCACCAGTCCAAGCAAGACAGCCACCAAAGAAACCATCATCACTCGATCGGCTCACCCCCAACTCGCACGTTATTCAACATCAATCAAGAACAACAATGCCAGCAGCCAGACGGCGAAGTCGCCGGCTCATCAGGCCAGACAGGGAACCAGGCTACCCAGAGGGGAGGAAGATCCAACCGCGGGCGCGGCAGAGGTCGTGGTCGCGGCAGGGGAGATAGTGAGAAGAAACAGTGGTACTGCATGTGGCATGGCATGAACGACGAGCATGGGTCTAAACGCTGCCCGTACAAGCTAAGAGCAGACCACTTGGCGGAAGAAGAGAGGAAGGCGAAAATAGTAGCCCACACTTCGAACCAATGGAACCCTCAACCAGGCTGGCAACCATCCCACCCGTGGCAACCCCAACAACAATGGCAAAACCACCACCATAACCCAAACCCGACGCACCCTTACACCAACTACTACCAGCCCACATGGCAAACTCAACCCCACCAAACCCCAGCAACTCAAAGAATCAACACCAATCACCACTCCTCGCTAGCACTACCACCAAACCAATCGCAATTGCAGCTACCACCACCACCACCCAATCCCCCAAAGCAAGAAACCAACTCAAGCAACCGCGTGAGCCCAGACCCATTACCCAGCTATGGCATCATAGCACCCATAAGTGGAGGTTCCTCACTGGAATTCGAAACCAAGAAGCAGCGCAAGAATTATTTCAGAGAAATCAACGTGGTCATGGCAGACAACAAAGTTGCAAGAACCAACTGGTCTCATATACCAATCACATTCACAGAAGCAGATATACGGCTACACAACTACCCACACATTGACCCAATGGTCATCGAAGCCAATATCGCGAGATGGACCATAGAGAAAATACTCGTCGACACAGGCTCCTCGGCAGATATCATATTCTTGTCAGCTTTCGAGCAAATGAACCTGACCAAGAGCATGCTACAACCGTCTGACACGCCGCTATACGGGTTCGGCGCAACAAAAAGCATCAAGGCATTAGGGAAAATTACTTTGCCAGTCTCATTTGGAAACATGTCAAATGCAAGAACCGAGCACATCACGTTTGATGTAGTCGATATCTGGTACCCCTACCAAGCAATCTTTGGCAGAGGAACAATCAACAAGTTTGAGGCAGTTATAAACCAGCTGTACCTGTGTATGAAGATACCAGCAGAAAAAGGAGTCATAGCTGTCTATGGAAATCAAGGCTCAGGAAGGAGCCTCGAAAAAGCCTCAACGCCAGGGCAAAGAAACGTGCACATCCTTCAATCAGAAGAACCAAGCCCACAGCCATTCAAGGAGCCACAGCGCGACAGAGAAAAAAACGAAGTCAGCCCCAATGAAGACACCAAGAAAGTACTCCTCGACCCAAGTGTCCTTGATCGATCAGTAATCATAGGAGCAAACCTAAGTCAAACAGAAGAAACGAATCTGATCACCTTCCTCAGAAACAACAGGGACGTCTTCGCATGGTCAGCGGACGAGCTCTCAGGGGTTGCCAGAAACATCATAGAACACAAGCTCGAGGTGAAGCCAAATTCGAAACCAAAGAAGCAAAAGCTGAGAAAAATGTCCGACGACAGAATAGAGGCGATGAGGGCCGAAGTGAACAGATTGCTAGATGCAGGAGTCATACGAAAGGTCGAGTACCCGGAATGGCTTTGCAACATTGTCCCAGTAAAGAAGAAGAATGGCAAATGGAGAATGTGCCTCGATTTCACGGATCTTAACAAAGCCTGCCCAAAGAGCGACTACCCGCTGCCAAGAGTTGACAAAGTCGTAGACACAGCAGCCAGCAGCGAGATGTTGTCCCTGCTCGACTTGTTCTCAGGGTACCACCAGATCTGGATGCGAGTCATGGACGAGGAAAAAACAAGTTTCATCACTCCATTCGGAATCTACTGCTTCGTACGAATGCCAGAAGGACTGAAGAACGCAGGCACAACGTTCTGCAAAATGATAGCAGAGGTTTTAGGCCCCCAGTTCAACAGAAACCTAATCGCGTACGTCGACGACATAATAGTGGCAAGCAAGATCAGATCCGATCATATAACAGACCTCGCCGAAACGTTCGCTCGCCTAAGGCAAGCGAAGCTCAAGCTGAATCCAGAAAAATGTGTCTTTGGAGTGCAAAAGGGAAAAATACTGGGATGTTTGGTGTCAACCAAAGGCATAGAGGCCAACCCCGACAAAATAAGAGCAATAGCAGAAATGCAAGAGCCGTGATCAATAAAAGAGGTCCAGAAACTCACAGGACGGATCGCAGCGCTCAACCGCTTCATAACTCGATTGGCAGAGCGCAGCCTACCATTCTTCAAAGTACTTCGTTCCTCAGACAAGTTCCAATGGGGGCCAGAACAAAGCCAAGCATTCAACCAGCTCCAGGACTATATCGTCAATATGACGAAACTAGCCCCGCCCGAGCCAGGATCCCAGCTGATGCTATACCTCTCAGCATCACCAACAGCAGTAAGTGCCGCCTTGGTCCAAGAAGTGCAAGTCAAAGAGAAACCCCAGCAAGTCCCAGTCTACTTCGTATCGGAAGCTCTAGCAGGATCGAAGCTTTTCTACTCAGAACTAGAAAAGATAGCATATGCAGTGGTCATGGCATCAAGAAAGCTACGACACTACTTCGAAAGCTACAGAATCCTTGTAATCACAAACCAGCCGCTGCACGACCTGTTTCAGAACAAAGAAGCATCAAATCGCATAGCCAAATGGGCAATAGAGCTATCCGAGCACGTCATAGACTACGAAAAAAGAACCGCAATCAAATCACAAGTCCTTGCAGACTTCATCGCCGACTGGACTTCACCCAGTCAAGGGCCAATAGAAGAAGAAATCACCCCAGAATGGAATATAAGCTGCGACGGAGCTTGGGGAAAAAACGGCGCGGGCATCGCGGCCGTCATCACAACCCCATCTGGCCTGCAAGTCAAGTACGCAGCAAGACTAGAATTCAGCGGTGACGACGAGAAATGTTCAAACAACATAGCAGAATACGAAGCACTACTGCTGGGGCTGCGGAAAGTAAAAGCACTGGGCACACAAAACTTCCTAGTACGATCCGATTCGAAAGTCATCACCGGACAAGTGGAAAAAGAATACAGCGCAAGAGAACCAGAACTGATAAAATACCTGGCAGAAGTCAGACGAATGGAAAGAAACTTCAAAGGCTTCACAATTCAGCACATACCAAGAAAAGAAAATTCAGAAGCAGACAAGCTCGCAAAAGCCGCGGCAAACAATGACACATTGCCACCTGAAGTATTCTTCGAGACATTGCACCACCCATCCATCAAGTCAGAATTGCAACCAATGAGTCTAGTCAGCGCAATCAGCAGTGAGGACTGGAGAGCACCGATCATGGCGTATCTGCGGAACCACGTCGAGCCAAACGACGAATCAGACCTCAAGCGCATGAAACAGAGAGCAGCAGGGTACACAGTCATCGACAATCAGCTATACAAGAAAGGTGTCTGTGCCCCACTACTCAAGTGCATCACACAGCAAGAAGGCAAGGCCATCCTCCAGGACATACACAGTGGAATGTGCGGATCGCATCTCGCGGCAAGGACCCTCACGAGGAAAGCATTCATACAAGGCTTTTACTGGCCAACCGCACTGAGAGATGCGGAACAAGTAGTAAAAGCATGCCCAGCATGCCAAATGTCAGCGCCGCATCAAAGGCGCCCAGGCGCGGAAACACAGCTAATCCCACCAACTTGGCCATTCCAAAGATGGGGAATGGACATAATAGGCCCACTGCCAAGAGCAAAAGGAAACCTAGCCTACGCTGTTGTAGCCATTGAGTACTTCTCCAAGTGGATAGAGGCTAGGGCATTAGCAAACATAACGTCAGCAACAGTTCAGAAATTCTTCTGGCAGCAAATCGTTTGCAGATTCGGGGTGCCGCGAGAACTCACAGTCGACAACGGGAGGCAATTCGATTGCTACGAGTTCAAAGAGTTCTGCCAAACAATAGGAACAAACCCAATATTCTCGTCAGTTTACCACCCAGAATCAAATGGAGCGGTTGAGCGAGCAAACAGGGAAATACTGGCAGGGGTGAAAAAATGCTTGTTTGAAGAAAGCAACGGAAAATGGGCGGAAGAGCTGATGAGAGTGGTATGGTCACACAACACAGCAGTAAGCAGAACAACAGGCTACACACCATTCAAGCTGCTGTACGGAGCGGAGGCAATGCTACCAGAGGAGATCAAATACAAAAGCCCAAGAGCCGTTGCGCCGGACTCAAGCAACGAATCCGAGGCCGCCGACAAGGACATGGTCGAAATTGACAGACTTGACGCAATCCAAAACATTCTAAACTATCAAGATGAGACAAGAAAGTGGAGGAACAAGAAAGTCCTCCACAAGGACATCCAGCTGGGAGACCTAGTCCTGAAGAGAAAGAAAAACGCAGACTCAGTGGGCAAACTGCAGTTCCCATGGGAAGGACCATACATAGCCGTCAGAAGCGGCAGACCTGGATCGTTTCGGCTAATGGACCAGGAAGGATTCGAACTCCCACACCCCTGGAACATAGACAACCTCAAGAAGTACTACCCATGATAGCAGAAGCATCAGCAACACAGCTCAAGCCTAATATACCTTAAGCGTAGTTATCTTCAGAATTGTAATTTCAATTTTTCCTCTTCCTGTGAACGGTACTCTTTTCCTTGCAAAGGGGGGCTCCAAGCGGAGGCAAGGTTTTAACGAGACCGTATCTCATGTAATCATTTGGTCATTATCAAAGAAAGACCCTTACCCCTCTACATTCTGAACAAGCCGTCGAAAAACAGCCGAACAGAGGCTGTTCAATTCGACCAAGCCATAAGGCAAACTTGGAAGACCTGCGAATACGAAGGGGACGCCCAACTCGTATTCGCAGGCTTCACAACAAATCAAAACCTAAAACCCCAAAGCCTAAGGGCAAGGGGCTGCGATTCGAATCAGCCAAGCAAGGCTGCGAATCGCAGAAACCTAAAACCCCAAAGCCTAAGGGCAAGGGGCTGCGATTCGAATCAGCCAAGCAAGGCTGCGAATCGCAGAAACCTAAAACCCCAAAGCCTAAGGGCAAGGGGCTGCGATTCGAATCAGCCAAGCAAGGCTGCGAATCGCAGAAACCTAAAACCCCAAAGCCTAAGGGCAAGGGGCTGCGACTCGAATAAGCCAAGCATCGTTGCGGATCAAGGGCAAGAGCCGAACTGATGAAACCAAGAAGCATCGCACAAGCCGCGGTTACAAAACTAGGATTCATTACAGATAAGACACGAGCACCAAAAAACCTCATCTTTATTAGAAAAAAATAGGAGTACAACAGCCTAAATACAGCTCAAATAGCAGCCACTCGCTGCACTATAAACGAATACAAACGCAGCTGGGCGCAACAACGTTGCCACCCAGAGATACAAACAGACCCCGGAGTGGTGAGCTCCAAGAACCAAGCGACCTAGCTACGTCGCAAGCATTCTTGTAGCACCACACACAAGGCACTCACCGACACAAAGAAGTGCCGGAACACGGCGAGGCTTCCGTAGGCTAACACACCATTAGCCCAATGAGCGCGCACGCCTTGATACATGGCTTCAGCAAGCAAGCCATGCATAACCGCGCCCACGCCTTCTTCCCCTCCGCCGCAACTCGCAAGCATTCTTCTAGCACCACAATGAATCAGCGAGCAGCGCTGAGATCGGGCGGCCAACTCTCAAACACTTCGACCAAGAGCAAAATCATGGCTACGGCGAAATAAACAAAGGAAGAGGTGCAATGCGAAAACCACAGACCACTCAACCGCTTTTATAGGCAACCAGCTCCGCAGAGCGACAAGCCCCCGTGACACATCGGGACAATCCCCCCGTGACACAGCACGACAGACTCCCGTGACACAACACGACAAGTCTTCACACAACAGAAGTGCGCGAAAAAATCAACAACAGTTCGAATCAGGAGAAGTATGGCTCGGGCGGCATCTGTGCTAAGGGGGGAGGGTGTCGTTTTCTCTTCCACCAAGCAGCACGCAAACCGCCGAGCATCAACTCCGGCACCACTTTATTGCCAGCCAAACCGACTCGATGCGGCGATGCCCTAAGGGGGGAGGGTGTCGTTTTCTCCTACAACAATTCCTTAGCGTACCGCCACCGAGTCGCCAAAAACAAAAAGAAAATATATATATATATACTTGTACACAGCCGAAAGCGAGCAAACCCTCGCTACTCGAACAATTCCACTACCAACCCAGGCCTCCCGGACTTCGGCGCATCATACACGAAGAATGCATCTTCATCCAGCGTCTTCTCGCTCGAGCATTCTTCCTTCACCCCAAAGGAAACATGCTCAGAATCCCACCTCCGGGACCGACTCAGCCTCCTCCCGCCAGAGCGATCCAAAGATAAGCGAAGCAAGTAACCACGGCGAGAAAACAAGCGACAACAGTAGCTCCAGAAATCATCGAAACTCTGGCCCGGATAAACAATTTGAAATCTGTCCCAGGCAGCTCCAGTCACGAACAAACCGTCACGATACAAAGTTCTCGGAGTTACTCCCTGCGCAGCTCCATCACCAGAAGCCTGCGCAGGGAGGATTACAATAACACATTTTAGTTTACAAACACCACCAGTCAAAAGGACCAAAACAACATATATCCCTACAATTACACCTTTCTTCCACGAACGTCACCAGCAGCTTCCTCTTCCCCAGCGCGAGAGCCGGATCCGCTCCCCCTGCGCGCGCCTGCCTCAGAACCTCCAGCCGCAACATCCTTCCCAGCCTCGGAGCGCCTAGATGGTTCAGGTCGGGGAGGCAACTTCGAACGAGACCCAGCCCCAGCCTCTGCCTCACCTGCGGCCGCAAGGGACTGCTTACTCTGCGATAGGTAGAACTGTAAGACCAGGAGTACCAAGTCACAAAACGCGAAAAAGCAATAAAACGGTCAGCAAGCACCAAAATAAAAACCAAAGGCGATTTCTATACCCGAGTCAGTCGATCATGCGCGGTCTTTCGAGCAGCCTCTCTACCGTGCGCCACCCAGAAACGGCTTAAGAATATCTTTTTAACGGCCTCGCAGACATTAGTCGCAGCCGACAGTCCTTCAGCGCTGGGAAATACGAACCCCCTGCTCCCAAGTTTTTTCAGATGCTCGCAGCCATGATCCGAAAGCAGTCGCAACAGGGCATCAGTGCAGACCGAAGCAGCATAGTCGCCAACCCGATCCATAATCCCAGGGAGCATCTTGAACTCTGTGTCAAGCCAGTGAAAAAATCTCTCCCTTGTCATCTCACGGGGCATTTCTTGAGGTTCGGCACCAAAGCGTTGAAGCGCAGCGCGACAGCTACTGTAAGCATGAAGTCCGTCCTGCCAGATTTGACTCTCCTGCTCTTCAACCTGCTTGTCCTTGATGGCAAGCCGCCTCCGCAAATCAGCGATAGTGGCATCCCGCTCGCAAATTTCCTTCTCCTTTGACTGCAGTGCAAGATCCGCACTGCCCAGTTTGTTTCGCAAGTCGAGGACGACTTCCGAATCGGCTGCAACCTGATCCCGAAGCCCATTGAGAGCAACTTCCTGCTGATCAACGCTAGCCTGCAAGTTCTTCAAAGTTAAACTTAACTCTTTGTTGCACTTTTCCAAGCCAGCCTTCTCCTCAGAAAGTTTAGAGCACTGCTTGCGCAAAAGCTCTAACTCCTCAACATCCTCCCCATCGACCAACTTCTTATGCAAAACCTTCATCCCCATCACAAGCTTGACGGCTACGCCACCAACAAGCTTTGCGAGGTCGATAGGGCTATTCTCCTCACAATCACGAGCAAAAGCTGCATAAACTAAACACCCAATCAGTCGATACGCAACACCAAACCAGCAAATAACATCAAATGAGAAAAACAAAGAAATACTAGCAAATGATCCCTAAAGGAAAGAAAACTAACCTTCAGGGTCAAAAATAAATTCCCCGCGATCCTCATGGCTCGCCGGGGGACTGCCACCTGCTAAACCAAAAAATAAATAAAATACACATACAACATAACAAGAGAACGAACGAAAGTTCGAATCCAACAAAAAAGGGGGCGTGGAGAACACCAGGGGCTCACCGCTCAAAGACTCTTCATCAGCATCATGAACAGAAACTTGCGGGCGATCTCCCCCGCCTCCAATGTCACCAGCCTCAACAGCTGCAGCACAAAGAACATCCCGCGCTTTCTCGGCGGCAGAAAGGCCGCTACCGCCGGCAGTCTTAACCACCTCACTCGGCAACACCGAGACAGCACCAGAATCTCTAGCAGGAGAGGGATAACAAGTTCCCCCCGACAAAAACGTAAGCTCCTGTCCATCTTCAAAATCGAAGGCGGGCACCATCCCAAGCGTCGGGGCAACGACCGCATCATCGCACTCGCCAAGCAAAATACTTGACGCGGCAGCAATATTGCGCAAATCCTTCGCGGATAACAAAGCTCCACCACCAAGGCCTCCAGCAGAAATCAAATCCCCAACCTTCTCCGTCGCAACGCTTTTAACCTGACCGAAAGCGAAGTTCTGAAGCCCAACTTTCGAGGCCGCCTTGCCCCTCTTCGGCGCAGGAGCAGCCACGCCAGTCGCATCGGCCGATCGCTTCACTAATGTCTTCGACCTGGCAGTCGTACCCCTCCCACCGGCCGGCTCAGACCCAACATTGCCGGGAGGCCTCATCCTCGAAATGACAGTCGCGGGTGCGGGCCTCGGTCCATACTTCACACCCATCTCATCAAAAACACGGTTCACCCGACCCTTATGACGGAGAATCTTGCGGCAGGAGCCATACTCCTTAGCAGTATACTGCCCCAGCATAACCGCCGCACGACGCTCCACTTCCTCGACAATGGCCTCATCGCTAATCCCATCCGGTTTCTTCAACCCGAATTTGGGGCAAGGGAAAATCCGATTCTCAAAATCCGCAAGCTTAAACTCCCCAAAACTGCGAGGGCTCCAACCAGCCCTAATAGGAAAAATACCAGCCGCGATGCTCTCGCAAATGGCATCCCGCCCGGAAATGACCTGGGTAGCGCAGTAAAAAGCGCTATTGCAAAGCGAGTTCCTCGCCTTCTTCGAATCCGAATAGATCGGCAGCAGACAGGCCTCCAGACCAGAAACCTTCGAAGCAAGAGGATACCCATAAACCGCACAGCCAGATTCGTAACCCCCAGTCGGGACGCGAACCTTGGCATACATCCAGTACTTGTCCCAGTTCTTCGACCACTTGTTCTTCTGGCTGTACGCCAGCTGCGGCGTCTCCATCCCCTTAGCGGCCCGGCGGGGGCAAAATGTGTAGCACCCATATTCAGCCTGGTACGTCTCATCATCATCAGCAAACAGAACCTTCCTCTTGGAAAAATGAAGCTCTGTATGACGCACAAAGCAATCTAAATCCAACTCACTGTTGAATGTACGGCACGCCCAGAGGAACTTGGCCAGATAACAGAAGCTGTTAGGAGCCAACTGGTGCATCGAAACATTAAAAGCCCGAAAAATATGAGGAATCAGCGGGTCGACAGGAAACCGAAGACCGGCGACGAAAAACTCGCGAAACACGACGCACTCGTCATCCAAGGGCTCCGGAACCTCCTCCTCGCCAGGAACGCGGCATTCGCCAGATTCGAAATAACCCTTCTCAATCATCTCCTTCATGTCCTCCTCCCTGATAAGCGACCGCCCGAATCTACGGGTGAAAGGCATCGAATCACTGACCAAATCCTCAGGATTCGCGTCAACACTGCCAGTAGTCTCATCAACGCCCTCCTCCTCATCCTCTGCCCCCACACCAACACTCCCGCTGCGAACGGAACGGTTCGAAGCGGAACCGGCAGCCGATTCGGAATCAGCAGCACCAACTACCTCCGCTGCAACATTAACTTCATTTTCAGCAACCGGACCGACAGGGCGATCCTCCTCGTCAATAAGCCGAGCAGTCTGAATCGTACGAGCCATTGAACCTGCAAAACCCAGGGAATAAACATCCGCGCACACCCACAACAACGCATACAAAAACACAACAAATACAAACAAACTTACAACTAGCAAAGCACGAAGAAGAGCACGAATCCAACAGGCAACCACGAGCGCTCGCACGAATCTTAAAGCAAAAATAAAGCCAAGCGCGAACTCTATCAGCAGACGGCAGACGTCGCTTTCAGCCATCACCCCCCCCCCTATTTATAGGCGCGGTAAAAACCCCTCGTTAACCACGCCGTAAAAACCGAATCACACTCGACTCCAACAAGCGGAGGGTGTCGTTTTCTCCTGGTTGCGAATCCACTTCAAATATCGAGGGCTCAGCTCGTTGGAGTCGACCATCACCCACGAGGGGCTGACTGTTGGGACGTGGATCAGGCAAACTCCACCACCCGCTTGTTGCGCTGCGGTCTGTTCCGCATTAGCCCATGACTCACCGGAACCGAGTCGATCTGCGATTCGTTTTTTCCGGACGTGGACCTCGCGCATCGAATCCATCGGTGATTCGGCCCCTCGCGCCTTGCACGCGTGAACCGAATCGGCCTGTGATTCGGCCCCTCGCGCCTTGCACGTGTGAACCGAATCGGCCTGTGATTCGGCCCCTCGCGCCTTGCACGCGTGAACCGAATCGGCCTGTGATTCGGCCCCTCGTGCCCTGCACGCGGCGAACCGAATCGGCCTGGGATTCGGCCCCTCGCGCCTTGCACGCGTGAACCGAATCGGCCTGTGATTCGGCCCCTCGCGCCTTGCACGCGTGAACCGAATCGGCCTGTGATTCGGCCCCTCGTGCCCTGCACGCGGCGAACCGAATCGGCCTGGGATTCGGCCCCTCGCGCCTTGCACGCGTGAACCGAATCGGCCTGTGATTCGGCCCCTCGCGTCCTTCACGCGGCGAACCGAATCGGCCTGCGATTCGGCCCCTCGCGTTCCGCACGCGGCGAACCGAATCGACCCAGAAACTGGTTCGGAACCTTCAGCGAAGGAGCGTCCTATCCTCCTCGCGACTCTAACGGCCTAACGTGGTGTGCAGCCATTTGTAAACAGGTCAACAAGGAAGAACGGAGGAGGCCCGGAGCGCAAAGTCGAGCCCGAACACATCAAGCGTCCCAGCATATACAAAGACGAAAGCAAGTCGAAATTGGCTTCCTCATGTAAAATTCCCCTTGTATCCGTTAAAGTAGAATATTCCCGGCACAATTGTAGCAGGTAGGGGTAGAAAGGGAACATGAGACTGAGGAAGCGACCCTCCGCCTCCCTATAAAAGGAGAGGGCGCACCACTTTGTAACGGTTCGGATTATTCATTAACCATTATCAAGACATCGCTTCATCCTACTCTTGTTTTCTGGTCTCGTCACTCTCTTTCGTGTTGGCTACTGAGCTCGCTCTTGAGCCAACACCCCAGTCCATGAACAGGTACATCAACAAGAAGCTCCCGAACACTAAACAGACCCTCTTATCAAGAAAGCCAAAAACTTCTCTTTTCTTCCCCAAAGGACTGGAAGCCAAGAACTTGCGTTCCCAAAGCCAGAAAATCCCCCAAAATCCATATAAAACCAGAAACTCTGAGATCGATGGCCGCACATACTACAACAAAGGAACAAGCTTTTCCCACGAATTGGGGGCGCCGAGAAGAGCGGGAGACAGAACTCACCTAGATAGAGATGCTTCCTCGGCGGAGATCGGGGGCTCAGAGCAAGCCCTCGCCGAGAATGGGGTTTTCTACGGACGCGCAAGGGGCGAGCTGAAGCAGGGGCTGCCTTTTCCGCAAGGCACTACGGGGGTTTTATGTGCTCGAGCAGGGGAGGCCCTCTCCCAAAAGAAAAGGCAGGGGTCAGAGTTTCCCGTGATACTTTCTCCGGAAAAAAGTTTTTGGGATTCCTATTTTGTGGAGTTTCCCAAACTAAATAGGAAGGTAATCACATGCCCGTGAAGGCCATCACGAACTCGTCTTAGCGAGAAAGACGACAAACTCATATGTCTCTCCCTTCCATTTTCGTTACGGCGCTGCTAGCGCCCGGACGTCCGATCCGGACGATAGCGTCGGATATTGCAGACCAGCCAACAACCGTCTGACGAAACTGCCATCACCGTTAGATTGAACCAGAATAATTCCCACCGAAACATTTACTAATGTTGCATGCAACATCGAGATATGATTTCTCTAGCTTTTTTTTGTCTTCCATCGAAAGATTCATCTTCTTCTTTTCATGTCTTCCTCGTCTAGGCGCTCGAGCTCGACCGTTTCTTTCGACTTAAAATTGTGAATGAACAATTCAACTCCTTCATGAATCTCAAGGGGAAAATAACATGAAAAAAATTCCCAAACCATACAAAATTGAGTTTGGACCATCTAAAATTATTAGAAACATCCAAAAGTGGCTATTGCAACATTTGAAGGCACATGTTTCAACATAAAAAATAAACACCATATGCAACATCGAAGTAAAGCTAAATAGCTAATACACCAAAATAACATGTTGCTCCACATAAAAAAAAACAAGTTGCAACATCTCAGTTTATTTATTTAAACATTCCTAATGACCTGTTGCAACATCAAAAATTGCCAATCGCAACATCGCAAATCATACGTTGCAACACCATGAAATGCTTATTACAACATCTTAAATCATTCACTGCAACATTGATAAATCAAACTTACCTAGAATCACCTATAGTCTATAGCGAGGCTCTACCCTTTATGCTCGGGATTTGGCTACGCCCAATTTGATATTCCCTTGTGGAATTGAGCTGCTAACCTCCTCAACTCACATCGAGCTCCTCATGTAAGCTTTGTGCTTGAATCAATCTCTTGGTCGCCATGCCGCTAGGATCAAGCTCCTTATTGTTTTGTCAATGTTTTGCCAGGATCGAGTTTCTTCAGAAGCATAGCAGGGGCGACGTGAGGGAAGCAGATGAATGCACACAGGTGGAGGGAGCTCGGCTGCAATTAGAGGCCGGGGAAGAGACACGGGGAGACATATGGGTGCGGCGTGAGGCATGCAGCGAACAGCGCCACAGCGGTGATAGCCACCGGCGGCGTCGGCGGCAGCAAGCTTACCACGGCACATGCCTGCTGGCGAGATACTGCGACCTACGGGAAGCAAGCAGGAAGGTTCTGGTCAAATATCAAGCTGGACGCGTGGTGGGACGCGTGATGCAAGCACATGGTGACGTGTTGCAGCAGGCCGTCGAATTTTTATCCTCCCGTCGGACGGCTAGCATTACCGTTTTCGTTATACCCGTGCGCAGGGACGGGGTCCAGGATTTTGAGTCATCAAGTGGGCTGTGCCTAGATCGAGTCGGGTTCCCCCAGGCGCGACAGACAGTTCCAGTTCCCAGACCATTCGCGTGCTCCTTCCTCCCCTCCCGCAACCGCTGGCATCGATGCGACTTCCGCGACGGCCGCGCCCTCCTCATCGCTGTCCCCGGGGGCAGCAGCTGTATGCTGGATTACCGCTTTCCTTGTGTGCGCCAACTATTTGAATCAGTAAGCTTGCTCTCTACCTTTGCTCACTCGCATTTTGCACATGACTGGAGATTGCAACTGGATGTCGGTATCAGTTTGATGTTGGTGTGCATTATCATTCTACTTATTTGCAGCCAGTTGTCATCGAATGCAACCTAGTTATATTCACCATGTAGTCTGCCTGTAGTTGGACAATTATTAATGTCATTATTGTACTCTCTAGTCACAAAAGAAGGCAAATTGTTCACTGAATAGCATGCCTCAAAAGTTGGTTGTAACCATATATTCTTTTCTGTAACTCATAAATGTTTTAAATAGAAATCAGTAGCCAAAGTTTTGTGTTAGAAACTGCGTCGATGTTCAAAAACACACTACTTCGTGTGACTGGAGGGAGCAGGTCTTTGATGTTTAATTGTTGCTGGGCTATTGGAAAGCTTGTGAAAAACTCAATAAAATAAGTAGTATTTATTTTTCTCATGAAACATTTATTTTGTTGTTTTTGAGACTAAGCTAGACAAAACAAAAATGCTTTTTAGTATCAACCATTAAAATGTTCGAGCAATCCAGACTTGTTCTCGTAATCAATCTATCATCACCATAGTTTACTGGTTTTAAGGAGCATGCTCATGTGTCAGGTCTCATTGAATCTTGATCTTACCATATTGGTTTTAATGAAAAATGGAAAAGAATCAGGATAATTTATGGTTCTATTCCTATCAGAGATAAGAACCAATCTGAATTTCAGAGGTCAACAATAGGTAAAAGGATATCTGGCAAAATGAACAGTAAAATAGAATGGACGACCGCAGTAGTAAAAATGTAAAGTATTTCACAGCTGGTTGATCCGCCAAAGGGGTAATGTGGCTCCTGAGCCATTCTATTTCACTAAAGGAATGCCAATAATATTCTTTTCTTCTCTTCCTTGGTGCTAGTTTGTACCAAGACACAATGCCTACCCAGCTGATCGCCAAAAATAAGGACAAAAAACAAAGAGAAAAACGGATTGCATTAGATAGTATCTTTGCTTTTTTTATATATGTTACATCCTTATATTTTTGTAGAAACTGCACTTTGGTTCTATTTCTATTCTGAATAGCTGTTTAGAATAATTATTATCTGTTTCTAGCTTTCCTATCATGTATGTGTGATGCACACGTCAGGTGTTCTGCTTGAAAAATAACACAATGGTGTTTTGAATAGAATCAATCACAACACTGAATTGTTTTGGTCTAAAGAATTTGTACTATGGCAAGCAGTATGGTTGTTATAAAATACCGAGAACAGAGATCCCAGTTTAATAATGCATAAAGTCTGGATTCCACTAATAAATCTAACTTATCTTGCGTAACATGCATGTTGGTAAATGAATAGTAGTGACTTTATCCGATGCATGCTAATTTTTTATGCCTGGTAATCTTTTGGTACTGAATTGTATGGACAGATTATCATAAGTACTTGCTTGGTCCCTTTTGAGTTGCGCGTCCATTGCTTTGGTCACTGAATTGGACTCTTACTGAATCATTCACATCTAATATCAGTACATTCTGACTACAATTGATGCCACTGTTTCAGGGCCTAATCTGTTTTGGGGTCTTCTTTTTTGTCATGCTGCTGAAGCGGAATGTGTGCTCCTGTGATAGCTATTCTACTGCACTTCAGTTAGGATAGCTGCCCTTCAGTCTGTCACTGGAATATATTACCAATACCAAGATCGAGTAAGTTACCACTTTAATACATCTCTGAATGCAGCTACTGTGGACAGGTTATGCAATGATCTTGTAATTCTGAATGCTAAACTCTACGAGTGGTGTCTATGCAAGGGCCATGTTATTCTGAAATCTGAAGGCTACTAACATCTATGAGCAGCATGTATGCGGGAACCTTGTTTTAAGTTAAGCTCTTTAGGTCCTACATTAGTAATTGCGTTTGCTTTTACCCGTGGCTGCAATGTTGTATACATCATCTAGTGGGCTGTGCATATTCAGTGAGAATTTCTACTTTCAGGAAGATGTTATGCAGTGCCAATTTCTCAGCAAAAACTTAGCGCAATTTAATTATCAGAGCACTACGGCCGGGCAGGCACATATGCATGATTTCTCTTTCATCATTACTCAACTCATATGCTGTTGTATACCATCTTTCTGACTTGTGTACCCACGCCGTGCATATCCTGATCAATATGGACTGAATGGAAATCATCGTCTGAATGAAAATCAATGCATTCGCCTTAAAAACATGCATGCGCATGCTGCACTCTGTGCCTACTGATGTTAGTAGTGTTCACTGTCGATCGAACTAGTCCATTCGATAACCACAAGTAAAAAAGGGGAACAATGCATCACTGCTTTTTATATCCTCGTGCCACAGTGAACCAAACATTTAGATGTGCACTACATGGTTCTCATTGTCCACCTGGCAAAGTGGTTCAACACCACTACAGGGCGCCCTTCTGATGGGCTTCCTTGTCTTGGCAGGTTTGTTTGTTTGTTTCTAGCATGTGGTTAGCATCTGCGATAGGTTGGTCTGGTGATGATTGCAGAGCATAGTTTGACCTTGAATTAGTCTCGTGCTTCAAGATGATTGCTTACATGGGGCAGCTGTTTGGAAACAATGTGACACTGAATCTGTTCCATTATATTAAGCCCTAACTGCCATGATTCTTAAGTATGCTCAACTATGTATGAAAGTTGAATAAAATCAAGGACAGCATTGAATTATTTTGATTTACAGAATTTGGTACCCTGGCAAGCAATATGGTTGATTATACAATACTGAGCACAGAGATCCCAGTTTAATTGTGCATAAAGTCTTGGTTCTACTTTTACAACTAACTGTTAAAGGTACATTTGACTTCTCTTATCTTGCATAACATGCATGTTGGTAGTTGTGACTTTACGCATGGTAATCTTTTGCTATTGAATTATAGTTACATGGTTGGTAGACATGTGGTTTATCATAACTATTTTCTTGGTCCTTTTTCCCCGTTTTAAGATAAGAGTTGAGTGTCCACTGCTTTGTGCATTTGAAACGGACTCTACAATGAATCATTCACGACTATGGTAGTACTTTTCTCATACATTTGATCCCACTGTTTCAGGGCCTCGTCTGCATTTTGGGGCTTCTTCTGTGTCAATTGCCGTTCTGCTGGTGTGGAATGTGGACTTCGAAAATGGATATTCTACTGCACTTTGACACATGTCTGTTGGTAGAATCATTATCAAGATCCAGTAAGTTACTGGCTTTGTACATCTTCAACGCTGCTACCATCGACAAGTTATGTACACTGTGTGATCTTTTAGTTCCAAATGGTACTAATACTATTTGTATGATGTTATCTTTTAATTCTGAATGCTACTAAGGTCTCTACTAGCAGTGTCAATGCAAGGGCCATGTTATTCTTGAATCTGAATGCTACTAACGTCTACGAGCAGCATGTTGTTGCATATGAATGGATGTGCTGCACGAAGAACACATTTCTTTTTCCTTGAAAACGGGCTGGAGAACTGCTAGAGCCTCGAGGAACAATGGACCTGAATCCTGATGTGTTTTGCCATGTATCCTTGGGGTTCCCAGAACTGGAAACTCTCTGCTTTTACTTGACTTCGTCTGTGCCTTTGTGGTGGCTGGCGAGGACGAACCCTTTCTCACTTTTGGCTTTTCCAACTTCCAACCATGGTCAGTCCTTGGACCCGTTGAAAGGGTTCAGGCTCAGAAAGAGGGGGTGGTTTGATTTGCAAGCTCAAAGTATATTTGCTGTCACTTTTTTTTGACTAATTGCTTTTGCTGTCACAAATTAGTTCATCACCCGAATGCACTTTTTTAACACTTATATTTTATCTTAGATTATTTTTCCAAACATTGAATCTAATGTTTCTACAAAATTCATATAAAAACGTTAATTAAACCTACAAAAGAGAAGTACTGGTTATTATAGAAACAAAAGATACCCTAAAAAACGAAAGGAAAAAAAATGCTTACTTGTGTTTGTGGGCTGTAAACTCTCGTTTTCGTGTGCCGTGGTGGCTGATTTGTGCTGTTGTGGCCTTGTGGGCCGTCGGTTTTACGGTTATAGTTCCGCTTCGTTCCGTTTGAGTTCTCACTTCTTATCTCTGAGGGTCCAAATCTCCCAAAAACAAATCCCCAATCGGCCCATACTCATTCACAGGCGATCGCGATGGCCTCGCCGACGACGCCGTCCCTCCCTGCCGAGCTCCTCGCGGAGATTCTGATCCTTCTGCCAACCCTTGCCGACCTCGGCCGTGCCTGCGCGGCCTGCACCGCGTTCCGCCGTGTCATCAGGGACCCCTCCTTCCTCCGCCACCTGCACGCGCTCCACCCGCCGTCCCTCCTCGGCTTCGTTCCCTCCACCGGAGGCTTCCACCTCGCGGTGGTGCCCCGGCTGTTCTCCGCCCGTGCCCTCGCCGCGGCCGCCGACTTTTCCTTCTCGTTCCTCCCCGAGCCGGGCCCCTGGCTGGTCCGCGACGCCCGCGGCGGCCGCTTCGTCCTCGACAGCGTCGGAGGCGAGGACGACGAAACCTTCACCACGATCGCGGTCTGCGATCCCTTGTTCCGACGCTACGTGATCCTTCCTCCTATCCCTCAGGACTTGGCCGCCGCCGTCGAGCACCCGTACCCAATCAATGGCAGGCGCAGATGCGATTTCTTCCTCGCTCCTTGCGGCGAGGAGGAGGAGGGGACGCAGAATTCGTTCAGGGTGATCTGCAACTGCAAGGCCCGATGTCCTACTAAGCAGTGGCGGAGTCAGGATATAGGAGTTGGGTATTCCCATTTTTAAATTATTTTTATTCTCACCCAAGATATAAAAAATATTTTGCCATGAATTAAAAATGTATTATTAACTAAAAAGCTACAAGATTCCACGACCCTGGCCAGGTGGAGCTCAGACAGCTCCGCCCCGTGCTCCGCGACCATGGCACCGAGTAATGCGAATTTTCTATCCACGCGGATAGCTATCCATCAGTGTTTTTAAGGTGTCCTTAAAGCGTCGCCTAGGTGATAAGTCAGTAGTAGCTCGCCTCACCTCGCCTTAATGCTTTAGAAACTATGCTATCCACACAGGCGAACGGCCCAATCAACGTCTCTGACGCCAAGATTCCCGCACCACGCACCAGTCATCATGACTGCTTCGTTCCGGTGGCGAAATAAGCCACACCAGCCGACGGAAAAGCGCGGCAACGCGCATTCAAGATTTGAAAACAGTGCGACCGCCCAACCCCTGACACACGCTCCAGAACAATAATACTAGGATGGGTGGCGCGCCTCGCCGCGCCGGTTTCTTCCCAGTGTTGGATTGGGTTCGTTATGCTTTTGGAATGGATCATGAGTGTAAGTTAAATTTGTCACATGAAATAATTAGAAAAGGAAGAATTCATTTCTCTCGTAGAGATAGAGGACAACAAAAGGATGAATACAGGGAAAAGGAGGAAATCACATCCACTGTATAAGGGCGGGCAATTAATGAAACACTAATCTAATGTTTCCAATTTTCTGTATCCAAACTGAAATCAGACACATAATTTTGAAGTCCCTCAAGTAATCTCAAACATCGACAATCAACTTTTCCACCAGCGAAACAATCAAATGCAAGCTTGTAATGGCATATGTGGGTAATTAGAGTAACATATATGATTCTAGTGGCTTCACATGGAGGCTTAAATTTTTTTTTCTTTTTTAGAGAGTCCATCTATGATTTAGGTGGTTTCATGTGAAGGCTTTAAAAGAAGCCTTCAATTAGTAATAAGTAATATAGAGATGGAAAATGCTTAAGTATTAGTCTACTCCAAGTAGAATATGATATGAATGCAACTTGGGTCCGCGTTGGTCTATTTGCACAATGGAGAAACCAAGCAATAGCGGAGGCCCAAAATATTTGTGAGACATTGATGTTGCAGATGACAATCCAACTCTAAGGCATGCGAGGACATCGTTGCATCTCCCAGCTGCGATCTAAAAATCGACGACGTAGTATCATGACTCCTTTTTCTTCCTTTGACACAGACGGTATAGATATTTTAAACGATAGCCTGAGAGCCCTCCGTTTTCTCGCTGCATAAGAAGAACGGGAGCGGTAGTAGATATTAGCATAGATATTCGCTGCACAAGGACGAAGCCCTTGGCTAGCCCCACACGTGGGACACTGCATCAGAAGAACGGGAGCAGTAGTAGAGTGTTGCGTGTCTACACCTAGTACGTTAACAGCTTGCCGTGTTTAGTTCCCCCTTCCATGAAAAGTTTTCCAGCCTAGAAAACCGTGTCAGTCCATTTCTATCTCTAGTACACGCTTTTATAGAAACAATACTTTTCCCTCTCTCTGAACTAAACACGCCCTACGTCGCGTCGTCTCCATTAAATGACAAGAGACAGTAACAATAAATGACTTTTTTTAAAGAGCAACGGTAAAACGTCGCAGGAGAGCGCTCCCTTCTCTAGGGGCCTATGAATGTACTTATACCCGCCGGCCACACAACCGCGCGCCAATGCAAGCACAATTGCACAAGCCACACACCACAAGAGCGGGAGATGATGGCTCCGCCGGCGACAGTGCGACACCATCATTTAACCAAGGTTAACGGTGTTAACTGGGAAAAGTTTTCACCCATCGGACATTTTTACCCCTCCTTCTTATTCTATCCAGAACGAGACGTCGGGACCCAGTGGAACGGCTCGCGTTTTCCTCTCCCTACTCGACACTAGGTCCTTCCGCCCGCCTCGAGGAACCAACCCTGGATCCTGCGCCATGGGCCGATTCCGGCTGCGCCGGTGAAGAAGGAGGAGCAGGTGCCGAGGGCCCCGGCGGGAGCACGCCCCACGCGGGGGGCGCAGAGGGCCGCGGTGGGAGCACGCCCCACGCGGGGGCGCAGAGGGCCGCGGTGGGGGGCAAGCCGCGCGCCCCTCGCACGGGCGTCGAGCGCCGCGGCGGGGAAGCGACCCGCACGCCCCTCGCGCGGGCGTCGAGCGCTGCGGCGGGGAAGCGAGCCGCGCGTCCCGTGCTAGCGCCGAGCGTCGAGCTGGGTGGCCACCCCATGGACGGCCTCACATACCAGAAGCAAAAGAAAATTTGCACTTCCAGATTTGGACGTCAAGTTGATGCAATTCATTTTGTATGGTTGCATGCAAGTTGATGGGTGATATTTTGTATGACTGTTTGCAAGTTGTGAAACCAACCATATACTGTTATTTTGTTGGGAGCCCTATTTTGTATGCATGTACGTTGATGGTTGCTGCCGCTACTTTTGGCATGTGGTTGTACGGACATAACTGGTTGGTTGCTATGATGCATGTTTGGACATCAATAACTTGTATGAACACAACTTGTTGCTTGCAATGATATTTTAATTATTGTCACGGTTTAGTAAAAGAAGTCGTTTTGGACAAGATTTGAGTCAAACATTGAAAATATAAATCGTGAATAACTTTTAAGTCGTTGAGTTTGAAAATGTGAAAACTACATGAATAGATTTGTCTTGCAAAATACTTTCACAAAAGTATACATATGTTAGTTTTTAATAAATATCTTTATAAAAATAAGAAGTCAAAGTCGTACTTTGGAGACCGTGTCGCTGTCCTAAACGACTTCTTTTGCTGAACCGGAGGGAGTATTTGTGAGCGACTGGTTTATTGTGAAGGGCTGATTTACTGTACCTATAATTATATATTGTTTACTATCCTTGAGTGCAATGACATGGTGGTGATGAGAGGCCACAAATATGTTCAAACAGTATCTAGGGGCATTATTGTCTTTTCACCTCTTCCTTTAACAGCCCTACTAACTGTTAAGTCACGACAATGGCACAGAGGGTAAGAGCAAGTATTATAACAGCTTTTCAGCCGGCGTATGCATGCTCCACCTCACCAAAATCTGATGTGGACAGGAGAGAGAGTACCAAGCCACCGTATGATGAAACGCTAGCTCATGGCACAGGAACCGAGTGAAAGGCATTAATTTTTAACTCTCAACCACTGGCACGTAGACACGAGTTACTTGTATTTACATTTTTGCCATTCTAATAGTTAACCTAACAGGTGACCTATTATATGAGCAGGCTATATAGTTGGCTTTGTATGACATGGCAATAGTATTTAGCCATCAGCTGGCTAAACCATTAATCTTGCTCTAATGTAAAATTGAAACAATGGCAATGAAGACAAGTCCATATTTTCAATAACATGTAACAAAGAAGTTCAATTGTTCAATGGCAACAAAAAAATTGCCCAAAACTCAAAGGTACCACCAACACCGACCTCACGCTCTCGCATCTCCACTGTGCACGCATTCGGTTCCAATTTGCTCTGCTCATGGCCGCAACCCCATAAAGCTGTTTGGCGCAGGTACGACAAACAGCTCCAACCACAGCACACCCTGCCGGACGATCCAATCCAGCATCCAACCACGGAAAAGGTCACCTCACTGCTATAACAACCAGTATTATCCACTGCAAAAAAAAAAAAAAAAAAATCCCTAACCATTGAGTCTACCTTACTGCAGAAAGCCCCCTATCGAAGGCCCAGATTTCAGAAATGCTCCAGTAATGAGACAGCAATATCTAGAGCCATCCGACAGGCACGCTGAAAATCTAACCCGCTTCAAATTGATCGATCTTGACACGTCTGCTTACATAAAAACAATACATATCGTCAACTACGGCATCCTCAATTCCAAACAAACTAATTTCTGCACGGAAATCACAAGATCGCCGCGGATCTCGTACCCTACACATAACCAAGAAACAAGCACGGAGGAAAACCACAGAGCACGCGACTTCCCTAGGCGACGCGACCACCCCAGCCGGATCCCACAGATTTCGAAGAAAAGATAGCCGCAGGCGGCGACACTATGTGCCGGCGGAGCGCAAGCGCGAAGAGTTCGCACCGGCAAACAGCAGAGGCTGACCTAACCAAAATAGACGGAAAAACCAGGCAGAGCAACACTATTACTCACTTTTTTTCTTCAGCAAATAAACTTTACCCAAAAAAAACAACCCCTTCAACGCACGAATATTAAAAACCAGAGCTATCCCTGCCAACATCTGCATACTCCCTCCGGTTTAGTAAAAGAAGTCGTTTAGGACAACGACACGGTCTTCAAAGTACAACTTTGACTTCTTATTTTTATAAAAATATTTATTAAAAACTAACATATATATACTTTTATGAAAGTATTTTGCAAGACAAATCTATTTATGTAGTTTTTACATTTCCAAACTCAACGACTTAAAAGTTATTCACGATTTATATTCCCAATGTTTGACTCAAATCTTGTCCAAAACGACTTCCTTTACCGAACCGGAGGGAGTACTTATCCAAAAGAAAGAAATGTTAGACCTTAACTTTTTTTTCGAGATCAACATTTTTCTAAACCAACATTTTTAAAAATATTCCAACTTTTTCTCGAGAATGTTGAGCTTCAACAATTTTTTTGAAAAATGTTGACCAACATTTTCTACAAATGTTGGTTCTCAATTTTTCTTCATCGACGTTTCCGAAAAATGTTGAGCCGCAACTTTTATTTACCGACATTTTTTTAAATGTTTAAGTCCAACATTATTTCCTGGACATAAACATTTTTTTAAAAAGTTGGAGCTCATCTTCTTCGTTCCTGGCGTGGGCGACGACCGTCGACGCTATGGGCGGCGGCCCTGGCCGCGACGAGGCGGCGCAAGGGCTCGCCCGAGACCACAGAGAGGCCTGCCATGGCCTTGCGTGGTGCCTATGCTGAAGTGGGAACTGACAGGATCTTATTTCACAATGTGCTGAATGTCACTACGCTCCCTTTCGAAGATGACACGGATCAACACATGCCCGCTAGGAGGTTGATGTAGGTTTGAAAACTTAGAGATTCTCCAAAACTGCTGATGCTAAAGAAGCTGCTCCTGATGCTCCAAAACATAAGCAATCTACCTTAGTACTCTGCCGTTATCTGTTATCTTTGTATCCTCGACCTAGAGGGTGCTTGGATCCAAGGGACTAAAATTAGTCTGACTAAAATTAGTCTCTTTGAGAGGCTAAAGTTCCAAGCACCCCTGACTAAAGAGGGACTAAAACTAGTCTTGAGACTAAAATTCTTTAGTCAGGGGAACCCCTACTAAAATGTGGATTAGTCATCTCTCTCCTCATTTAACTCCCCTCATTTAAAACAGACCATCCCCTCCTATTCGCTGGCGCGTGTGGGAATGCGACCTGAGCCATAGAGGATTAGGGGAGAGGGAGGATAATTAATGCTCATTTAGTCTCTTTAGTATTTGGATCCAAGCATGGGTGAGGCTAGCAAGTTTTAGTCCCACTACTTTTAGTCATAGGACTAAAACGAATCCAGGCACCCCGCTAGTCATCCATAACAGTCTATGTAATATGATCTGCTGCACAGGCTGCTAGCCCCGGCCGGGGGCAGGGTTAAAAATCCCGACCGCTACCGGTCCGGATACCGCGGTAACCGGTCAAACCGGTCCGGACCGGTAGCGGTACGGGCCGGTTTGCAACCGGCCAAATTTAAAAATTTCAAATTTGAATTTAAAAAATTGAAAAATTTAAAAAAATTCTTAAAAATACTTTAAGGTGAGTAGATTGTAATGGTGTCAAAATTTTTCAAATATTAGTTCATTTAGTATTTTTTGTTTGTATCAGAAGTTCAAACAGCCTACTAAATGAACACGTTAAACTTCTAATGCGCTTAAACCGCTACTTAAACTTCTTAAAAATGTTCTCTTTTTGACACCATTAGATTCTACGCACCTTAAACTATTTTTAAGAATTTTTTAGAAATTTTCTTTTATTTTTTATTTTTAATTAAAATTCGAAAATTTGTCAAATTGCTCAAACCGGCCGGCTAACCGCTCAAACCGGCCGGCTAACCGTTCGAAACCGGTTGAACTGCGGATTTAATTTGATTTTTAAATTTGTCCGGTTTCTACCGGTTTCCGGTCAAACCGGTCCGGCTAACCGCTACCGGTGGGCGGCGGTTTGGCCAGACCGGTCGGGAAAAAAAACCCTGGCCGGGGGTCGCCGCTGCTGCATCCGCGCCGGCCGGTCCGCCGCCTCCGTCGCGGCTGCACTCCAGCCACCCTGCAGGCCGCCGGGATGTGGCGGGGAGGGCACGCCAGCGGCGAGCGCGGCCAGGCCGCATCTGCGCTCCGGCCACGGCCGCCCAAGCTCCAGCGCCGACCCCGTCGCCGGCCTGGGGCGCTGCCGACGCCCTGCCGCGCGAGCTCGAGCGTCGGCCCCCGCCGCGCCGGACGGGAGCCCGTCGGCCGCCGCCGCCCCACAGCGTCGTCTTGTGGCCCCGCCGGCCCCATCGCCGGCCTGGGACGCGTGCGCCGCCTCGCCGCGAGCCGTCCCGCGGTACTGCCTTGCGGCCCCGCCGGCCCCCACTGCTGGTCTGGTGCGCGGCCGCCGCCCCGCCACGCGAACTCGAGCGCAGGCCCCCGTCGCGCCGGACGAGAGCCCCGTCGGCCGCCGCCGCCTCTCCGCAGTGCCGCTCTTGCCCGCTGCGCCGTCCTGGAGAGGGAGGTAGGGATGGAGAGAGAGTATCGTGAGAGAGATGGAGGGGGGGCTGTCTTATCCGATCGGGAGACCTGTGGAGAGGGATTGATCCGTGGAGTAGAGAAAGGAGCAATCAGGTAGCGGCATTTAGGAGGTTTAGATTGATGACGCGGAATATGTGTTTGTTTAACTGACTTCTAATGCATTTTTAGATAACTAAATAAGTTTAAATAAAAAAAACTGTAAACTACAGACTTATAGTAAATGTGAGATCTGACAGATTTTTTTATTATTGATGTGTTTTGTAATTTTATTATATGTTGATTAGCTGGTAGCATAATGCATGCTCTAATTATTTTTTATTTGCAATGGTGTGTGATAAATGGTTGATGTGTTGTAATCTAACTGTTGACCTCTAAATTTTGGGGTGTACAGGCCTAGAACAAAAAACCGGACCGGACCAGTGGTCCGACCGGAAAAACCGTGAACCGGTGACCGGACTGGTTCGGTTCAGTCAAAAGACCGGTCATGCAATTGAACCGGTTGAACCGATCGGTTTTGTGTTGAACCAGTGACCGGTTGAACCGGTGGTTTTTTTTATCAAACCAGTAAACTAGTCATTAGTTTGATGTTTATGTAAGAAAACATATATATTTCTCATACAAATCATAAGATATAAATATTTTACTAATAAATAATGAACCACTGGTTGGACCAGTGAACCACTGGTTGGACCGGCAAACCATTGAACCAGTAGCCTGACCGGTTCGATCTCCGGTCCGGTTTTTTGTTCTATGTGTACAGTTGACCTTCTGTTAGACGTCGTCTCTTTTGGTTCTCTAAACCAAGAAGATTATTAGAGTAATGGGGGATGCAAATTCCAACTTCCCAGATTATTAATGTGGGATGGCGGTGAAGATTATTTCTGGTTTTATACTCCAGTTTGAGATCATTTTGGACACGCCATGACCTTGCTATATGTTATGATGATTATTGCTCCTGGGAAAGCAATGTGAAGGGCCATGACATTTTATCTACACAAGCCACCAAATTTGGTTTGTTGTATGCTTGATAGACTACCAGATTATATATACTCCAAATTATCTGCAATCAGGCAAGTTCAGGCCAGTATCAAGAAGGCTATGGTGGCACTTTATGGCTTTGTGCCTTTCGTTTTTTTGGAAATCTGAGTTCTTGTCATGCTAATTTTAGGTGCACCTCTCAAGAAGTTTGCTTAGATGAAAATACGTGAGCCATCAAGAACACATCTTTCAGCCTGGTATGCATATGTGGAATTGCTAGAAATGACCACTATGTGACCACAGCCTGAATGCTACCATTTATGTGACCAAGAGGTGGCAATAGATCACCTGCTTGTTTCATGTGTTTTCACACGTCAAGTATGGTTCAATATATATATTGCACAAAATTGGCATGCAGGGTTTAACTCCACAAGGGGAAAATCAGTGGGAGAAAATAATGACCGACTTCTCCTGAGTTACACCGGTTAGACCGTTCAAGTCTGGGCTTGAAGGCTGGTACAAACTTCACAAGGGGAAAATCGGTGGGAGTCATGTTCTTTTAATTAGGATGATGAGCAGGATGGCATATGTTAATTATGATGTAAATGTATTAATTACATATATGTTGGCTCTCTTTCTTTCTCAAAAGAACGTGAATTTTGACTGTTATATTTCTAACAGTAAAGAATGTATAAAATTTGTGCATGTGTGGTTGATTTAGTATCATCATTTGCAGAACCATTTTTCCATGAACGTGAAACCATGATATTTTGTTTTTGTAAACTATTTCACTAAGAAAATATATACATGTGAGGCTCTTTCTATATATTTTATTTTAGGAGTTTTAAAATGTCTTAGGTTAGGTACATCTTTACTATAAACACGAAAATATTTTTATTATTTTAAAAACATGTGCTTGTAGCACGTGGCTCTTTACTAGTAACCAAATAAAAAGAACGCCATCTAAGGCCAGTCTCAGTGGAGGTTTTATTGACACACTTATCTAGAGTGACACATCATCTAAGAGAAGTTTGAAACTATGATGAAACACCCTCTCTCAATGCAAAGTTTCATCTCGTGTTGTTCCCAAGACAACATGCAAGACACAAGCTGTCTAGAGTACCGTGTAGAGAGAGTTTCATGAGGATGAAACTCATTTCACATCTCTCTTCATTAATATATTGCCACATCATAAAAATGCTGACATGGCAGCCTATTTAATACTCATGAAACTCCCACCGAGGCTGGCCTAATGGCTGCACAGTCGGACGCTAGAAAACCAAATACGACATCTAAAAAACATCTGCAGTAATTAATCAACTCTTCCGTATTTTCCTACCCACAAAGACTATTGAGGCCGTTAAAAACACCGCAATCAACTCTGCCGTGATTTAATCCTTCTTGTTTAGCACTTCCACAAATTAATTATGCATGGCTCCATGCAAGTCCATTGGTCTACCTGACGTGCAAATGCAACCCTCCCTCGAATTAATTCTGCTAACTAATCATGTTTAACTCCATGATTTGGGCTAATTAATTCTGCATGCCTCCATGCGTGTACATGCAACGTCTTAATTGAGTTTTCTCCTCTACACAAGCGCTGTTGAGATCCGGCTAAAGCTATTGGAGATTGAAAAAAATGTACATAAAAGGCATACAAAAGGTACATAAAAGCTATTGCGAGTAGATTTAAAAGAAATTATTGATTTAGACATTTTACTTCTCTCGATTATATTTTTCAGACTCGAACGACTTACAAAAATTATAGCATAATATAATATATTATTAAGTTGCGCTCAGCATATCACTAATGTACCCTTAGTGCAGTGGTAGCTCTTGCGCCCGGGAACCTATAGTATAGACCTGGGTTCGAATCCTGATTTTTTTTTTCAATTTTGAACGGGCACGTCGGTGACCTGCACGTGGCGGATAGTGACGTGTTAATGTATCCTTAGTGCAGTGGTAGCTCTTGCGCCCGGGAACCTATAGACCTGGGTTCGAATCCTGAATTTTTTTTCAATTTTGAACGGGCACGTTGGTGACCTGCACGTGGCGGATAGTGACGTGTCGCATGTGGTCGGGTGATGTGTCGCGTGCGGCCGGTGACGTAGTGCAGGAGGCCCGGTGATACATGCGGCCGGGTGACGTGGTGCGAGAGGCCGTTGAAAAAATCATGAGATATTTATATCAAAAAATTAATAGCAAAAAAAATCACAAACTAACTTGTAGTTCAGTGGTGTGTCATGGAAGTCGGAGGCTAGAGACCGGGGTTCGAATGCTATCAGTTGCGCAATTTTTTGGTCAAATTTGAACTGGTACGTAGCTGGGTTCGAATCCTGTCCATTACGCACCCTTTTTGTCAACCTTTTTGTCAAATTTGAACGGGTACATTTGGGGACCTGTACGTGGCGCGAGTAAAGATGGCAATGGGCAAGAAATATCAGAAATATCCGCGTGCCCGCGGATACCAGTATCCGCAAACCTGTCAGACCCGCTCCACTAGCTGACATGTGGCCTAGGAATACCACGGATACCAGACAGATACTTACACACAGGCATGGAAAAATGTTACCCGTATCCGCAAACCTGCCAGACCCGCTCCACTATGTGGCCTAGGAATACCATGTATATATAAGAGCAAGTTAGGGTTTCGGCTCCAATAACCCGTCTACCTCCCAGTTTCCTCCTGCAGCCGTCGCTCACACAGTAGCAAGCCTTTGGCCGGACCCCAGGCCAAGATCCAGATCGGCGGCGCCCTTCAATCCGCCGCCGCCGGCCACCCTCCGTCCCTCCTCAGTCCTCACTCGCCGGCCTCTCTCTGCCCCTTGCACCCTCCCCATTCGTTGGCCCCTCCGCTCACCGCCTCAATCCCCCAACTCCGTGTCTCCGTCCGGCCGCTCAACGCCTGCCGTCTCGTCCGGTCGCCGTCCCTGGCCAGGAGCTCATCCGTCCGCCGTCCTCGACCAGGAGCACAACCATCCCCGCCCAGGACCACGCCCGACCGCCGTCCCCAGCCAGGAGCACGGACGTCCCCGTCCGGCTCGCCATCCCCGACTGCGAGGAGCCGAGGACGCCGCTTGCCATCCCCGTCCGCCCGCACACGGGCATGAGTCTCTGCCCGTGGCGGGTGCGGGTACGGGCACGGGTTTTTGCTCGCGGGCACGGATACCCCAAGTTAGTATCCGCGCGGATTTTACCCGTTGCCGTTGCCATCTTTAGGCGCGAGAGCCCTTTCTACAATTAAATCATGAGACATTTATATATAAATATTAATACCAAATATCTACACAAACTAAAGCGTAGTGTGGTGGCATGGTGTGGGAATCGGAACCTAGAGATTTAGTTTCGAATCCCGTCCATTACTTATTATTTTTTTGTCAAATTTGAACGTGTCCGTTTGGTGACCTGTAGGTGGGCGGACAGTGATGGTGCCTGCGGCCGGTTATAATTTCTACGGAGTACTAATTAAATCCTGTGACATTTATATAAAAAGATAATACCTAACTACAACAAAAACTAAGTTGTTGTGCAGTGGTATGGTGTGGAAGTCTGAACTCAAAAACCGAGGTTCTATTTCTGTTAGCTCCATTATTTTTTCGACAGCCAAATTTTTTTCAAGACCTTTCTATTGTATTAATGAAAAAATGCTATATTATCTTGTACGGAGAGGACTGTGCTCTTGGGAAGACTAAAAGAATGCAATCAAACAAACAGCAGAGCTACCCACACGGTTATAAAGCTTCTTATACCTGCCGCGTCGATTTATCGATTTACAAGACAAGAAAATTTTGGAATACCATGCTGCCCTAGTTTAATTGATTTTTGTTTGTTTAGGGTGTCATCTTTGGAACTCGTAAATTAATATTTCAATCTGCCAACTCCACGAAGCAACATGAATATTTTATCAATACTGCAGCTGTACATTAGGAAGAGTGGTATCAAAACAAATTTTAATTGTGGCTAGCAATAAAACCAACATGGAAACCTATATGACTACAAAGGCACAAAACATAGAGTGACAAAAGTAATATTGATAATTCTTATTTCAGGACTGGAGCTTTGAACGAAAAACAAAAGGTTTACACAAAAAATGGATGGTACTAGCAAAGTTGGATGTTCAAGCAACTAAGCTGCACGAGCAAATTATAGGGCACATTATATGCAAGAAAATATATCATATTGTGTGAGCTGGGTGATTGAAAGTTTTTGTAGCAAGATGCAATATAAGGTGTTCTCCCTAGAAGGTTGCTTGCAAATTATATCAGAAGAACGCGTATCTTCTGGAAATAAATTTAACTCAGCAAGCAGCTCTACTGTTGGCCAAAATGAGTAACAGCTGGGATGGGGAGGAAACCACATGCACCAGGACAGCAACCTCCTTAATCCTCACTATCATGCCCTACTGCCTCAACTTCCTCCTCCACAGCACATCTGTAGCACTGAAGTAATGCATCACGCAATGATCACATGATATACAGATCAATAGCACACACATAAGTGTGGTATGCAACAACAAAACGGTGCACCATTCACCTGTCACAGTACTGTAGCAGAGAGCTGTCGGAGCCAGATACTGGCTTCGCGGGCTCCCGGTTCAATGTAGCCATACTGTAACAAAGAGCCAGTGAAGCCAAAGAATGGCTTCACCATCTCCCAATTTATGAACCGACCGTGCAAAAGGGGGAGCCTAGTATCATCGCATACGGCATCAGAAAGATTACAAATAATTCAAGCACGTGAGCATCCAACTACTACCACTTGGCTAGCAACATCACAACCAAACAATTAAATGTGAACATCCATCAGGGATAGTAAAACTGCAGATCCATACTATTGAACACGAATGAGAATTCAATTATATAATTTATATCTCATGACATGCTTTAGTCTAGAATATATTAGAGCATAGATGCACCAAAGGAATCCTCCACCCTCTGCAGTCTGTCATCCTAACTACGACCTGCAAAACCACAACTAGTTTTTCTCAGAATGGCAATATAGAAATAATGTCATGCAGATGGGTCAATCATGTGCTTGTACCAAATGGTTTTAAGAGATGACACCCATTCTAATCAATGAGAGGGTATTTTAGTGTTTATTACCTGTGGGTAGGTCAAGACACTGACACGTACACCTTGCTTGCCAGCAGCGCAGAGTTGTAGAACTTATTCTTGACATCACGACGTGCATAAGGCTCCTCTATCGCATTGAGGTAAGGCTCATAGTCCAAGTCTAGTGTATTGACGTTGATGGTAACTCTCCAATCCAACTCAGACTTGATAGACTCTCTCACTATAAAGTGAAGCACCCCATCTTCGTGGAGATCCATTAGCGGGAACCCAGGAACTGATTGAGGCAACGGTGACTGCTGGTACTTCACCACCGACCAAAGATCACTAAGGGCAAAGGTGTGTTCTTTCTCCCACTTCAACTCCAAAGTCTTCAGTGTCCACATTGAGACTGAGCACTCAGACCTTCCTCCACTTGAGAACCTTCCATCATCAATGTTGATGAACCAAATCTTTCCTTTGTTCACAGCAACTGTCCGGAGCCTCTCTGGAAGTCCATGTCCATCACACGTTGCAAGACGAGTTTCGATTCCAGGAAATCGGACGAACCGAAGCTCAATGACATCAGTTGAAACATCACAGTAAACGATTCCCTGGTGGTAATCTGCCCAGCACATGTATTCGCCATAGCAGAATACGGAATCCGTGTGCCAGCAAATGGGATAGAAGCCATTCTCTGGGTCTTGAGGGCAGTCGATATGGAAGAGCTTCCACTCCTTCGAGAGTGAGGAGTAGCGGAAGAGCTGTGCCACCTCCTCCCTGTTCTCGCCCACCAATGTTTGCAGGTTGGCCGCGAAGAAGTCGTCGCCGCCACTGTGAAAGATGCCGGTGGGTTGGCAGCGGCCGAACCAGTCGTCGCCCAGTGTAGGGAGGGCATAGAGCTGCGGCCACTCGGGGCTAGCCTTGTAGACGAAGAAGTTGTCGGGGAAGTTGGAGGGAGACTCGCCTGGGACGGCGACGACCATCTGGATGAGGAGGAGGTCGCCGTCGGCGGAGACGACCTTGGGCGGGCCCCCGTACACGACGTCGTCGGTGTACAACTGCACGTACGAGACCAGCGGCGGGGGCGCGAAGCGGAGGGAGACGCGCACCACCCGACCGTTGCTCGTCTTCGAGAACGCATCGGACGCAGAGATCGGGAATTGCCCCTGGATTACGCGGCGGTCGAACATCGCCCACTCCAGCTTTGCCTCCGGCGCGGGGTCCTTGGTCAGGGCAAGCGTGTGGTACGCCACCGCCATGGGAGGAGACTGGAGAGCGGCGCGGCGGCTCGAGGAGGGCGGCGGAGTCCGGCGGGCGGGCGGGCCGGCCGACCGGAGTATGGGAGGGCGCGGGCGCGGCACAAGGATGGATCTGGAATTCTGGAAGAGCTTGGGGAACTTAGGTATAGGTTTGTGGGGATCCTTAGGTTGGGGTCGGGGGGATTTGGGGGCGCGTCGGCGCGATATGTTGGCCGGGTTGGAACGGGACGGACGGCCCCGAAATCGAATCCGTTGCACGGTGCGCCGGGTCCGTTTCCGGCTCGCGGCACGGCTGGTGGTGATCTGGTGTGTCGGGCTTGCCAGCTTGGCTTGCGGCTCCGCACGCGATCGTCGGGTCGTCTTTCGCTTTGTGTTTTGATGGGAGTGGCTTGGCACGTTTTAAAAATCCAGTAATTAAAATTTTAATTTATAGATAAAAACCATCACACAGATTAAAATCATTTAATATAACACTACTACATAAACGACTTTTAGTACCATGCCGGAAAACGCGTAGACGACTTTTAGTATCGGACCGGAAGGCGCGTTTAGTACCGGTGAGACTAAAGTGTATCGTCGTTTAGTACCGGTTCCACAATCGGTACTAAACGATGCACGTACCGGCTGGTCTAACCGACTTTATGCGGAAAAAAAATGAAAAAATATTTGAAAGAGCTGGGAGGCCCGCACACGCGCAATGTCACGTGAATTTTTCACACGTAAATGCACGAACGCGGTCGTGAGGACTCGAACCCACAACCTCCAGCCTCGCGCTTAGCTTTCTTACCATCCCACCTATGCATCACTTGTAATTGAGTGAGAGATGCATTACTTTTAAAGTAACCCGTGGAGGACGTGAAAAAGGCTACAAATGCCAATTTGGTCAGCCAATTTTCTGTACATGAAGGTTTCAATTCGACAATGAACGGTAAAATTCCAATGTTTAATAAACTGAAGGCATCTAAATCTGTTGAATTTATGCTGTTATATATAAGGAAAAATATACTCCTAGATAATACCACATATGCTCCCTTTCTATACTTTTTAGCCTAACATTTATTGGGTGCAGCTAGATAGTATTCCATAACCATATTATAATTTATTACTTCATACTAGGTTTGGGTAGATAGTACATATATATTTATCCTTCATAACAAATGCATTGAAATGAACAGTGCGTGCACATATAGTAGAATCTGCTGGAAAAATAAAAAGCCATGGTCAGTAGTTAGGCCTCCTCAATATGTGCACGGAATTTGCTCGGTCTGAGCTCATGCAGATTATTTTTGAAACCAGTTAGAACTGAGGAAGCTCAGATGTAGTTCACAAGAGAAAGTACTCATCCATAGTGTTACAATTACAAAGCATATGGGAGTGGCTAAATGCCTAAATATACTGAGAACATGCGAAATTCCAGAGTAAAAAATTTGCCTGTGCGCCTGACCCAAGCAGCTCCTGGGCCACCGTATGCCAGGGTTTTTTTACCGTTGGGAACCGGTCAAACCGGTCCGGTCCGGTCCGGTAGCATAATAGGGCCGGTTACCGCTCAAAACCGACCCTACCAAACCGCTCCTACTGGTTAACCGGCCGGTTTGACCGGTTTACCACACCGGTTTTTATTCCAAAAAAAACCAGTACTGTAGCGAAAAAAACTCTGCCGTATGCTACGGCACCTGCAAAAGCAGTGCCAGGCATGGCGGGCTCGGCGCGATGAATAATCTGGACGGCGGCAGCTTCTGCGCGGAGCCGACGGGTCTTGGCATCGCAAGTCCAAGCAGGGAGCGCTGGAACAGAGATCCGGGAAGCCATGGTTGTGGCGCCGCGTGCCAATCATCTACTCCTGCTCGGCTTGTTCCCCATCCGGAGCTACACCATGGACTCGACCTTGGCACGTGTCACGAGCCGTAGATGGGTGCAGAGGGAGGCGCGGGTGGTTCAACAGAAGAAGCAACGCACCAGCGGCGGGACTTGCGGATTTAAAGCCTGTTGGATCCATCGAAGGGGTAAAGAAGCTCCTCGGCCGAAATTTCAGGGCCGTTCGACCGTTCGGTTGTTTTAAAGGTCGGGAATGGTTCCTAGCCTACGTATAGAAAAAATTTAGGATAGATATAATAAAAGATCGAGATATATTTCGAGCCGAAAACTAATTCATTCATGATAGATACAACAAGAGATCGGGAATGAATCCACTAGTCAAAAGATGCGGAATCAATCCCGGTCTTTTGTTCTATCTATCATGAGTAAATTAGTTTCCGAGCCGAAATAAATCCCGTCCTCTTGTTATATTCATCACAAATCTTATGCTATATCCATGGCTAGGAACCCTGGGAACCGAACAAGGCCTGAAGGAATCTCGATGTCATTGTTTTCTTCGCTTTCTTGGTGCCGGCTTCTACGTAGACACTAGTGTCCTTCCCATCTGATTACCCAAAAAAAAAAAGACAAGGAAAGAAATAGTCCCATTAGACTGTATTTTTGCTTTTTTAATATAATACATCCTTTTTGGGTAGAAAGTGCACTGTGTTTCTATTTCTATTTTGGATAGCAGTTTAGAATAATATGGGCTTCTGTGTTTCCTATCATATGCTCTACACATCGGGCATTCTGATTGAAAATAGCACTACTATTTTTTTGCTACGCTTTTGGCACAGGTGGGCTGTGGGCCTGTGGCAAGTGATATGGTTGCCACCTCACATGAACAGCGAGAAAAAAAAAATCCGTCACTCATTGTCAAAAGATGAAACTAGTCCATTCCATAACCACAAGCAAAAAGGAGAACAATGCATCACTGTTTTTTATATCCTCATGCCACAGTGAACCAAACATTTAGATGTGCACTACATGAATCTGTTCTCATTGGGTCATTGTCCACCTGGCAAAGTGGTTCAACACCACTACAGAGCACATCTGGGCGCCCTTCTGATCGGCTTCCTTGCTTGGCAGGTTTGTCTGTTTGTATTTAACATGTGGCTAGAGCATCTCTAGCAGGGGCCCTAAATAGCTCTCTATCCCTTATTTTAGTCTTTCAGTGGAAAAAACAACACCAGCGGAGCTATCATTTTGTGGAGGCCTCCAAATTTTGGTCTAGGGCCTCTAGAATTGGAGGCCCTCTATTTTCACCAAATAGGGGCTCAAATTTAGAGGCTCCACTGGAGTTGCTCTTAGCCCCTAAAGTGAAGGCCCTCTATTTTCACCAAATAGAGGCTCAAATTTAGAGGCTCCAATGAAGTTGCTCTTAGAATCCCCTCTATAGGTTGGCCTGGTGATGATTGCAGAGCATAGTTTGACCTTGAATTAGTGCCATGCTTCAAGATGATTGCTTACATGGGGCAGCTGTTTGGAAACAATGTGACATTGAATCTTTTCCATTATATTAAGCCCTGACTGTCATGATTCTTAAGTATACTCAACTATGTATGCAAGTTGAATAAAATCAACGGCAGCATTGAATTATTTGATTTAAAGAATTTGGTACTCTGGCAAGCAATATGGATGATTATACAATACTGAGGACATAGATCCCAGTTTAATTGTGCATAAAGTCATGGTTCCACTTTACAACTAACTGTTAATGGTACATTTGACTTCTCTTATCTTGCTTCTTGCATAACATGCATGTTGGTACTCCCTCCATACTCATATTAGATGATGTTTAGGACAACGACACGGTCACCAAAATGTAACTTTGACTTCTTATTTTTACAAAAATATTTATTAAAAAATAATATATGTATACTTTTCTAAAAATACTTATCAAGACAAATCTATTCATATGGTTTTCACATTTTCAAACTCAACGACTTAAAAGTTATTCGTGATTTATATTCCCAATGTTTGACTAAAACCTTGTCCTAAACATCATCTAATACGAGTATGGAGGGAGTAGTTGTGACTTTACGCTTGGTAATCTTTTGCTATTGAATTATAGTTACATGGTTGGTAGAGATGTGGTTTATCATAACTATTTTCTTGGTCCTTTTTCCTCCATTTTTAAGCTAAGAGTTGAGTGTCCACTGCTTTGTGCATTTGAAACGGACTCTACACTGAATCATTCGCGTCTATGGTAGTACTTTTCTCACTACATTTGATCCCACTGTTTCAGGGCCTCATCTGCATTTTGGGGCTTCTTCTGTGCCAATCGTCATGCTGGTGGCGTGGAATGTGGACTTCGAAAATGGCTATTCTACTGCACTTTGACACATGTCCTTTAGTCTGTTGGTGGAACCATTATCAAGTTCCAGTCAGTTTCTGGCTTTGTACATCTTCAACGCTGCTACCGTCGACAAGTTATGTACGCTGTGATCTTTTAGTTCTGAATGCTACTACTAATGCTAATCGTATGCTGTGATCTTTTAATTCTGAATGCTACTAAGGTCTAGTAGCGGTATCTATGCAAGGGCCATGTTATTCTTGAATCTGAATGCTACTAACGTCTACGAGCAGCATGTTGTTGCATATGAATGGATGTGCTGCACGAAGAACACATTTCTTTTTCCTTGAAAATGGGCTGGAGTTTGGAGAACTGCTAGAGCCTAGAGAAACAATGGACCTGATGTGTTTTGCCATGTATCCTTGGGGTTCCCAGAACTGGAAACTCTCTCTGCTTTTGCTTGACTTCGTCTGTGCCTTTGTGGTGGGCTGGTGGCTGGTGAGGACGAACCGTTTCTCACTTTTGGCTAGTTCCAACCTCCAACCATGGTCAGTCCTTGGATCCGTTGAAATGGTTCAGGCTCAGAAAGGGGCGGTTTGATTTGCAAGCTCAAAGTATTTTTGCTATCACAAATTAGTTCATCTTCCGAATGCACTTTTTTAACACTTTTATATAAAATCTTATATTATTTTTCCGAAACATTGAATCTAATGTTTCGACAAAGGAAAAAAAATGCTTACTTGTGTTTGTGGGCTGTGACTCGTTTTGATGTGGTGGCTTATTTGGGCTACTGTGGCCTGGTAGGCCGTCAGTTTTGCAGTTATAGTTCCGCTTCCTTCCGTTTGAGTTCTCTCACTTATGTAGTTATATGGTCTCAGAGGGCCAAAATCTCCCAAAAACAAATCCCAAAACCCCCCAATCGGTCCATACACATTCACCGGCGATCACGATGGCCTCGCGGACGACGTCGTCCCTCCCCGACGAGCTCCTCGCGGAGATTCTGATCCTTCTGCCAACCCTCGTCGACCTCGGTCGGGCCTGCGCCGCATTCTGCCGCATCATCAGGGACCCCTCCTTCCTCCGCCGCCTGCACGCGCTCCACCCGCCGTCCCTCCTCGGCTTCGTTCCCTCCACCGGAGGCTTCCACCTCGCGGTGGTGCCCCGGTCGTTCGCCGCCCGCACCTGTGCCCTCGCCGCGGCCGCCGACTTTTCCTTCTCGTTCCTCCCCGAGCCGGGCCCCTGGCTGGTTTGCGACGCCCGCGGCGGCCGCTTCGCCCTCGACAGCGTCAGAGGCGAGGACGACGAAACCTTCACCACGATCGCGGTCTGCGATCCCTTGTTCCGGCGCTACGTGATCCTTCCTCCTATCCCTCAGGACATGGCCGCCGCCGTCGAGCAACCGTACCCAATCAATGGCAGGCGCAGATGCGATCTATTCCTTGCTCCTTGCGGCGAGGAGGAGGAGGGGACGCAGAATTCATTCAGGGTGATCTGCAAGGCCCGCTGCCCTACTAAGCCTGTCGCTTTCGTCTTCTCTTTCGTCAGCGGCCACTGGCAGCGCATTGTGTGCGTGTTTGATATGGGCCAAAAACTTGTGCTCGTGCCCGTGAGAGCCAGGTGGGCTTGTTTGATATCGTTGGCACTGTTGCTCAGCCTGGTCCTAGGGATGCAAAATCTCTTCTCTCTCTTGGCTCTGGCCCAACGCTCCTCATCTTCGTTTTTCCAGAGCCAGGCTCATTCCGTCCTTGTGTGCTCCTCGCTGCTGCATCCCGTCACCTCACTGGCTTCAACTTCGCTTCAACTTCTTCCTCCTGACGACAAGGATGAGGCGGTGGCGCTCGCTCCCTCCTCTCACCGGCGCGGCCCCTTGGCCCAATGTGCGGCCCCTTCCTCCACCGGCGGCGCGCGCAGCAAGGAGGAGCACCGGCGCACAGCCCCTTCCTCCACCAGCGGCACGCAGATGACAAGGAGGAGCCCCGCCGCGCAGCCCCTTCCTCCACCGGCGGCACGCGGATAGTGAGGAGCCCCGGCGACGGGCTTAGCCGCCCACGGCTCCTCCTCGCGATTCCCCTCCCGCGATGGATGAGCTCGTGACCGCGGCAGTCGGCGGAGGGGCTCACGACCTGCGGCGGAGGTGCTCGCGCGCGGCAAGAGAGCGCGCCAGGAGAAGGAGGAGCGAGCAGTGCGCGGAGGAGAAGGAGGCGCGAGCGGCGGGCGAAGGTCCGCATTGACGAGAAGCATGCCACCCACCATGCTCATCAAGTGCTCGATGAAATGTCGAAGAGAAGAGTGGGGTGGTAAGTATACCAAATGTGTACGTGAGAGTATCCATAGCTTCTTGGACTAGAAATCAAACACCAGCTCAACTGAGCCTGGCTCATCTCATGCATAGAAATCAAACAAAGAGGTATGTGCAATATGAGCCTGGCCATGGCTGGCCACGGCCTAGCCAACGGGCCCGGCCCCCCACGGCTCTGAAATCAAACACGCCCTGTATCGCCCAGATGGAGCAATCTAAGCCCTGATATGGCTTCTGTGTCTGTGCTCTCAGCCCTGTTCTTGCGAAGCTACACACATGGCTGTTTCTACTGGAGGCTGCTGGGTACCAATGGACTCCCTAATCTGATTGTGCTCGACACGACAAGCATGGAGTTTTCTGCATCAGTCTCCCTGCTGGTTACAGAATTTCAGAATGTGCCATTGTGGAGTTAGGTGAAAATAGAATTGGGATGTTTGCTGCTGATCAGATGGAACCCTGTGTGCTGCAACTCTTCTCTAAAGACAGGCAAGATCTCATTGAGGGGGCCGGCGAATGGGTGCTAGAGAATCAAGTCACCCTGTCTGAATCACGTAATAGGTATGACATGTTAGGTGTGGCTGATGGGAAATTGCTCCTGCTAGTTGGCTTGGATGCTATTTCGTCTACGTCGGGATTGTGTTTAATGTTGCTAGATTTCAAGACTTTGCAGCTTGATAGGGCCTCAGCAAAACTAGGCAGTTTCTTCACCCTGAGCCCCCAGCCAGAGACGTATGCATACTATCCAGCATCACTGTCATCGCCTACAGTATGAAGTGGTAAGCTTGCTCTCCCTCTCTTTTGCTTTTTCACACCCTTTGAGATGAAAGAGTGGGAAGGAGAGCTTATTTTGGTGTGCTTTGTTGTACTATTTAGCGTAGCAGAGCATACTATAAAAAATTCAGCTTATTCAGCTTGAGTTGTGAAGGTAACACGAGAAAGGATTGGTTCCTTCTGCTGATCAATCATAGTCATTCTGCAAAGTAAGATTGTATTTATGTGTGGTATAATCACATCAAAAATAGCGTGGAATTTGTTGATCTATAGCCCTAAAAGATTGTTGACGTATGCATTCTATTTCTACTCAGTTAAGGGCAACTCAAACACCATCCTAACGGAGATTACAGAGTGGGGGTTTTCTGTGTTATATTAACAATTTGGTTGTGTTCCTAAAATTACATGATCAGTCCCTATAACACATTATATTAATTTATGCTATTAGAGCATCTCCAAGAGCTCTTGTATTTTGTTTACTAAATTTGATGATTATACCTCCTTTATAAAAATAGAAAACCCTCTAAGGGGTAATCAAAATTACTAGCAAAAAATGTGATTGCTATATTTAAGATAGAAAGCGGGCAGCGTTGGGGAAAAATGGCAAGCGAGGACGGCAAGATAGCAAGCCTCGATGGATGGCCAAGCAGATAGAGGAGCTGTTGGATGCAGTTTTTTTGAGCTTTTTTCTTTTTTTAGCCAAAGAAAACCTATATACAATAGCTCCTGGAGATGCTCTTAGATGGCTACGGGATTAGGGTGTGCGATTGTTTGTGCACCTAGGGTGCGCACCTAGTGTAAAGGCATGCGTATGATCTAGCGAATCTTCTCTGATGAATAATAGATGAGATTATAAGGCAATCCGTAGTAATGAATCGGTGTGTCAGAAAAATTTACCACGCACGAGTCACGCAAGAAAGGATTCGGTCTTCCCTCTATCATCTTGAACCATCTAACGAGTCCACATCTCTACCAATCTAAAAGGATTCGTGACCGGTGAAGCGGCGTCACAGCCTTCGCGCCACGCCGTATGCGATCTCCCCCATCGCTCCCTACTTTTCGCACCTTCCCTTCGATCGATGTGGCCCACGATCCATTTGTCAGTTCTGTATTCAATTTCGTGTCATGCCACCTGATAAAAAGGCGCGACGACTCCTGCATTCAGTTTTCTCGTGATCCCACGATCCCTCGCCTCTCCTCATGCAGTAGGATCATCGAAACCGCCGCCTCCCCATTTGCCCCTCGATGTTCAAACCTCCTCGCGCAACCCCAGCTTCTCCCGCCCGCCGGCACATCGTCCCTGCCCACATTGTGTCGCGTCGACTCTGCCCGTGCCCCATCCCCTGTCGCGCGATGAGGCGATCGAGTGTGCTCGTCGCCAGACGCCATCCTCCGGCGTCCGGGCCAAGCCGCCGCTCGCCGCGCCACCCAAATCCAATCCACCAGCTCCACCGCGACGCCGCCCACGTCCTCTTCTCCCCTACACGTACGAAGCAGTGCTTGTAGGTGGCTGTGAGTTGATCTTCTACGCCGCCGTGTTCAAGCGCCCGCCTGAGTTGGGCTGATCTTCTCTATACACGCCGCCGTGTCATTTGGTTGTCGTGTCCCTCCATCATCCACCAAGCAGGCACCAAGCACCAACTCCTTTGATCTGAATTCGGTCGCCACCGCTCCTCTTCTCCCCGCCATGAAGCTGCGCGTGCAGGCGGTCGCGATCGCGACATGGATCTTCATTCTTCAACAATGCCGAAGCCAAGAGCGTGCTCGTGTGCCATCGGCCGCACGGATCCACCTGGACTGGTTCCTCGCTCCTCGTGTGCAGCGCACGATCCGGCGGGCAGCAGCAGCATTCAGCAATCCGGCGAGCAGCAGCCGAGTTTAGCAATTCATATGGTGGTAGCATTGTAGCAATCCAGTTTTGCTAGGTGATTCCTTCACTGTGCAGCATTAGGGTTAAACATTTTCTGCATCATGTGCATGGCATAGAACATTGAGTACTACCCGTCCAAATTGCAAGATGTCATGAGTATTATTCATGTCCTACCCGTCCAAATTGCAAGATGTCGTTAGTATTATTCAGAAAAATTCTTAGCAGTCATTCCAAATTGCATTTGCTGCTCTCTCTTTTTTTTTTTTTTGCACTTCCACTAAATGCAACCAGTTTATTTCTTGAATTAGAGAGACCTTAGTATTTGAGATCTCCTACGTTTTTACTTCACTTTCTGAACTCTCATATGCCCATGTGGCTATGTACTTAACTTTTCCTTTTTATGTGAATGAAAAATGTATCTCTCATTCCACATTTGATAATCTAAATGTATATTGCCTCATGGTAGTTATATATCAGTGCTCCTTTTATTGCGTCAAAAAAACGTTTCAAGACCGTAGCAACGCACGAGCACGATGCTAGTCTAATAAAAAAAACATATTTTTTCTCTCCACACCTTGATGACTCCTGTGACAGCCAAGAAACTTTCAATCCCATCGGTTCCTTTATTAGAAATCAGGTCATGCCTGAATGGAATTAGAGTTAGAGCAGATTTTTGAGCTGGATCATTGCCCTGTACAAAGATTCTGTGTTCTCCAACAGAGATGAGTCAATTCATTGCTTGCCAGTTGGCTAGCCTAAGCTTAATCATGAAGCATTTTCTTTTAATTTTTTACCTTTTCTCGTTGCTCAAATCAACAAGGATCAGAAAGGTTGATGCCTCTGCCATTACCGATCGAATAATACGGCATGTCGGCATGGCATCATGCTTCGCTTTAATTTTGCATCAGACAGCCACCTTCAGGGAAATACAGTACTGCTTCTACATGGAAAGAGACACAGTGTCCAACTCCAATCTAATCCTTATTGGAGTAATCCACATCCGATTCGTACACGTGTGGGCCTGCTTGATTACCTGCGATGAACTCGAACCCCCGCTCACGCTTGAATCAGATTGCGATTCGCTCGCCAGACCCCCCCACATGGCCGCCGACGACGATTCCTCGGACATTGCCGCCGTCGCCGCCGGCGGCTGGGTGCTGTTCGATCCGTGCACCATCATGCTGGGAGACTCGGAGCACCACCACGCCCCCACGGCCGCCGCCTCCCTGACGAGCAACGGCCTGGCCATCCGCGTCTCGCTCCGACTCGTGCCCCCGCCGGCTGCTTCCTATGTCCAGGTCTCCACCGACGACCTCCTCTACGGCGGCCAGCCCACGGTCGTCGCCGCCGACGGCGACCTCCTCCGCATCCACATGGTCGTCGTCGTCCAAGCCGAGTCGCCCTCCAGCTACCCCTACAACATCTTCGTGTACAGGGCCCACCCGGAGCGCCCGTCGCTGCTCCTCCTCCCGCCCATACCCGACGAGTGGCAGTGGATTGGCTGCTACGGCCGGCACAGCGCCGTCGTCCGCGCCAGCCGGGAGTTCATGGCGGTGGACCTTCAGAGAAGCGACGGGATGGTGAGCGAGCTCCTCCGGTTCTCCTCCGCCGCCGCCGGCCAGTGGGAGCTCAGGCAGCTCCGCCTCGTGCTCCGCGATCCCACACCTGGCGCCGACCTCGAGCTCCGCTGCTGGCACGACGACGCCGTCTTCTCCTCCGGTGAGCTCGTGTGCTGGGCGGACTACCACCAGGGCGTCTTCCTCTGCGACGTCGCCGCCGACGACCCCGACCTCCGCTTCGTCCCGTTCCCGGGGCTCGACGTCTGGCGCGACTTCGCCAACGGCCGCGGCGGCGCTCCGGACAGGTTCAGGGCGGCGGCCGGCGGCGTCGGCGGCGTTCTGAGATTCGTCGACGTCGACGACGGCCGGTTCCGGCACGCCGGGAAGTCCGGCTGCACCACCGTCACCACGTGGGCGCTGACCACGCCGCCGGAGACGGCGGTGGCGGCGGGGTGGGAGGAGGAGCACAAGCTGCAGCTCGCCGACCTCTGGGAGCGCCCGGAGTACCGGTGCTCGCCCCTGCCGCGGCGCACGCCGGAGTACCCTGTGTTCGACCGGGACGAAGCTCACGTCCTCCACTTCGTGCTGCGGGAGTCTTACCGCTCGACGGAGCAGTGGATGGTCACCATCGACATGGCGGAGGGATCGCTGAGGTCGTACGAGATGTACAAGAATGCCATTGATGAGGAGGCGCCACGACTACGAGCTCGTGTCCGGAACAGCCCCTTGATCGGCAGCGAGATCTGCATATATGTATCTCCCTGACATGCCTGCTGCTGCAGCCCGAATTTAACCCAAAAAAAAAAAAAACTGCTGCTGCATGCATTCCAAAGCAAACATACAAATCACTCTACGAACATAAACCTGTCTTTTCTTTTCTGAAGAAAAGGGGAGCAGAGGCTAGAATGAAAATTCATTCATGCGTACTATTAACTGATTTCTTTTTTGAAATTAATATTACCTGATTTCTATGATGCATGGAAACATGGCAGGGAGGTATCTCAATTTTCAAGCTAAGCAATGCTTGCAGCGCTTGAAACGGAAAAGTGTCAGGACACAACAGTAGAAAAACTGGGGCGGGGCGGAGCGACACTTGGCTCCTTCACCTTGTGACAAGTCGTCCTACGTAACAAAAATATGCAATCTGCTATAAATAATGACAATGAATTATTAGTATAGGCACTCACTGAATCATTTCGCATAATGAATAGAAAGTAAACTTTTCTTAGAAAAAAGAATATATGGTGCTAATGATGTAAGACTCTAATAATTTAGAAACGGAAGATGCAAATTGCAAAGGAGCACGATGCTTATATAACTAATAAAAGTTCGATCCTGATCTAGGGGAATGTGCTGCATCAAAATATATTAGCATGTTGAGGGTGACCACTGACTATGAAAGGATAAATTTTGAATATGAAGTGACTCTGAGCAAAAAGTGAATCAAGAGAAATATTTTTCTGCCTTAGCCTATTAGTTCATCTACGTACTGTAAAGGACGAAAGAATTTCGACAGGCAATCGTCAAAAGACACATTGATCTGACAGGTGGACCCACGAGTCAAGTACGTGAGCAGGACTCTTTCTCATGCTACACGTCAGGCTATAGGACTCTTTCTCATGCCACACATTAGCCACTATAACTCTTTCTCACGCTATATTTTTCTTAAAACACGTGCCTACGGCACGTGCCTTTGTGCTAGTTTTATATAATTACTGCAACAAATTAGTTTTACAAAAACTCTAAAATATAGACAACCTCCTAAACGGTGGAATAAACAAACATGCTCTCCAAAAATTAAAATATCCCTATTCAAATTACTCATGCGCCAATGTTTTTTCTCCAACACCAAAAGCCCACAGCATGGGCTGATCATTTTTCCAAAAGCCCAAAAAAAATGAGGGTGGGCTAGGGTGGGCTTAAAGCCCCACCTGAATAATCGCGAGGGCCAGGGTTCGACCCCTGGCTGGGTAGCTCCTCCCCTGGGGAGACTAGCCAGCTGCACTATGGACATCTTCTCAAAAGCCCACAAAAAGAACGTGCACATCATTGAGGATAGCAACAGAGGTTCGTAGAATGTCGAGGTGGACGACCGGCACTCCCTCACCGCCACCATCGATTGCCTTGGCTCCTCTACCTCGACCTCCTCCACGTCGCAGCCCTCCCTTGCTCCTACCCCAGTGCTCCATTCGTCTCCCACTCCAGCGCCCGCAGCTTCTTCCTTCTCCTTCTCGCGACGCCTAGTGTCTGGCCTCATCGCCACATCGGTGTCCCCTTGGTTGCGCTCCCTCCTCCTCCTGGCAGCGAGGACCAGGGGGCGAATCCCGGGACTATCTTCATTGACCTCGTCCTCGAGCACTTCTTTCTCCCGGCCGGCAATAGCCTCTCCCCGACTAGCTTCTCAGGCCTACATCCAACCCCGTTCTGGATTACAGTAATTCATGTTTCCTCTACTTCTACCCTGTTTGTGTCGGATGCTCTCCTCTTCTCTCTCCCCTTTCTGCACAGGAAATAGGAACCGCGGGAGGTGGTATTGAAGTTTTTTTTACTGGATAAAAAGATCGTATTGAAGTTTGAGACAGTGGAATGTGGATCCCGTTTGGAGACTATTGTTATATGGGTTATATCACCTACATGATCTAAAAAAAAGTTTGTAAGAGCATCTTCAAGAGCTCTTGTATTTTGGTTGTTAAATATGAGAATTATACCCCTTTGTAAAAATAGAAATCCCCCCTAATTCAATGGCCTAATCCAAGAGACATGCTAAAACGTGGCCTCTATAGCAAACATGCAGCATTGGGCAAAGATAGCAAGCGATGACGGTAGGATATCAATCCTCGATTTATAGCAAAGCAGATAGAAGAGCTGTTGGATGGAGGTTTTTTGAGTCATTTTCTTCTTTTAGCCAAAGGAAGTACGTATACAAGAGCTCTTGGAGATGCTCTAGACAAGCTAAAGCGATTAGTTATTGGTCTTGCTCTAAGTCATGGTAGGTATGATCGAACAATTAAGGAGAAAACTAAACAGTTTAGGAACTTTCCAAATACTTTCTCTAAAAATATAATAATTTGAATACAGAAAATTATATGTTAGGAAAATTATTTTTGATGATGAATTTGGTAGATCAACCTTTATGTTAAAAAAATAACACGTAATTACAGGTATTTAATACATAACAAATCCAAATTGCTTGTACTTTGTAATTGGAAGGAAAATTGTATTTGAGCCAGGTTTCTCTCAAACCGCAGCTCCGGAGTCTGGACTGGAGTCAGTGGATGCATGCCAAAATACAAACCAACTGAACGGAACGCCGAAAAGGAGCACACTGTTTTTTGTTTTTGTTTTCTTTTTTCCTTTTTGCGAAACGCCGAAATTAAAAGGAGCACACTGTTTTTTGTTTTTGTTTTCTTTTTCCTTTTGCCTCGCCAGGGCGAATATCTCGAGGATGATTCGTTTCCCACCGCGGAAAAGGAGCCCCCCGAACCCGCATAAAACAAGCCCGTCCGTCTCTTTCGCCACCCCGACTCCTCTCCTTCCCCATCCGCCTTTGCGCACCCACAGCCTCACGCACTCGCCCCGCCTGCTCCGCTTCGCCCGTCGTTGCAAGGATGGCGGAGCAGACCTTCATCATGATCAAGCCCGACGGTGTCCAGCGGGGCCTGGTAATCTGATTCTTTGTTTCCTGTTTCCGGAGGAGATTCCAGAGTATTTGGTTGATCCCATCCGCGGCTTGATTTATCTTTGCGACGAGCTTTGACTTCGTTTGGGTCTCGGCGCCATGTGTTTTGCTTTTTTGATGGGGAGTTTCTTGTGTAGATCGGAGACATCATCAGTCGGTTCGAGAAGAAAGGGTTCTACCTCAAGGGTAAGGGTGTTTTTTAATTCTCAAATTGATTGCTGCACTTCGATCGTGTTCTCAGTATGAATTTGCCTGTTATTTAGGCTAAGATTTGATCCATGTAGACCTGGAATTCGCTGTCTAGTGACGTCTTAAATTTGTTCGATTTATCTTGTTGTATTTTGTGAGGACACGTAAACGAGTACTATTGATTAGCGTCTAGAGAAAAACAGATATTGGGGTGCCGTAGGAATATTGTGTGGAGATTTGATTTGATTGAAAAATCAAGATCTTTCTGTTATGCGCCAATGATTGGTACTACCTTTCTATCTGGACACAGCTGATGGTCCTAGTAATCTGAAATTAAATGCTCCTGGTGATGCGGTGTAAAGTCTAATCATGAATTAGATGAACGGTAGATAAGTACTGTGGTAAAAAAAACATGAATGATTCACAACAATATGACATCAGTAGGCAACCTATCCTTGGCCAGTCATTATATTGGTACTGCAAATATCATAAAGAAACTTTTTAGATTTCTTCAATATAAAGCAAAACAAAACCATGATGAATCATTCATGAATAATTAGCCTGGGTACAAACATAAGAAGCTCAGGATTTGCTGTGTTAATGATTTAATTTTTAACTTGATGTGATGCAGGGATGAAGTTCATGAACGTGGAGAAGTCCTTTGCACAGCAGCACTATGCTGACCTTTCTGATAAGCCCTTCTTCCCTGGGCTGGTGGAGTACATCATTTCTGGCCCTGTTGTCGCAATGGTCTGGGAGGGGAAGGACGTTGTGTTGACTGGCCGCAGGATCATTGGGGCCACCAGGCCTTGGGAGGCTGCCCCTGGCACCATCCGTGGTGACTATGCCGTGGAAGTTGGCAGGTGAAGAATCATGTCTTTGTCATTACTCATTAGTTTGTACTTTGTAGAGCCCGTTTTATTTTTTGGGCATTGTCATGACAGTTTTGTGATTCAACCTAACTAAAAGCATGGTTTATGGATTTAATCAATGGCAATAAAATAAATGTATTAAAATAATCGGCATGTGAGGATACACTAAATTTTGAAATATGTATTCTAAGAATCTGAGTTTCGTTTTTGCAAAGAAAAGAATATCCACACACATAATATTAGTTGCATGATGATAATTTCGTTTGTTTAAAGTATGAAGTAGATGATCATCTGTTTAAACTTACAAGCATGGAGCAAATAGTATTGGTTTGTTTAAAGTATCAAGTAGATTACCATCTGTGCCATTTTTTAAAAAAATATTAATATATGCTTGGTTATTGGTTGTCATGCTAAACTTAGCTCGAACTCTGGGTTGTGTAATCTTTTTTGAAATAATACGTTCATGGTTCCTGGATCCATGCAAATGTTCAGTCCAGTGCTAAATTTGTTATGTCTTGTGTAGGAATGTCATCCACGGAAGTGACTCCGTGGAAAATGGAAAGAAGGAGATTGCTCTTTGGTTCCCCGAAGGTTTGGCTGAGTGGAGAAGCAACCTTCATCCCTGGATCTATGAGTCTTAAGCTTCGAGATACTGGAAGCTTGGTTTCCTCTAAAATTGAGTTTTACCTTAAGAGTTATCCGTTGGCTCTGGCTATATGGAGTCATGCCTACTGGTGCTTTAATTTGTGGTATGTAACAGTTAAATGTGTCTGAACTTATGTGGCATTCATGTTTTTGCCTTCGCGCCTGGTTTAATGTACTCTGATTGCAAACCAACCGATGTGATCTGAAATAAAAGTTGTGATCCAGTGTTTAGTAGAAAATTGAGACCGGTGCTAGTTTATTTGCTTTCAGGAATCACACCTTTATTGGTTAAATCATGATATGCTAATGCTATGATATATTACTAGCTGGTTTTTCTGGCGTGTTACATCAGCGCAATTTCAGTTGACCTACCAATTCAAACGGGCTCTAGCTGTCAACAATTAACACCTGTAGATGATTCTCCTTGAACGTTGAATTGAACCCATCTTCAGTCCGGCCAATTTATCCACAATGCTCGACGTTCAGACTTCAGACAGCTCCAGGATGGAAAAAATCATGAGATGCCCAGATTACAGGGCATGCACGAAACCAACTATGCAGAGAGAGGACGGTGACCGTGAATGACATTCAGTCTTGAGATAACCAACGTCCGTCGGTACTTTGCTGGCAATCCATCTTTTGGTTTCGGAGAATCGTCCTCTGGTTCTTCATGTTCGGATCGATTGCCAGTTTGATGTCTGGGGCCAATCAGCTGGCTTCTTCAGCCCTGATAATTCCAGGCATTCAGCCTCTTCAGGCACGCGTCCCTCAAGTCAATTCAGGCTGAGCATTGGAGCACGTCGGTCGTGATGCAAATGAGCCTTGTCGAGGCCGGCGACCGGGAACAAACGAGAGCCGAGGAGCTCCCGCCGGAGTTTCAAACCCATATACGAGTCCACGCTCCCCAGCCCGGCAAAGAGACGGCCCGATATACTAATTGGGCTATTTGTTGGGCTTCCAAGCCCATACGAGACTCGCGCTTGCGGCTTGCGTTGTATGGGTTGGATCCTGTCGCATGTTGCAGATCCGACGGCTTCCGTAACCCCAGGGGGTGGACGGTAAATGAAATACCGTCCACCCCTCCTCGCCGCGGTCACCGCCACGGCACCGTTCCCGCCGCCGTTCGCCGGCTGCTGGACCGCGCCACTCCGCAGCGCCGACGGCTCCTCCGCAATACTCAACGGTAGCTTCTCCCTCCCGGGGGCTTGGGTGGCCTCGTCCCCGCCGCGCACGGACGGCGCGCGGCTGCCAATGCCAGGTGCCCGCGCCACGGCGGCGAAGAGCGAAGCGAGAGCCTCTCTTTCCACCGATCCGAGCGCTTCCTTATGCGCCATATCCGGCCGGCGAAGCTGAAACCGAGTCTCTGACCGTGCCTGCACGAACAAAGCCCAAAACGTGATGATCAGGGGAAGCGAGCTCTGATGTGATGCCCACCGTCGTCGCCGAGATCGTCGGGCATCGATACCGTTTTCTGGGAGCTCGATCAAACCAGGAACACATAACAGAAACGGAACAGCTTGCAGTGAGAGTGGAGGACACACAACCTTCCATGGCGTAAGTGTAACTCCAGCTACCTTATTGTTGCTCTCACGCTATGCAAATCCCAGTGCCGAACAAGACGCGAAGATGCAAACACCCACTGCAGTCGCTGTGACAATTACATATCATACGGAGCCACTGACTACTGAAGCCGCACAGAGTAATATAATAGTTCAGCCTCATGGAATAGAATCGCCCATATGGAACAACAACCTGGGACCAACTTACCAAAATAAACAAATTCAAAGTCGCAAAGCAGTGTGTGCACCTTCAGGGATTGCAGTGAAAAGGGTTGCAGAGTAGTAGAAGGTAGTTCATGTCTAGTCTACGGAGTAGGTGGGAAGCAGTAACGACACACACTTTGGTGTGTCCGGTCAGTGGTAATAGGAGGTAGTTCATGTCTCCTCTCATGGTTCACTACAAGGTCCACAATTGCTTCGATTCGATGCATTGCTGCCAGACACGAAGATAGCGAGATAGCAGCAGCTAGCTAGCCAGGGAGCTTCGACGCGGAACACAGTAGCGTCCACGCACGAACAGAGGGGCGGCATCAGGACGTCGAGGCCGGCCGGCGACGGGAAGAAGAGCGCCAGCTGTGTTAGCCGGAGTTCAGAGAGGAGAGGAAGCGCGTCGGAGCAACTCGTGGGCCTTTTTTTTTTAATCTTGGCCCTCCGCTAACCGGGCTGCTTCTTGGGCCTAGCACATATAGTACTACGAGGCCCACGCTCGGATCCTGCCGTCCGTTGCCGATCTGATGGCTGCTGCGGTCCCCAGGGGTGGACGGTAAATGAAATACCGTCCACCCCCTGGTCGGGGGACGAGACACCGTCCGCCCCATGGCCGCGGTCCTCCGCCACTCCAGTCGCCGTTTGCCCGCCACTGGAGCGCGCGACGCGGTTGCTCCGGCGCGGTTTCTCTTCGCGGCCACACTCGCCGAAGAGAAAACCTCTCTTTCCTCCGCTCCGAGCGTCTCCTGCTGCGCCACCTCCGTCCGTGGCAGCCGGCGAAGCTGACGCGTGTGCACTCAGCCACTGACCGCGCCTGCCGCGAACAAAGCCGGCGTCGAACAGCCAGCTGCTTTCCAAAACGAGATGATCAGGGGAAGCGAGCTCTGATGTGATGCCCAGTTGCCCACCGTAGTCAGCTCGTCGCCGAGATCGTCAGGCGTCGATGCCGTTTTTCTTGGATTTGTGAATTGAACCGCAGATATGATGCATCTTACCATCTCTACAAATTACAGAAGGAGATTCTACATCGAGGAACAGAACAGAAATGGTTGCACCGCGGAACAGCGCGCGGTGAGTAGGGTCTTAGCGGTGAGAGCAGCCACACACAACTTCTATGGTGTAAACTCCAGCCAATTATTGCTACTCTCATGCAATGCACAGATAATGCAAACACCCATTGCAGTCAATGTGACAAGTGCGATACCATACGGAGTATATGAGACTTGCTGCACATAAAGAGGGCACTGACTACTGAAGCCGCACAGAGTAATGAATAGTTCAGCCTCATGGAATCGCCACCATATAATATGGAACAAGAACCTGGGCCAACTTACCAAAAGAAACTAATTCAAAGTCGCAAAGCCATGTGTGCTCATGTACGCAGCATGGAACATGTAATTTCTCCTCTCATGGTTCAGTACAAGGTCTCCACGCTTGCTGAGATTCGCGACTGAATCCTTCAGGCTTCGATTCGATGCATTGTGCCGGACGCGAAGACGGCGAGATAGCACATAGCAGCAGCTAGTGAGGGAGCTTCATCGCGGAGCACAGTAGAGTCCACGCACGAACAGAGACTCACGGCAACTGGGCTGGATCAGGACGTCGAGGCCGGCGACAGGAAGAAGAGCGCCGCCGGCTGTCCGCCGGAGTTCAGAGAGGAGGGGAACCGCGTCGAAGCAATATCGGGCTGGTGGGCCTTTTTGTTTCTCGGCCCAAAGCTAACTGGGCTGCTTCTGGGCCAAGCGCATATAGTACTACGACGCCCACGCTCAAATCCTGCCGTCCGTTGTCGATCGGACGGATGCCGCGGCCTCCTGGGGTGGACGGTAAATGAAATACCGTCCGCCCCCTGACCCGGTGGACGTGGACGAGACACCGTCCGCCCCCTCGCTGCTGGAGTGCGCGACGCGGTTGCTCCGCCGCGTAGACGGTTCGTGCAGGGGCGCTGTTGGAACGCCTGCTTTCCCACCCTCGCGGATCGCCGCGCGGCGCGGCGCTGCGGCCACGCGCTCTGGATTCCAAAAGAAGAAGACCTGCCTACTGCCTTTACCCGCACACCCGTATCCTGCTGCGTCGTCTCCTGGAGCGGCGGGCGAAGCCGAAGACGCGTACATGGCGGCTAGCCGAAACCACGACACAAGGTACGGTGCGCGCGCGGGGACGAACCCACCCATGGCCTGCGTGGTCGCTGCAATAGCAACACGCCATTGCCAAATGCTACGCTTGGAACGTACGGTCATCTGGTAACCGGGCTCGGCGGCGACCTTGGTGAGTGCGCAAGCCGAGGGCCGCCTTCCTTGCCCCCGAAGGCTAGGCCTCCGCGAACTTGGCGTTGAGCAAGAACTTCAGCTCCTCTATGTCGATCCAGCGGTTCAGGCAAGCTAAATATCTCTGAACAGAGGGCATTGCTGATGCCGAGCTTCGGGAGAAGTAGCTTGCTTGACAGGTTTTTGACTGATTCGGTTGTGGTGCGGGCACCGAAGATGCATCCAAAATTGATTTATTTCTCAAATGTTTTACTCTAATATCCGGAATCAGTTGACTTTCTTTGTAATCTGTAGACTTGCCATACCTTTGTAAACTCTGTCACCGGCCGTTTGGCTTGTGGCTTTTATCAACGAAATGTTCAGGTGGGCGAACTCCGCCCCCCGGTTGACGCTTCAAAAACAAATCTGGAATATTGCAAGTATGACAAACCTTTTGCAACTCAACAAAGAGCTGGTGACCATGTTAGTTGATTGATTCCTGTACTGATCATATTTGGCAATAGGTTAATTCTATTGCAGCTGGCGGTCAGTATGACAATCTCCTGGGAATGTTTAGCAGTAAGCAAACAGGAGAAAGAAATGGGGTGTAGCTATATCTCAATCACCATTTTATCATTGTCCTTGTTTCAGTTTCAGGGGGACTTGCCGTAACCGAGCGATCTCGAACTGCAGATGATCCGGGATACATCAACAGAGGTGCTGGTGTCAATCCTCTGACAGCACCTTACACTGGCGGCCGAGCTGCAGAGTGCTCGAATAAAAGCAGAGTTCAAGCTCCCTAACAGGGTTTGTACTTCAAATAAAAGCAGCAAAGCCCGGCAATCAATTTTTAATTGCACTTATCAAAAAGGATAATTCCTATTTTTATTATTGGCAAGTTGAAACAACTAAAACGGGTAAGGGGTAACAAACCATTTCAATGGCTGCAATTCATGTGTGACATCTCGTTGTTGAAGCAAAGATTTGGTCAGCTCGCGGTTGAAACGTGCAGGTGCATCTTCAGAGCATGGGCTACCTCATCGCCTCATCGGTCGTGTCCTTCGGCTGCTGACCATGGCGAGGTCGGCGGCGGGGAAGAGCTGAACAAGAGCCTGGCGATTTCGTGGTAGTGGGCCTTCTTTGTTTCACGGCCCTCCAACGCTAACCTGGGCTTCTTCTTAGGCCTGTCATTTACAATACAGCGACGCTCCCGTTCGGATCCTGCCGCCCGTTGTCGATCTGGCGGCTCTCGTGACTCCAGGGGTGGACGGTAAATGAAATACCGTCCACCCCCGGTCGGGGAACGAGGCGCCCCGTCCATGTCCATCCCCTCGCCGCGGTCGCCGCTGCTGGAGTGCACGATGCGGTTGCTCCGCGGCGCGGAAGCTTCGTGCAGGGGAACGCGCTTGGAACGGCTTCCTTCCTGGCGTCCGGGCGGCCTCGCCTCGCGCGGCCATAGTCGCAGATCGCCGCGCCGCGTGTCGGCCCGTGCCGCGGCGGCGAAGCGCAGCGGTCTGCCGGTCACGCGCTCCGGGCCGGGCTCCCAAAGAGAAGACATCTAATTCACCCGCAGACGCGTTTCCTGCTGAGTCAGCGCCGGGCATGGCGGCTATGCCGACGGCGCGTGCATGACAGGCTGAAATCATTGTGAAGGAAACGTGCGGTGCCCGCCGCGGCAAGGTCGCTTGGCGCTTGCCGCGCGCGGGGAGGAACCCACCCACGGGCCACGGCCTGCTTGATAGCCCAGCAACAACCCACTCCATTGCCGAATTCTATGCTTGGAATGTAGGATCATCTGGTAAAATGGTGACCCAGCTGGGCTCGGCGGCGACCGCGGGCAAGGCTCTGAACGGAGAACATTGCTGATGCCGAGAAGCTTGCTGAATGGTGATGGGTTTGAATGGGATGCTTGGCCTTGCTTGACAGGTTTTTGAATCGCAGATGGTCCGGGCTACAGATACAGAGTTGCTGGTGTTAATCCTCAGAAAGCACCTTACACTGGCCGAGCGAGCTACTGTAGTGCTGGAATAAAAGCAGATCGAGTTCAAGCTCAATAACAGTGTTTGTACTATAACAGCAGCAAAGCCGGTGGCCACTTTTAATTGCACTAATAAAAAATGATAATGCCTGTTCTTATTCTTGGCAAGTTGAAAAACGCGTAACAAACCAATTCGATGGTTGCATTTCAGAGTATCTGATGTGTGACCAAACAACCAATCAACAGACTTGTTAGCCCCCGATAATTTCAGGCTTCTCAAGTCAGAATCATCTGGGAACCTCAAGCATGCTTTGAAAAGAAAATTGTGAGACACCCTATTGAAATTCTAATACAAGCATGCTCGTTCATGAATTACTGGGCAGGTCTTTACAACGCGGAGATGCGTGGTATGATTAAGAAGGGGTGAGGATGCTGGTGGCGTGTGCCCAGAAGATGCTGACGCAGCAGCCGGGAAGACCCACGGTGAACCAGCTCCCAGCGATTCAAGATCAAGCTCAAGACGATGAAGACCGGCAGTGAAGGGAGGGCTGAAGCGAAGGAAGACTGGAGGATAGCGAGGAAAGCACTGCGGTCGCGTAGCTCTTTTGATCTGTTCGTCAAGTGTCTCGTGTATTTGGTGGATGTACGCCTAGGCAAACTGTAATGCGTCTCTGATGGTCTGGGAACCTCAGACGTCATGATGACGGCTTCTCTGCGCTGGTCTTAGTCGGTTAGTTTGACGCAAACTAGTCGACGATAGGTGGCGTTCTTTTGCTTTCCCTCTAGTTCTGTGAGAAACATGAACCTGTATTTCCGTCTTACAATGGAAATGGGGAATATCCTCGCTTCAAAAAAAAAATCTGGGAACCTCAACCTAGATGATTAGAACGAATGGCACAACAACAAAACGGAAGCCATCGCATGCGTCACTGGATTGCGTCGCGCCGTTGCCTGTAGTTCCATATATTTCTCTTGTCTCCAAAGTCTTGCCCGTCGTCGTCTTCAGTGCAGAATATCGTGGTATGTTACCTTTTCAAAAAAAAAAATATTGTGGCATCATGTGAGAATGTTACGAAATTAACAGGTACTGTGCGAGAGCATGAGAGCGTGCGAACGTCGTCTGCGATTTTCATCTGGCTGTCAAAATCGTAGTTGAAACAAAGATTGTTCAGCTCGCGGTTAAAACATGCGTCGTCAGTCGGGCGCAGGAAGCCGCGCGCCCAAGCTTCATGGGCTGTGGATCACAAACAAAACAGCTTCATGGGCTGTGGCCCACGCCCCACGGTGATCATCACTGGGCTATTTCATGGGCTTTATGGCCCACACGACGCGCCCTCTCGCCTTCCTCGGGTTGGATCACGCCGCTCGTGGCCGATCCGACGGCTCCCCTAGCCCCAGAGGGTGGACGGCATTTACCGTCCACCCCGTCACCGTGCAGCCCCTCCTCGTCGGGATCACCGCGACGACGCCGCTCCCGCCGCCGTTCGCCGGCCGCTAGACCGCGCCGCTCCGCAGCGCCGACGGATCCTCCGGTGAAGATGACGCGCACGTGTGCACTGAGCCACTGACCGCGCCTGAATAAAGCCGGTGTCGAACAAGTTACAGGCTTACAGCCAGCCGCTAGATGAGGATTGAGGAGATGCGAGCTCTGATATGATGCCCACCGTCGTCATCGCCGAGATCGTCAGGCATCCATGCCGTTTTAATTTCTGGGAGCCGGATCAAACCGCAGAGGCATCTTAATTATTACCATCTCTACAGACTAGAAAGGAACAAGAAAAATAGCAGAACAGAAACGGGGAATAGTCTGCGGCGACAGCGGAGCACACACAACCTTGTTGGTACTCTAATGCTTTGCAAATCCGAGTGCAGCACTCTGAATCTAAAAAAAAGGGCGCAACACTCAACGCAAAGTTAAATCACCTAGTGCAGTCACTGTGACAATTGCATTTCATACAGCGTATATGAGACCTGTTGCACATAAAGAAGGCACAGCTTTTGTTCTCAAAAAAAAAAAGAAGGCACAGCTTTCATCAACAGGAAGCGGCAGCAGATGATACGGGCCTGGTGCTGCTACGCTAATGTCAAGGAGGTCGATGACAAGCTGAAACAAATCGGTGTCAAGTCTGAAGAAGGTGGCAAGTCCTGAAGAGGAACTGGAGGAGTATAGTAGCTTTTGAAATAGTCTGTCCAGTCTGAACTCTGAAGATGGGCCTTTTTGTTTCTCGGCCCTCCGCTAACTAGGCTGCTTGTTGGGCCTAGCACATACCATAGCACGACTCTCACGCTCGGATCCCGCCGCCCGTAGACGATCCGACGGTTCACGCGGCCCTAGGGGTGGACGGTAACTCGGCCCTCCGCTAACTAGGCTGCTTGTTGGGCCTAGCACATACCATAGCACGACTCTCACGCTCGGATCCCGCCGCCCGTAGACGATCCGACGGTTCACGCGGCCCTAGGGGTGGACGGTAAATGAAATACCGTCCACCCCCTGGCCATGGAAGGAGACACCGTCCGCCTCCTCGCCGCGGTCGCCGCCGTTCGCCCGCCACTGGAGCGCACGACACGGTTGCTCCGCCGCGTGGACGGTTCGTGTGGGGGACGGAACGCGCTCGGAGCGGCTGCCTGCCGGGCTTCCGGGCGGCCTCGCGTCCACCGGCCACCATCGCAGATCACCACCGCCGCGCGTCTGGCCGCGCCGTGGCGGCGAGGCGCAGCGGTCACGCGCCTTGGGATCCGAAAGAAGGAGACCTCTCTTTACCCGCACACGCGCGTTTCCTGTTGCGTCAGATCCGGGCACGGCGCCGACGACACGTGCATGGCTGGCAGAAATCATGGCGAAGGAAACGTGCGGTGCGCGCCGCGGCGAGGTCGATTGCCGTTTACCGCGAGCGGCGAGGAATCCAACCCACGGGCCACGTCCTGCTTGATGGCCCTGCAGCAACAACACGCAATTGCGGGATGCTATGCTTGGAACGTAGTAGGATCATCTGGTAAATGGTGACCCGGCAGGGCTCGGCGGCGTCCTTGGTGGCTCCACTAACCTGGCGTTGGGCAGGAACTTCAGCAGTTCGGCTTGCTGAATGGTGATGGTGTCAGGGTGGGCGATGGATTTGAAGGGGGGATGCTTGCTTGACAGGGTTTTGAACTGCAGATGGTCCGGGCGGGTGCTGGTGTCAATCCTCAGAAAGCACCTTACACTGGACGAGAGAGCTGTAGTTTTAGCTGGAATAAAAACATGTCGATTTCAAGGTTCAAGCTCAATAACAATGTTTGTACTTCAAATAATAGCAGCAAAGCATTTAAATTGCACTTAGCAAAACTGATTTATGGGCTTTCAGGCCCACACGAGGCCTACTTTCGCCTTGCTCGGGTCGGATCCCGCCGCCCGTGGCCCCAGAATGAAATACCGTCCACCTCCGGTAGGGGAACTCGCCGCCGTCCACCTCCTCGCCGCGGTCGCGGCCGTTCGACCGCCGCTGGAGCGCGCGACGCGGTTGCCCCGCCGAGTGGGCGGTTCGTGCGGAGGACGCGCTTGGAGCGGCTGCCTTTCGTGCGTCCGGGCAGCCTCGCCGGTGCCGCGCGGCCACCCTCTCCAATCTCCTCCGCAAGATTCACCGTTAGCTTCTGCCTCCCATAGGCACCTGGGGGCTCGCCCCGCTGCGGGACGACGGCGCGGCTGCCAATAATGCCAGGTGCCCGCGCGCCACGGCGGCGAAGAGCGAAGCGGCGCAGCCACGCGCGCCGAAGCGAAAGCCTCTCGTTCCTCCTATCCGAGCATATCCTGCTGCTCCAGCTCTGGCCGTAGCCGGCCGGTGAGGATGACGCGCACCGTGTGCACTGAGCCGCTGACCGCGCCTGCGCGAACAACGCCGGCGTCGAACAAGTTACAGCCAGCTGCTTCGTTCCGAAAACGTGATGATCAGGGGAAGCGGGCTCTGATGTGATGCCCACCGTCGTCGCCGATATCGTCGGGAATCCATGCCGTTTTAATTTCTGGGAGCTGGATCAAACTGCAGGGGCATCTTAATTATTACCATCTCTATAGTCTAGAGAACTAGTAGATTATAGGAAGGAACAAGAAAAATAGCATAACAGAAACTCCTGTATTGAGGTGGAATGACGAGGAATGGAGAGAAAATTAGTTCATTCTAGATCCAATCTCCTTCAATCCCTTCCAAACCGCCACTATCCAAACAAGGCCTTACTGGTGCTCTAATGCTTTGCAAATCCCAGTGCAGCACTCTGAAGCTCAAAAAAAAAAAAAAAAGTGCAGCACACAACGCAAAAGTTCAATCACCTAGTCCAGTCACTGTGACAATTGCATATCATACAACGTATATGAGACCTGTTGAACATATAGACGGCACTGACTACTGAAGCTGTGAATAGTTGTCTCATAGAATCGCCCAATGTGGAACAGCAACCTGGGCCAATTTACTAAAACAAGTTCAAAGACGCGAAGCAGTGGTGTGTTTTTATGCACACGGCATGGAACATGTGACTTCTCTTCTCATGGTTCAGTACAAGCTCCACAAATTGCTGAGATATATGGGCGGCTGAATCCATCAGGCGTCGATGCATTGTGCTGGACGCGAAGATGGCGAAATAGCAGCAGTCAGCGAGGGAGCTTCGTCGCGGAACACAGTAGCGTCCCCATGAACAGAGGCGCAGCAAGCCGGAAATTTGGCTGGCAAGCTGATGAAGACGTCGAGGCCGGCGACGGGAAGAAGAGCGCGAGCTGTCCGCCCGTAGAATTTCAGTTCAGATTCAGACTTCACAGAGGAGGGGAAAGCGCAAGCGCGCCGTCGAAGCAATTTCGGGCTGGCGGGCCTTTTTGTTTCTCGGCCCTCCGTTAGCTGGGCTGCTTGTTGGGCCTAGCTGATATAGTACTACGACGCCTGCAATAGGGTCCTGCGGCTCCTGCCGCCCGTTGCCGATCTGACGGCTCCTACGGCCCCAGGGGGTGGACGGTAAATGAAATACCGTCCACCCCCGGTCGGGGAACTCGCCGCCGTCCACCTCCTCGCCGCGGTTGCGGCCGTTCGACCGCCGCTGGAGCGCGCGACGCGGTTGCCCCGCCGAGTGGGCGGTTCGTGCGGAGGACGCGCTTGGAGCGGCTGCCTTTCGGGCGTCCGGGCAGCCTCGCCGGCGCCGCGCGGCCACCCTCTCCAATCGCCGCGCCGCGCGTCAGCCCGCGCCACGGCGGCGATGATTGGCGAAGCGGTCACGCGCTCTGGAGTCGGAAAGAAGAAGCCTCTCCTTCCGCCGCACGCGCGTCTCCCTCTCCGGCAGCTCCAGGCGTGGCCGCGTGGGGTGGCGGTGGCGCGCGAATCCGACGACACGGGCATAACGTTGGCAGAAATCATGGCGAGAAGTGCGTCGTGCCTAGGTCGATTGCCACCCACGCCCCACGGCAAGCTTGATAGCCCTGTGGCAACAACACGCCATTGCTGATGCTATGCTTACAGCGTAGGATCGTCTGGTAAGACGGAACAAAGACTTGATTCGTCAGGTTTGGCTTTGGCGCCGTCGATGCATGCGTTGGATGCGAAACAGCAGCGGTTACTAGCTAGCGCTAGAGAGGCTCGGAGTTGTGTCCCTGTCCCGAAAATACAGCAGCGTGCACGAACGGAGAGCGCGCCACTGAGAACAGCGAGCTGTAGTAATGATGCATCTTCATTCTTCAGAGCATGGACTACCCCATCGATCGTGTCCTCTGGCAGCTGACCAGGATTTCGACGTCGCCGACAGGAAAGCAGACCCTGACGATCGTGCGGAGCGGATGGTGGTGGTGGACAGGACGCGTGCGCCCCATCGTGCCGCCGCAGGCTTCAGCCTTTCTATAATCTAAGTATCTCTCAGGGCATTACAGGCCACGGCGATCACTCGGTTGCTTCATGGGCCTTGAAGCCCACACGACGCGCCCGCTCGCCTTCCTCGGCTCGGATCCCGCCGCCCGTGGCCGATCCAACGGATCCCGTGGCCCTAGGGGGTGGACGGTAAATGAAATACCGTCCACCCCTGGTCGGGAAACGAGACCACCGTCCAAGCGTCCACCCCGGCACCCCCTCGCCGCCGCCGTTCGCCGGCTGCTGGAGCGCGGCGCGGGTCAGAGGAGGCGGTTTCTCCGCCGAACTGATTGCCATGGCCATGTGGCACCGGCCGCCTCCACCTCCATCTGCTACGATGCTGCGGTGCTGCCATGGCCACCGTTTTGCAGCCTGTGATCGGAGCATCGTTGGCGCGGGAATGGTGGCCTGGCGCTGGAACGATGCTCCGACCATGACATGCCCGGAACGATGCTCCGACCATCATTGGCGCTGGAACTATGCTCCTCCCAAACCTAATCTGACACCTATTCTATTTCCTAATGGAAAAACAAACAGAGCCACCTTGCGTTCGCCTCCTCCCTCTACTAATCCAGATTTCCCCGTTCGCCGCCCCCACCGTCATCCTCCGGCGCGCCATTGTCGCTATTCCTTATCTTCTTCCTCCGGCTCGTAATCCATCGTCCAGCCGGAGCCCAAGATGGAGTGGTGTGTCTTCGATCGGCGCCTCATGCACATCCATGGAGGCGGCGCCGTATGCTCCTCCACGGCGGCCGGCGCCGAGACCACCACCGGCCAGAGCGTGATCGTCTCCCTCCGCCTCGTGCCGCCGCCGCTGACATCGTACATGGAGATCCACACGGACTCCTCCTTCTCCTTCTACGGGCAAGCCAGCATCCTCGCCGCGCACGGGGACTTGGCACTCATCTACGGCGTCGTCGTCGTCAAAGGCGCGCGGCCCGGCGACTACCCGGGGAACTTCTTCCTGTACAAGGCCAGCCCGGCGTGCCCGTCGCTGAGGCTCCTGCCTTGTCCAGGCAAGCCCTGGCGAGGCCGCGCCAAGTTCACCGGCGTCTTGCATTTGCACGGCGGCGGCGGCGGCGACGGCGACGACTTCGTCGTGGCGCACCTTCAGGGATTGGTGGGCGCCGAAGGCGAGGAGGTGGCCGAGCTCTTCCGGTATTCTTCTGGTTCGGGCGAGTGGGAGCTCTTGCGGATTGACATGCCCGGCGACGCTGACAGAGGCTTCTACCCTCAGAGCTGGTACACGGATACTGTCTTCTCGGATGGCAGCTTCATGTACTGGGCGGATTACCACCAGGGCTTGCTGTCATGTGACATCTCTGCTGAGCACCCTCGTCTTCAGTTCATAAAATTCCCTGGAATCGAAACCAAGATTGATTTTGACGAGGGGCGTGGCCTGCCAGAGATTCTCCGGACGGTTTCTTTCAGTAGAGGAAGAATGTGGTTCGTCGATGTGGACGATGGCCGGTTCAGAAGCCAATGGAGCTCTATCTGCTCTCCTTCAGTCACCATGTGGTCATGGGAGGGCACGGAGTGGGTGCAGGAGCACAACCTGGACCTCAACGAGCTCTGGTTATCAGCGAAGTACCGGCAGTCGTGTTTGCCTCGCACAGTCCCGGAGTTTCCAGTGCTGGACATGGAAGAAAACGGTCTCGTACACTTCATCGTACGGGAATCCGACGATTCCACTGATCATTGGATTGCGACGATCGACATGAACACGGCAACTTTGAAGAGTCACAGGAAGTACATCAATCAGATCGAGACCCTGCACCTAGGTTATGACTACGACAAACATGTTCTGGGACTCGGCGCTTCTGTCCAGTCAGCTATGCAGATGTCTCAACCATACCGGCAGGAAATTAACAATCAGCTTCGCAAACAACTGCTTTATTAGGGCATCTAAGCAATTTCAAATATTAGTCATTTGCAGGCTGTAACTAAGTACATTGGAGCAGCAAAATGCTTAACTTTGTTACTTCAACCAACCTACCTCCAAGCCTGCATGTGTCCTGCCAATAAATTTCAATTTCAGTTCATATTGTTATAAATAGAAGGCTTGTTACGTGTTACTGATGACTTCTTTCGTGTGTTCGATCTACTGCGAAAAGAAAAGGCATGCAGGACCTTTTTCTTTTTAATTTACTCGAGCCATTTGACGAAGCTTGTCGTGCCTGGCTCGGCGGCGCATTGTGAAAGTGAAATAAGTGTGACGCGAAAGCCCAATACTTGCTTCATTCAGTGCAGTTTGATTTGCCTTCAGGAGTGTTTGAGCTTCCGCAGGTCGCCAAAGTAACTGCCGAGTTTGTCATCTCCATTTTTCCTTTTCTCTTTCAAAAGGTTTTTTTTTTACCAGAATCAAGCAGGCGTAGTAATTGTCAGAATTTTTTTTGGGACGTTTAGAGATAGAGAAATTTTAGGTCGGTGACAGAATTCGAAAGAAGAATGCTGAGGTCTTTGTGGCAGTGAAGTCATGTGTGGACGTGTCTTGTGCCTGCGCTCTTACTCTTGGTCAGAAACATGCGGCTCCAGATCCTCCAGCTCTCCAAACACGAAAACTCTCGCGACAGTCATATGGCGCGTGGCGCCGATTCCCCAATGCCGTCCAAGAATAACCTGCCGCCGCCGCCATGGCTCTGGCCGCCTCCTCCATCTCTTCTCCTCAGCTCCGCTACTGCTCCTCTGCTCCACCTCCACGACGTCGTCCTCGATGCCGACGCCTGCGTCCCGCAGCCGCGGTGGCCGCCTCGGCGACGCTACAATCGGAGGAGAACGTCGTCGTCGTGGGCGCCGGCGTCGCGGGCCTGGCCACCGCGGTGGCCCTGCGCCGGCTCGGCGTGGGCGCCGCCGTGCTGGAGCAGGGCGAGGCCCTGCGCGCCGGCGGCACGTCCCTGACGCTGTTCAAGAACGGGTGGCGCGTGCTCGACGCCATCGGCGTCGCCGACGAGCTCCGCGCCAAGTACCTGCGCATCCAGGGGTGCGTTCGTGCGTTGCTCTCGCCACGCCAAGTGCCTACTGTTTTTTTTTTCCTGTTGCGTTCATGGATCGTTGTTGTGTGTGTTCTGAGCTGCATTGTGACGTTCCAGCTGAGCGCAGGATGAGGATGCGGTCGCCGGCGGCGGGCGGACGGGATCTGCGCGAGTTCTCCTTCGAGGAAGAAGCTCCCGGGTAAGTGCGATCTCCGTTTCCTGCGTTGAGCATTCTTGGTGACTTTTTCGTACTAGAGATTGTTGACGACACACACAAACTACAAGTTCATCATAACACCCAATTAGCTAGTTAAACAGAAGTGACACATAATGTGCAGACAATAAGCAATCACTGACTTTAGCATGATCAAGGCAAAGAGCATTTCTGAACTGTGTGAACCGACGGGGGCGGGGGGCATCGGCACGGAAACGTCAATGGGCAATTGGATCAGGCTGATCACACACTTTTCCTTGATTATCTAGAACTGAAATACAAATACTTGTCGATGTGATGTGCTACCATGTTATGTCTAGACGAGAAAGTGAGTTAATGAACAACTGAACTTGTCCGGTTGTTACCACTGACTGCTTAATTCAATCGTGCCACAGCAGGCTGATCACACACTTCTTTAACTGTTTTTGGTACTTTTACAGTAAGTTGTATGTTCTGGACTGCAAACTCGAACGTAACGTAGTGCTCGATCGTTTTACAGTAAGCTGTATACTTTCACACCACTGGCTGCTTCAGTCAATCATGCCACAGTAGTATGAAATTTCCCACGGTTGTGCTAGTTTTCAACTGTTTTTGATACTTTACAGTCATGTTTTGTGCTCTGATCCTGACTGCAAACTTGAACTTAGATCTCGACTTACTTGAATTTGAAATGTGTCACGCATGATGGCTATTTACTGAATGATTCCTCTGCTGGGACCTTCGGCAGGCAGGAAGTGCGAGCGGTGGAGAGGCGAGTGCTTCTCGAGACGCTTGCCTCTAAGCTGCCACCAGGCAGTATATCGTTCTCATCAAAACTGAAATCGATTGCAGAGCAAGGGCCTGATGGCACCCTGCTGGAACTCGAGGATGGCAGACAAATTCTCTCCAAGGTTAGAAATGTTCAGACTGCTTGAATTCTGAAGGCACCCTGCAGTCTGCAGACACCAGCAGACACCTTTTTTTTTTGGACATAAATGGAACCATGGCGACACACACAGATTGTGATCGGCTGCGACGGCGTGAACTCGCCGATCGCGAGGTGGATGGGCTTCTCGGAGCCCCGGTACGTCGGGCACATGGCGTTCCGGGGGCTCGCGGAGTACGCCGACGGCCAGCCGTTCGATCCCAAGGTGAACTACATTTACGGCAGAGGCGTCCGTGCCGGCTTTGTCCCGGTGTCCGCTACGAAAGTGTACTGGTTCATCTGCTTCAACAGACAAGATCCAGGTATATTCAGATAACGTCGAATACTACGATTCCACTAATACAGCATCAGAGCTTCTTTTGGTACAGAAAATAAAAGAAAATGTCTGTGAACACTGAACATTTTCTAGCACTTCATGCCCATGACTGAATGGCAGATTGGCAGCTGCAAGCCTGCAATGGCCATCACTTGCTGAGTGCTGACAACGCATGGCATTTCTTGTGGCGGTTTTCTTGGCAGGCCCAAAGATCACGGACCCGGCGGCGCTCAAAAGCGAGGCGCTGGAGCTCGTCCGCGGCTGGCCGTCTGACCTCCTCGCCGTGATGCGCAGCACGCCGGAGGGCGCCGTGGTGCGGACGCCGCTGGTGGACCGGTGGCTGTGGCCGGGGCTCGCGCCGAGCGCGTCGAGGGGCGGGCGCGTGGTTCTCGCCGGCGACGCGTGGCACCCCATGACGCCCAATCTCGGCCAGGGCGCCTGCTGCGCGCTCGAAGACGCCGTCATCCTGGCGCGCCGCCTCGCGCCCGCCGCCGCCGCCGCCGCCGATCCGGCGGGTGTCGAGGCGGCGATGCGCGCGTACGAGGCGGAGCGGTGGGCGCGGGTGTTCCCGCTGACGGCGCGCGCGGGGCTGGTGGGCGCGCTGGTGCAGTGGGGGAACCCGGCCGTGTGCGCGGCGCGCGACGGCGTGGTGATCCCGAGGCTCGTCAGGCTTGGCCCGTTCCTGGAGCACACCAACTTCGAGTGCGACATGATCGAGCCGGCGCCGCAGTCGCCGTGAATCCGTGATCGAAGGGCCGGCAGATTTGTTCACTGATGGTAATTAGTAGTTGGCTCGGGGACTGTCGTGTAATAGTGTACATAGAGTATACCAAATGTATGAGGTCAATGCATATACATACCACTATACCAAATGTGCGCATCGATGGGCTGGCAGTAAATGGGAGCGGCACGTTGATCTTGTTGCAGAGGGTCGCGATCTCGTTTGTAGAGATCATCAGTAAGAAAAGAGAAAACTCTCCCGTCTCAAACAAAGTTAATTAGCCTGCAGGGATCATCTTCAGTGTTGTCTTTTTTTTGTTTTGTTGAAAAAGATATCTTCAGTGTTGTCATCGAAGAGCTTTTGGGTCCAGTCCAGCCCACTAGTGCTGCTGGTCCACAAAGCGAACCAGCGCGAGCTCAGCTAGGTTGCTAGTTATAAATCCCCTGCCATCGAACGGCTGCGATTTAACCGAGGCGCGAGTCACCCACAGGATCCGACGGCCAGGAAGGAAACCCTCGTTCCAGGGGCCGCCCTTATAAAACCATCGCTGCCTTGCTCTGCCCAAACCCTAGCCTTGCCTCTCCTCTCCCGCGCCGCCGCCGCCTCCGCCTCCGCCGCTTCACCACTCTCTTCCCGGTGCCGCCGTCGGTCGAGGTGAGTATGCACGTCCCTTCCCCGCCGCCCTCCCAATCTCAGCTGCATTTGTCTAAGCATCAAATCCGCTCTTTGATTCTGTTCCGCGGTGAGATGGTGATGATCCTGCTCTGGCCTTGTGTGATGGTTGCCTCTGCGCGGTAGCTTCGTTCGTCCTCGTAGGAGTCGTGTGACTAGTAGCTGATTTCAATTTCTGGTGCCCCTGTGCGTTCCATTTAGGCTGTGACCGTGTTGGGCGTCACGCTTGTGCATGATCCTTGGAGCTTATCTTGTAATTTTGCTGTTCTGGTGGGAAGGAATTGAGTCTTGGTTCTAGTGCAGGGAGGTTGTTTTGTTAGTTGGTGGTTGAGGGCAGCAAGCAGCATGTATATGGTCCTTGTTGCTCTGGGCACAGGAGGGGACGGTGTAGGAGATTATTGTTGATGCTTGGATCCTGATGTTTGGGAGATTGCATACGGTTCAGGGATTAGTTAGATTTTGCATTGGCATGCACGTGATGCTCGCTGATCAGCTGTGTAGGTGGTTTACTGGTATCTCAAACCCTGTCAAAGGCTGGTTCTACTATATACCAGTTAGAGTGCTCATTAATTAGATGATGCATTGGTAAAGGAATCATATTGTTGTTTGTTAAGGTGTTCTAATTACTAAGTAGAGCATATTGGGTAGGGTAACATTAATGTTTATTTGATGGCCTTTTGTAGAGAACCATAGGTTCAGCCTTTTGTTCTTATGATTACATTTTTGAACCGTGAGGATCATGCGATTAAGCTGTTATATAATACTTCAATTGAATGAAAGCAGTTGAAGAGTAATTTATTCTTGTATCCTATGCACAATGAATTATGTTGATGATTTGTTCTTAGATGAATCCTTGTATCATTGCATTGATATAGCAACATTGCATCATTGTATCATTGCATTGATATAGAAAAAAACACTGTTACTTGTCCTGTTCATCCTTGTACCAATAATTGTGATGCATAGATGTAAATGATTGTTTCCTTTGCTGCTGCTACTCCACCATTGGACCCTTACAACTGTTTTTCTCTCTCTTCAGGTAAGGTCAGCATGGTGAGGGTCAGTGTGCTCAACGATGCGCTGAAGTCCATGTACAATGCTGAGAAGAGGGGGAAAAGGCAGGTCATGATCAGGCCATCGTCCAAGGTTATCATCAAGTTCTTGATCGTCATGCAGCGTCATGGTTAGTTTTCAACTGTATGCTCCATTGCACTTGCTTATTTCTGAAAATGTCCCTGAATTATCATTCCATTATGTAGGCTACATTGGTGAGTTCGAATATGTGGATGACCACCGTGCTGGGAAGATTGTGGTGGAACTGAATGGAAGACTAAACAAATGTGGTGTGATTAGCCCTCGCTTTGATGTTGGCGTAAAGGAGATCGAAGGATGGACTGCAAGGCTGCTCCCATCTCGTCAGGTAAAGTTCTTTTCCATGTAACCGTTGCATCCTCCACCAGCACAACCTGTTTGGGGTTTTGTACAATCTACTGTGCTAATTGTGCTTTCTCCTACTCATTATGCAGTTTGGCTACATAGTGCTGACAACTTCTGCTGGCATTATGGACCATGAGGAGGCTCGGCGGAAGAATGTTGGAGGCAAGGTGCTAGGTTTCTTCTATTGAAGGGAGTATGATGAAAGTACTAGGATATTTCCAAGAACTCATCTGAACTTGTTTTTTGGTCTGAATAGAGCGCCTTGTTAAGATTCTGGAATGTGTTATGTAATTCAGAAATTTGGATCCTTGTTATGAGCTGTGCCTGCAGTTAATTATCATGACCTATACGCATGCTTTATATTTTTTCATCTTGCCATGTCAATTGAAAACTTTCCTGGGATTCGAATCCTGCATGCATTTTTCATTTTTGAAAAATAGCATGCATTTTTCTGATGCTGAAGTTACTTGTGAGGTCTACAAGATCTAGTGCTGCTTTCAGTCTTAACTTTTGATATCAGAACCGATCTGAATGAGGTGGGCACTCTTTCCTTCTGAAATTGAGATGGATCAGATGCGGCACTATTGGCTGGTATCACTTCCTGGTTGTGAATCGAACTGTCATAGATGGGATGACGTTCTGGTTCGTGCTGGGTCAAACTCTTCAGGCCTCTAAATTCCTTAAATTTAAAGCTTAACATGTGAGATTGTTCATTCTTATGATCAGACAATCAGTTAACTTTTCGCGCCAGATCTTTGTTATTTGCACGTGTTTACGGAACAATTTTTGTTAGGTAAATAAAATAACTAACAGACCAACGCAGTTCTGAGAGCGTACCCTTTGCAAACAATTCGCCCTTAATTTAAGTTCTGAGAGCGTACCCTTTGCAAAGAATTCGCCCTTAATTTAAGTGCGAACCTCATGTAATGTATGTGGGGGTAAATATGTTCATGCCAGCATGGGAAATGTAGAATCAGATCGTAACCAGAACAGTGTCGTGCCGTCAAGCGATAGATAATTAGTTTAGCATACACCAGCTTCTGCCTGACGCGAAGATGACACAAAAACCTCATACTTTACACCCCAGCACAATGGGAGGGTCCAGCTATTCACATAGAATGCTATACCGGGATTTTGCAATTTCGCCTTACGGCAATTAGTCTGCAACACTCCCCTCTCCTGTGTGCAACTGTACGCTCTACAAAAACAAAGAACAAAATAACACTTAACATTACATCTCTGAGTAGTATTTGTGTCCGTATTCACGCTGCAAGTTCGGCACCAAGCCCTCACGTACACCCAACCAGTCAAGTACGGCCCCTCAGCCTCTCCAGTCTTTGCAGATGAGACCTGAGCCAGGCAAACTCGTGCCTCATCCTCTCCATGTGCGCCTCGGCTAGCTGCATCTCTTCACTTAGTAAGCTGAGGCGCTTCTGCACCCACTCTATGCTTTCTTTGCCCGTGGAAATCCCATGAGGTGCCACTTGGACCTGGGGGGATCTAGTTAGCAGGACTATGATAGTTACCTGAAACAGAAGTTTGTATGTCAGAACAGTTGGAAACAAGTGAATGCTTGGTTTAGCTTTTGATGCCACTGGTTATGATCAGATTCTTCCTTTTTAGATTTGTAACATCATCCTTTTTGCAACTTAAATTTCTGTAATCAAACTGCTGAATGTGCATACAACTACCAAGAACAACTAGCAGTAAACTAAATAACCCTTTGCAACAAAGTGCATTGAATCCCAAATACTTGCCTGCATTAGGATAATGATAGCCACCAATGCCACTGCTAGCACTGGACCTAGCTGGCTTGATCTCGTATACGATGTTAGTGAGCCCCGCAATTCTTGTGAAGTGGATGCTATAGAAGAATCTCCTGTTCTATGCTGGTGATCTTGAATAGGAGGAATGTGGCTTCTCACACCAGATCCATCTTGCGCAGAACTATCCATTGGCACTGCATTTTCCCCATTCTCTGTGCCCCCCAACTGAAGACCAGCATTGGTTGAGCTGGAAGTGCCTTTAAGAGTGGATGGAGAAAATAGTCATTTAATTGTTTCATAACTTGAGTCTTTGCAGTGAAACTGTGAAACGTGATGCGATTGGGATGAAGCAAAGTTGAAACCGGAGGAAATAATAGACAAGTTAACTAGAAAAATACCTTTCGGTCGATTGTTCTCCTGCTTCAAAAGATCATGACCCTAAAAACATGAAACGGGAAAAAGATTATATACAGCTTAAAATGGAAAATAGCACTCAGCAACATTGTCACGGTACAAGAAAAGGCATACGAGCTTAATCCAGAGGCCGAAAACTTCGCGGCATTCATCTTTTGTTGATTGTTCTATCCTCCCTGCGATGTAGAGATTTATAAAGAATAAACAACAGCAACACTATACATTATATTTGTGTGGCTGTTGGAATAAACTAATTGCTCTAACATAGACATGTAAATATAAAATGAGAAACTAGAGTAGGCATGGAATTTGATCAACTGTATAACATAGTGCAGAAGTCTCAACAAAACTGTATGAGCACATAAGCATATTGAGTGATGTATTGAAATTTGAAAGTGCTGGGTAATCCTAATCCAGGATGCAAGGATGCATCTGAACTCAATATGGCTCTATTCAGCATACAAGGGATAAGTCTTACCTCTAAATATGGTTTTCTTTAAAAAGGCTACATTAAGATATATCCTGAGGAAACAACAGTTCCCATCAAGGCTATCTTGTTCAACATCCCAGATCCCCTGCAGGTAAAAATTAAGATCAAACATAGTTAAGGATAAGAGCAAATCAATGTTTATATGGTATATAACTACAAACGTATATAGAAGAGATATGAAAATTCAAAAATGTCACATTCCATTGTGAAAAAAAATGAAATTTCAAGATAAATAAAAACCAGCATTATGACATCATGGATTCCTCACCTCTACTGTGAAATGATCCCCATATGGTGCATCTCCTATTGATTGAGAAGTTTGAATCACTAAATGCCTGCAAACAAGTCAAATAAACTTAATACCTGGAAGTTCCAATATCAATTATTCTTCAGGAGGGAAACATAAATTACAAGAACAAGCATGTTGTAAACCCAAATAATAATAACAACAGATTATTGCTAGCAAGATCATCTCTGGATGCCAAACCGATAACATTACGCAAAAGCTGGCATGGAACATCAGGCTACAAAGTTATGCACATAAACTGCCAAGAAGGCAACCTAATCGAAATGAAGTCCAGGTACAAAGCAAAGTCCTATCAAACCAAGAAAAATCTGACACTGAAATAAGTGCTAGAACTACATCTCAATTTTTTATTCAGTAACCATCAAAAGCTTTAGATAACACACCATCTGATCTGTTGCAAATGGAACTATCTTATACTAACCTGTTTTTGTAAACACGAAGTTTCTGAACCTCCTGACAACTCCCAAATCTTGCACCTAAAGACAATTCAGGGTAATCAAAATGAACATTAAGGAAACCTAAAGCAGGTTAGGGTCATAGCACATGGCATATTGGATGCCAATCAATTTGTTCAGTCAAACTGAGAGCTTCACTTACCAAGATAAAATTTTATTGGATGCAAAAAGGAGACATCCCTTACGAGTCCTCCTCGCTCGTCTGAACGCCATTTGGAACAACTAAAGTCTGCAAGGCATCCAGGTCAGAATTCAAAATACTTTAATGGACCGAAAGATGTTCAGTGTATAAGCAAAAGATAAATGGAGTTAACCTTTGTCACCACATTTTTTGTGGAAATCATCCAAAAAGTCAAAAGCACCATCTGACAATAAGAAATTGAAGAGGACCTCCACAGGCACCTGTTTTTAGGATGTTAGTGGTGTGAAGTAATTGTCAATACTATTACAATGATAAAATAAAATCTTACAAACCTGAAACTTCGACTCCGTGATCATAGTAAAAGATTCAGGTACTGAAAAAACAAATGCATGACGTCAATTTAGTAAAATAGTGTAAGGAGTGATTAGCAAAAAATTAATGGTATAAAAATGAACATGAAAAGGAAGATCGCAACCAACCACTAGGAGCATCCTTATCAACTTGCCCAAAATTGAATGGGTTTAGTGCAACGATGTTGTCTTCGGTTCCATTCTCCTCAACTTTAGAACAAGTTTTTGAAATATTGATGTTGGAATCACTACCATCAGCATTACTACTGGAGACAGCTGTACCATTTACAGACCTACAGTCCAATGCATTTAAATCAAGAACTATAAATAATTATGGAGAAAACAAGTCCTTTTGAAGACGTAAAACCCAAAAGTAAAGCATTTTTGTTCAGAATGCAAAAAACCTGTCCAGTAGTGATGAATCTTCATCTCGTTTCGATTCCTTCGTTCCTTCCAATAAAACATAACCATTTTCTTCACTGCTACTTGCTGACTTTGTCTCCTGTTGTGAGGTAAAAGATTATATGTAAATAACAAGTTCGGAACAAACTACCACTCCCAAGCGGCAGCTCGATGTTACCATGTGGTTCAAGAAACAAGTCTGCTAACCTGACGTTCAAGGAGCAATCTTGCATCACTAACATGCTGTTCCCAACCATCTACTATAATTCGATAGGCTTCATCACGTGACAAGAAAGATCCAAAAAAGTGCTGAAAGGAAATAACAAAAGTCTAACAGATTTGATAGTGTATGAATACAAGAACTTTAGAAAATGATAAGTCCCTTACCCTTTTAGTACCAGCAACAATTTCAATGGCATTAGGAAAAATGGCAGCTGTTTTTGCTTTACGAACATCAGTCACCTCCTGCAAAGGAATTGTTTTCTGGAGAAAAGGGACAATGTCAGTATTTCTGGAAGTGCAGCTAAGCAAGCTAGAACAGTATATATGGTGGCGCTGTCATTATATCATTTATTACCTTCGTCTCGTATCCAAATATGTTTGAGTAAAAGCATATATGGTGAAGAAATAAATACATGTGCCCCTGCAAGATAACACAATTTAGTAACAAAGTTCTAATTTGCAACTTTATGCAGCAGTTTTACAGTTGTCAAATGACCAAACAGTGTGAAGAAGTAAAGGCGCGCACATAAGGTAGCAAGGGTACCAGATAACTTTAATATTAAGGTAGTCCCTCCTTTTTTTTTGGGTGGTGGGGTGTGTGTTGGGGGGGGGGGGTGGGGGGGGCATTCATTTTCGTTTGAGGCTATAAGGTTCCAAGCAGAGACATTGCTACATATTCAGAGAACACACCAAACTCACATACCAAAATTTTACAAGACCGAGACCTGTTCTTTTATGTCACTTCAGAATAGGATATATAATTAGCATAAAGAAACACAAATTCAATGGAAGCATGCACTCCTATTATGCCTTTTTCCTTAACAAAGAGTGCACAGACAGAGTAGATGTCTTAACTTTCGTGGCATCATGAAACCAGTAAATCTAAGTATTTGTGCATAACATGCTCTGTGGAGATTATTAAATTGGATGGAGGATATTACACTTGCCAAACCTGCATAGGGACAGCAAATTCTCTTAGTTTAGATGGGTTTATGTGGATCAGTGGATGCACATATAATGGTTTATTTGATGCACAAATTTGAACTGAATAATTGATCGGTATATATATCCTAAAGTGCTAATACCAAACTCAATCAGAGAAAGATTTTCACTGAATTAGCTGCCCACTACATATTTATATTGTTTTGGCATACACATGAAAGGTCCAAGATCCCACAACAGAACTTCAATTTCACCAAATACAGGTTGTTACAATTAATGCCAGGGAGTCATAACGGATGGTAGATAGATATGTTATCGTATAGTTATGGATGGGATTATGTAGGAACTTGAACGGAGTAAGGAAGAATGATGTCACAAAAAAAAAATACCTGAAGCAGAATATTTTCTTGGAGCGCACAGTTAAAATCTTGCATGAGAACCTGAATGACACCAAATGCTGAGTAAGCCAACAAGAAGCTGCATGCTGACTCGCAAAAATGAAATTGCAACATCCAAATGACATTCATGGAAGTCAGTGTTTTCCTTTATTCAAGTGCACATGATAGTCCACAAACATGATCCAGAAATTACTCTTGAATCAAAAGATAAACTTGGCACAAATGGTTGACAGGACATGGTAGATAGACATTTGTGGCAACAGGCCATTATTGCTCAACATATCAGACTAGCTTCAATCAACTATCAGCCAAAAAATTAAGTTTTATCACTCAAAATTCGCCCTTTTGGACAGTGAATCAATCAAATGTCAACCAGTTTAAACACTGAAGGCACTCACGAAGCTACAAACTGCATAGTACGAAATAAAGGCAAATCCTTGAAAAGATCAGTACTAATAATTACAGCAAGATTACTCTACATTCACTCATAATTTAACCAACAGTACGGCTGCACGGCACATTAGAAGATCAAACCAAATTCCACAGCACAATCTCGCCGTGGTTCAGAGCAAATAGCAAAGCAGCAGATTAATTATGCTACGGTTTGTCCTAGAAAACGACCGGTGATTAAAAAAAGGTCAAATCCCCCACGAAATCAAGCCCCAGTACGACTGGTAGACGCCCAAATTCTCCCAGGACGGGACGATCACAGCCCAAAGTCAACAGCTGGATCGCGGAAACAGGGGAAAGAGCTAGGGATCACTCGGCCCCAATCTCCAGCACGTCGAATTTACCTCGTCGGGCGGCAGCCGGAAGAGAAGCCTATACTCCTCGCTCCTGCTCGCGAGCAGCGGGCTCTGCACGACCAAAAAACCCGCCACGTCAGACACCAAACGGGAGAGCGGGGAAAGAGCGAGGTCATGCGATTCCGGCGGTGATCGAATCCGCACGCAAGCGGGCGCGGCACCCACCGAGGCGTCCGGCGCCGAGAGCTGGTCCCCGGAGTGTGCGGAGGCCGGGGAGGACCCGCCCGACGCGTCGACGGCGGGCGGGGCCGACGCGAGGCGCCGCGGCGGGGAGGCCGGCGACGGCGCGGTGGTGGGCGTGTCCGCGGGGCTCGCCCGGCTCGGCGAGCCGACAGGGGGCGAGGACATGCTGGGGCCGGAGGCAGCCTCGCGCGGCGGTGGTGGGGTGGGGGGACCGAAACCTCTCGCCGGGAAGAAGGGGGAGGGCGAGGGTGGTGGGAAGATTGAGAGAGAAGGGTAGGTGGAGTGAGGAGAAGAAGGGGGGTTTGAAATAATAAAAGCAAAGGGCGGTGAGGAGTGCGTGATGGTGACGTGTTCCGGCTCCGGCGTTCTGGCCTGGGCCGCCTTCTCCGTTGCTCGTGCTCCTCTGACCTCTGCCTTCCTCCTCTGGCGTTGTGTTGGGTTCGGCCGTTCCAGACTTTCGAAGAAGACGACGGACAGAGGAGCTTGGCAGCTTGCCAGTGGCTTCGGCCTTCGGTCGGATTGCACTTTTTGCTGGATCCAATTTTCCTGAGAGAGCTTATGGTAGAAAATGAGCTATCTTGAGGTTAAGCGTTACACGTTATTTCTCCTTTTAGAAAGGGTTATGTTTACATGTGAAATTAATAGAATTCTCTTCCGCCCCTGCATCGCGAGATTGTCAAAAGGTAGCCCGTAGCTTGTGGATTGTTAAAAGGAGTGTTTGCTTGTATCCGTGGATTATGGGATCTCGATTGCTGGTTTGGATGTTAGCTAAAATCCCATTGATTGCAGGACAAGTGAATAGCAATCGTGGGTAATTTCCTCTTAGTTGAGGAATTCGTGTAATCTACGAGGTGGTAAACGTGATACGCTGTGCCTAATCTTGTATAGTCCTCGCGGTTTCATCATCTACATCGACATTACCTTTTTCTTTAATAAAGTACCATTATGGTGGTTCGCATTGTAGGACTATATACACAACGCCATTATAGTAAAAGTAGACACTATGCTATTTCATTGTATATGAATCCCAATAAAGAAACGGATAATGCAAGATTATCCAAATCCAGACAACAACCCTATCCCGTCCTAGTTTGGCGGCATGCCGGCATAGCAGCCCGCACAATTGACACGCCCAAAAATCTGCTTATACACAATAATAAAATAGCAAAAGGTCCAAAACCAGCCACACAAGTGCCACTATATATTCTACACGTACGGGACTCCTCAATCAAACAACAAATCGCCATCGCGCCTTATTATTATCAAGAAGAAAAAAAAATCGCCGTCGCGTTGCGTCCATGCATGCGCCTATAAGAAAACACAGGGCCATCTATGATTAGCAATTAACAACAGGATTGGAAACTAACACGACGTTTATTTTTGAAGTGGCGGTCGGGACGGGGACTCCCGGCCGCCGCACCGGCGAGGTCCGTGTCGATCGATCGATCGAAACAAGAGTGGTGGGGGGCTTTGGGCTCGGCGTCGGGGCAGGGCAACACGAAGCGTGCCGGTTTTAGCCAGGGAGGTGAGGGTCCAGGCGGTGGTGGGCCGGGCCGTGGAGCCACGGCGACAGCGACGCGGCACCGGCACCGGTGGCGTCGGTGGGACGTCGGCGCCCCGCCTCCGCCGACCGCGACAGCGACGTGCTGCGGCGGCATAACGCGACCAATTTGTGCAGTCGTTGTTCATCTCACGTCAAAAAAATCTCCACCGGCATTTGATGCACAAATTTGCATATATATGCGTGCAGAATTGGAGATAAAGATATCAAAAAGGAAGGTTCCAAATAGGCAGGTTTACCAAAAGAGGCATAAAAGAAGAGTTGGAAGACGGTAATCACGTAGTCACGATATGGTCACGGCAAAAATCAAGGATGTCAAGATTTGTAGGGCCGACGGGTAGAGAGTTGATCACGGTAAAAAAAAGGAAAATATGCGGTGGAGTAAAATGTAAGATGGACTCTTTAGATTAATCTTGAGCGTTCGATCGTCATAAAATCCGACGGTGTAGGATATAGATGACGATGGACGAAACGAAAATTTCAATCCGACGGTGTAGGACATAGATGACGACGGACGAAACGAAAATTTCGTCATCCTTTATAGTACAGATATACTCCGTACGCCCCCTCCCACGAGAGAGTGTCACAAAAACAAGATATATATTTCGCCCAGGAAAATTGGACCTCTAGAACTTTGAAGAGAGACAGAACAGAAGATGAGAAGACTCACGCAGCGAGCATTTTGCCAAATTCCCCTTTTTTTTCACCGTGCTTGACTTCGATCGAGTTTCGAGGCCCACATGTCACCGCGCTAGAGTACTTCAGAGTTTAGAGACAGTGCACTTCAATTTCAAGCATCCAGTCAAAAGATTTGGCAGGCATAGACCACTGGGCGACATCCAAAGTCCGGAAGAAAATGGTTTTGATGCCACACATTCACAATCTTATTGTATACAGAGTGAATGGTTGACCTTTTCTCCTACTATTCATTTTCTTTCCACTTACATGGGCCTTTAACTTTAGCTAAAGCCAACCACCGTTCGATTGACGTCAAGCTTCATAATCTAGCTTCTTCGTTTTCCCCGTGTACCATAGGCCCAGTGGACATTCTCAAGAAAAAAAGGCCTAATGGTCCATTAAAGTAGTGGATGCACTATTAGCAAAACGTTATAGGTAGATACATATCGCTGGGAGTATTGCTGCTCTCTCAATGAATCTAGCGCTTCATTCTGTTTTTACGTCGACACGTGTTGCAGTTGTTACCATGGCATCTGATCTAACCGTTCCGTGTAACCAAAAACGTGTACGAGTTGCTTGCTTCGTGGCACGTCCTGATGGACAGCGTTCATCTCACGTAGTGGAAAAATATATCCTTCCAACTACCTGCACGTGTGTGGCCCATGGAGTCGTCTGTCGTCATTGCCTCGCCAACAAATCGACCGTACCTCGCATCCTCCATTTCATCGTTGCCTGAGCCCTCACTCCCTTCCTTGCGTCGCAGCTGTTGCCGCCTCCCTCTTGCCATCAGGGTTGTCTCCAGCAGCAAATTTCGGGAACGATATGGCAATGGTAGAGAAAACGCAAGAGTTAGAATTCATAGCGTTTGACTGCGTGAAGAGTGTGCTTAGATATGATGGGTGCTCACGTGCCGCTGCCACAGATAGCTCCGCCCCCTTTGGCTACCGATTCTGATGAGGCGGAGTTCGTCGAACGTCATGCTCCACCCCTCTCAAGACAGCAATGTCTCTGCCTTTAGCGTCAAAATCCGACGCCGTTGTTCTTACTTAATTCTCCACCCTGGTTGTTGAATTCACCGTAGCTAGCTACTCCTACGCTAGATGCTATATCAATGATGTTATCTCTTGCACCCTCTCCGGGCACCGCCACAGCTGGGCCGACCCAACAGTTAATCAGTTATATGTGGGCACCAATGTGCCGCCCTGGTCCTCTACATCCGTTTCACTGCTGAATCAGTCGCTGCCAGCTGAGTTTCTCTGCTAGACTGGTGGTGCTATCTCTCCCTCTGCCACCATGCTTTGTCGTTTACCATTAGTTACGTTGTCGCCGCCATTTACATTTCCAACTAAAATTTAGCTAGCTAAAATGTAACGACTTCTTTTAGCTAGATAAATTTTAGCCAACTAAATTTTAGATGGGGATGTTTGGATCCCCTAACTAAATTATAGTTTATTGACTATATCACCCTCCCAGGCGCGCAAGAGGAGATGAAGTTTGCGATGGTAGTGAGTGTAATTTCATCAAACCATGAAAGGGTATTTCGGTCAACGGTTTTAGCTGTGTTTAGCTACTCTCAACCGGAAAATGGCCTTTCATATTAGCTAGTAGAAGTTTAGCTGAATTTTAGCTGGGGTGTCTGGATCCATCTCAACTAAATTTAGGCTAAAATTTATTTAGTGGATCCAAACGGGGCCCATAACTTAGGCCCTGTTTGGCATAGCTCTTGCTCTACAAAGATCAGCTCCACTCCCAGACTCCAGCTGGAGCAAGCTCTACATGGAGCAAGAGCTGACTGAAAGAGGTGTTTGGCTAACAAGCTGCTCCAAACTCCAGAAATGGAGATTTTGAGGGTACATTGCCATTTTTACCCCCACTCGTGGGTCCCACATGTCATCCACCCTAACATCTGTTTTTTACCCTCTCCATCCTTGCACAGGGGGCGACGGCGAGCAGGGCACGACACGGCGCCGCCGGCGGGGAGGACAGGGGGCGGCGGCGGAGCTGGGCACGGTAGGGAGGGCGGGGAAGGCAGGGCGCGGCGGCGACTGGGCAGGCAGGGCGCGGCGGCGGGTAAGGCAGGGCGCGGCGGCGGCGGGGAAGGCAGGGCGCGACGGCGAGGAAGGCAGGGGGCAGCGACGACTGGGCAGGGCGCGGCGGCGGCAGGGCAGGGCGCGGCGGCGGCAGGGAAGGCAGGTGGCGGCAGCGACTGGGCAGGGCGCGGCGGCGGCGGGGAAGGCAGGGCGCGGCGGCGGCGGGGAAGGCAGGGGGCGGCGGCGATGGCGTGACGGCGAGGAAGGCAGGGGGCGACGGCGACTGGGCAAGGCGCGGCGGCGGGGAAGGCAGGGGGTGGCGGCGACTGGGCAGGCGCCGGCGGCGGGGGAGGCAGGGGGCGTCGGGCTGTGTCGATGGGGAGGAAGGAGGAAGCGGATAAGGTAAAGAGGGGTCGGAGGGGGAGGATGAGAAAAAGAATAAACCGTTTTTTTGTGTAACCAGTGGCAATGGTGGGTAATTACCCTCAAACTCCACGACCAGGTTCATATTTGGAGTTTCTGGAGTTCCAAAAGAGGTACTCCACCAAAATGAATTAGATCTCCCTGAACTCCATGGAGTTAGGCTGCTCTTGGAGTTGGTGGAGTTGAGGTGTTTGGATAGAAAAGTGGATGAAGTTGGTGGAGTTTTCTCTGAAGCTATGCCAAACAGGGCCTTAGACTTAGAAATTTGAAGTCTCGTTCCCCGTACCATACGGATAAGTGAAATTCCAAACGTGACCTACTGCGCCTCCCGTCTTGCGTGCGTGGTGATGTAAACGACGGTAGCTCCACCTCCACGTCATCAGTCCGGCTACGCGGCAACCTGGCTAATACAACACCACACCATCGAGCCCAACAAAACCAAAACCCCTCGACCCCGAACCGCCGAAAGCCGCACGAGAGCGCACCAACAAAGGGGAGGACGAAAGCGAAACTCCAGGAGGCGCCATCGGATCCTCCAAAACCCTAACCCTAGGAGCTTCCCCCATCCTCGGCGGGGGCGATGGCGATGGACGCGGAGCGGCGGCAGGCGGAGCTGATCGGCCAGTTCTCGGCGCAGGCGGCGGCGCTGTCGTCGGCGCCGCAGCTTGCCGCGCTGGTGCTCGAGGCGACCTCCCACCCAGCCCTCTTCGCCTTCTCCGAGCTCCTCGCCCTCCCGGCACTCTCCAAGGTATGCCACCCCGCCTTCGGCCTCCTACCTTCCCCTGGTACTCGCCGCCGGGCAAGGGTTAGGGTTTAATATTTTTTCCCGCGGCGATTGGGTGGCGTGCGGCTCGATCTGACACTGGTGTGTGGGCTGGTTGTCTCGTTTGTTTGGTGGCGCAGCTCGCTGGCACGCAGTACGCGTCTTCGCTGGACGTGCTCAGGCTCTTCGCCTACGGCACCTTGAAGGACTACAAGAGTAAGATCGCGGACCACGCCTTTGCAATTCTTACATTGCTTTGTCCTTTGTGTTCCTTGCTGTGCGTCTGTGGGCTTCCCGTAGTGCCCTGTTTGCTCTATTGTGTTCCTTATTGTTCGCTAATATATCTTTCTGTAATTGTAGGTAATTCTGGATCCCTTCCTGCGTTGTTGCCGGATCAAGTCCGGAAGCTAAAGCAACTCAGTGTGCTAACTCTGGCGGAGTCAACTAAGGTGCAAATTCTGACTAACCCTATCTAATATTTCAAGCAATCATCAATAGCATCTCTTTCTGTGGACACTAAATTATGCTTATTTGTGGGCTTGTGGCTGATTACTCGCAAGCATTTGAATGGTAGTTAGTAATTACCCATCTGGCATCTTTGTTATGTATGGTTTCTTAATTCTCTTCCTTGTTCTTCAAACCAACTCTGAAGAGGAGGGGGAGGGGGGGGGGGGGGTTGATTTGTGTTTTTCTTTGGTAAAGTAGATAACCAATGGCTGAAGGTCTTACCTTATATTGTGTTTACTGAATGTAGTCTTATGAAATGCACAGACCTTTTTTTGTTTATTTTTATGCTTACCTTTACATTGGAAGAAACATTCTTGTAGCATCTATTTTACCCTCTGCTCTATGCTATGTTTTTTCCGTATGAATTCTAAAGTACTTCCTGTTTTCCATGCAATTTATTCTTCAGATACTACCGTATGATCAGCTCATGCAAGAGTTGGATGTTTCCAACGTAAGAGAACTCGAAGACTTCCTCATCAATGAATGCATGTACTCTGTGAGTCCTCACATCCTCTTCAACTTGGACACTTCAAATGTCTATAATTTTTAAATTGAACCATTCGAGTGAGACTCATAAATGTGTTATTTGAGAAGTTATTGCTTACCACTGATATGTTCTATCCTTCTGTGTGGATTGCTGGTGGAATTTTCTTCTTTCCAGTGTTTTTTCTGTGGTCTTCAATATGACATAGTGTCAGCTTCAGTATTTTTGGCATCAAATTCATAATATTCTTCATGTTTATTTTAGGGTATTGTTAGAGGCAAGCTGGATCAGTTGAGAAGGTGCTTTGAGGTAAGATGCTTGCAATCTGTATCTGCAGCATCATTTTTAATGCTATATTTATATGTTTATTAGTGACCACCTTTTTATTTCATTTTCCTTTGCATTAATTTCAGGTACAATTTGCAGCTGGAAGGGATCTGACACCTGATCAGCTGAACAACATGATAGACACCTTGTCTGACTGGTTTGTATGCTTATTTTTTTAAAAATGTTTCTACTTTAATTTTCAGAAAATGTGAATGCTTGTTTAAGAAATGTTTCTACTTTAATTTCCAGGAAATGTGAATGCTTGTTTATAGTTGCCCATTTAATTTTATTTTCATATATTTTCTAAGTTTATTGTGCTTCCTTTATCATGGGCACGTTTCTCGTGGATGGGTGGCTTGTTTTCTGTCACATTTATTATTCTATTGGTTCTTTGCTCTACTCTTCTTGGCGTCTTATGAGATACTGACCTACATACATTAGTAAGTTATATGTGATTCTTAAGTTATATGACCTATAGTGTCGCCTCCGGAAAAGATTTTGAGTTCTGTATGGCTTTTTTTTCTCCTCACTCGGACCAATCCGCCTAGTCGACTTCTTGTATTTTTTGTGAGTTGTGTATCGACTCCAATAATACTATTGTCAAGTACCTTTAGATATTACTCTCGCCAGACTTGAACTTAACGAAAAAAGGAAAGGTTCATAACAAACTAAAAATCAAGGATTCAAGATACTGTGTGTTATGCAATTCTTGAAGCTTTCAACTGTATAGAGTTTGTTGTTCTTCTGTTAGCATCAATTTGTTAAATTGGTAATGGTAACAGATGGTATCAACTTCCGTTCTCTGTCTAAGCCAATATGGTCAATATGATGATATGGTTTTGGCACATCATTAGCAATCAATATGTTATGTCTGCTCGTGTTACTTCATTCCTTGTGCGCATTATTAGGTCAAACTGAAGAAAAGTATATAGTTGCTTGTTAAAACTTCTCATGAATGTGTTCACGTCCAGGTTGGGAACATCAGATAACCTGTTGCATCAAATTCAGGAGAAAATAAAGTGGGCTGACACAATGAGTGAGGTGAACAAGAAGCACCAGAAAGAATTTGAAGACAGAGTGGAAGAAGCCAAAAAATCAATCAAGGTGAGCTGGACTAATTATTTCATTTTTTTGTTAAATATAAATTGAATAAAGGGGGGATAAATTTGCTTCTTGTAACGATGTTATGCTTTGTTAACCTCATTTCCCTATCTACTTCCATTCACTTGACTTTTCTCCGTTTAAATTTTTATTATTATATTTCTTGAGTGTTGTAATGGCAACTACTTTATTAAATAGTGTTGCCGAACCATGTTTCTTACTTGATGGCAGAAGTTGAAAAATTTAAGCAGGCAGACATCGACTTACGGGGGCATGACGACTTTCTCTCTGAATCTGGAGGAATAATGGATTTTGAAGAGGACCGCATCCGACCAAAAAGGTAATAACCAAAGACCACTCTGCGATTGTTGCACAGTTCTAAATTATTCTGCTAATATTTGGAGATATTGTTTGCCTTTCAAAATAGTGTGCTTATGGACTAGTAATTGGCAGCTAATGTAGATCTATGTGGCTTTAATTAATATTTAGTACTGGACAAGCCGTCGTGAAACTTTCCTGCAAATGTTTACTTCTTTATGAGCTACACTTGTATTATTGTCCAACTATACAGTAATAATTTGATATGCTGATATTGCAGGAGGCGACAACCACCGGCGTAGTTTCAATGAATTCCTTACCCCTCATTCCCTGCATGAATTGCTGATGCCTTGATTGAGACTTTTTGACGCCAGAGTTGAAGAAACTTTGTACATCAATTATGGTGTGCCTCCATTGAAGCGAGTCTAAATTTTTGCATTCTGGTCGGAAGTGCTCGTTTTTTTGGTAGAGATGTACAAAGTCGTCACTCTTAACGTTGGGTTTCTTAGTAGTTAATGGCACATGGCTGAATTAGCGCTGTTATATCTACTTGATCCGGGTGGAATGAATCATGCACAACCGAACGGGCCCTAAGGTGGCTCGGTTCAAGTTATCCCTCAGTTTTATTCCGGCCTGCTTGTGAATTTGTGATGTTGGTCATTCACTGAGTTTGGGATCGTGGCTTATCAGGTTCCTGTTGAGATTTCTCGCCTTTCAGGTGGTTTCCACAGGAGATTCGTTAGTTTTTTCTGCTGGTGATTGTCACTGGCAGTGAAACGTCCAGATTGCACAGCCCATCCTACGCCGATTGTGGCTTTCGATTTGTGCGAACTAAGGTGGTATGTTCAAATAAAACTTTGACATTCGCCCATTTATACAAACAACGTGGCAGTAGTTCTAGCCAATGTAGCGCGATTTACTAACCGTTCTCGGCATTGTGCGGGCAGCACTGTTCAACGGCTAAGAATCACGTGCTTGGCATGAGTATACAAATGAATGAATAATCAATCTCAAAACTGTGGGAAAAAAGAAACTGCTTTTGGCACTGACCGAAGGCATGGCTAATTGGCTATAGTTAGGATAAAGGCAGATTTATTTCTAACTTGCTGAATGCTACATCGTTTACTCTGCAAAAGGGATCGTTTGGATAATAAATTGACTGCAAAAGGGAATGTCTTTGGATAATAGCAGCCGTACAGGAACAAAGCACAATTTTGAAGAGCTGTGTTGCAAGGAACAAAGCACAATTTTGAAGATAGTGTTGCAAAGAACAAAGCACAATTTTGAAGGGCATGCCATTTCATTTGTCTAACAACAGAAGAACATGTCCCAAGTTCTGCTAAAGAGTTAGGGCCATTCACTAAGGAACCAATAGCAGGTTACACAGCTATACAACACCACAAGGCATGCATCAGAAACAGCGACAGTGTGATAAAAAAAAGGAAATGCAAATTTCAAAGGGGAGGCAAGTGACAGACCCACTCAGGTGAGACATTCACATGCAGATTTTTGGTGCTTAGATAGGGGTAGTACAAGCGTCCAGCTCCTACTCTAATAGTCTAATCATAAGCTGATTGCCTGATTTTAGCATGATTCAACTTGCACTAGCCATGGATATTCTCTTTGCTGCCCAGGAGCCTCCGCAAAGTGAGGAATATACAACCTTCATTTCAATTCGAGAAAACACCATATTTGCAACCCTACTGTATGGAGAGCGGAAAGAAACAAATCCATCAAATGAGTTTATATTCTGTTGAAACATAGTTAATCTGGATGAAAAGAAACAACTGTGGCTCACACCATAGATACTGTACTGCATAAGATGAGCCACTCATTTGGTCAAAAACATTTTTATACATCACAAATCCAACAGAATCAACTATAAATATGCAAGTCTTGCCTTGCTAGGAAATAAGAAAGTCTTTCCTGAAACATGAGATCTTATGTTAAGGGCACATTAATGCTAAGCTTAGTGTCAGTGTGACAGAGAACAAGCTAGGACTTTTCACAAGATTTGAAGACTATGTATCTGAAGAAAACAAAGATGAGTCGAGACATTAGTTCCAGAGCTGCGATCTCACTTTGTGCTATTTGTTTCCCATGTGATCAGCAATCATTTTCTCCTTGGTATTAATCCGTAACTGGACACTTCCAACCTGGCTCATTTGACTTTCATAGTACTTTTTCCTCTTCAAGCACTGCATTGCTGCTTGTTTGTTTCCTGACTTTGTGAACTCCTTGGCCCGTTCCATCTCTTGAGAAATCTTCTTTTGTAAGACTGCCTCTTTTGCGACGAAGACATCACGAGCCTGCAGAGAGCATACTATAAGTAATCAATACAGAACGAGAAATGAAACACATCAATCAGATCAGATCACACTCGTTTAATTTAGTTCAGAAGCACAAACACGAATGAAATGAAAAGGGCCTTCAGCCTTGTAAGCACAAGTGCAGGACATGCAGTACAGAAGGCGATTATGCTAATTATAGTACTTATAAATGGTGGAAAACATTTCAGAAGAAAACCTGCCCCAGTAATTGTAAGAAATCCTAATAGCCATATGGTGGATGCCTCAATGGCAAATAAAAATGTTTGTACTCTTTCCTCATACCTGTTACCTGAACACAGAACTATGTAAACTCATATTCTGGAAATTCAGTGCATCAGCTACGGTCTAAAATTACAATTGTCACTACAACCAAAACTGATTAAAAAGATGATTTTTGGTGACCCTATATCTTGAAAGGGGTCGAAATGATTTTGTATGAACCTCAATAGTCAATCCTAATTTAACCATGGCAACCTAGAGCTAACAAGCATCGCAGCTGTCTACTTGAATGGAAATGGATACAAGGGAACAGCAGGAAAATCCACACATTGATCCAGCAGGAGAAAAAGAGAGAACTGGACAAGATCCACATACGTACACATTGGCACACTGCACAGCCTTTGTAGCTGCTCTACTCTAGTACTCAGCATGCACTTAAAGTGACAACACACGTTGTCGGGTTCACCTGATTTGCAAATCTAGGCCTTGTTCAATTCCTGCATAGGGACCAAAACAAGGCCAACAGCACCGAGACGCGTTTTGCTTCGTCGCGCACGATTGATCTATGTAAGAAAATGGCTTTACCCCTAAACTCTCATATGGCGAAACGGAAAACAAAATATCTTTCTTGCTCTGCCTCTTTGAAATTTGATGGCGGAACACAGATTTTGGGGGGCGAGAGGTAGACCTGCTTGAGCTGGTCGGTGGCGGAGCTTTTGTCGCGGCAGCCGCGGAGGATCCAGGAGAACATGGCCGCGGCGGCGGGTCCACCCTGGCAACGACGGCGGCAGCGGCTACTGGTGGTCAGTGCAGTGGGGAGGGAGACAGGAGAGCGGCGCAGAACGAACGGCAACGGCCGGGACGGAGAGAGAAAGGGGCAGAAATGGAAAGCCGAGATGCCGCGGGGAAGAGACGAGATGAGAAAGAAGGGAGGGGCCTCTGGGCTTTGGTGGCTGCAGAAGTGGACCGGGCCGCTTTTGTGTGTGGGCCTTCGAGCGTCCATTTTGTTAACATTTCCTTTTTCTATTCAGCTTTCGCTTTCTGGCGCTATGGATCTAGAAATTTCCTCGTATAAAAATAATAAAAGAGGAATCATGCTAATGGCAACAGGAAGATGAAAAAAGGGCAATCTATGGCCCTCGTGCGTGCAAAAATTTCGCCCTATGCGAGACACTCATGCTTATCAGGAACACGACGCAAGCTCTTGCTAGTTTAAAAATTCACGTGCTATCGCGTTGACATGAGGGGGAACAAAACGATGGTGCATCCGATAAACTGCAGCATATTTAATCTGAGTAATCGCGCAAGAAACCCATGGAAGAAACGCGACCGGTCGATGATGATACTAGTGGTCGGAACTCGGAAGTCGCAAGACGAGTTCACTTCGAGGAAAAAGTTGAAATAAAAGAAGCAAGACGAGTCCGGCCGGCGTACGCACCTGCCTGATCTGCCGGGCGGCGGAGGCGAGCCCGGCGGAGGAGGACGAGGAGGCCGTCGCTGATGCCGCCTGGCGATTCGTGCGCGGGACGACGACGACGGAGTCCGCCGTGCAGCCGCAGAGCCACGGGAGCGACGACGACGGCCGCGAGCAGGAGGCGGAGCCGGCCACCATGACGTAGTACTACCTCCCTTGCCGCGCGCGCGCGTTTTGTCCACCGGCCTTCACAGAAGAACCAAGGAGAGCTGGCGCGCGTCTCTAATATATTTCCCAGGAGGAGCACAACTTCCTTTTTGTATATATGCACTCTTTATTTAAAATGGTTTCCTATAATATACTGTACTGTATAATACTACCCATGAGAGTATGAGACAGGTGATTTTAGCCTTTAGGCCTATGTTCCTTCCTCTTTGGCATATTGGTAACCTTGTATTACAAATTGCCAACAACGTCTGCATCTGACGAGCTACAAACGAATAAATTAAGTGCCTCAGAATGGTAGGATTCTAATCTACGGCAGCTTATGAGCATGATGGGCAGCTCAATTTAACATTTTGTATATATGGATAGCAGATGTCATCCATCAAACAGATGATCGCAAAAGAAGCAGTCAAATGCCCGGACGCATATCATCATCACAAAATACAACGAATCCACGTCGTCGCCGTCATACATATATTACACTCCCATAAACAAGTTAAGAACGTTGCAAACCTGTACTACGATCGAAGTAACAAAATTACTCTAGGCTGCTACTCCAACACAACATTAACCCGGACCGGCCACCGCCGGCTTCGTGTACCTGGAGATAGTGCTAGGGCGATACGTGACGCTCACATCCCGTCCGCTCTCAGTGCCAAACTCCGCCACTCCCAGCAACTCGCTGTTCCTCGTGTCGATGGCGAGAGCCCACGCCTTGGGGAGGAAGAGCTTCGTCCTGGCCATCAGGTACAGGACGTCCTCGTCGCCGTCCTGATGGAGCAGGTCGTAGAGCAGGATGCCGCTCCAGAGATCGACCCAGCCGACGGTGCCGGCGTCGCCGCCGAGCGTGATCACGGTGGTGGTTGAGCCGGCCGGCGTCGACGGGGATCTTCACCGGGAACGGCGCCCTCCGTGGCTCGTCCAGCCACACCGACTTGGAGGCCCACGTCCCGGCCTCGGAGTCGAACCGGCCAAGTGTGTACTCTTTCATAGTGGAACTGGCGAGGACCAGCGCAGCGACGGTGAAGTGATCCCCGCCGCGGGGGAGGACGCCGGCATCAACGTCGAGGAAGACGTTGTTGGGGCTCGGATTTGGGATGCGAGTGAGCGACGGGGGTTTGGCGCCGCCGCCGGCACCGGCACGGTAGACGAAGTAGTCGCGGTCCTTGTAGAAGGCGCAGCTCGGCGGAGGACCGGCGGCGACGGGGACGGAGGAGATGAGGAAATCGTCTGAACGGAACTGTTGGGTAACGATCAAGTGTCGGTTATGGAAGCAGCGGCGGAATCAACCGGACAAAGACTTTGTGGACGCAAACACGGACCGCGACGTGTAGACGGGGGGCGGAGTCGAACGGAACTCGGATATGCTTGCGGCCGGGCTCGGGGCCTCGCTCGTTGGTCACTGACACCTCCAGGTGGGACCTCAGCTGCGGCTCCCTACCCCACCGCACTCACAGGCGCGAGGGCGCACCGCACCGCGGCGCGTGGCCAGCGCACAGAATCCACGTAGTACAGGCGTACAGCTCACGATCCCCAACCTCTAAAAAATTACAAATAAACGAATAAATTTCGCGAGCCCTCTTCCTCTCGCCCCCTTTCTTCTCCCGAAGCGGTTCCTCCCTCCTCTCGCCGCCGCCGCCGCCGCCGACGCCGTATCCTGTTTCCTTGCCGATGGCTTCCGCCCAGGTAATTCGTCTGCCCTTTGCTCCGGTTCAGATTGATTGTGGCCCTGGCCACGGCCTAGGGTTTGGTATCTGACGCATTTTTTTTTGTCTGTTTGATCGATTGATCCGGGTGAAGTTCGGTGGTGTCGCGCAGGTGGAGAATCGAGGCGCGCTGTCCAAGAGGTTGCGCAACGACGGTGAGATTCTCGGGGAACTCCTTTTGCTCTGATCTGTTTCCGCTCGCTGCTACGCCCTTGGTTAGGTTAGGGTTTCGTCGAGCTGGGAATTGGAGATCTTCTCGTGCTCGGTTTGGTTGGTTTTAGGTCGGAGGATTAGGAATTGGTTAATCGCGAGGCGTTCTTCGTATAATTCAACGCAATACAAGGGGCTCAGATCGATGCAATGCGAGAGAATGGGTTGATCCTCTCTGGGTATGCAATACGCTAGGCAATATCTGTGTTCTGGTCAACAATTAGTTGATCCCATCTTTTCACAGAGCCTCATGAGAATTAATTGCATTTGTTTAAGGGGATATATGGTTGTACCGTAATTTTTCTAAGAAATTTAGTTCTGAATAGTCCCTTGTGGATTGCACACATCTGGTTAATGTTATAGCTGTGTAAATTAGTTTCTATAGTTTGAAAGGTTGTCACCTGAAAAATGAGTATACTGCCATGTCATATAATGAATTGTCGACATAGTTAACATGTAGTGGTTGCTGTCACTGCACAATGTTCATGCACTTGAGTCTTGGTGGTTACTGTCTATTTGTGTATCATTACTGTCTTCTTTTGCTGCCCCTTTGGGAAAGGAAACTAATTACACTGTCTTGTTTTACTTGAGTCTTGGTGGTTACAAAGAGGTTCTACTATTTTCAGTGTCTGTAAGGGAGGGGGACTGGAATTGTCCTCAGTGTGGTAATGTCAACTTCAGTTTTAGAAATGTTTGCAACCGTGGAGCCTGCGGTGCACCCCGTCCATCACCGAGTCCAAGTCCAGTAAGTTGTCATAGATTTTTCTTCCCAAGTAATGTCATTAATGATCTGTAGTGTAGTGTCTAAGGGAAGTCAAACACTTGAGGGTCAGAGCTTTGTTTGGTCGTTTCACCCCTTTTCTTTTTCATCCTGAGAAATCATGTGCGTATGAGAAAATTTTCATTCACAGTTTCAAGAAATCTGCTGCTATGTATGATATATGAGCAACTGCCGCCATCTACTTGTCGATAAATTGTGATACACGCTTATGGCGTTGATTGATTAAAATTTGATGTGTTCTATATGACAGCCACACGAAGGGGCATATGTTTATGCCTCATGTCTGGATTATCAACTGTTTGAAGCATTTTTACTAACTTCTGTTTGTTATACAGAGAATGATGCCAGCACCTCCTGCTCCCGGATATGATCGGTCACCTCTATTTTACGGAGGTGGTGGTGGTGCCCCATCTCCAATTCCACTTGGATCTGGTAGCTATGGTGCTCCATATCCACACCTTGGGATGCGATATGGTTATGGTCCACCAGTAGGAGCTCCTGGTTCATATGGACTTTTTTCTTCGTATGGTCAACCTGGGCCAATGGGTGGTTTGTGTTTCTCCACAGTTGATAATTGCAGTTATTCAATAGTTACTTGATTGGCTTATGATTTTTGTTGGTAATGTCGCAGGCATGGGATACGGTCCTGGACCTGAGCTAGGCCGATATAGCTATGGGTTTAGAGGATCTCCAATGCCGGTTTGTCTTCAATATGACCCTAAACTTGTTATGCCTAAATTAACATCTTTTTCTTGGACATACGATCATGTTTTATATATCTGTAATAGGTTTCTAACCCATGGTCTGGTGGAGCATTAGTGGAGAACAATGACAGCATTGCTTCACGAAAGCGCCGTGGAGGTAAGCAATAATCTCCTTTGCTTTGTTCAGCCTTTTTATTTGTGGTAGAACTGTTCTGTAATATTTCATTGATATTTAAATTGCTGCAGTGCAGTGCACTTTCCCTCTTTGTCCTTGGCATAACAACATGGTTTCTGTCCCATTTTTCTTTTGATTTCAAAGCTGTTTCTTATAAGTGTTCTCATCTGTAGGCCCTGATGGACTATCTGAGGGTGACTGGACCTGCCCCAAATGTGACAATGTTAACTTTTCCTTCAGAACCAGCTTGCAACATGAAGAAATGTGGAGCGCCGAGGCCAACAACTCCTGTAAGCATTATCATGACTATGGTCAATACAACAATAACACTTTTATTTCCTAGAACTGCATTTCGACGTGTTCATAAATGTTCTAACTGTAGTATTTTAATGTGGCAAAGTATAAATAATTTCTGCAAACAATCATGAACTAAAAGTGTCTCGTAAGAAAGGTTGGTGCTTTTTTGTTTAACCACTGCAGATTAGCAAGAAGTTTGAGAAAAAAATGTTTTGTGGAGAATTAACTGTTCCATTTTTGTAGGGAGCTAACACGAGTGTACCTCGCAAGGACAAGGATGCTCCTGAAGGAAGCTGGACATGCCCTGAGTGCAACAACCTGAACTACCCGTTCCGCACGGTGTGCAACAGGAAAGGATGCTCGTATAGCAAGCCGGCCCCAACCAACAACTGAACAACCCATGGGTCTGTCGAAATATTGTTGTACTAGATTGTATCCAACATTAGTCGTGTAAACTGTGTTTCCTGTACCGCATGGAGAGAGGTTCAATTCGTAATGTTTGATGTTACGTACACTTTTTAAATGAAAACATAGAAAGAACATTATACTGTGCGTTATCATTTGCGGCTATAGTAGCTCCTAAATCTTGCAGTTTATTCGGAAGTTTTGACCGTGTTTTCATCATATCGTAAACAGACGCGAAACGCTTTCATTATCTCGCAGCTTTTCTTATATGATGATGTGATGTGGCAGTGCTCGGTGCTCCTGCTTTTAACATGTAAAAAACAGATGCGGAAACGCTTCTCATACAAAAGCGTACGACCACGGAAAAAAGTGACTCGTCAGCTGAATGTAGCATTTCGACAAACTATCACTAAATATATAGCGTGTCCTCTTCTAACAGAACAGATAAACTTTACAAGGGTTGTCCTAACCTAACCATGGAAAATAGGGCCTGAAGCTAACCGCAGCTAGAGAGCCCCCTAACTATATCACCCGTATATATATATGTTCCATATAGTGAATCCTACAATAGAGTTGTAGCAATGGAATAAATAGAATCTTCGCCGACTATGCACGGGGTCATCAGATGCCGACGCATTTGGCCCACCTGAACCAGCACGAGATCTTCTCGGGCAGCCGGTAGGGTTCCAAGGTCGCAGGATCCACCTCCAGTGACTTTGGGTCTGACCAGATGTACACCCCCCGTTCTTGCCTGCTGCCGGGCACCGTGTTGTCGAGGAGTAGCGCAACAAGGAGAGCCACCACAACGTTGATGGATAGGAGCGCGTTCACAGCGTAGTTCAGCTGCAGGACAATTTGGACAGTTAGAACAGTAATTCGACGTGAAGAAGTTCCACATGCATGCACGGAAACGTTGGAGAGAAAGGGAGAGCTTACCCCAGTGCTGGCAGTGTGGACTGGTCCGCTTGACGCTGCAGCGTATGGAAGAAGGTAGCTTGGCAGGATAAGAGTGGAGCTGGGTTCATACTGCTGGAAGTATGCCGGGATTGACAGGGAGATGAACAGGGTGAATCCGACTATTATCATGTTCCTGGAGCTTGCTGCTTGGGTGTATCGCAATGTAGATAAGCCGAGTGCGACAATTAGCGCCCAGGTGAAGCATAGAACTGATGCTGCCAAAGCCACTGGTATAGAAGCAAGGAGAGCTCCAATTTTTCCTGCAGCCAAGAAATTCAGATTAAAGAAGCCCACAAAAATAAATAAATCCTGACATAATATGTTCAAACCGAAATGCCGTATCATACCGAAGAATGAGAAGATGACCAACAAGGCTGCCCCAAGCTGCAAAGCCCTTCTGCTGCCCATTTTTGTCGTTTCAAGGGTGTGTATGTTCTCCGTTAATGTTGTCGATCCGGTACCTGTACCCCACACTCCAGCAATGAAGGTTGAAATCCCTTCAAGCCCAATCCCTCTGCTGACAACTCCCCGTGTTGGTGGACTCAAATTTACCAGCAGCGATGCAGCATGGTATGATGAAAGCTGCAAATGTGCCAATATGTCAATGCATGAGCATATAAGCATTATTCGACAGTTATTCAAGACTTCAAGAGTGGTTGTTCTGCCAATAGAAATTACTTACCGAATCAACTGAAGCAACCAGCGAAACTATTATCATGACGATACCCGTCTTGAAATGAAATGTAGGAGGGCCCCATTGGAATGGATAGGGAATCCTCACCCAGGCAGCAGTTTTCCATGCAGTAGAAACATCAGTGCGGCAGCGTCTCATGGTTTCCAAATGCCTTCTGCACGAATCCAATAGTATGTTTGAACTGGGTATATTTGAGGTGCAGCCTTTGAAGTTATATGCTCCGCCGGCAGTTAGGAAGAATGCATATGCCCATACAATTGCGACACTCAGGGGCACCTGCCAATACAGATTCCCAGTGCAGTCAGAACACAACCAAGTACCAAATAAATGGTAATGATGAATCTACAGGGAGAGGATTAGAAAAGTACCGCATAGACAAGGAAGATTCGGTTGCCAAACAGGGATATTTTTCTCATGTACTGACATAGATAAATAAATTAATCAGTAAGATATGGAGCACTACAAGTTTAAGAAAAAGAACACACACAGTCTCAAACAAGCATTAAACAATATGAAGCAAGGAAAATAAAATGGTAAGACATGAACAAGTCTAGATCATATCAAACAGAAGTTACAAAAATATACCAGAGTGCACAGAAGAACCAATAGAATGAGGGGCAGACTGATTTCTACACAGCTGCCAGCCTGAGGGAAACCATAACTGAAAAACGCCAAACCCACTGCAGCAATAGTTGGTGCCACAACTACTGGATTTATTAACCTGTAAAGCCACAGTTACGCATTAAACATATTCTGTTTTTTGCGTGTGTGTGTTTGAGACTGTAAGTTGGGTGCCTGGGTTTCTACACATACCTCAGAAACAGTGACATAAGACCAGTGTATCCTAATATTATCTGGAATACTGAACCAACAAGTATAGCCCCCTGTAGTTCTCTCATTATGTGCTTGAATTTCTGCATATCACATAGACCATATTTAAATTAATAGACCCATTTGTCTTCAGAGAAGTGAAAATTTTGTTCATAACAATCTTCAGGCTAAATTTGTCAATTAGATGAATTAACCTAATGCTTAATGTTAAAGCACAGCTGAATGCAAAGCACAGACCATTTCACATCATTTGTCAGGCTTGCAAAATGACTCCAGATGCTACATAATCTCTTATACACGAGTAAGGAAACACATTGAGTGGGAATTGGAACCACATAAACATATCATTACATGTCATCTTGGCTGCTGTCAGAAGATCTGGTTGGTACAGATCAATGCTATCTTCACAATAGAATCAGGGTTGGTAGGGAGTAAAGATGGAAAAAAAATCGGTAAGCCTGAACACTAAACTGATGTCCTACTGGCTACTGCTAGGGGCACATGAAGTGAGCATTGCCCCAAAAATAGGATTATAAGAACAAGTTGACTTAGCCATCGGTTTGATAAATCAATGACACATCCGAAGGGAAGTACAAGATTTAACAGCTGAGTGTCAAAGAGATGTTTTGCTTGGAGTGTGACTTATCACAGTACATACACTTTTCTTTTGTTCACTTTATCATGTCAATTTGCTGAATTGAAATGCAATTTCTATTAACTTCTGCAGCCAGATATCACAGTATGCTAAGTTCCATAGTCTGTACTGTTGACTGAACAGCTGGTATATGAAAAGAATAGATACTTCCCTACCATCACCACTAATTTCTTGTTTGGAAGAGTGAGATTGCTCCAGGAATCCTCCTAACTCCTAAGGATTTGGATCCAATCCCGACTTTCCAAACGGCCAATATTTGGGATCCTAAACATGTTGGTATTTATGTCCCAGGATAAGATGAGCTTGACACAGCTACATTAGACATCCCATTTGAATCTCTCAGGAGTCCCACATGATGGAGGAAAAGTGCAGGTAAAGTAAAAGGAGCTGAGATTGAATCATACATTTTCACTAAGATCTCTGAACTCTTCAGAGTTCGCAATTACCAACGCTGGAGCCAAATATACAAATGAGCTTCCTTGAACCAGTGGAAGCCGAGAACCCAAAAAAGTATGAAGTATTGTAGTAAGACCAGATACTAATAACATGGTGGAAATGACTGTTGCAGTGTCCTCCTGCCACATTGAAGGGATGTATTATTTGAAGGTGGCTTCGATGCAAATAAAAGCAATTAAGAAAGGAAAGAAAGAGGCATACATACATCAGATCCACCCATTGTTGGTACCAGTATCAGAGGAACAAAAACAAGTGAACCAGCTATTGACAGGTAATGTTGTATGCCATAAAATATAAGGGGCGCTGCACTTGAAAAAGAAAATTATATCAAGAGTTATCCCAGCAGTGATTGACATCAAAGTTCACCAAACACTGAAAGAATCACAGGTCAAATATGTTGTTCTCACTTAGTCAATAAATAACAGAAACCTTCATGCCAATCTCTTTTTTCCCCTCCAAAAATGGGATAATTAGTTCATTACAAAGAACTGATTCTTTTAACTACTGAAATGAAGACTGAAGGATATATAAACTGGTTAATTAACAAAGAATCTAGTGATATTCTGTTTCATCCTTAGCCAAAATAAAATGGCGTGAAATCGTCAGCAAATGTAACATGACTTTAAACCCAAGATCAGGCAGGGATGAAATGAGACAGCTAAAAGGACTCTGCATCTCCAGCTTTAGTTGTTTTATTTCCTATTAGGACTCAAAAGATGGCAAATTATGCTATGGAAATATGAAATATAAATCCATATTAGTATCTCTATCACCAAGATGGAAGATTGTTTGCTAGACTTGATATCTCGGCAGCATCACCAGATCAATAATGTCGCTGGTCTGCTTCCAATGTTTCAAGATAACTACAGCCATTTCAAGAATTCAAGTAGCATCAGCCTATCAGGTAAATACAGCAACTAGGCATATGTGGTAGAACATCATGACATAATCAAGAAAATTGGTCAAGTTTTTTTTTTGTAAATAAAATATTTAAGTTACATGTTGCACACCAAAGCAGAAATGCACGGCCAAAGTTAGTGATTTTCCAACTTTCCTATACTAAGAAATACTTTTCACCTATTATTGCTTCAGAAATTACCACTTCAGTCCATTTGCACTACACAACTTGTTCCACTTTTCAGTCTTTTATTTTGTATTGCAGTTCTCCACAAAGAAAATATAATGGAAACCAGCTACATTGACCATTACTTGACCAACGAAACTGACATGGACGAGTAGCAAATATTTGGACATGAATTGGAGTAAGTATGATTGTAGGGTCACTATCACTACCAGGAGGACTATAAATTACTCAGAGAACATCACTGTCATCAGACTCACGCAAAATGCAGGTTGCAATTCACCATTATATTAGTGTATCCCTATGGAAATGGATCAATACAAAGTTGAGACCAGCGAACTCACCCCACCCAGGATTCTCAGTGATGCCGCATCGTAGTCCCGACGACCCGTGCAGCGGCGCCGTCTCGGCCGCGGCGGCATCCACAGCTCCCTCCTCCTCCTCGTTCGCCCACTGCTCCTGGTAGTACGCAGCTAGCTCGGCATCCCTCTCCTCCTCCTCCTTCTTCCTCCTAGCCTCAGCTTCATCCGCCTTCCGCTTGGCTTCAGCTTCCTCAGCCTTTTTCCGCGCCTCGGCGTCCGCGAGCGCGCCGTTCCCATTCCGGCCCGCATTGGCCGGCGCCTGATCCCTCTCGACGCCGCCGTTCCTCCTCATCGCGTCCCCGCGCCCACGACCACCTCCCCCTCCTCTCCTCCCCGCGTCCGGCTCCGGGTCCTCGCGGCCGAAGCCCGGCGGGATCTCGAGCTCGCCGCGGAGGTCGATGCGGCGGCGCGGTCGGCCCCCGTGCCCGCCACCGCGTCCGCGCCCGGGCGCGGCGGGCCCGCGCTCGAGGTCCAGCGGCGGCGCGGGATCGAGGTCGTCCTCCGTGTCCGGGTAGGGATCCCGCTGCCGCTCCGGCGGCCGGGCGCGGCGGCGGCGGGCGGCGGGAGGTGGCCGGGGGAGGCGGCGGCGGGGGCTGCGGCACGGCGTTGGAGGCGAGGGAGGAGTTGGACTCCCCCGAGAAGAAGGCGGAGGAGTGGAACCCCGTGCGGCGCGCCCAGGAGCGCAGCTCCCGCGGGTTGTGGTCCCGGTTGTTGCCCATGAACCGCGGCACCCGCTCGCCTTCCTCGCCTCCGTCTCCCCCCTCTCCCCCGCCCCCGCCACCACCGCGGCCGGTGGTCCGCCGCGAGCTCGGCATCGCCGCCGCCGCTCGAGGGAGCCGAGCGGAGGAGCTGAGCAGCGCAGTGGAGTAGTGTGGAAGCGAAGGGAGTGGTTACTGCCAGCGAGTACACAAGTGAGATGGGGAAGAGAGAGTCGAGAGAGAGGAGGTATCCCGTCGCTTTAAAAAGCGGCAGCCGTTGGGGAGAGAAAGGTAAAAGGTGAACGGTATACAAGTCACCGACTGGTGGACCCTACCCGTTCGTCATTCCCTGGGCCCAGAGGCAGGCAGAGGTGGCGGTTGGTGCGGCGCGTGCGGGGGTTGAAAATTCTGGGTGGGTGCACGGCGTGGGGTGCCGTGTCGCGTACCCGCCGTGGCAGCCATGGGAGAAGCGAAGCGGAAAGCAGAGAGACGTTGCGGAGATCTCCAAGCAAGATAATATAACCCAAAAAATAAAAAATGTTGCAGGTGAAAGTAGGTTCTGCTAGCACTGATGACTGGCATAAGATTGGGAAGAATCAATTGACTTAGGTCCACTAATCACTGGCCTAAGATTAACTAACTGAGCTAACCGAATAGCAAAAGCGGCCACCCTACTAGCTGAAGTTTCAAAGAGAGCTTCATACAGAAAAGGAAGTTGGGAGGGAGATGCCACAACGTAAAATCCAGTTTGCGGAATAACCATTGATTTTTGAACTCCTGTTTTTTTTTTTTTTTACGATTCGACTTTTACAGTCTAAGATCAACTGCAATCCTTTTTAGAAAGAAAATGGCCTCTAGCTAAAGAAAACGTGACGTGATCAGAGACCCGATCGAGTGGTCGACGAAACATTTGCCTAGCGTCGTCACTGGTCAGTGATGGCTGTGATCGGCCACCGGATGCGGCGGCCATGTGGTCGCTGTCTGCACGTACGCTATCTGCGTCACCAGCCTGTCGGTTGGCCATGTCGCTGTTTGCTGCACCGATGGTTACCCATCGCATTCCTCCTATCTGCTCAGCTCAAGTGGCGCGAGCTGTATTGGTGCAACAGCACCTTATTTCTACTTGGTACGGTAGGTGTATTCATTGTGTACAGTCTACAATCTTTGGCTGGGGTTAAAAAACACATTTTGTTGGGGATGCTAGAAGTCTCTGCCCATTTTTTTTAACTCCATTTGCATACATGAGTGGAGAATATGGGAATGTAGAATCTTGTGGAAAGAATTGTTGATACATGGGAATATATTCGTGTAACTAGTGCTCGAGATAGATGTTACAATGCGTCGAAGCTATCCCCTCCTTTTTGGAGCGTTCATACACCATTAGTATCTTGCTGTATAGTGTATACTGTCCCCCTATCCGTTTCGCTGGGCTGAGCTAGAAAGTCTAAGAGAAGAATAATCTGCTAGGCTGGTTCAATAGTATTATGTGAAAAAAAATAATCCACTTAAAGATGGATAAACCAAGAGAACAGGACGTACACAGTTCCTCTCTTGACACGTGCCTCCTAATTAGTGGATGGTTTCTCAAAATCATTTTGCCGTAGGGACACCCTCTCTATCTGGATCACATATTAGTCAATTCAGAGTGAAAACGGATGGTTACTCTTTAAGGACAATGACTTTTCTTCGCAAAGACATACGAGTAGGCCCTTTCGCAAAAAAGAAAAAAGGATATACTCCCTCCAGTTTGGTAAAGGAAGTCGTTTTGGACAAGATTTGAGTCAAACATTGGGAATATAAATCATGAATAACTTTTAAGTCGTTGAGTTTGAAAATGTAAAAACTACATGAATAGATTTGTCTTGCAAAATACTTTCATAAAAGTACACATATGTTAGTTTTCAATAAATATCTTTATAAAAATAAGAAGTCAAAGTTGTACTTTGAAGACCGTGTCGCTGTCCTAAACGACTTTATTTGCCAAACTGGAGGGAGTACGAGGTAGGAAAAAAATAAAGATCTTGTAATTGTGCTGTGTGCTTGTAATCCAGAAGAGAGAGAGAGTTTGAATTAACGCAAGCATTTTGCTGTTTAGCAGCTTATGTTACCCCGATACTTCGACATGGTTCCCGTATCACGTATTCGATACGCGTATCCGTATCCTTCGATACTCCTGATAGGTTCGTAATACCTTTAGTTTTCCCAAAAAATGACATATTCGCGTATCCGTATCACGGCATACACGTATCCGTGGCGGTGCATAGTTTAGCAGGCCCGACGCGACGCTTTTGTCCCTCTTCCTGGCACATTGGGCCCCACCCGGATCGGAGCCCGTACAGCTGCGTCGTGCCGACGTGCGTGGGCTCGCCGACGGCGCGGGTCGCTACGGGACAAGCACCTTGTTCGCTTTTCACGCGCCCATGGTCCCTTTGGAAAGCGGCTCGCCCGGGACTCACCGGAGCCGCGCTGGATCTGATGCACGCTCATAGACTCTCGTGCATAGTTTAGCGCCTCACCGGAGCTACTGTGGCTGGCATACACCGTCCAAATGTACGTGCACCGGAGCACTTGGCACGTCCAAGATTAAGAAATGGACATCTCCGAAACAAAATGTTTCAGAAATGGAGTCCGGGAACTTGCATGAAATTCACAAGGGATGGCTCAGAAGCATAGGACAACTCAATAGTCAATTCAACAAACTTTTCCATTATTGCGAACGATAGGTAGTAACTTCAAGATGCGACTATAAAAACCGCCAGCAAACTCACTAGGATTGTTTTAGTGAAGAATGAGGAGCTGATATGTTGTGGGCAAAGGCAGGAGCAACTTCAACATCAAGGCATCACATATGCTAGCTTCTAAAAAGACACGCCAAATGCTCAAATGCTATCATCATGAGATTCAAGACAAAAATGAAGAGCTAGTACATTACCATTGTCAATTGTCACTAATCTTTACTGCAGTAACAATTGTTGGCTATACAATTATCCGGCAATTCGACCAGCAGCTGTTTTTCAAAACAAACTCGACCAGCAGCAATATTCTGACAGCAGCCGAAAAGGCTGGAAGATGATGCAATTCGTCCCAATTCTGCGGCCCGGTGGAGGCTAGATGATCAGATTATCAGCTGCACACAACATCAGAATAAAAGGCTATCGTCCTCCGCTGGCAGTCCTGCACCGCCAGGAGTTCGACGTCGAACACCTCGAACTGCTTCGCGCTGAAGAACGTGGATGGCCCAACCTGAACAGATGCAATGGAGATGTCAGCAACAGTGTATCATGATGGAAGCTAATAATGGGTAATGCTGTTTGTACTTTGTAATCTAGCACCAGGTAGGTCTCAACGATATAATCTGAGAGAAACTTCTCTCGGGGCCATTTTTGGTACTACTTCGTATTTATCAATCATTTCACTATCACATAAAAGCACAAATACGGATCAATCTGAAGTATTGACTCAGATACAGAGGAGACGAGTGCTTAATTAATTCACCATGTGCTAAGAGCTTACTTAACCAATCCTTTAGTTTAGGGATATTTTTTTGAAGTCAGATGGCCTAAACCATAAAAAATGTTTGTCAGCGCACCTGTACATTTTCCAAATAGGTCAGGCCGTCTAGGCGGGGAGAGTATTCTCGTTTTGATGACTGTAATCTCCTCTTATTGAGGCTGACATGGCACAATGGTCTGGGAAATTCCAAATTATTTGTTCTTTCAACCTTTTATTTTATTTTGCTGTAAAAATCTTTTTTTAACAAGTATCCTTTTGCTTATCCTTTCGGTAAGATCCTTTCCCTAATGTTTCAACATGGAAAAAGAAAAGGAACAGTAATACTACCAATAAAATGGACATTTATATTAGGAAAAGGGTAGAGACTATTAATGCAGTATAAAGTACATGGACAAAAGGACAAAGTAACTAAGGAAGTAAATAAGTTCAAGGCTGTTATGCAACACATCCCTGCAAACAAAGTCAGTAACTTACAGGAGGACCAAGCTCTGGAGGTATTATAATTCTTCTCTTACCACCTGGTTTCATGTCCCGTATGCCTTCTTCAAAACCTGAGGTATCAATGTCTATAATGAGTTATGGTCTGTGACAACCCCACATAGGACATAGGAACAAATCAACCAGAGAAATATTTTTAAATTGGCTTTACAAATGCAGCCCCAGAAAGCAAAGAATAGTGATAGTAGCATCAAAGGCTCAGTACCTAAAAAATAAAATAAAAGAAAAACTATCTAGCCAGTGAATACTTTCCTGGAACCAGTGTTCCATTCCCTAACCGAATTTTTGCAGGGGAACCTTGAATATAGGTGCTATCTATCCTGCGCCCTGCTTCATTGTAGCCCACGTAATGAAATATAATCTGCAGTTGAACTGAAGGAAGTCAGTATAAAAGAAAGTATGCTAGAAATATAAACTGAAAGAACTGCACCACATTATTAACATGTTTTGCAGCAATGTAAGATGATTTGTTCAGACCATGCTTAAGCATCACACTAGATATAACCAACTGGGCCGCCAAACATAACGAGTAACTAGTGATACAGTGAAAATGAACCAAAGTCTTTGGCATGCAGCCACACATCTTTAAATACATTATATCAATTCATAGAAAAATAAACAATTTTATTCATATCCAGAACACCAAGATTATGTTAATCTAGCACACATGAATAAATAGTAATTGAGCAGAAGAAAGTAAAAACGCTGCTTTGGAGGAGGAACCTGCTGACCATCCTTTGGAGAGTTGCCTGTACCAACTTTAATGTCCTCATACATTAGTCCAGAGTCCCGTGTTATGTAGTTGTCCGATGTCACTACTTTGACCTCAAAACCTGAAATGCATTCCGTTGCCCTATGGTTAATTTGTACAGTTCTATTAATTTTGAAGGTAGAAAGAAATGCTCCTTTTTTTCGGAAGTGCTCCCATTTGTTCTGCATAGAGCAGAGCTCCTCAATGAAGGTTATTCTCAGACATAACAGTGTATGAACGGAGCCACTAAAGGCATTGTATTACACTAGCATTCCTAGAAGTAAACATCAGGTGATACTTAAGAGAACGAAAAATAATACTATCATTAAGCTTCTAGGATCAAATTTCGCTTGAGCTGCTGCAACCAATTTGATTTGTACTTGCAAATTCCTTAGTTTTTGTCAAGAATGATGCACTTTCTAACAAAAATTATGTTGCACTATTATCCTATCATTTTGTTACAATATTCAGACAGCAAGATAGCACAATTGTAAACGACAGTGGTTCAGGTACTGTTTCCATGTTATTGTTTACGTCATTAGTAGCCAGAAAGATAAAACTAGGGAATATCAAAGGTTACACCACAAATTACAAGGGAAAAGTCCATTTTTGACCATCCAACTCTTGCCTCGGTTTGGTTTTGGCCATCGAACTCCAAAACCGGGTATCTTTAGCCATTCAACTATCAAAACCGTTCAAATTTGGCCATTGGGCTGTTTTGATGGGTGGTTTCAATTTTTTTAATTTACAATTTAGTCCTTATATCTTAAAATGATTATTACTTTTTGCTCGTACCTCTGATTTAGGTGATTCTTGCGGTCACACATTCATAACGGTGAGCTTTATATTTTAAAATGTTATTTATACTATATTATCACTATTTGTTATATTATTCTTATGTTGTTGTGTATAAACAATAATATAAGAAAAACAAAACAAACAATTACAAAATAATATGAACAACATTTTAAAAGATAAAGCTCATTGTTACGAACGCATGACCACTAGAATCACTTAAATCAGAGATACAAGAAAAAAATAGTGATCATTTTAAGATTCAAGGACTAAAATAGTAATCATTTTAAGATTCAAGGACAAAATAGTCCTTGGATCAGTTACTTGGAGGAAGCGCTAGCGACCCCCTTGGCAATTGGCGCCTGAAGAAGAAGTTCAAGCTGGGGGGAGTCTGAAAGTGCCTCCTAAGCAGTGGAAGCTATCTAATGCATGAAGTTCTTAGTCGTAGTGAAAAACTGGCTTAACGTTGTTTGGTTTTGGGTTCTCGTATGGTGGTTGTACTCCTGGGCACATTGGGGCCATGTGGCCAAAATGAGCTAAACACTGCTGTAACAAACATTTTGTTTGCCTTATTTCATCAAAATGGGGCAGGGCGTTTCTTGCCTGTTCCTCTAAAAAAAATAGTCCTTGGATCTTAAAATGATTATTTTTTTTTTCTCGTATCTCGGATTTAAGTGATTCTTGTGGTCATACGTTCGTAACGATGAGCTTTATCTTTTAAAATCATGGACATATTATTTCGTAAATGTTTGTTTTACTTTTCTCATATTGTTGTTTATACAAAACAACATAAGAATAATATAAGAAATAGTGATAAAATAGTATAAATAACATTTTAAAAGATAAAGCTCACCGTTATGAATGCGTGACCGCAAGAATCACCTAAATCAGAGGTACGAGCAAAAAGTAATGATCATTTTAAGATCTAAGGACTAAATTGTAAATTAAAAAAATTGAAACCACCCATCAAAACAGCTCGATGGCCAAATTTGAACGGTTTTGATAGTTGGATGGCTAAAGATACCCGGTTTTGGAGTTCGATGACCAAAACCAAACTGAGGCAAGAGTTGGATGGTCAAAAATGGACTTTTTCCAAATTACAAAATTATATAATCTTGGACAATATGATATTCCCCAAATTAGCAACAACCAATAGGTATGACAAAGAAGTTATACATCATTAAAAACTTTGTTGGTAGTGAAAAATTCGCTGCTCGATACTTTTAGTTTTCTTAGGATTACATCGATCCATCTAAAAAAATATATACTTACATCCAATCAAGTAAAATGAGATGCAAACGGCATATGAAAGAAATGATGATGGCAGACAACAAATATGATTGCTCACCTTCTCTGATGAAGTTTGGGAAATCTTCAGGGGCACGGTTAGCTTCCTGAATCTTCTTATTCTGCTGAAGCAGACGCCTTTCGTCATAAGGGTTCATGCTTTTACTCTTCCCATAGGCCGAGAACGCCACTGATAGCACGGGCGAAGCCAGCAGTAAGGAGAAGGCTGCTCTCCTCCGGATCCTCCCCTCTGTGACGTCCTTCTTCTCACCACCCAAAATACTGAAGAGTTTTTGCACAGCAGGAGTCTCCATTCAGTACACCATTCTAGCAGATTGTACACAGTAACAACACAGTAATTCTCGATTAAAAAAAAGTGTGTTCAGTGGAGCGGGCGGGGCGGGGGGGGGGGGGGGGGGGGGGGGGGGGTGTCTCTGAGTCTCTCGTCTTGTCAACAACAAGAGAACACTTGATGAGTTGATTCTACGAAGACGTGTGCCAAGAACAAACACTTTCCGTTTACCAAACAAGCATGCTATCCAACCAAGAGAAGGCTGCGCAACAGTGCGACGCACATGGCATCTGCAAGCATTTCCAATGGCTGAACGAGGGTTTACCATACTACTCCCTTCTCCTTCCGCCACGCACTCGCGGATACCCTCCCGGACCGGAGCAAGAGCAACCAGCCCTGCGATAATCGCAAGCCAGAGAATTCCATTTCAGAGGCGGAGTGGTGCATGAAAACGGAGGAACGAACAAGACTGCGCATGTAGGCAAGCAATCTCGCCAGAGCGAAGAGGAGGAGGAAGGCTCACGATTGCAGGAGGAGAGCACGGAGCTGGAGGAGGGCATCGACTCCATCTCCTCCCCCCAAATGGCGCGCTTCACCCCTGTTCTTCTCGCTCCTGCTCGCCCAGTTCGTCGTGTCCTGCCGAAGGGGATAAGCTGATCGGCGGGTTCGGGCTTGGGTTTTGGGCTCGCCTCCCCACGTGCAAGGAGCGAACCGGACGGCACCCAGTCCGTCCGTTCCATTCCGTTCCAGCTGCGCGTGCGGGGGGCGCTCGGCGCACGGGCCGAGGTGGACCACGCCCAGCCGCAGGCTGAGGCTGCGGACGAGACGCCGGGGGGCCCACGTGCCAGTCAGATAAGCGCGCCGCGTCGCATCTGCCCGGTGGACCCCGCGGCGCGTGACCAAGCTTTCTCTGGGCGGTGAGCCATAGCCCATCTCCTCCTGCTCCGCCCTCCGCCCCCGCAGCCGCCGAGACCCCGAGCGGCTTCCGAAGCGCGAGCGGGGAAGGAGACCATGTCACGGTGGCGCGCGGCCGCATGCCGCATCTCCGCCGCCGCAGCGTCCCGCAGCTCCGCGGCGGAGTCCCGCGCCCTCTCCAGGGCCTGCGCGAACGCTCCCTTGCTGCCTCCGCGGCCTCCGCTTCCTCTCCAGACCCTCTCGAGAGCCTTCTCCAAGTCCGCCGCCGCCGCCACCACCTCCACGGCCACATCACGCGGCCCTGGCGCAGCCGCCCCAGCTTCCGCCGGGCCGAGGCCCGAGGTACTGCCGCCCTCCCATCTCGTGCTGGCCACTTGGGGCCTCTGTGATCTGGATGGTTAGGGTGAGCTCATTGTTACGAGTAGCTATGGGGATTTGGGGATGGGAGTGATTTGAGGTCGAGCATTTTTTGGCCGCGGGTGTTACCGGTAAGTAGCAACCGGATCACCTGTCTCTGTTAGCCTGTTCATGTGGAAAACGTTGGCTTTTGGTGCATAAATTCCTCCGGGCTGTGATTTGTTACTCTGGAATGTAGTTAGTTGCACAAATCGGTTGTGTTCTGTGTACTGAGAGGACTGTGTGGGGTGCGCATTTTACGTCCTTTAGAGCTCCTTGATTAAGCTGCACTCTGTTTATACTGGATCAAAGTACGCAAAATGGCAATACTGTGGTACTGCATTGCCCTTGTTACTTGTTTATATGTCATTGCTTCCATCCTTTTGGTTTAAGGACAACTGTATGCACATTTCCACCTTGCCGTCATCATATTGTTCAGTGACATAAAGAAACAGGCATAGCCAGGTGTTTTGAAACTTATGTCGTGCAAGATGAGCATTTGCTGAGAGATCACAATATAGGATATTGACTCCAACAAGTTATTACTCCCTTACACATCATAGTATTGCTACTTATTACTCCCTTTGACCAGGATATGAAGTTTTGATTGCTAGTGATGACAAAGGTATCATTAACTCCTATGCTTACATCTTAAGGGATTACTTTTCTCTTTCGCAGGTCAGACTGAATTCTATGTTCCTGTCCAAGCCCTGTTCACTAGCATTGCCACCTGACTCCCCCCTTAGAGCAGCAGATCCACAGTATGAAGGCATCAAGCGATTCATGCTCACACTTCTGTTGTTCTACAGTAAGCAAAGCAAGGCACTTAGAGGAGCAAATATTGTCTATGATCGAATCACTTCTCAAGTTGATGCGCCTGCTATTTATGATGGTAAAATTTCTGGCTTTTCAGCTATTGTGTTTGTTTGATACCACATGGCTACCTTTTTTTTGCATTTGGTGTTTATGTCTCAGTCTTTCATTCTTCTTTGCTAATGCTACAATATACAGTCTGTTAGTTTATTTGTAAGAAGATTATGCTGGTGGTTATAGTTGGTCTACATTAGTTTAGCAATAAGAACTCGATCATGAATTTCTCGTATGTTGAAGTTGGTTCGTATATAGATGCATAATCGCGCATCTGATCTGTTTAACAAACCAGAGGATGAATGATCTTTGTTCAGTCAGAAATCATTACCATGATGATTGAGCTTTTGTTAACTGATGTATTTCACTTTTATTTTTTTATGATTATGATATATTGAGAAATAAATATCTTTTATGTACCTGTGCAGTTTTTCAGTTGGAGAAAGCATTTAAAACAACATTTTCGTTGCTTGTTCTCCATATGTGGCTTGTTCTACGCCGCTTGAAGGAAGAAGGGAAGGATGGTGTTAAATTTGGACAGTACATATATGAAATATACAACCACGATGTGGAACTCAGAGTTTCAAAAGCTGGGGTAAACTGTTTGGCTAGTTTGTTATAGATACTGATACAAATGGTTAAATTTTATGCATTGCTATCATCTTGACTCTTAGTCTGTTATGAGCTCTCTTTTAACTGTTATAAATATGCTTTACCATCTTACACACCTCAGGTCTAAGCGGTACTTGGAATCTTTCTGTTAGGCGTTTAATGATTTCTTGAATATTGGGTTTGTGGGGAAGGGGTCTCACCTATTCACTTTGTCTGCTTAACCCCCCAAGCAAAATTTAGGCTCGATTTACTCCCCCGAACTATTTCAGTTGGTTCAATCTACCCTCTAGTGTGTTTTTCCATTTTTGTTTCTCCGTGTACGAGTTGAATTTTAAGCTCAAATTTTTTCATGGTTATTTCCATGATGCCTTATGTGAAAAGATCATTCTAAATTTTTTTCATGGTTATTTCCATAGGTTAAGATATTTAATATGAAAGTGATCTTAGATATACAAAATTGTATGAAAACTAATTGTGAAAAATTCCTAATATATTTTTTGACGTAGAGCATCATATAAGTCAACTAACAAAATTTGGAATTAAAACTCAACTTGTACATGAAGAAACAAAAAAGAGAAATTTAATTAGGGGGTAGATTGGACTGATTAAAATAGTTTGGGGGAGTAAAGTGAGCCTAAATTTTGTTCGCGGGGGGGGGGGGGGGGGGGGGGGGGTTGTTAAGCGGACAAAGTCAATAGATGAGGGGAGTAAAATGGACTTTTTTCCATCATAGTATTCATACAACTGAATTCCAATATTTGGATATTGTACAGTTGAAGTAGTCCTGCTGTTCTTTATGTTTTTAATTGTGATATATGCTGCCCTTGTTTTTCCTTTGGGATATGATAGCATAGGAATTGGAAACAGTAATCACCTATAGTTACATACTGGACTGAAATGCTCAATTGGTAGCAACTTTGATTTGATTTACAAAACCAAGAACAGAAATGCAGTACTTTATCATATTTTACCACCTGATGCCTGTCCCCTTCTAATCAGGGCCAATACTCCTAATGCTAAAAGCACTGCATCCTAGTATTTAATTATTTGAGTTCCTCTTGAATGAACAGAAGACTCTCTTACTTTTTGTGCATTCTTCCTCTTGTGAAAGCTGATTCATAACATGCCAATGCATCTGCAGGTTAACTTGCTCTTGATAAAATGGATGAAAGAACTAGAGAAAATATTCTACGGAAACATTGTGAAGTACGATGCTGCGATAAGCCCAGAGGCTCGTCAGGATGATCTTGTAAATGTCATCTGGAGGTAATTATGCAAAGTATCTACCTAACAACCCAAGTAGCAATTTACTTCAAGAGTTACGTTTAATACAGAAGGAGCGTTCTGCCTTGGCATGCCTAAAAATTGAGCATAATTTCCTTCATCTTTTGGTTCACTCATGGCATATATCAATTGACTCTGATTGTAACACTGATGCTGTAAGTATCAGGCTGTGTGGACCAGAACTTCCAAACAGCTCTCCTCCATGGAGTTGTTACTTCATATATGTTCCTAAAGTGAACAAAATAGCAAATTGTTCTGGTCACTCTGTCGCAGTTAGATCGTTCTTGATTCCAGCACTTTTATGGACTCTACACTAACTTATACAAGTAGGCGTGTCAAATGCTAAATTTCTCTGTTTTGCCTGCCAATGAATTTGATTGAATTTGGGAATGTGTTAAATTTCTTTTAAAAATAGAAAACAATTTCTTTTTTGTAAGAGGTACCATGGCAGATGTGTCATAGTTATGTTGCTGTCTTTCTTTCACAGTAGAAGTCTTCTGACATTAGGGTGTGATGGTTACTTCTATTGAATATTAGGAATATTTATGCTGAGGAAGGTTCAGAGGCTGTGGATGCGGCTGCTGCCCCTGCGGTCCAGGCAAGTTCTTTTCCCGATGGAGACTACTACCCTATCAAAAAATAGTCATCTTTCACAAATCTAAAACTACTTGTTCTATTAATTCTCAGGCATTGGCAAGATACACACGAAGGGAGGCAACTTGTCTGTCATTGACTGGTTAGATTTCTGCTGATCTCACATATAACATCGTGTACCGTTTTCTTCTTGAATATATTAAACTCACCGTATGCTTCTCTTCTGGTGTATTTGAACTCCAGACAAAGATGCTATGTTCTCTGGAAACTTCAAATTCACAACCCTGCTGCCGCCAACTCCCAGTCCCACCCCAAAGAGGCCCACACGATGAACTGCCATGGTTTGTTGGCGTTTCATATGAAGATTGGTAAAGAGCAGGATCAGTGGACACCTATCATTCTCTCAGCAATACAAATAACAGGATTTTTCCATCAGCTGTTTATCTGGGGTCCTCTAGATCGAGACATTTTTATGGATATACTTCGTTCTAGATAGGGAGTTCATTTTGTTAAGCTCACGCAAGTGATTCATTTGCTTTAGCTGTCCCCTCCCACCAGAATCGAGCCTTATTTTGTTTCTGTTTTTGGCAACCCTTTTCCTTGGCTGATTTGTACTCAATCATCACTCCAGTGGGAGGTGATATAGAAGTAACCCTACAGATGCATTATCTAAACATGTACTAGTGCTTGGAACCCGTGGTTGCTTAGATGATTTGGGAAAAGAATACAATCAAATGTTAAAAAAAAAGAAAAGAATACAATCAGGCTTATCTGAAGGTGTCACCTGATTTTGAGTAATTACAAAATGTTTATAACAGTTCTATGTTCGCGCTGAGATAGATGGCAACAAATCAACCACCTTGCTAGACCCCATAGCCCAGTCTTTTGTTGTGTTCTTCTGGGATTAGTCGCAGACCATGTTCTTGCCTCTATTTGTCAGGAGAAATCTGGCTGAGCATGGTGACGGGCCATGTGAAATGGTACTCGACGTGACCACACGGCTCTGTGGCACTTGGCAGTAGGTCCCATCCTGCTCGTTTTGTAGCGCACGCATTTTACACATGGGACAATGATTGACTATTTCATAGAATTTGAGAGAAATCTTGTGTTACGAGTGTGATAGGATAGGCCTTCCTATGCCATTGGTCGAATGAATTAGGTTCGGAGTAAAGACCGAATGATGTATCCACTATTTATCGTGAGTTCGTCAAACTAAAAACATCTCATGTTCTTTTCAAATAATTAATAAATTAAAAGACCTCTCTTATGTTTATATGAGCTGCTGAGAATCGATCAGTATCTGATACGGAAGAACGGATGGTCAACAGTGCGTGGGGGCGGGAGCCGGCAACCTAGACAAATTGCACGGTGCCCTGCAAGCTAGATTGCCTGTTTGCCGACAGTTTGTTTCGCACCTGATTCTTGCATAGGCAGGCTTTCATCGCAAACTGACGCTGTTAGTGATTCTTGACCATATGCTACTCTTGTCTCTTGGTCGCTAACTCGCTCTTATGTTGTGGGATATTTAACATTTTTGTCACTCTTATGAATAGCACTCCTGTTCCTAGGGTTTAAGCGTTGCAGATTGTGACAACGATTTGGCTACTGTTTAACTAATATGATAGCTCCCAAACAGAAAAAATGGGGAACGCAAATTAAAGTATGAAACACAGATGGCACCTTGCTCCATGCATGTCTTCTACGAGAACGCAAATTAATGGGGAACGCAATAGATGGCACCTTGTTCCAGTTATGCACCACGTGGAGGTACAAACTCGGGGAAGCATCACGTAGTGCAGGTTTGCTGTAGCTAACCTGCCCACAAAAGCCGCAGCAGCATCATTGTCATCGTCATCTTTGGCATTGGGCTTATGCTAGTCGGGGAAAAAGGTGCGTTGCCTTTGGGCACGGCTGATTTGTCAGCTTAATTAACTTCCTATATGTTTATTTTTAATATTTTTCTAGTTTCTGAATAGACATTTAGTGGACTTTAATTTTGTTCCTGACTTCCTGTACCTTGCTAGCTAGCTGCATTTGGCTCTGATTTAGTTTGGTTTCCACTTTCCAACGCAGCTGACAGGGGATTGGGCTTTGAGCACAAACCTTCCATTTAATTTTGCATCAAGAGATTCCCTTAAAAAAATAAGCATCAAGAGATGGTAAACTTGTCTGTGTTTCTTTATTTGAAAAAAGGCAAACTTGAACAGTAAGGAAAATGGACTCCGTTTAACTCGCAATCCCACTAGCATGCACCAACCTTAAGAATGACACCTGAGTATGCTGGTACATGAATGCTACAAAAACATTGCACGCCGCAGCTATAATAAGAGCCGGCGGTTGTGGCCTTTACAAACTCCAGGTGCAATATTGTCATATTCCGTGTAGCACAAAATCTGAACAACCACCTATTTATCAAACTAAATTATTCTTTTTTTTCCTTATTCGCTCTACCTAACTTCCGGTTATGCATGCAGTTTCTTTGGTTACTTGAGAGTGCAATGATTTTCTTTGCAAGAATTCCCATGTCATCCTAAATCATTTTTTTAAATAAGGGAAACCGACCTCCGCCACTCAACAGAGCGCTTACAGTCATCTGTCATCCTAAATCATATTCTCCACTTAGTATTGGTTGATTACTAACTTATTTGCTTATTAATTGAGTGCGCATTCGCGGTTAGACAAAGACTAACAGGCTCCCTCTCCCATAGCCATCTGTGTGCAATGCAACATTTTCATCTGTTAGCAGGCGATGGGACTCAATATCCGATATCTATAGATTCTGTAGTATGATACGCGAACACGTGTAGACTAATTGGCCGGGAGCCTATTCTTTTATTTTTCTTGAAGAAAAAAAATGGTCCAAGCTCAATTAGGAAGATCACTACTATCACGTTATCAACAGCAGGTAGACGACCGTGCAATTGTCTACGGATCAGAAGAGATCATGAATATCAATCAGAAAATGCCGGGCTCAGCTATATATATATATATATCTTTTATGATGTCTAGCGGGAATTGCTAAAGTACACCTGAATGAACGTAGACCGTCCATTTAGTTGGATATTACCTCCTATGAGGTAATAGATTAATGTATAATTATTATATTTATTTCTATACTCTTGTTTTGGAAAACAAGGTAAAAGGGGAAAAACTACCTATTAGATCTGACTAACCTAAGAAAATTACGTGATCTAATCTAATCTTCAAAGGTGCAGAGGCGTGTGACAACTCGCAATCACAAGTGATATCCACATCAACATGTTACCATGACAAAAAGAAAATTACATGACAAGTTAGCCTGGCGGTACATATGCCAGTATTTTTGAGACATGACAAAAAAATAATTTGATTTGAACTTTCTGAATTAACTATAACATGACGTCACTTATGCCAATTTTTTTTAAAAATATATACGCGTGACACTTGCTGGGCTCAACCATAGGACGCGCATACTTCATTATTCAACCTGGCCGCTTGCCTAACGTGTGATGCTGATGATTCATGAACATTGCATGCACGGCGCATCCATATATTTGGGCTCATGCAACACTTAACAAGCGGTGAAAATAGAATCTACTAATTTTTAGTTACAGATTTTACAAAAGTTATGCCTAACACGAGTGTAAGTTTTTTTTTCAGTCTCCCGGGAATCCCGTACCCACGATTGGGGAGGTTAACGGCAGAGTTGTTGCCTTTTTTATTTTTAATTTTTTTCTATTTCTAAATAATCAATGGTTTAGATTTGTTCCATCTCTTACCTCCTAGGAGGTAAAAGGTGTACAGTAGTATGGCCCATGTCTAGCAAATTAGGAAGACATCATAGAATTTCTCCATGTACAAGTGAAATTTTGAAATTTTGAGTTCAAAATTTGCGAGATGATAATAGACATTTCTAGCATAAAACTTTTATGATGTCCTCCTAATTGAGCGAGATGATATTTCTAGCAAATTTTATGATGTCTTTTATGATCGAGAAATTTCACTTGTACATGGAGATGATAATTCTATGATGTCTTTCATAAAAGTCGAACATATCCTTGAAATTTTCACATAATTATGTCCGAAATCCGAAAGTAGAGCATCGTCGCCACCGTGGCAAACACTGGTGAAGCACACGTACCGTGACTGTAAGTTCCTATTCGGCATGTGATATGTTTCAGAGAGCTTGATATGCAAATGCAACAACTATTGCAAGAGAAACAAAGATTACTCCCTCCGTTCCTTCCAAAATATAAGTCATTCCAACTTTCTTAGAGAATCAAACTATTTTATCTTTGATCAAAATTACAGTGATGACTTCAAAGATTTATGATACCGAATAGCTATACTATGAAAATATATCTAATGAAGAATCTAATAGTACTTATTTGATATCATAAATGTTAGTATTTTATTGTATAAATTTAGTCAAACTCGAGAAAGTTTGACTCTCTAAAAAAAGTTAGAATGACTTATATTTTGGAACGGAAGGAGTACGTACAGTACTACTTGCTGAACAAATAAAAGTGAAAGGAGAATTTTCCCTACGAAGTAGTAATCAATAGGAAAAAGTCCAAATTACTCCCCTCAAGTATAAGCAAAGTCTAAATAACACTCTAAAGTATGTTTTGGTTCAGTTTACCCCTAAACTATGACATATGATTCAAATTATCCCCTAATATGATTTGTCTTTTTTGTTTCTCCATACATAAGTAGAATTTTAAGTTTAAAATTTACAGGATAGTAGTTGACATCACAGTGAATGTCAAAAAAATATATTATAAATTTTTTGTCATTATTTTTCACATAGTTTTGTATCTCAATGATTAATTTATTATCAAATATCCTATCATATGAAAATAATGATAAAAATTTCATGACATATTTTTTTCATATCTTTTATGATGTCTATTATCATCTCGCAAATTTTGAACTCAAAATTTCACTTGTACATGGAGAAATAAAAAAGACAAATTGTATTAAGGGGTAAGTTGAACCAAATATCATAGTTTATGGGGTAAATTGAACCAAAACATAGTTTAGGGGGTATCTGGACTTTACTTATACTTTTTTTTGAGAAGGAAGATGTTTTGACCTAGCACATTACACTGGTCCCTTTACAAACAGGACCCCAAAGAAAAGGAAAATTACAACGAAGTTTAAAACTCCTCATCATCTTCCTCAAAACCCTCAGGATCCGTTCGTCACCGCCGCCAAAGCCACTTCCCAATCGTCGCCGGATGCCAGAGCCAAACTCTACAAGGTGGAGGCCGCAGAGGAGGGCTTACTGCTAGGCGAAACAGCCGAGTACACTGCCTCCCAGGCATATCGGCCAACTCCGGCATCCATGATGCAACCTTCGTTTACAACGCCAGCAACCCGAGCAAAGCTCAGATTCTCACCAAAGATCATCTTCCTCGAGATTAACAGGGTCAACACCTTAAGAAGACCACGACGTGCCAGCTCCGGACTCCTGGACAGGTCTCTCCAGCCTCTCCAATGGCGTCGGAGAAGATCGCCACCAGAGAACGAAAGAAACAGGGAGAAATTATTCCTCTGCAACGCTGTCGCTTCCGCATCGCCGGCACCGCCAGGAAAACCAAGCCGCAGAGGAGCCACGTTCCTCTGGCAAAACCTAACTCCACCGCCAAACATCGACGTCGAGCAAACCTTAGACTTAGATGGACTCGATTAGGACTCGATCTACTAACGATGGACCCCCGCTCTCCTTACCACCGGCTAGAAGGCCGAAGACGAGGAAAAACGGGGGCTAGAGGCGAACGGCGGCGGCTGCGCGAACACGCGGCGGCGACAGTTCCGCCCGAGTCGCCCCTCGGGGGCGACGCGAGGGACACGCTGTTTTTTTGGCGGACTTTACTTATACGTGAGAGAAGAGTAATTTAGACTTTTTTTCCCCTCTAATCAATAGTACTCCGTACTCGCGGCGGATAGATTTCAGCCAGCAGGCTTCAGACAGTAGACGCGGTCCGTGTAGTTCTCGTTTACTAACGTTGCTATCGTACATAATCGTTGTCTCGACACCCTACGCTGAAGAAATCTGTGGCACGTCGATCGTGACCACACGCAGAGTGCTGGTACCACCGGGTGTGACAACTGACAACGCGGTCTATGAAGTTTGGCAGTAGGCTCCCCGCGCCCTACTTGTCTGCACTAGCTAGCGCACCAATTACACACGTGCACAACAATTCGGTGTAGGGCATGTTTAGTTTCCCACACGAAATATTTTCATCTATCACATCAAAGGAGAATCTTTGATGCATGAAGTATTAAATGTAAACGAAAAAGGTGAAAAGTTATATGGATAGACTGTAAATCGCGAGACGAATCTAATGAGTCTACTTAATCCATGATTCGCAACAGTAGTGCTACAGTAATCATCCGCTAATTATGGATTAATTACCCTCTAATTACCATCGTTAGATTCGTCTCGAGATTTTCAACCTATCCATATAACTTTCACATTTTTCGTCTACATTTACTACTTCTAAATTGATAAAATCAAAACTCGAAATCTTTTCACGAAATGTTTTCGCGAACTAAACACGGGCGTAGTATCTACTAGACTACTATTAGTACGAGGACAAGCCAGTCTTTGAAAATGGCATAGGAGCTAGCTCTGCCTTTCAATATCAAAGTTACAAGTATTTGATCATCAATAAAGAATCTAAAACAATGGTAGGGAGCTCCTCTGCCGGTTCACCTCAAAGAAGAATCTAATTGCTTAGTACTCAGTGGCCATTTGTGTTTAGGCCGTGTTTAGTTCCGTGAAACTGAAAAGGGTGAAAAAAGATGAAAATTTATGCATTGGGCTACGTGCACAGGAAGAAAAAATAAGCTGACACAATTCTCTAGTTAGGTGAAAACTTTTTGCGTTTTGTACTCCCTCCGGTTCGGTAAAAGAAGTCGATTTAGACAAGATTTGAGTCAAACATTGGGAATATAAATCGTGAATAACTTTTAAGTCGTTGAGTTTGAAATGTGAAAACTACATGAATAGATTTGTCTTGCAAAATACTTTCATAAAAGTATACATATGTTAGTTTTTAATAAATATCTTTATAAAAATAAGAAGTCAAAGTTGTACTTTGGAGACCGTGTCGCTGTCCTAAACGACTTTCTTTGCCAAACCGGAGGGAGTATGGAACTAAACAAGGCTTTATTACACAAAGGCAAGACAAACAAGTCACTGCCCCGTGCCATCTGCTGAATGCAACTTGAGCTCAGTTTTTTTTTTAAAAAAAAGAAATTAAATTAGCCAAGACGATCGATTCAAAAAAGATGGCAGACACGTCACCACATGGACCGGTACCGGCGGTACGTAGACTGCCATTGTCTACGGATCAGTAGTGTTCACTAACAATACATTGTCGTAAAATAAGCTCCCTGTATGCTCCACTAATAAACTTGTCAATGTATCCGTAGCTAGTCAACTCAAATCGATACTCTTCGATGGTTTGGTTTTGATTTGAAACCTGTTGATGTCTCGCCTAATGCCCCTATATTACTTAATTTCTTGTTGGCTCATGTAATCAGCTGAGAAATTGGGACCCATAATAGCCTTATCTTCGTGGTTGGCATTAGCTTATATATCTACTATAACTTATATAGAAGATCTTCACTAAGGATTTCTCTCAACCCTCACGAAGCCACATCATCGCCTCCCACCAAGATGTATTAATATCTAACTAAGATACATTAATTGCTATTTCTCACTTATGTGGTGCACATCATCTTGAATTCTAGATTATTCTAATTGTCCGACCAACTTTGTGCGCATTTTCTATTTATTGGATGTATATCCTTATTTTCCTTCTTATCTATTCAAAAGTAACATAAAAGTTTATGATTTTTATTAAGAGATAGCTCATATGTCTCTTCGGATAACTCTACAAGTGCATTATTTATACGAGCAACTAATCAACCATAATGATTGATAGTTTATCAAAAGTACTCTTTCAAATCTCGCAGCAACGCGCCGGGAATCACCTAGTATATAGTATAGTTATCCATGTTGGATAGATTTGTATTTGTGGTCGTTAGAAAGTACAGTAATAGCCTTTTTTTTCTTTTGTAAAGCGTCATGCTGAAATGAACATTTACACGATTGTACTGAACGCCACGCCCGACGCCATTTTGTTGTCAGTGTGTGCCCCCCAATGGCCAATGCCCCAGTCCCAGACTCCCAGGCTCTCAGCACTGTCGCAGAAAGCTACGCTTGTCCTTGTAGCACAACAGATAGATGTTTTATTTATTTATTTATGCACGGTCAGGAAGCAATATCTGTGTCACCTGTTCTTTGTCGCCGTGCAGTACAACACAACATTTCATTTATCATGCTGAAAATTAACGGAAATTTCCTGTTTGGAACGCAGGGATTTCAACTTTTCCATCACTAGAATCACCTTAGTTCGCATGCTCCAAACACAAATTAAGCGATGCTAATTGTGTTATCGGACGATCTAGAAATTATACGATCACTACGTTTTGTTGGTCGATTAATGAAGTTTGTGATTCGCCCCTAAACCAAATCGGGAGCATATGGTGGGTCAGTTCAGATTTAGAATTGAAGGGATGATGATCAAACCGAACAGAACATGTATCAAAATTCAAAATGCTAGCCAATTCCCCAACACGAAATAATGTGTTACCCGGGTTCTTTGATTTTGTGAATCAGCGATAAGTGCGTTAGCTAGGTTGTCATCTTGTTCATCATTGTTTTCCAGACTGATTTGCTTGGGCATAATCATGCCAACCAAGCACTGATTGCCGTCTGCCCTTAGTCAATATGTCATTAAATTATATCATTGCCTAATATCTCTCTCGTCAAATCGGTTTGTTCCATCAATAGAACTCTAGAATATTTATTGTGATCTTTGTTCTCAACAATTATTAGGCACAATTTTTTCTCATAATTATTGTCATAGTCAAAAGGGTGAGCTCAGCAACGTTTTTTTTTTGCCACTAATAAGCTTGAAAATGTACTTATTTTTGTCAGTGGATTCTCTCACTGAAGTGTGGGGTTGTGGGCCACGTAGATGAATGACTGGATCACTGAAAAAAGAAGCTAAAAGCTATCTACTATGCTGCTCCGTTTGGACAAAGTCCCCTTGTCCTATATTTATTCTCTTATTTTGTTTCTTTACTTTATGATGTGGAGGATACGTAATCAATAGATATTTATGACGCGGAGGACAAAGGATATATATACATTTATATTTCTTTTAAACGGGTGGATAATAGATTGGCATTTTCTTTGTAGCAAAGTTGAACTGAAAAGTAGTCTATTACGATTAGTTACAAAATTAAATAATAATACGTGTGGAGACTTGATATTGTACTGTCAAGCAACGAAACACACTCTTAAGGGCGTGTTTGGGAGCACTCCAACTCCAGAAAAACAACTCCAAGATCAGCGAATCTAAGATTTGTAACTCCTGGATTACTAACTTCAGGATTTCTTATACATGTTTGGCATATCTGTGTATACAGCTCTAGAAAATAGACAGTTTAGATGCCAAATGACTTTCTTGCCCTGAGCGATTTTTTATGAGTGCTACAGTAACGTGTTGATACAATACCCGTACGGAGACATGGTAATGTAGCAGCCAGCTTTTTTCCGAGCAAGAAAAGGCAACAGGGAGGAGGGAGGTTTTTTTCTGAGCAAGAAAGGGCGGACGGGGAGGTGGGGAAGTCGGAGGTTTCTGTTTATTCTTCACGAAGGGGTATGTGTGTAACGGATGGCATTGGTGGGTAATTATTCCTCAACTCCATGTTTATGTTTGTAACATTGGTTTTTGGAGCACCCCTTGAGGAGCTCTAGGAAAAACATAGAGTTGGCCTCCAACTCTAGGATTTTTTTCGAATCTGGAGTTTCTGGAGTTATACGCGTTTGGCATGAAAAAATTGGAGCGGGGCTTCAAAAGTTGGAGTGGAGCTGTGCCAAACACGCCCTAAATATGCTATACATTTACAATGCCCCGTCCTTTAAGGAATTTCGTAGTAGTAAACAAGAGATGACATTATTTCTTTAGAAACGAGGAAGAATCCTAAAACCCTATTCGTGCACAGCACAAATATGAGAAGCTGGCAAGTGGGTCCAGCCACAAGCCAGTGAAACCCGTGATCTCTTGTGCCAACTGCCAAATCATACCATCACCAAAAAGCCAATCGATGCCAAGCATGCACCCAACCACCCACTATTCCTACCCTGACATGTGGACCCCACCGTCCCGAGACTGCCCGTGGGGCCCATACAGAGCAGCAAAAATTTGTTTATTGATATCTTATTATATGGTTATTGCCTATACTTTTCCTTTTGGTGAAAATTTCCCTTCCCTTTATGACTTTTCTCGCGATTTTCTGAAGTCTCCTTCCTTCCTCAGTTCCTCCTCGTCGTCTTTTTCCCCCCCGCGGTGAGAGCGAGCGACAACAACGCGCAGGAGGAGAGAGAGTGTGTGTGTGGAAGCAGCAGCTAGCGCGGGCATGGCGGGCGGCGCCGGCGCGCGGGACCCGCTCGTCGCCTCCGAGATCCACGGCTTCCTCACCTGCGCAGGTCGACTCGCGCTGCCCCCGCTCGAGCGCGGGTTTTCTGTTCACCCCTCACCTCCCTTTTTTCTTCTTCTATTGTTTCTATGTCCTTTGGTACTGTTTGTGTTTGGTGCTGTGATTCTGAGTGGGTTTCTTCTTCTATTGTTTCTATTACCTCTGGTTCCGTCGATGCCCGGCGCTTGTGGGTTTCCGGGGGCACTTCAAAGTGTCGCCGCTGCCCACGCGATTCCCCATTTCGGGCCTCAAGCTGTTTTTTTAGTCTTGCCGTTTGATTGGAATAGTAGTATTTTTGGAAATTGATCGAATACGTTGTGGGCGTTCCCACCTGCTCCTTTTGGTGTCGTTTCTCCAAATTTGGTCTGCTCAATTACACATTTTCGCGATTACCTCTCCTTGTTCCGTTGCTCAATGACAGTAGCAGTAATTTGTGATGACTTCTTTCCAGTCCTGTAATCTTCAAAGAAGGAAGCTCTGTGCTGTTCTTGCACTAATTTTTTTTGCTTGTGTATGTTGCCTTGGTGGACTGGTGGACAGACTTGAACTTTGACAAGCTGATGGCAGAGGCGGGAACACGCTGGTTCCGGCCCAATGAGATTTATGCAGTGCTGGCGAACCATGCGAGGTTCAAGGTCCATGCACAGCCCATCGACAAGCCCGTGAGTATGTGCTCTGCATTCACTATGAAACTGTTTTTGCTGCACCCTGCACCTGTGATTGTTTAGTTTCTGTAACTGAATTCAGGCGAGTGTGAATAAGAGGTAACAGAACCATAGTGTGCGCCCGTGTACTGTGTATTAGATGGTCGTGTTCTTTGAGCTTCTGAGGCTGAATAATTTGATTCGTGTGTAGAATAAACAGTAGTAATTGTTCCTCAGTTCAAGGCCACTTGGTTTGTTGTTTAGAGAGGTAGTAGTAGTTAAGGCTGATCTAGCGCTAGTATTTACAAGAGAAGAGATGAATGAATGCACATTTGATTTTTGGAGTACTGAGAGAGACCTACTTCATTGACTTCAGTCACTCTTTTTTCTTGAATTGTTTATGTGCAAGAGCCATGTTTTAATTAATGATTTCTTCCTTTCGTTTGAAAATCTTCTGCCTTTATGGTTGCAGCTATGCATCTGATTCTTGTGCATGTCTTTATGTGCTTTAGTTTCTACTCTTCAAACCGTAGCTGGGATCATAATGGATCAAACATATGTTGAAATGAACACGTTTTTTATGGTGTTGGTTGCAAATCCAAGATTAATTTTGCTTGCTATGAATTTTTTTGGGTGCTATGTCATTTGCTATGAAAATACTTATACTTATTCACATTGACATTGGTCTTTTGTTTGCTTATTCGTTCCAAGAATTTGCAGCTACTTGTCACTAAAACACATTTTCGCTGCTAAGTTATCACTGTAACTTGCATGATCTTCTCTAACAACATTGATTGCATGAGGGTATCATTTTATCCTTTTGTGCTACTAGTATAATATTTTTCACCGCCACTGATCCTCTGTATACATCTGATTGCACTACCTTTAGACAATGTCTACGTCTTTAGGTCTTGTATGAGTCTTCTAGTCCCACCATATTTCTATCAGAAAATTGATTTGCCATTCCAAACCACCATCAGTTGTAACTTTCTTTTAAATCAGGTGGTACTGTTGTTCTATATGATCGTAAAGTTGTCCGGAACTTCCGTAAAGATGGCCATAATTGGAAGAAAAAGAAGGATGGCAAGACTGTCCAAGAAGCCCATGAAAAATTAAAGGTAATTTGTGCAAATAACTAATTGGCTGCTTTCGTATTGTTGCATTGTATTATTCTAGTACCTCCCACCATTATTGGTGATTTGTCTTATTTTGTAGATTGGTAATGAAGAAAAGGTTCATGTGTATTATGCTCGAGGAGAGGATGATCCAAATTTCTTTCGTAGATGCTACTGGCTGCTTGACAAGTAAGATTTCAACCCCAACTTAGAAGATATCAAACCTTATTTTATGTCCTGCATATGAGCAAACTGATATTTTTTTCTTCTTCTCTTAAGATGAAAAATAGTTTCATACTAGAACTAGGATGCCAGTTTGCGGACATCACGAATTAGCTTTATGCAACAGAATCAATATCTTAATTTTGGTGTCTTCATGCTTCTTGCCCACATGCAGTGATGCAGACTTGAAACATCCACAAGAACTGTGTGGTAAATAAAATAAGTAAATCTAATATCATTAATGGAGAAAAAAGAAAAAGGCCTGACATTGCTTAATTTGGCAAGCCAGAGCACATAGTTGTCTATTAATTGTATAAATAACAGTACATTTTAGATGGATAAAGTCTACATGCAAGTATTGACAGCTCGGCTAGTTCATAAGAATGCATGTTGTTGTCACATTATGTCCAGTTGAGTAGAATTGATATGTAAGACAGTTTTGTAGGATTACATAATATGAAGCTTATGGCGGCATAATTTTCTTTATATTATTCCACCACAGCTATGACTTGAGTCTTTTGCACTGTATGCATATGTATCAGATGCAAACTTTTGGATACAAATGCCATGCAAGTTATCATTGCTGACATTATTCTTGGCTGTTTCTTATTCAGAGAGTTGGAGCGGATTGTTCTTGTGCATTATCGTCAAACATCGGAGGTTTGGTTCATTCTTTATCTACCCATATCTTGTTTCTGTTTTGTAATAAATATTTCTTCCCCATTACTTCTGATTGGGTTAATGAAAGTTGAATCTTTGTGTAGTTATAAATCAGTAATACTCCCAAGCTGTATTATGACTTCTCATTGAACATGTAGAATTTGTTACATGAAGGCGTACTTGTTAGGATATTGTGGAATAAGTCTACATAACCTCCTACGTGGCATGCTGACATGGGCAAACTTGCCTATGTGGCATGCTGACATGGGCATACTTGCCTACGTGGCATGCTGACATGGGCATACTTTCCATGTCGCATGCAACATCACTCTGGATCCAACACATCAGTGCATTTCTCTCTCAAGGGTTATGTGTAGGCTTATTCTTCTGGATATTGTTAAGGATGAAGAGAAGGCCCTGTTTGAGGAATCATGTTCTTTCCATTGTTTGCTTTTTTTTTTGGTCTTTTCTGCCGCATTGTTGAATGTGGACATGCAACTGCTTCTGTGGTCTGAGTGGCTGGGTCCACAACCTCTCTTGCCTAGAGGCCATAATGTTGCCTTCAGACCTGAAAGGTCCAAAGAGAAAGTGACTAAAGGATTAGGGTAAGCTAGAGAATTATATGTGATAACTGATAATTAGAACTGGAGGCTGGAGCTTTCAAAATCTTCATTCACCATGTTCAATAGCTGTGTTACTTCATCCAAATGCCTTTTAAGGTTGAAAGAAACTGGGCAATTCATTTGATCACTAACTCTCTGAGCTCAGAACGCTTATTAGAGGAATTAGCTCTAGGGCCAAGCATTATCTGTCAAGAATTCACTCATATTAAAATTAATTTATCTTTGATTTGCCACATTAGTCAAACATGGAAAAGAATCACGAGGGTTGCAATGGCTGTTGTCTATATCCTTAGCATAGTTGGAAACCACACACACACAAAATTTGACCAAAGTGTAAGACATTTTAGTTTTGTCCTAAGTCAAACTCCTTTAACTTTGACCAAGTTTATAGAAAAATGCACCAACACCTACAACATCAAAGTAGTTTCATTAAATCCACCATACAATATGTGTCAATACTTCAATACTTGATAGTGCATTTATTTGGTATTGTAGATCTTAATATATTTTCTATAAACTTGGTTTGACTTAGGACAAAACTAAAATGTCTTACATTTTGGAACGGAGAGAGTACATGTTTGTGTTCTGTCTGCTAATATAGTTTGTACTAAACAGGAAAATACCATACCACAACCACATATAGAAGTTGAAGTTGCCGAAGTGCCTCCAATCAATATTATTCAATACACCTCTCCTCTGACATCAACAGATTCGGCCTCCGCTCGTACTGAGCTATCTTCTTGTGCTGCTGCGGCTGCACCAGAAGAAATTAACTCACATGGTGGCAGAGCGATTTCTTGTGGTGAGACATGCTTAGATCCCAAACATTTTTAGTTGTTGATCATAGGTAGTCTTCTATGCCAGTTTCTACATCTATAAGCCTTTGAAAATTTTGAAGTACATAAATACAATTATGATAACTATTAACTAGACCTGTTTTCCTTGTTAGTGTTTAGTTTATGATACTTTCTTATAGATGCCACAATGTTTAAAATGTACTGTTTTACATCTTCCAATTTTGACTTGTATGTCTTTATTTTTGAGAGGTATACTAATACTACTGTACCTTCTTTGATCACCTTGCAGAAACTGACGATCATGATTCTAGCCTGGAATCATTTTGGGCAGATCTATTGGAGTCATCTATGAAGAATGATACTTCTGTCCGTGGTGGGTGGTTTTGTTTTTTTTACATAACTGCAATTCTTTTTGGTGTATACTGTTGTAGAGATTGTAATCCTTATTATATAAAACAGGTGCATCTTCGACACCCAATCAGCTGACTAATTATGGGATGAGGGATTCTGGAAATAATATCTTGAATACCAGTGCCACAAGTAATGTAAGTGAGCTAAATTTGCCACATAATTTGCAGTTTTTGGAATTTGGATTGCAATTGTACATGAATGAAAACTTGCACGGAGTTATTTGGATTGCAATTCTTCACATTGCTAAGTGCACTATGTGACCCTTAATTTCTGCTTCTTTACTTCTTCTCAAGTATTTTTATTGAGCCACAGGAATTATAATTTTAAATTGCAACATATATGGTTTTGAAATTATTTATTTGCATTGCAAAATTTGCATAATTATGTTCCTCGGTTTGCTTCACTGCTTTAGCTTTCTTTCTTTACTTAGTGCACTTCAATTGTGGCCCTCAATTTGCTTATTCACTTGCCTTCTTTGTTTCTTTTCTTGGGTTAATCGGTTCAGCTCATGGTGTATATGCATGGGCGTGGGTTCACGATTGGTTGTTTCTTCTATTTTTCTATGTCTGCTATGATGGATCGGAGCATCGCTGTTTTCTTTTTGCAGGCTCTCTTTTCTTCACCAGCTAATGTAGTTTCAGAAGCTTATGCTACCAATCCTGGTCTCAATCAAGTATCAGAGAGTTACTATGGAGCTCTGAAACATCAAGTCAACCAGACTCCATCTATTTTAGCATCAGATCTGGATTCTCAATCAAAGCCACTTGCAAATTCTTTGATGAGAACTCCAGTGGATGGCAACATGCTTAGTGATGTGCCTGCTAGGCAGAACAGTCTTGGACTGTGGAAGTACTTGGATGATGATATTACTTGTTTAGGGGATAATCCAATCTCAGCCATACCCACCACTCGACCAGTGAGTGACGAAATACCCTTTCACATCATTGAGATGTCCTCAGAATGGGCTTATTGTACAGAGGATACAAAGGTTATTTCCTTTCATCCCATGCGAGTTTCCATGCTTTCTTGCTTTTTCACGTCTTCAGTCGGTCAGTTCTCATTGAAAATGTTCTACTTCACCTTCATATCTTACAAACTCTCAAATCATTGATTGTTTTATATACCTACCAGTATCATGTATCTCCTGGTTGGTGGACCAGGGGTGGGGTCTGCAATATACTTATTAAATGTCTTGAGATCAAAGCAATTTACATTCATTCTTGTGTGAGTTTTAGATTTATATTCTATTACTCTGCAAAAGTATTGATGTTAACTTATTTGTAGGTCCTTGTGGTTGGATACTTCCATGATAACTACAAACATCTGGATGGGACCAATCTATTTTGTGTTATTGGTGACCAATGTGTTACCACAGACATTGTCCAAACTGGAGTGTACCGTTTCATGGCTAGACCACATGTGCCTGGACGAGTGAACCTTTATTTGACTTTGGATGGGAAAACTCCAATCAGCGATGTTTTGAGTTTTGATTACCGCATAATGCCTGGCAGCTCAAATGACGGTGAACCCAAAAAGTCAAAGCTTCAGATGCAGATGAGACTAGCTCGACTGTTGTTCTCTACTAGCAAGAAAAAGATAGCACCAAAGTTCCTTGTAGAAGGTGGCAGAGTTTCCAATCTCTTGTCGGCATCGACAGAGAAGGAATGGACGGATCTGTTGAAATATGTTACTGATTCTAAAGTCACTAACATTCCTGATACTGAGGGCTTGCTTGAACTTGTGTTGCGAAATAGATTACAAGAGTGGCTCGTGGAAAAAATAATTGAAGGACAGAAGTCAACAGACCGTGATGATCTAGGGCAAGGACCTATACATCTGTGTTCTTTATTGGGCTATACCTGGGCCATTCGCTTATTTGCTTTGTCAGGATTCTCCTTGGATTTTCGTGATTCTTCTGGTTGGACAGCTCTGCACTGGGCTGCATACCATGGGAGGTATTCTGTATTTTTCTGAATTCCTGATATCTTTACTTTTGCTGACTAACATGAACAGCAAAAAAATGAAGAAAATAATGATTTCCTGTATGAGTTCTGGCAACTGGGGTGTGTTTGTCGTGTGACTACATGAAAGAGAAAAATGTGGAAAGAAATCATGTCTCGTATGAGTTCTTGCACTTCTATAATATATATTATATTATATAAGTCAACTTAGTAATAACTTATGAGAAACCATACCAGTTGGTAGAAAAGATGGGCCAAACTTTGTTTTCAAAACCTGCTGAGTTAGGAATGTCTGAATTAAGTGGATCTCAAAAATTGTGTTTTTCTATTTTTGGAATCTGGTTGATCTTCATGGAGGTTACTATTGTAATAAACAATTTGTTATCTCAAGCGCATTTTTGTTAGGTCAGCTTATCTTTCTACATTTCCAAAGTCATCAGTAACTTATTTTTATTTTTCTTTTGCTAGCGAAAAAATGGTTGCTGCTCTTTTGTCTGCTGGAGCAAATCCAAGTTTGGTTACAGATCCTACTCATGATGACCCTGGTGGATACACTGCTGCTGATCTAGCTGCAAGACAAGGTTTTGATGGCTTAGCTGCATATCTTGCTGAGAAAGGGTTGACTGCTCATTTTGAGGCCATGTCACTGTCCAAGGATAAGCGATCAGCAACAAGGACACAGTCAATAAAACAACATTCCAAGGAATTTGAAAACCTTACTGAACAAGAATTGTGCTTAAGAGAATCTTTAGCAGCCTACCGTAATGCTGCTGATGCTGCCAGCAATATCCAAGCCGCTCTTAGGGAACGGACTCTTAAGCTTCAAACGAAAGCAATTCAGTTGGCCAATCCTGAGATTGAAGCAGCTACTATAGTTGCTGCTATGAGGATTCAGCATGCATTCCGGAACTACAACAGAAAGAAAATGATGCGAGCTGCTGCACGAATACAGAGTCATTTCCGAACATGGCAGATGAGGAGGAACTTCATGAACATGCGAAGACAAGCTGTAAAAATACAAGTAAAGCCTCTGTTATTATCGTGTGTTTTGGTTTGTTTGTTTTTTTCAGGGATTCATTTTGTTCATGTGTTGGCAAGCACACGCCATTTGGAAAAATTCACAACCTGTTATCCTGTATGTTTCTCATGTATCGTGTAGTCTAATGATTCAAACATCTGCTCAGGCTGCATACCGAGGTCACCAAGTGAGAAGGCAGTACCGCAAGGTAATATGGTCTGTTGGAGTCGTGGAGAAAGCTATCTTGCGATGGAGGAAGAAGAGAAAAGGGCTGCGTGGCATTGCAGCTGGAATGCCAGTGGCAATGGCTACAGATGCAGAAGCAGCAAGCACTGCAGAAGAGGATTACTATCAGGTTGGCCGGCAACAAGCTGAGAACAGGTTTAACAGATCAGTGGTACGTGTCCAAGCTCTGTTCCGTTCTCATCGGGCACAGCAGGAGTACCGGAGGATGAAGGTTGCTCATGAGGAGGCTAAGGTAAGGATTTCACCCTTGCTGATACTGACCAACATTTGAAAAGCTTCATTCTACCTAAAAAATGTTAGGTTCACGGGAACAAGTGCTTTTGGCTATTGCCGTTCTGTTGTTTGAACACCTACCTACTGTTAGATTTGCAAAATCTGAATCTCTATACAGGATTTCAACTAGGCACTTGCACGCACGATTAACGTGATAAAGACCAACTAGATTTAATTTGTGGACACTACAATAGCTATTTCTTACGTTTATGCTTGGCATTGTATTTTGCAGGTGGAGTTCTGTCAGAAGTAGTTAGGGCTGGCATACATTGTAGGGGCTGGTAGTTCTTCTAATTCTTGTATATTAGAAGGGACAACCGTAGCTTGCTGATGCTGTACATTTTAGGACCGTCTGATGCTTGTGGTCAGTCTGGCGAATGTATCTGCCGTTATCCTTCTACTGTGGTGTGCATTTGGCTGCTTTTAGCTGGGCGAAAATGGCACTGCTTTGTAGGCCTTGGTTTATGTGGATCCAAGTAAAAAATAAGGTTGTACTCCATTCCAATTTCCACCTGACTATATCCAGGTGGATTGTAGGCAAAATTTGCAACATGTTGGCCAGTTTTCGATCTTTTTTATTTGACGATATTTTTTCTAACAATAAGGAAGCAGAAAACCAACAAAATCGATGGAAGCAGTTGCTGAAAACAATAATAAACAAATGCCTTCGTGATGGTGAATTCCCGCCAGGCAATTTTGAAGAACCAGTTAAGTGCAATAGTCGATATGACTGTTACAAACATTAATCTATGACCCGTCGTCTCGCCGCCGCCGAGAAGACTGCGAGGAGGCGGCTCATGGTCGAGTAGAGCGCCTACCCGCGGCGGCCCCTTCCAGCTTCCGCCGCCTGAAGAGATAAGGGCACAACGCAACTGAGATGTTGGGACCCCTTTGCCTTAATCGACCAGCAAGCTATACAAAGGAAAGGGGTTTAATTTCATGATTTGCCATGCCGTGGAGGTGGAGCCCCCAAGATTTCCAAATTTGCTTCCAAGTTCCAACACAACGTTGGAACACCATGTTAAGGTGCTCAAGCTCTCAACAGCAGACTAAGAGTTCAAGGAGAATTCATTCTAGTAGCGCAACAAAATTAAAACAGAACGTATACACAAGAACCAAAATAATTTTAAAAAATGCACTTTAAGACATGACAGGGGACGCAAACTTTAGTGATTACTAAAGATGTCAGCAGTACTTAAGTGGCAGCACAAGATTCATCACAAGTTCATATCTAGAGCATCACACGAGAAACTACAATTCTGCAATGTTTGTATAGGCACAGTGATCACCATATTTCCTCAAAAGAGAAGTAGCCCATGACACTAAGTCCAGACAGATGCTGCTGATGAAGTTCATATCCTGCATAGGAGCCATTGCATAGGAGTCATCAGCCTTACAATGCTCACAAAACTAGTGATCGCTGCTAGATTGCAGAGTGCGCTCACTTCAGCCTCCAAGGGAACAGCCATGTCGGAAAGATCATCTTGCGCTTCCAGACCATTGGCAGAGGGCAGGAAACTTGGCTGGTTCTCATGTTGTAGACACTGACAGTAGTGTCCTCACAGGTGTACTCTGTGACATTCTCCATAACATCATGTATGAAGAAGATAAGGTCACTCGACATCCCATAGTGAGAAGCAGATACAGCCCTGGAGCACCATCGTCCAAGGAAAAGCATTTGGTCATCCCCCAGGGTTGTCACATTCACCCACCGTGAGTTCTTGAAGTCAGCCTTAAAGACTTCAAACTCACTCTGTCCACCCAGCATTTCGTCGCTTATCTCTCTGAAGCAAACCTTCCTCCGTACCATCAGCAATGCACCACGTGATTCAACTAGGTAGAGCTTCTTTTCAAAGATACTGCCATCTGACAAAACAACCCGATCACCCCTAATGACCTGTCCAATTCGAGAGACCTGTGGATCACCAGACCTTGGGTCTTGGCCGATGTTCATGACACGGAGGTCCTCATAGTGAGAAAGAGTGTACAGCTTTTCCTGATAGAAGGCCATGTCTTCAAAGAAATTGCACGGATCATTTGCGCGTACTGACCATGAGGAAGCCCCTGGCTGGCACACTACAATCTGGATGGCACGTCCAATCCCGATGAATGCAGCAGCGAGGTTAGGCGAGCACAAGATCAGCTTCCTTATCATGGGCACCTCCTCCATGTCCTTCATGTGCATCCATGTGACGTAAGGGTCGCAGCGGCGTCCCTTCCCCCCCTCAACCATAACATATTTAGCAACTGCATTAGGGGGACGCAGTCGGACGCGGGACAGAGCAGGAAGCTTCACCGTCGCCCCAGCGAAGGGATCCACCAAGAAGCAGCCGTCGTCGCGCGGGAAGACGAGCCAGCTGCCACAGGCGGCGATCTTGTAGTCAGCGCAGCCAAAGCCAGGGCAGCGGAATTTCTTGCCATAGGGGAGGCTGTAGAATGTGCCGTCCGGGAGCGCGAGCAGCGGCAGTGACGGGGGCAGGGCGTGCTGCCGCGCGGCGGCGCGCCACTGCGGGCACACGGCCGCGAAGCAGGCGCGGTCCGCGTAGGCCGGGAGGAGGCGGAGCACGTGGCCGGCCAGGTCACGCGGGATGTCCGACCACGACGGCTGCTGCCCGCCGCGCTGCGTCACCTCCGCCATTCGTGCGAACCCTGTGAACAGAAGCGAGGCGACACCAGAACAAGCATGCGTTAGTGCTACATCCAAGAAACTGGACGCGGCGCGGCGGGGCGCGCGCAGAGGCAATACGTCGAGCACCTCGCGCGCACCGCCATGGCACAAGGTGCGCCACCAGAGCAAGAATGGCATTAACCGGGAGAGGGGCAAGCAGAATGCGGTTGAAGAAGAGGAGGAGAAAAGGTCGGGTTGCTCCTACCAGCGAACGCCGCGGCGGCGGGAGGTCGATGTGGTGGCCGCAGGTGGAGAGGCGCCGAACCGTGGACCCGTGGTGGTGCCGGCGTGCGCGTGCTGCGGGCGTGGGATGGGGATGGCCAGCAGAGCGCCTGAGCAAGCTGGGCTAGTGAGGCCAGGCAGCAGCCCGCAGCGGGGGCCATAAAAGTGGCGTCTAGCTGGGTGCATCGTGATTCGTGCAACACTCAGGTCCGTCCGTGTGTGTACCCGTCGCAGGCCACGAGCCCACGACGGCCCAGTCCAGTTCAGGCCTTCCAAGCATACATAGGAACTGGATATTTTCTACAAGGAACATACACCCAAGAACCAAAATAATCCCAATAAACGCTGGTTAGTAACTGCTAGAAATGCTTAGTAAACACGACAACACCTCAAGCATATATTGGTATAACAGCGAAGTACCGGTGCACAAAATGCACGGGACATGTTTTTTCCTCTTCAACACAGCGTGTCAACCCATCAAGTTTTCAAGCAAGCGACACAGTCAGCAGTAAACATCAAGAGCTCGAAAACTTGAGAAGCATAACGAACCACGGCAGACCAAAGTTATGTTCAGATAATTCAGATTGATGCGTCCAACAGCTTGCATTAGGCAAAGAGCACACAGAAGAACTGATAAGAAAGGATCGCGATAGAGTCAAAACATGCTATGTAGCATTCGCATTTCGTTTTACAAAAAAAAAGCATTCGCATTTCGCAAACTATAAGGTCAAACTGCTGAGACTTACCCACTGGTTACAGAGGCACTTCACGCTTTGGATAAGGTCAAACTTGAGAAACTACAGATAACTTTTAAGTTTTAAGGTAGTTTGAAACATGAAAACCATGGTGCCTGTTTGATCCACCAAAGATGCAAAAGGTTTTCACCTGGAGAACCGTGTCAGTTCATTTCTTCTCTCTATGCACGTGACCCAATGCAAAAAGTTTTCACCTTTTTCACCCATTTCACCACAACTAAACAACATGTTGTAGATTTTGTCTTGAAATATACTTATATAGTCTCATTCTTTATCAGAGTATATTCTAGTAGAAAATACTGGACAAAGGTACACAACGTATCATGTCCAAGCATATGTATGCATGATCTCAAAATACCCACGACCACGAGGCCACAATGCACGCGTTGGAGACTGACACATACCAACAACAGATCAAAGATTCATCTCCAGTTCACAAGATAAGCACTGCCACGATCAATTACAATGTGCTAAGAGAATCCCACCATATATCCTCAAAAGAGAAATAACCACCAGACTGAAACATATAGTGTTGATGAAGTTAAACATCTTACTTAGGCTTAACCACTGTACCATGGTCAGACATCTTACTTCCCTGCCTGATTGCATCGCAGCAACTTCACTTCAGTCCCAAGGGAACAGCCATGTCACGGGGATCATCTCGTGCATCCAGACCATCGGCAGAGGAGAGGAGATCTCACCAGTTCTCATGTCGTACACACTGACAGAAGTGTTCTCCCCGTCAAAGAGGTACTCCAAGGCATTCTCCATCACATCATCCAGAAAGAAGATTTGGTCACCTGACATCCCAAACTGAGAAGCAGACACAGCCCTGGAGCACCATCTTCCAAGGAAAATCACCTGGTCATCACCCAAGGTTGTCACATTGACCCATCGTGAGTGCTCCAAGTCAGCCTCGAATACCTCAAACTCATTCTGTCCAGCCAAAGCAACGAGTGTGCCATCGGCTGTCCAGTTTGCACCAAACCTTCCGACGGACCATCAGCAGTGTGTCACGGGTTTCTACTAGGTACACCTTCATTTCTTCAGTGGTTTTGTCTGGGTAGAAAACTGAATACCAGGGATCACCCTTGATGACCTGTCCCGTTCGAGAGACCTGTGGGTCGCCCGTGCTTGGGTCTTGGCTGATGTTGACAATAAGGAGGTTCTCATCGAAATCAAGGGCATATAACTTCCCCTGATAAAAAGCCATGTCTTCAAACTTCTTGCACTCGTCATATGCACGTACTGACCATGAGGAAGCTCCTGGCTGGCACATCAGAATCTGACTGGTGCGTCCATTGCCTATGAATGCAGCAACAAGGTTTGGCGAGCATAGGATCAGCTTGTTTAATGTGGGAGTCTCTTCCTGGTCCTTGATATGCATCCATGTGTTGTAAGGGAAGGGAAGGCGTGTATCATCCTCATAGTCGGCATACTTAGCAACTGCATTCGGGGGTCGGAGCCTGATACGGGACAGAGGAGGGAGCGCCAAGGTAGCTTGGGCGAAGGGGTCAACCAAGTAGCAGCCATCGTCACGCGGGAAGATTAGCCAGCTGCCACAGGCCGCGCCCTTGAAGCCGACGCAGCCAAAACCTGGGAAACGGAAGGGCTTGCCGTAGGGGAGGCTGTAGAAGGTGCCGTCCGGCAGCGCGAGCAGCGGCAGCGGCGGGGGCAGGGCGAGCTGCCGCGCGGCGGCGCGCCACTGCGGGCACACGGTGGCGAAGCGGACGCGGTCCGCATAAGCGGGGAGGAGTTGGAGTACAAGGCCGGCCAGGTCCCGCGGGATGTCGGACCACGACGGCGGCTGCCCGGCGCTCGGCGTCGCCTCTGCCATCCGAGTCAGATCTGGCAAAAGAGCAGCGAAACACCAGAGCAGTGTGTGAGCATTAGTTCTTCGTCGTTGTGGTCAAATAACGCGTCAGAATCAAAGAAACCGGACGCCAAGGTTCACGACAAGTCTCCAAGGCAATATGTCGAACACCTTGCGCGCACTGCTACTTCACGCGGCGAGGCTCGAGAGCAGGAATGCCATTGACGGGGTAGTGACGACGAACCAGCATTCGTTAGAGGAAGCGAGCCGGATATGTGGAGGTAACTAACGTACCAGAGTTTGGCGGCGCCGCGGCGGAAGCGCAGCTGGAGAGGCGAACCCCTTGCTCTTCGTCTCCGGTAGCAACCAAACTGGCACTCTGGGACTCTGGGAGTGGGAGTCGGAGGAGAACGTCTCCTGTGCTCCCAGATACTCACATGCTCCTATACTCCCACTTTTCAAAAAACACCAAAATGAATATGAAAAAATCAACTAAAAATATGAATGAGTAGATGATGCGAAGATACATGATCATGCAAAATTTGAGGAGCAATAAAAATTTGTGCAATGAGAAACAAAAAAGAGAGAATCAGCATATTTATTGGGTCGGGTGTACTGTTTACAGAGATCCATAACCCGTATCACTTCACATGCTGATTTGTCTTTTTTTGTTTCTCTTCGCACAAATTGTTTTCTATCCCAAATTTTACATGATAATGAACTTTCCATGATCTAACCATTCATACTTTTAGTTGATTTTTTCATACACAATTTGATGATATTTTTAAAGATTGGGCATATGGGACTATGGGAGCATGTGAAGGTGTGGTAGCACAGGAGATCTTCTCGGAGTTGGAGTGGGAGTGGGCGAGTGGGCTGGACGCGTGGACCTGGACCTGGAGTCCTGGACTGGACAAGAGAGGCAGTCCAGTGATAAAAGATGCCAATCCATATATCCCGCGCAAGCCAAAAATGAGCCAAGCAAAGTACTCCGTACTAAAGAATTTCTAGCGATGCATATCAGTACACAAAATAATCTAAAGCAGTGTAACTGATCCTTATTTTTCAAACTAAGCTACCATTTCCTTGTTTCAAAATACAAGACGTTAAGTCAAATCTTTTTACTAAATTTATAGGAAGATATGTTTGGGCATGTAGCTTTTTTTGAAACAAAGAAACCATGTTCATGCGACAGGCCGTCCGGTTGGGGGTCTTGTGGGATTTTTTTTTTGAACGTTACTTTGGGGATTTTAAATCTGAGAGAGAGAAGAGGAGGGAACCTTTTTTTCTTTTTTTCCTTTTTTTTTTGAGGAAAGAAGAGGAGGGAACTGTGATTGCGTGGCTCAGTGGCTGGGCCTCTGCCTTTTCTCCAGACCAGCCCATACACCCATTGTGGTGAGCCCACTTCGACTCGTGTACCCATTGCGCATCAGGAAATATTATACTGGCCATAAACCATGGGGTGAAACTGGAGGTGTTAGACTTTTAATCATGTTTGCATTTACCAGCAGTATTCATAAGAACGGAATGAAAGCTCTCAACTGCATTGGTTAAAGAATCAACAAGCAATTAGTTCCAGATTGCTTTCATCTGACACTACATTAGCCTTACTAAAAGCAGGGAAAGAAAATCTCAGTCCAAATGGACAAGTTGCAAATCTAATGCTGTGTTGAAGATACAAAGGAAATCAACTTGGATCAGAGAGATGACTACTAAAAATCAAGGTAACATCATTCACAAACCCGCAGCGCAGAGAAATCATCAGGGTACAAAAGGTACCGGAAGTGTTTACTGGCCATCGGTACATGGTGGTCATGCGCATCCTAATGAAATCTTCGTAGGTGCCATTCAAGAAAAGTGACATGTCTAATTTAGTAGTAAATCATATTGCTTGTTGTCTTCAGGAAATGAAGCTAAATTCAGTGATAATAAGTTAAACAGAAACACACGGATGCATCAATATCAAGCAGCAATAAGCATTGATAGATACCAGTTGATTCGGGTCCAGCTTAGCTCACAGAAGAACACAGGCATTAGCTTGAAGTAGCAAACAACACATGACCCAAAATAAAAATGCTCAGGAACACAGGCCGCCCTCCAGTTTTTCAGTAGTAGCATACTGCTCAAAACAAAGCACTCATGGCTCATATAGCATCCTGGGATATGATATGGAGAACATAAATGGTCAATGGAAAGTCTGCGTAGTTTATAACCTCAGCCACATTGTCACTTGCAAGGCTTATCACATTGTTGAGCTAGGGAAGAGCCATGTCGCTGGTGCCTTCCCACCCTTGAACGACCCTTGGGGCATCGGCAAGTAGGTCCCCCCATCACTCATCCTGTGCACAGCGTAGGAACTCGTCTTGCCACTCCAGAACCAGTCGCAAGTGCCATCATCCAGGATGAAGATAGAGTTCCCCTTTAGCTTGTACGGGGACACACAGACAGACTGGGAAGAGCTTTGGCTGATGTACAGTGCCTGGTCATCACCCAGATTTGTCACACCCACCCACCGTGCCGAATGGAAGTCCGCCTCAAACACCTTGAATTCAATCCCAACTGGCTTAGTTGACATACATCCTGTGTCGTCATCAGATAGCACACCAAAGAATGTGGTACGGACCATAAGCAGTGCACCGTGCGATTCAACCAGATATTGATGGATGGAAGTCGCACCATTCCGCATCAAGCTGAAGGTAACAGATGGAGTATCAATGAGGCACTCAACCTGAGAGATACTTAGCTTGTTGTTATCATTGTCCTCCCCAACATCAATGGCCAAAAGGTTCTTGAACTCATCGAGGACATACAACTTACCTCCACAGAACATCATGTCTATGTGCTGACCTCTCCTGAGGAGTGTACTTACCAACCATGAGTCAGCACCTGGCCGGCACAAAGCAATGGTATATAGAGGCCCAAGGTTAACAATGGCGGCAGCAAGTAGGGATGAGCACACAACTAACTTGTACACCGACATCTCAGCGCCCATGTCCAGAGATTCTTGGGGTATCTCTTCCTTCAAGGTAACAGGGACGATTTCCTCAGGCTCCTCAATGGGGCAGAAACAAGATAGTTTAGGCAGTGTCAAAGTGACCTTGGAGAAGGGGTTCTTCAAGGAGTAGGTGCCATCACATAAGAAGACAAGCCACTCGCCAGAGGAGCTATGATAGCCCACGCTGTCAGGGAACTGGAAAGATTCACTGTGGGGTAAGCTGAAAAAGGTGCCATCAGGGAACGCTAAACATGGCACAGGCGGGGGCAGGTAATGCTGCTTGGCGGAGAAGCTCCAATGGCGGCATACAGCCCCAAAGCGGACACGGTCAGAGTAGGCAGGAAGGCGGCAGAGAACCAGGCCAGAAAGCTCTGTTGGGAGATCTGACCAGGATTGGGGTTTCTCTGCATGTGTCATCTTGAGAAAAGGAATCTGCTTCAGGAAAAAGAAAACACTAGCTGTTAATAGCAGAACCAAATTGCATGTAAACATAATTAAGGAATACGAGTACAACAGCGACCAATGGATGCAAAGGCTCTATGGTAAATACATATTGTTTGCTTGGATCGACTTGGAGATATGCTTCTTTGAACTTAATCTAGCCAGTGGTTAGATGGCTATACGTGATTAGAGCTGCTCCAAGCCTCCAGCCCAACCTTCCATGATATCCATGCAGGTGATGATGCTACTGTTTGGTTATAGGCAGCTTTAATTTGTCCCCGTCCCCAATGCCCAGACGTCATTTCTTAAAGCTCAACAAATTAAAATTAGCGCAATTTTACTCGGGTCAGCAAGTTTGCAGCCCCCAGATTCTACTTGTACAGTTTGAGTTTTGCAACAAAATATGAATTTTTAACAGAAACTTAGCACATGGGCACCACAAGTCCACACCTGAATCCGAACATTAGAGACCAAATCGAGCATAAGAAATCCACTACCCACTATCCGTCTGACAAGATCCTGAATGGAGCAAAGATTCTTCACATTGCTGACCAACCAAACACCACGCCTGAACACTATAAGATTACCCCCAAGCGATGGCGCCTCTAATCGATCCTCCTATGCCAGCCAAACACAATCAAATTGACCCTCCTATCCGATGCCTCTAATCAAGATCAGCAGCCGATCCCCATTGGAATGAACCGAGCCTATGGCGCAGCATAACCTCTAGACATGAAAAGGCTGAACCTTAGACGAGTGGTGAATGGTCGCGTCCAAAACCCTAACAAAATCCGAGAAAAAAAGGGTACCAAATCAGAGAGCACCAACCCACAATAAGATCGGGGCGTTCGTGGTTACCAGCTCGGACTCTGGGCCGTGGAAGGCGACGTCGCGTGCCGAGCGCCGCGCCGTCGACGAACGGCGGCAGGGTTAGCGTCGTGGCCGCCCTCGCGTTCGCCTCGCCTGGACACTCGGGTGGAAGAAGAGTGAAACGACCCGAGGAGGAGCTGAGATTGGGGAACTGGGCCATATTAACCTATGGGCTACGCGGTCCGAACTGTGGACATGGAGGCCCACAGATTCTTTTATAGTATCCGTTCTTTTATAGTAAACGCTGTGTATATTGTTATTCACTGAATTTCCGCTCAAAAATAGTAATCTCCTCTGTCATCCATGCTGTGAGAGACGGTTTTCTTCCGGAGAAGCATCATTTGACTTGCCATCATTCAGCTTCGTACGGAATGTACCGTATCTAAAATCTGTTGAATGATTTGGCCATACAACTACGGGGGCAACTGTTTTTAATTGTTCATTTGATTTCTTAGTTTTGCAATCCACTTAATAGTTTTTTAGCCCCAAATTACTGAATAACAGGCTGGTAAAGACGCTTGTTTGCGGTTACTCCATTTCTATTTTCTTTTTCCTTCGTTCACAACCGTTTCTCCAGCAACTCGAATCGGATTTTCAAATCCATGCATATCGTTACACATGAAACGAGAGGAACAATATGCAATGCCAACAACGAATAATGCATGCATGGATCGATATAATAACGGCGGCGCTGGATCCTAGAAGTTCTTGGTGGCCTGATAGGTCTTTCCGAACTGCCAGTCCCGCGGCGCGACGTGCCAGGAGGTGGCCTTGCGGTGGTCGCCGTTCATGACCCTGAACGTGAGCGACTCGCCGGTGAGGTCGACCTCCGTCGTCCACAGCTGCCCCCAGCTCCGCTTCATCTGCGTCCACTTGACGCGCTTGTTGCCCTTCACCATCAGCGCCACCACGTCCCCCTCTCCGCCCACGTTCGTCACCATCACCATGTTGTAGTTCTTGTTCCCCGTTATCGTGTACCGGATCCCTCCTTTCCTCTCGCACGCCACCCTGCATGCCGGCGAGGTCAGCGAACGTACGTACACGATGCGACGTGATCGTTCCAATTTTATCGGATGTCAAATAATGAAGAAGGTAAAATGCAATGCGGTTGGGCTTGTGCCTGCGGTAGGAGATGGGCACGATGCCGGCCTTCTCCTCGGCGATCTCGAGGAAGGCCGGCATGGTGAGGTCGAAGTGCTCGCCCTTCTGCCCGCTGACCGGCGGCGGGGCCTGGTTGGTGGCCGTCACCACCACGGTCTTGTTGGTCTTGTCGTCGCCGCCTTCCGCGCGCGGGCCCTTCACCTCGTAGCAGGCGCCGCAGCCGGCGCCGTCGGCGTACAGCGTGGGGCCCACGGCCGCCGTCAGCGCGCCGTAGTCCTTGGACAGCTCGCCCTTGTACCCGCACGCGCCGCCGTCCGTGGTGCCGGACCCGTCGCGCCCGCCGTAGAACGTCGCGTGCCCCACCGTCCAGGGCCCGTCCTTGAACTTGCCGTGGTTCACGTGGGGCTTCTTGCTGCCGCTGCCGCTGCCGCCCTCCGCGACGACGGCTAACAGCGCGAGCCCGACGAGCAGCAACGATGCGAGGAGAGGCGCTGCCATTGTCGACGGCGATCGAGCCGGGCGCGGATGCTGGCTCTGGGTGATCGACGAGCAAATCTAGCGAGCTAGGTGATGATAATATATGCGCACGTACGGGGCGCCGGTCGGCAGCATGGATCTGCCATTTTTAGATGAATGGTTGTGAGCGCACGGTGGTGCAATGGAGCTATGAATGGCTTGGAGCAACCGGAGGACGTTTGGCAGTTGACAAGAGCCAGACCGATCGTTGACCGAATGGACAAATGGTCAAAATAGAAAATTTGAAGTTAATTTTTTGAGAGTGAGTTAGGCTTATTCGGCCCAATAGGCCGGTGTTGGCCCATCCGGAAAAGCTCAAAGTAGGAGAGTGGTGGCCGCTACGAAATACAGTTACGAGCTTGATCCTGGCCGTCCACTCTGAGAAGAACACGCGATCCCATCCGTCCACCCGATCCCCACCTGGTCTCTCCCACCACTCCGGCTCTCGCCCGCCAGGAGAACCCGCCGGCCGCCGCCGCGTTCACAGCCACCGCCCACCGGCCGGCGACAAGGTGCCGAATCCTTCCGCTCCGTTCGCGCTTCTCGAATCGATCGCTGCTCCTGTGCTTTTGCATCTAGCTTTTGGTTGGATAGATTTGTTCCTGTTACTGTAATCCTCGCCCCGTGGTTTGGTAGATTGGTAAGGCGCTAGCCGCTAAGATGGTTTAGTTTCTAGTTTGTGCATCTACGTTATTAATGTTTGCTATGCGCTGGTGGATTTATTTTTTTTTGAATAATCTGCCACGGCATTGCCCTCTCATTTCTGCGAGCAGTCATCTGGATGACTGGATCGAAATGTTCCTTGCGTTGCTTGCTCCTGGGAAATTGTCTTGCATTACTCCCACAAACCTAATTAGTGTAAGTAGATAGGATTCGACACCAGACCGACGCTAACTCAGGAGGGTGTATGATTGCCACATTGAGAATTGGTGGGTTTGAGATTTCAGTAGGATCATGCAGTTTTCTGTTTTTTTTTCCCAATGAATCCTCCAACAGGCTATGAAGCTGTGATTCCCTGTAATTAAGTGTCCATGGTTAGTGGGGTGCTTTATGAATTCTCGCATCCTGTACCCCTACCTGAAAAGTACAGCCATGTTGATGCTGTTGGTTATGAATCCTCACTGTCTAGGTCTGTTATTTTGTTAGTCTATCTAGGATCATTCTAAAGTTTGCAAACTGGTGCTATTGAGATGCTTTCTATAAATTTTGAGTGATATTTGTTCCAAAAAAAGAGCGTTCTGGTTCTAAAGATCAATCATTTTGCCAACTCAACTCTTAATTTAAAGGTATGTGCTTAGTAAGTTTATTTACTGCTTACCGGGTTACAATATTGTATAAGTTGCTCCATACCTTTGCACATTTACATAAAATTTCCTAGATTGTAGAATGCATGCATGCTATGTTTTGTGTCTTAGTCTGTTCATGACGATTATTTAAATCTCATCTTGTATAGCAATTATTGTTCTGGTAAAATTGCCTGGACATGGCTTAGTAAATCTACACTTGCATGAGTATATCTATGATGTCTGTAATAGCAAATTGTTTTTTTTTGTTAATGAATGTTTGTTAATAGACCTACTGTCTTCTGCCTCTGGCCCTCACCAAGCAACATTTTTCTGTGAGATCCATTTAGGCTGTGAAACCCTAAAGAAAGTAGGGGGAAGAGGACAGATGAGCGTGTGACGTGTGCCATCCTCCACATCTCTCTCTAACTGCTTCTGCATCTGGACATTGTTCTGTGACAAGGAGTTGGCATGGCTACAACACCAGCCTTCGCTGGCAACCTGAAGGTTAGTTTGTTGTCTCTCTATAATGGTACCCTGATTCCAAATACTAGAACCTTTGCCATCCCATACACACATTTCATGCTTGCCTGGTGCTATAAAAAAACTAATCAAGCCATGCTCGAAGACGGTGGCTGTGGCAGCACAGGCACAGTGTCTGACTCTGCCTTATGCTTTTATGCGATGGGCGGGAGGATGGTACTCGAGGCTGTTAGTGCACTTATAGGAAGGTTCATGTGGGACACTAACCGGAAGGGAATCTGATCCTCAAGAGGGCCCAATGGTCTTCCAGGATGGTGGTTGTCATGCATGAACCAAGAGTTGGATGTTAGTTCTCAGGTGATCTCTTATAGTAAAAGTTGTTTTATGTTTCCTTTTCAACTGTGCAGAAAGCACTTGCCGGCTTGAGAAGAATCAATTTAGATGGGTTGCGATGGCGCGTATTTGATGCGAAGGGTCAGGTTAGGATTCATCTGAAGATTTCAGTTGCAATGATGAACTCATCAGAATAATGTTATGTGGTATGCTGGTTTGATTATATGATAGGTGCTTGGACGATTGGCGTCCCAAATAGCTGTTGTCCTTCAAGGCAAGGATAAACCAACCTATGCACCACATGTAGAAAATGGAGACATGTGCATTGTACTTAATGCAAAGGATATTAGTGTTACAGGAAGGAAAATGACAGATAAGATTTACTACTGGCATACAGGGTTAGTGAAGCTGAGCCAAGAAAGAATGTTAATACTTTATTTCTGAGTTTTTTTATTAACTTGTTATTTTGTGTGTTACTCCCCGATAGATATATTGGCCATCTGAAGGAAAGAAGGCTAAAGGACCAGATGGAGAAAGACCCAACTGAAGTGATCCGCAAAGCTGTCCTGCGCATGCTTCCCCGCAACAGATTGCGTGATGTAGGTGAAACTTCATTTATCTTTTATTCTGCAATCCAGGATTAGGCATGAGCTCTGCTCTTTTATCAGGCTGAATAATTGATTGATAATGCTTGCTGTATTTTCTGTTGCAAACATTGTAATGATTAGTTTATTACTGTATTCGTCCTCATTTTGGTACTTTTTATGCATTAACTATAGTAGTGACCATGAGATTCTGGTGTATAAGCTTAATTATCTGCACTTTGTCACTTATCTAGCTACTGGAGAGAAGTTAATTGTCTGTACTTTATCACTCCTGGATTGTTAACTTTGTCTACTGGCTGGAGTTAGCTAATCTGCTCAATGATCTGTCAGAACTTGTTAATGTGGTGTTGTAAACACTGGTAAAAAAGAACATACATTGATGAACAAATCTGGTAGTACTTCATATTATCCGATTGTTTTCCTTGATGCTGTTACAATTGGTTGAGATGTCATACAAAGTTGTGATGTTGTGTTTGTGTACTGTTCGGCCTGTATATTCAGAACATAATATTGGTTGAGAAGTCATGTCTTATTTTCCCTTGTGGTAGAAACAAGGTGCTTCTCATGGTATTGCAATTTAACATATAGTGTTCTGATCCTCCAGGACAGGGATCGCAAGCTGAGGATATTTTCTGGAAATGAGCATCCATTCCATGATCGCCCTCTTGAACCTTTTGTGATGCCACCACGGCAAGTACGTGAGATGCGCCCCCGTGCAAGGCGTGCACTGATAAGGGCTCAGAAGAAAGAGCAGGCAACCAGAGCCAAGGAGGAAGAAGGTGCGAAGAATGTGGAGATCACCGCATAGGCACGTTCTGATCGGCGTATTTGTGCACTGCAAATGTTCCAGATTCTGTTTCCGGAGCGTCCATAGTTTCTTTGACATGTAGCCTGTTTAGTCGAATAGGCACTAGAACCTGAATCACTTTTGTATTTATGGTCATTTCAACTCAAAGCTTGACTGAATAAGATAGTCGTCTGATTTGTTCAACTTCTGATCTGAGATGCAGAAGCCCATTTGGAAATGTACTGCGTTTTCCTCGATCTGAAAAAACTCATAGCGAATAGCAACCAAAATTTCTTGACAGCAAAGCTTTCGCCTAAGAGGTTATACTAGCGCAACAACATGGAGATATAGAGTGGAGTAAGGTGTCATTGAGGCTGGCGTCGAGGTGCCCCGTGGCCAAATGGAGCTTGCAATTGAGGCGCCCCGGCGGCCGGCGCTGGAGCCGGGAAAACACCAGACGGTGCACCTCCATTCATCATTGGTTGATACCGGGCGTCGCGCTCGACGTGCTGAGCTCCCTGATGAACCGACGAGCCTCTGGAACTCCGTCGCCGACGACCCTCCGGCAGCGATGTCGCGCTTCACCTGCTGCGCCAGAGCCTCCGCTGACCGCCTGATCTCATCGGACTCCATGGCCTCCCTCACCGTCCTTCTCCACCGCCTCCCTCTCGCACACGTCCTTCATGTCCAGCCCGTTCCTCCACACGGCGCCCACGAACCGGCTGTTGATCTGCTGGTCGGCGAAGAATGGCCAGCACACCATCGGCACGCCCTCCACGACAGCCTCCAGCGTCGAGTTCCACCCGGCGTGCGTCAGGAAACAACCCACGGCGCGGTGCCGCAGCACAGTCTCGCTGCGGCGCCCACGCCACGACGCGTGCTTGGTCTCCGTCTCCCGTCGCCCTGGCCACTTCTTGGAAGACAGCGTGCCTGGCTCGCCCCGACCATGTCCGGCCGGAGCACCCAGAGGAACGGGTAGCCGGCGGCGACGAGCCCGGACAAGAACTCGGTGAACTGCTCGTGCGACATGACGGCGAGGCTCCCCAGGCTGACGTACACGACGGACCTGTCCGCCTGGCCGTCGAGCCACGCCATGCAACCGTCGTCCTCGCGCCACAGGCTCTTGGCGATCGCCGCCGCCGGGAACATGGCGTGGAGAGGCCCAACGGCGAACACGTCGCGCATGTGCGGCGCGATGTGTGCCAGCGCTGACCGCTCCAGGGAGTCGGCCGTGTTGAATATGAGGGCCCGTGCCTTGCCGCTGCTGCGGGAGGTGTCCTTGACGAGAACTCGCAGCCTGGGGTTGACGCCGTGCTCACCGGCGCGGCGGAAGGAGCTAGGAAGGTCCCGCCGGCGCAGGAAGCTCTCCATCCCCGGAACGCCGTGGACCGGCTCGTCGAGGTCGCCGCCCGCGGGGAACGGCAGATCCCCGAGCTCGAAGAGCCTGGGTGCGGACAGGAACGCCAAGATGCTGCACGCGCTGGACGTGTGGAACGCGAGGACCGGGACGGCGAGCTCGTCGGCGACGTCGATGGCCCAAGGCAGGTAGCCGTCGGCGACCACGCATGTCACCGGCGGGAACCCGCCGCCGCTGTCGGCGGCGTCGTGGTGATCGGCTCGGCTTGGACTCTTCGTAGACAGCAGCGAGGCTAGCAGGGCACGGAACGCGACGGAGGCCACGGCCTGCAGGGACTCCACGAGCTCCAAGAGGCCTCCCACCGAGCGGGGGTCGTTGTCGGGGAGGCCATCCGGGACGGAGAGGAAGCGGAGACGCTGAGAATGCGGGCCGTCTGGCGTGGAGGCGGGGCCCAGGCGGCGGAGGTTGTGGTCCGAGTGGAGGAAGGTGACGAGGACGCCGGCGGCGGCGAGGGCGGTGGCGAAGGGCAGCATGCAGTTGATGTGGCCCTGCAGCGGGAACGGGAACACGAGCACATGCGCCGCCGCCGCCGCCATATATCTCGCCGGTCGACCGTGCGGGCGGGCGGCTCGCGGCGACGGCGACCTGTTCGCGTGCGCCCCTGTGGTGGGTTCGATTGATCTTGGTCTTGGCTGGACGTGTGCAGTTTTTCTCACAAGGCCACAAGCTCCAACGGAGCAGTTTTTCTTTTCTCTCTCTCTTTTTTTTAAAATACTCCAACGGAGCACGTGCTACTCATGGATCGAACAAGTTAGTGGTGTGCAGTGTACTGGTTTGGCCGACGGCCGCTTCTTCGCCGGCCGGCACGGGCGCGAGCGTCAGCAAGGTGCTCTCGTGTTTGCTCCAGGCTGCTTGCGTTTGACACTTGGGCACTTGGCTACTTCCGGGCGACTAGTCAATAGTCATCTGCTGGGCAAGATCCTTGAAAATGAAATTGATATTTCCTTCCCAGTCCACTCAACGTTACTGACAAGTAACAACCACCGAAACTGCCGAGGACGGTGCTATTTCACCGGAAGTGAGGATTTCATAGTGATGTTTCTGACATAACCACATAAGCAACAGGAAAATAAAATGGGGTTTGAAACTACCTCTTTCCAATGTAAAATTTTATTATGTGGTTTCATAGGCTTCAAATAACATTTAATTTCATGACTCAAAGAGAGTTGGTATCCGTGTAGAGGGTGTTTCATCTAGATGAAACTGGTTTCATCTCTCTCTTATTAAATTGGGTGTCATGTCATCAAGAAATCTTATGTGGCATGCTAATTAATGTGCATGAAACTCTTCACTGGGAGTAGCCTAAGACGACTGGGAATGCAGACCACCACATTTTATGAAAAAACTTGGGTACATCCCGGCTGTACGTGCAGCCTCTCCTCGGATGATTAGCATTTTGCATACGACACGGGTGATGGCTGCACCAGGACTTTTCTTCCATGACTTTGTGAAGACTCTGCTATGTATGCGAGGGGGTTGTTGGTACAGCCGGGCTGTACCCAAGCTTTTTTCCACATTTTGTATGTGCGAGCCCTGTACCTAGTCCAAAGTTCTCATGGAATTAGCATAGTAGCGACGCTTCACCTCATTATCTTCATAAATAATGGAACAAGAAAACATATACCAGTATTTGTATCAAGGAATGTGCACAGCTGGCAGTTATTACGTAGCCATGTCAGGAATTGAAACCTTCATGTAGTGCAATCCTATCTAGACCTCATTCGCTTCCAACGGATTCAATTCGGGCCGAAAATGGTGAATATAATAAGAAATTTATGATAGTTATAATGAGAGACTGGGATTTATTCCGAGTGAAGAACTAATGATAGGGACAACAAAAGACCTGGATTCCCCACATCTTGACTCGTAGATTGATCCCCGGTCTTTTGTTGTCATCATCATGAGTAAATTGGTTCTCCACCCGAAATAAATCATGGTCTCTCATTGTAACTATCATAAAGTTCGCTATATTGATCACAATCCGGGTGAAACCATTCCCACCGGAACCGAACGAGCCCTTAGTGTTTTTAGACATGTTTATCTAGCAGCAGTTGTAAGCTTTTGGTAGATGGTGGTGAGTCTTTGAGCTTGTCTTGTAAGCTGGCAATCCCAACAGAAGTTTGTAATAAATCGGTATTTGCATTCTATAAAAACTGTGGAAAACCTTTATAAAAAAAGTTAGGAATTGAAAAGATAGTATTTCTATTTATTTTGACTTTTCAAAATGCATAGTTTTTATATGCACTTAGAAAAATCAAAACAACCTACAATTTGAATATAGTAGAGTATTGACTCTGTTTCAAATTATAGTTCGTTTGATCTTTTTTAACCAATTTTGATCACTCGTCTTATTTAAAAAACTATTTAAAATATTATATTTTTGTTGTGTCTTACTTTATTAATAAAAGTTGTTCAAGAAGACTTAAAATTGACTATATTTCTACAATTTTTTCAATAAAACGAGCCGTCAAACTTGAGGTAAAAAAAAGGCAAACAAACTATATTTTGAAACGGAGGGAGTAGTATCCAACCTATTCAGTGAGTACAGCTTTTGAACTTCACAACCTTATTGGAGAGATCAAATTCGAATTTGAATGTTTGTACATAGAACAAAAGGGCAGGCTAGATAGGATCAGTCTGGTTATTGGTTAAGATTTTGGTTCATTAAATGAGTTCTACACAATGGACTCTAATTTCTAATCTCTTTGTTTCAAAGTGTAAGTTGTCTTAGTTTTTCTATATACATAGTATAAATATAACATGTTTAGATGCATAACAAAAAATTATGAATCTAGAAAAAGCCAAAACGACCTCCAATTTAGAATGTAAGGAATGTTTAATATAAAAAAATTGTCATTTGAAACAAAATCAGCTGGTTCAACCATTCGCACAGATCATATTACATATATTTCCTGTATTTTAGTTAAACCAAATCAATAGTATGAACAGTTCTCGTTTTTTCATGTTAACCGTGAACCGGTCTGGTTTTTCATAATATGCTGTTTGTACATTACATCTTCTACATGGGGGATGTGGTTGTGTTCATGGAATAAAAGTTCTCGGTAAAGTTGTAAGTTTTATCTGTTCTTGAATATTCAGGATAGTTGCATATCATTATATTAAGATGCAGCAATAAGGTCACGCTTGACATTGGCAGACACTAGTATATATACAAATAAAACAACAAGGCCATGGCGGCCGAACCTGAATATCTCAATATTTTTCCATTCTTCAAGTCAACATGAACACATATTGGAGATTCACACCAACTGCCAATACTACAAATGATTCTAAAACACGATCAAAGTGTACAGATCGACACGAATAATATGAAGAAAAGAAATTTCCCGTGCGTCATCAGGATCTAAAAACTTGAGCATGCGTCACGTTGCAGTTCCGTTGGCAGCCAGAATATACCAAAGGTACATCCCTAAACACTTCAATTTTGGTGATTGGACTTGGCATCTTCCACGCTGAGTTCCTTGATGAACCTGACGAGCCGCTGAAACTCCCTCGCCGACGATCCCCCGTCACCGACGTCACGCCTCACCACACGCGCCAGCGCCTGCGCCGAGCTCCTGATCGCGTCGGACTCCATGGCCTCCCTCACCGTCCTCTCCACCACGCCCCTCTCGCACACGTCCTTCATGTCCAGCCCGTTCCTCCACACGGCGCCGACGAGCCGGCTGTTGATCTGCTGGTCCCCGAAGAACGGCCAGCACACCATGGGCACGCCCTCGGCGACGCCCTCCAGCGTCGAGTTCCACCCGGCGTGCGTCAGGAAGCACCCCACGGCGCGGTGCCGCAGCACGTCTCGCTGCGGCGCCCACGTCACGACGCGCGCCTTGTTGTTTCCTGCAGCCGCTCTGATGGCTTCCTGAGGAGCGGTGACGTCTCGGTCTCGCCCCGCCGCCACCATGTCGGCCCGGAGCACCCAGAGGAACGGGTAGCCAGCGGCGACGAGGCCGGATAGGAACTCCGTGAACTGATCGCGCGTGATCACAGCGAGGCTCCCCAGGCTCACGTACACGACGGACCGGTCTGCCTGGCCGTCGAGCCACGCGACGCACCCGTCGTCCTCGATCCACAGGGTGGAGGCAGGCGCCGGAGACGGCGACGGCATGGCGTGGACTGGGCCGACGGCGAACACGTCGCGCATGCGCGGCGCGATGTGCGCGAGCGCCGGGGCCTCAAGGGAGGCGGTCGTGTTGAACACGAGCGCCCGTGCCTTGCGGCTGTGCGCGGTGACCTCGGCGAACACCTGCAGGATGGGGTCGAGGTCGGGGTCCACGCCGCCGTCGGTGCCGCCGCGACGGCTGCGGAACACGCTTGGAAGGTCCCGGCGGCGAAGGAAGCTCTCCATCCCCGGAACGCCACGGACCGGCTCGTCGAGGCCGCCGCCGCCGCCTGCAGGGAAAGGGATCTCGCCGAGCTCGACAAGCCTGTGAACGGTCTGGTACGCCAGGAAGCTGCTGGCACTGGACGTGCGGAAGGCAAGCGCCGGCACGCCGAGCTCCTCGGCGGAGTCGATCGCCCAGGTCAGTAGGCCGTCGGCGACGACGCAGGTCACCGGCGGGAAGCTATCGACACAACCGTCACTAGCATCTTGGCTCGGGTGCCCCGCAGATGACAAGGATGCGAGCAGATCACGGTACCTGACGGCGCCCACCTTCCGCAGGGACTTTTCGAGCTCCAGCATGTCGCCCAGCGAGCGTGGGTGGTCGTCGGGGAGGCCGTCCGGGATGGAGAGGAAGCGGAGGCGCGGCGAGCCGGCAACGGAGGTGGCGCGGCGGAAGTTGTGGTCGGTGTGGAGGAACGTGACGAAGGCGCCGGCGTCGAGGAGCGCGGCGGCGAAGGGGAGCATGCTGTTTATGTGGCCCTGCGCCGGGCACGGGAACACTAGAACGTGCGCCTCCGCCGCCATGACCGTCGGTGTGGAGCGCTTCCTCTGCCGGCCTGCCACAGAGCATGCAGTTGGACTCTTGCCTTGATGTATGCGTGGGCTGCTGGCTTTAAAATCATAGAGTGTCACTGCTGACGGACTAGAAAAGTATGGGAAATGCCGGCACGCTGACGGTCTGTAATCGATGAAACTTGGAAGCACAAAGATCACAACAGGCGTCATTGCTCAAATAAACCATACAGGAAACGACACCAAGACACGGTATTTTAAATGAGGTTTTGCTTGCGAATGACCGAGACTAGCAGAGTTACCAGCGCCACTAATATTGTAGATGCAAAGAGTTTCATTTTCATTGTCATGTCAACAGGACCTGGCTAAAGGGAGGCCCTCTTCCATTTAATCTTAGGGGAGACCCTTCCTCTAATGGAAATATTTCCATTGTATTCGTTCCATTTCTGGACACATTCCTTTTTAACACAACCCCTCACCCCCGCCGCCCCGTGTCTTCCTCCTCCCCCGTGTCTCCTTCCCCGCGTGCGCCTCCCGTCCCCTCCACACCCCCGCGTGCCGCCGCCTCCCCCTCCCCCACCCTAACTCGGCGCCGAGCCCTCCCCCCGCGCTCAGCCGCCTCACCCGCTCTCCGACGGCTCCCGCCGCCGGCCCACACGGCCGACCCGAACCCCACCGCTGCCGCTCCCCCGCGCGCCTCCTCCTCCCCCGGCTCCGGCGGCTCCCGCCGCCTTCGTCGGCGGCAGCCGACGTGGCCCACCCGAACCCCACCGGCGCCGCCAGCCCTAACCCTAGATCCGCCGCCGCCGACCCATCCACCGTCGCCCCGAACTCGAAGTCGACGAGCTCCCCCGCCTCCTCCACCGCCCGGCTCCGGCGGCGCTTCCGCGCCGTCTCTCCCACCACCCCCCCCCAACCCCCTCCTCTAAGGGCGGCGGCGATGAATCCCTCCCTCGGCAACCCCGGGACCTAAAGGTCCCCCTTCTCCCGCCGCCTCCCCCGCTGCCGGCAGCTACCACCGCCGTCCACCGCCGCCCACCAACCACCCGAAGCCCGCCGCCAGTGCCTCCCCCGCACCCGCCGGCTGGAGGAAGAAGAAGGGAGGGGGCCCTCCGCGTTAAGCTAAAGGGAGGCCCTTTTGTGTTACATTATTTGTGAGGTCCTTTGCGTCTTGCTTTATATAGCATTGAAAACAACAGATAAGAAACTATGCATTGTGTTGAACTATTTCAACTACCCCCGTCCCATAATATAAGCATTCTTCGACTTTCATGCATCACATTTGACCATCCGTCTTATTCAAAAATTTATAAATATATTATTTATTTTATTATGACTTGCTATACTTTAAGTTTGACTTATTTGTTTTATATTTTTACAAATTTTTTGAATAAGACGGATGATCAAACGTGATGTCTAAAAGTCAAAAAATGCTTATATTTTGGGACGGATGGAGTATTAACTAAATTTAATCTTGCTTATGTAACATTTAGATTTCAATATAAATTAATTAAAATTTTGAATTTGTTTTGATGGGTTTAATTATTCAATTAAATAAATCAAAATGATGCTATTTTTAGCATAGCAGAAAGAATGCCTATATTTTCAGAATATTTCAATCAATTTCTTGAATAGAAGCCAGCATAGAATCTGACTTCATTTACCAACCATCCTTGGATCCGAAGGTTGTGGTCAGGGACTTCTTGATACGACAGACGAAAGCAAGGGCGCTCTTCGGGCCGATAAGAGGCCCATATACCCAACCCATACTTTTTAAGGCCCATATATAGATTTTTGGTCCACAAGGTGTGGCGCGCGCCTGTTTGGTCAGACATTTCTGGTCCTCCACCTGCGTGCCAAAGTCCGACCGTGTCCGTTCATGACCGTTAGCCGACGAACGTTGATTTCTTGAACCCTGAAGGATCAGATGAGCTAATTTGAAGAAGCAGCTGAGCAGCAACAAGCATGAATCTGGATCATCCCTTCTTCAGACTCAAGTGTCACAAAATCCAGTCCCATTCACGGTTAAGGCTTCCACAGTTCCACTGCAACACATGCTGCCTTCTAACTCTATTATTAGACCATTTTCTGCTCCAATTAAGTGGTGTTGGATTGCTATGTCTCTGTCTATTATCCCTCTCATCCACGACTAAAAATAGCCTCTCTTGTCCCTTGCTTCCTGCATCACCGCTCAGTGGCCACACTGAATTAGTGAATTGGTTCACGTCACATGCAGAGACACCATTGCCCAAGAACCAGAGCACCGCCAAGGAGGAAGAAGAGATTGGCCGAAGCAAAATAGCAAATGGAAGGGATCAATGGCGCTGCTGCCTAGCCTAGCCTACCCATCACCTAGTAGCAAGTTAACATCCAATTGTAACAATAATTAACAGCAGAACAGAATAGGAGGATGTCGGCGGTGGCGAACCTGTCGGCGGGGGCGGTGGAGCCGACGGTGAAGCCGCTGGCGGCGGCGTGCTACGACAACAACCTTGTGAACTCGCAGGGCATGTTCCTGGGCGACCAGCCGCTGCGGTTCGCCCTGCCGCTCCTCCTCGTCCAGGTGTCGGTGATCCTGGTGCTCTCCGCCGCCGCCCACGTCGTGCTCCGGCGCCTCGGCCAGTCCCGGTTCGTCACCCACATGCTCGTCGGCGTGTTCCTCGGCCCCACCGTGCTCGGGCCGCAGCGAGAGCTTCCGCGGCGTGCTCTTCTCGGAGCGCGGCACCTACATCCTGGAGAGCGTCTCCCTGGTGGCGCTCATCCTGTTCCTCTTCTCCATGGGCGTCAAGACCGACCTGAGCCTCCTCCGCCGCCCGAGCGGCCGCGCCGTGGCCGTCGGCATCACGGGTGCCCTCGTCCCGCTCGCCGTCACGCTCCCCGTCTTCCACGCGCTCCAGCCCTCGCTCCCCGAGGACCTGCGCGGGTCGTCGCTGGTCACGGAGCTCGCCGTGCGGCCTCTCGCTGTCGTCGTTCCCGGTGATCGCCGACGCGCTCTCCGACCTCGACCTCCTCAACACCGACCTCGGCCGCATCGCGCTCACGGCGTCGCTCATCACCGACGTGACGTCGTGGTTCCTCCGCGCCTGCTCCGCCGCCGTGTTCCTGGTGTCGGAGGCCAAGTCGCCGGCGTTCACGGCCCAGATCCTGGCCTCCTTCGTGGCGTTCGTGCTCTTCGTGGGCTTCGTGGCGCGGCCCGCGGGCCGGTACATCGCCTACAAGCGCACCCCGGCGGGGTCCCTTCTGTCGGAGGGGTCCTTCGTGGTGGTCGTCATAGCGGCGCTGCTGTCGGCGCTGGTGACGGACGCGATCGGGTTCAAGTACATGATCGGGCCCATGATGCTGGGGCTGGCGCTCCCCGGCGGCATGCCCATCGGCGCCACCATGACGGAGCGGCTCGACTCCTTCTTCATCGCGCTGTTCCTGCCCGTGTACATGGCGCTGTCGGGGTACCGCACCGACCTCTCCAAGCCGGAGGCCTCGACGGAGAAGTGGTGCGCGCTGGAGCTGTTCGTGGCGCTGTGCGTGTCGGGGAAGCTGGTGGGGTGCGTCGCCGCGGGGCTCTTCTTCGCCATGCCGTTCCGGGACGCCGCCGTGCTGGCGCTGATGCTCAACATCCGGGGCATCGTGGAGGTGGCGGCCATCAACAACTGGGGCGACACGATGAAGGCGACGGCGGAGCACTACAGCACCCTGACGCTGTCCATGGTGCTCATCACCGCCGTGTCGACGCCGCTCATCAAGCTGCTCTACGACCCGTCGGGGCAGTTCGTCAAGGCCAAGCGCCGGACGCTGGAGGACGCGCGGCCCAGCGCCGACCTCCGCGTGCTCACCTGCCTCTACAGCGAGGACCACGCGGCGCCGCTCATCGACCTGCTCGAGGCGTCGGGCGCCTCGCGCGACTCCCCCGTCTCGCTCATCGTGCTCCACCTCACCGAGCTCGTCGGCCGCGCCGCCTCCGTGCTCAAGCCCCACCGCAAGAGCAGCGGCGGCGGCGGCAACCCGACGCCGTCCGACCGGATCGTCAACGCGTTCCGCTACCTGGAGCAGCAGCAGGCGTCGCCGGGGGCCATCACCGTCAGCCCCTACGTGGCGCAGGCGCCCTACAGCTCGATGCACCACGACGTGTGCTCGCTGGCGCACAGCCGCAAGGCCAACCTCATCCTGCTGCCCTTCCACAAGTCCTCCGACGGGGCGCGCAGCACGGCCAACAACGCCATCCGGTCCATCAACCGCGCCGTGCTGCAGTACGCGCCGTGCTCCGTGGCCATCCTCGTCGACCACGGCCTCGCCGCGGGATCCGCGTGCGCCACGTCGGCCAACAGCCTGCTGCAGAGGGTGGCGCTCTACTTCCTGGGAGGGCCCGACGACCGCGAGGCGCTGGCGTACGCGGCGAGGATGCCGGAGGCCGGGGGCGTGTCGCTGACCGTGGTGAGGTTCAAGCTGCGGAACTGGGTCGGGATGGGGGGCCGCGACGAGGTCAGGGACGAGGAGGTGCTGCACGACTTCTGGACCAGGCACAGGGACAACGAGCGCGTCGTGTACGTGGAGAAGACGGTGGAGGACGCGGAGGGCACGGCGTCGGTGGTGCGCTCCATGAGCGAGAAGTTCGACCTGCTCATCGTGGGGAGGCGGGGAGGGGACGACGACCTCGAGGGATCCGCCGCGCTCACCAGCGGCCTCTCGGACTGGAGCGAGTTCCCGGAGCTGGGAGTGCTGGGGGACATGCTGTCCTCCGCCGAGTTCGCCTCCAAGGTCTCCATCCTCGTCAGTCCAGCAGCAGCCGTCCAGGAGCGCCGCCGCCGCCGCCGGGAGAGCGAGCTCCATCAACGATTAAGCTAGTCGATCCATGATTTTTTTCCCCCCTCTTGTAATCAGCTCGTCAGCTTGCTTGGCTGGTTCACGCCATGTTGGCCAAACACATTTTAGATGCTTACACAGCTAGTCTAGGATGCTATTAATTTGCACGTCTACAAGTCTGATCTGATAATATAATTGTGTTAAATTCATACCAGTGGATCGAGCGCTTCTGTTGATCTCAAACACTCCAAGCTCATTTACGGTCTCCATGGCTCGATTATCATCTTAACTTGCCCAGCTGAGCTATCGCTCAGCTCAGCTAGAATACCAAACGCACCCTTAATTAGTTAACTCGTTCATCTTGAATTTCGTTTGTCATATTTAGCTCCAACCACAACTCATAGATCTAGGTTGTCTCTACGGTTTGTAGATTAAATTTAAGTAGATCAATTATTCATCTAAATGCCCTCAGGACACCTCGAACTATAGAATTTAGATCCACTATTTTATTAAAATATAAATACTCATGTTTGAGAATCGAAGTTGAAGCTCTGCGAAATAAATCCAGAGTGTAACAGCTCCAAAAAAATCAACATTATTACAGGCCCAACTCGCCCTCAGACCGTTCAGTAACATTCAAGAGTTGAAACCAGCAAGCAATAAAAGGAAGGGAAAAAAAGATTAGAAGGCTGCCAGTTGCATCGATTCACAAAGCTGAATCCATCATTGACTTTGACCGTGCGACGCGCTGAGCTCCCGGATGAACCCGACGAGCCTCTCGAACTCGGTCACCGACGACCCTCCGGCGGCGACGTCCCGCTTCACCTGCTGCGCCAGAGCCTCCGCTGACCGCCTGATCTCATCGGACTCCATGGCCTCCCTCACCGTCTTCTCCACCACGGCTCTCTCGCACACGTCCTTCATGTCCAGCCCGTTCCTCCACACGGCGCCCACGAACCGGCTGTTGATCTGCTGCTCCGCGGAGACCGGCCAGCAGACCGTCGGCACGCCCTCGACGACGGCCTCCAACGTGGAGTTCCACCCGGCGTGCGTCAGGAAGCAACCCACGGCGCGGTGCCGCAGCACGTCTCGCTGCGGCGCCCACGCCACGACGCGGGCCTTGCCGTCTCCTGCGGCCGCCGCGGCTGTTCGTTGGAGAGCGGCGTCCTGGCTCGCCTTGACCATGTCCGGCCGGAGCACCCAGAGGAACGGGTAGCCGGCGGCGACGAGGCCGGAGTAGAACTCGGTGAACTGCTCGTGCGTGATGACCGCGAGGCTTCCCAAGCTCGCGTACACGACGGACCTGTCCGCCTGGGCGTCGAGCCAGGCCATGCAGCCGTCGTCCTCGCGCAGCAGGCTGGAGGACGCCGCCGCCGCCGGAGACATGGCGTGCAGAGGCCCCACGGCGAACATGTCGCGCATGTGCGGCGCGATGTGCGCGAGCGCCGACCGCTCCAGGGAGGCGGTCGTGTTGAGTACGAGCGCCCGCGCCTTGCCGTTGTCGGCGGAGAGCTTGGCGAGTGGGCGAAGCGCGGGGCCGACATCGTCGTCGCTGTCCTTGGGGCGGCGGCAGGCGCTCGGGAGATCTCGCCGCCGCAAGAAGCTCTCCATCCCCGGAACGCCCCGCACCGGCTCGTCGAGGTCGCCTCCGACGGGGAAGGGGAGCTCGGCCAGCTCGAAAAGCTTGGGCACGGACAGGAACGCCAGGAAGCTGCCGGCGCTGGCCGTGCGGAAGGCGATCGCCGGAACGCCGAGCTCCTCGGCGACGTCGAAGGACCAGGGCAGCAAGCCATCGGCGACGAGACACGTCACTGGAGGCAAGCCGCCGGTGGGGTCGGCGCCTGCTTCAGCAGCACGGCTGCTGGGACTCCGCGTGGCGAGCAGAGCGCGGTACGGGCCTGTGGCCCCACCCGCCAGAGACTTGTAGAGCTCCGGGAGGTCAGACGCCGAGCGGGGGTGGTCGTCGGGGAGCCCGTCCGGAACGGACAGGAAGCGGAGGAGCGACGATCCGGCTGTGGAGGAGGCGCCGCTGCCCAGGCGGCGGAGGTTGTGGTCGGTGTGGAGGAAGGTGACGTGGACGCCGGCGCCGACGAGGGCGGTGGCGAAGTGGAGCATGCAGTTGATGTGGCCCTGTATCGGGAACGGGAAGACGAGCACGTGCGCCACCGCCATGGCCGCCGATATGATCGGCAAGGTTGGGGGAGGTGCAGCTGCTGTGGCGTGGCCGCGTGGGTTAGTAGTTGGTTTGCTACTTTGCTGTCTCTGTGATTGGCTGCTTGCGCTGGCCACTTCATTCACAGTGGTGGGTTGGAAAAGTCGCATCAGCCCGAGGGATTCGCTGTCCGTGTAGCCGCCGGCAGGCCGGCGCACGATAATTCTTGTTTAGTGGCTCCAGTAGACATCCGGCACTAACGCAACAGTAATTCTTGACTTTCTCTGGAGCAGGGCTGGAAGAACGACGGTGAATTTGCTTGTTTAATCTTTCAAACAAAAAAATATTGATTGTTTAGCAGTTTTGAGCATCGTATTAGCAGTCAGAGGTGACAAATTAAAAGCTCTCCTCCGTCACTCCAGCTCCAGTAGGTAAACGGCTTGCTGCCCAAGAATAGCGCCCATTCTCTTCGCCAAAGGGAGCAAATCACTGTCCAAATGGCGCTGCTGAAGTGCTGATACGCTTCGGCTTCATCCACTGTTGCTAGCAATTGGGCTGACTACGGAATTTCTACTTGGGCTTTTGCTGAGTGTTATTGGGTTTTAAAGTTCAAGTAGTTTAACTGGCTTCCGGCAGTTGCTGCATAGGAGCCCCCTTTTTGGGTTCTCATTTCTACTTTCTTTTTTCCCCAATTATTTCAAATAATATAAAACTTGTGGGCTGTGGCAAACCCTCCGGTCCTTTCGGGGAAAACAAAAGAATTTCGTGCATGGCTAGAACTACTTCTACTCCCTCTGCTTCTAAATACATTATGCTATTTAGTGCAATTTTTTAGTAGTACCAATATACCATATGTTAAACAACCAAGAGATTAGTAGCTAGATAAGAGAAAACAATCACGCATTTATTTAGCTGTCATGTCTAACTCACACACCTCTTTCATCCATGCCACTGCCATATGTATACTTTTGATAGCATGCAGCTCAATATTATCATCTAGACATTGAGCTGATATTATTGATCCAGCTTATACCTTCACACAACTGTATTAGTTTTGTTCAGAGATTTATGACAATTTTTCTCAAAATAAATGGAGGATCATGAATATGTTGCCATCACTTGTTTTGAAAGGGAGCAACAATTCACCGAAAGAGGATAATTGCACCCATGCTCCACTTGGTCGCTACAGAAAAAAAAAAACGCTCAAGATCTTTGTATGAAGTATCAAAAGCTTCATAAACCTTCACAATTATTCTACTGAGCAACTGCTTCACATCTACTGTATATTTGGCCACATGGGTACTTTTTCTCATAAGACTTAATAATTACTTCTGCTTGTCCCACTCATGTATCTTCCACTCAGGTAGTTGCTGAATGACCATCTGCGCAAACAAAAAATTAATCAGGGGCATGATGTCAGTGCTATTGCCTTCTGAAAGCCATGAAGCGGCAGTGGCAAGAATATTGTCGAGTAGTATATAAGAATTTGATGTGCACAACAAGTTTTTGAATGAATTTCACATAAAGGAATTCTGAATTGATAGTTCGATTTCTTTTACTTTAGAGAATACAGTGTATAAAAACACGATGAAAGGCATTTTTCAAACCTGTCCAGTTGAATCTGCATTGCCGACCGTAGCCTGGCACGCCAATCTCCACGTCTTGGGTTTCTGAAGAGTGCGGAAGAAAATTTAGCACAAACAAGTTCAGAAAATGCTGCAACGGCTGCTTCAGGTGAACGAATGAGTCGTGTGTACAAACCCTTTTGAGCTTCTCCTTTTCCACTTCATTTTTTGGAGAAAGCATCTCCTTGCCTTCAACCACCTGTAAAGTTAGCAAAGGGCCAAACTGTTAGGCCCAGGATGATCAAATGACACTAGCTCTGATCGTAGCATGACTGAATGAGGCCCCTGACTGAAAGTAAGATAAAGCGATCATACCCACACGAAAATAATTAATTGCATTGCAATTTGCAAATTAAAAAAAACTTAGGTAAGGAATCGTTTAGTTCTGAATGTTTTCAGGATTTACCTCGACGATGCAGGTCCCACACACGCCACCTCCTGAGCAATTGAGAAGGAACTTATCCTGCAGCAGCAGAGAACATCCGCAAGAACAAATCAGCATCGGCGCACCGCGGTGTGCACCGCGAGTGCAGCGTGGAGTAACAAATAAGCAAGCGAGAGCGGGATCGCACGTAGGGCCCATAGAGGTCGATGTAGCCCTCGAGCATGATGTCCCGGAGCTTCTGCCCGCCGCACGCCGTCCGGTAGTGCACGTCCGGCGTCCCGTCCGGCAGCAGCCGCGGCTGCAGCGAGTCGCGCGAGCCAAGCGACGGCGTCAGCTAGTTCGCAAAGGAAAACGACAGCGTGCAGCGTCGTCTGAGAACCGAGAGGCCCGAGAGAGATAACTCACGCTGACGAACGCGAACTCGACGGACGGCTCCTCCACCGGCGCGGCGGCGGGAGGCTCGCCGCCGGGCGCGCCCATCTCGACGGCGCGGGCGACGCGGAGGCGCCCGCTCTGCTGCTGCTGCCGCGGCGCGCGGAGCGAGCAGCTCTGCTTCCTGGCGCCGCCGCCGCTGCAGCAGCACTGGGACTGGGCGAGGGGCGGCGATGAGACGCGGAGGAGGCCGGCGGCGGCGAGCTGCACGGTGGATCCCATTTCCGGTCCCCGGCGGTGTGCAAGCTAGCTAGCTAGAGCAGTGGCTCTTTTTGGGCTGTGACGACGACGACGCCGCGCTCGCGCGCTGCCTTGTGTAGTGTAGCGGTGTGTGATGATATTTTGGGCTCGCATTATCTTCTTATCCGGGAGACTACCGAGTACCGACGACTGGCGTGCACTGTGCATGTGGCCGGCGAGGAAGGCCTGCTAGTGGGCCCGCTGGAGCAGACGCAGCCACGCTGGCACGACGTCGGCTGCACTTTTTCTCTGCAGATGATACTTGTGGGTTCAGTGGATGAGCTTTACTGCTGCTTTAAGGTAAGGGGGTGTTTGGATCCAGGTGCTAGCTGTCGCATCAGACGGAGTTGGGATGTCGGACGGAGTTTTCGATTACTAATAAAAAAACAAATTACAGATTTCGTGAGTACTCCATGAGATAAATTAATTAAGTATAATTAATTCGTCATTGGCACATGTTTACTGTAGCAACACATTGTCAAATCATAGACTAATTAGGCTTAAAAAATCGTCTCGTAAAATAGTCGAAATCTGTGTAATTAGTTATTTTTTATATTTAATACTCCATGCATATGTATTTTGTTTCGATGTGATAGATGCTAAGCTTTAGGAGTAGGATCCAAAAGCCTGGATTTGTCCATTTGGACCTGTATGATTTCTTTTCACAGCGAAATCATCTACACGTATTTGTTTTTTTTAAAAGACACATTTCACGACGCCATACATCTTTTTTGCCATTTCTTTTTTAAAAAAAACATCTTTCGCCTTTTTTGTAAATGACAATTTTTAATCTAGCACCATTAGTTCGAATGTCAACACTGTAGCCGTCAACACATTTCACCTAATATGCCGAGATAAAGGAACTATGCTAACCTACCGAGATAAAAGCAACTATGACAACGGTGAGATTTTCAAAAAGGAGAAGCTCTGCTCTTGAGAAGAAGCGGAATTGTTGATGCAAAAGGAGAAGAGCGCATGCTACCATGTTATCAGGGAGTGTCTATATGATAAAGGTGTGTTTCCTAAGGAAGGCAACACACATGTGTTTGGGCAACAAAAAAAGCACTGATTTAAAGAAATCAAAATCAGTGTGTTTTGCCAAGAAGGTAACACACTGATTTTCCCTAGGCAATTTTGCTACCCAAAGCACACCATTTTTACCTAGGTCAAATGAGTGTGTTTCAATATATAGCCAGCACACAAATTTTTCAACCATCAGATCTTCATGTGACGACAAAAAAAAATGAGCACACATTTTAATACCATCAGATTAAGATCTGACGGAAGCAAAAAAAAATGGTCAGTTAACCACTATGAAAATAACAAAGACTAAGAAATAATAAAAACAATATACTACCAGAAAAAAATAATATTGCACCAAATGAAACAGTCATGTCACTAGATGATTTCAAGCAGATTTCAACCAGACCCAAAAACCAAGACATAACACACATTCAACCAGAATGACAGTTGACATGGGCTGAATTGACAGCCATTTTTCATTGTCAAATTAGGTAACCCGGACTGTCAAATTAGGTTAATTAGGTAACTGAACATGAAGTCCTTCGACTTATTAGAACAGCAAGGATAAGAAGAGGGTCATGAGCCATTTGAAACTGTCAAGCGGCTGCCACAGCTCACATCAAGAAGGATACCACCAGCACCAAGTTGGAAAGAGTCTTGAGCCATTTGAAACTGTCAATGCCAGCGGATAAGAAGAGGGTCATGCATAAGAGTGTGAAGTTCACCAGATGAACAGTTTGTGAAACACTATTGAGTTAAAGATTTTTTTTGTTGCAACAGGAAGCCAATAATCACCAAGTTTACTAACTGTACTAAATATTGAATCACAGGAAATGCTTGTCTAACTCATTGTGCAGTAACAATGTGCATTTGAAGATGAAGTAATCAGTAGAAAAGTACCTCTTCATCAAGACCAGGAAAGCCACTCCAATTGAAGTTTTGACGCCACCCTCTCTCATAAAGAAATGAGACAAGCAGACTCCTGAACAGCTCAGTTCTAGCAGGCTTCTGCTCAGTATATTCTTTGCTGGTAAATGACTTCTTGCATTTTGAACACTTGAAGTCACAGTGAGATTCAACAAGATGTCTTTGCTGGTAAATGACTTCTTGCATTTTGAACACTTGAATCCTGACCTATAAATTGTTGGCCTGAGGTATGCACAATCCACAGTGTTACTGCACAATGAGTTAGACAAGTAAGCATGCAATGGTAATAACATAATCAGATACCCAACTAACTGCAACAATGACAAGTAAATTACCTGCTGCCTGGGTCTCATGGTTGTCCATCAGCAAGTCTTTAAGATTACAAATGCTTCTCTGAAACCAAAAGTAAATGAAGAAGAAATAAATCAAAGGCAAAAGATAAAAAAGATAAACAAATCTTTCCTATAATTAGTCAAATTACAAATTTAGTTGGGTTGCTTGGAAATCCTGAGAGATGCAAATTAAACAGATAACAAATTAAAAAGTTCATAATAACAAATATATTCTATAGTTAGAAAGAATGTAGAATTAATTGGGGTGCTCGGAAACCCTGTAAGATGCATATTTAACAAAGTACAAATTTAAAAGGTAAAATACATATTACAATATTTCACTGGATAAGAGTGTGAACTTCACAAACTGTTCAGGTAAAATACGTATTACAGTATTCGGTCCCTGTGTTACAATATTATCAGAGGTCCAAAAACTAATTTGACAACAATCTAACATGCATTTTACAGTGAGATTTGAACTGGCATTTTCACAAATAATGACTGGCAAACCTAATATTTGTAACTGTCAAGATTCATGACATGAAAAAGAATAAGTCCATGGATCTCAAATCTTTCAACTAATCAGTATATCAAGTCAGATTGCAACTCAACTATTTGTTAAATACAGAATAACCAGAAAATAAACAGTAGGGCAGCTGCTAAGAGAGAAAAGGTTGAAATATGATTCCATAAGAATAAACTACCGCTATAATCAGTTTATACAAGTATTTATGATGAGAAAATGAGAAACACATGCATTAGATCAGCTCTACCATTGTCTCCTTGTACACTCAGTCTTCTACCATTCTCGGATATATAGGGAACTCAAGTGTTTTAGAAAACTACACTTGAGTGTTTTCATTGACCAAAACACTAAATTAACCATAACTCAAAATTGGAAGTGCATATTTTCTGAGAACAATAGAATCAAGCATCTGACAGAGTTCTAAAGTTCAATTGACATAATTTGACAGTGAGTTTGAAAATGTCATTTCTACCAGTACTGACTGTCAAAACCTTATATTTGTAATTGTCTGCACAAATCACCAAATAACTAATGAACATAAGAGTAGTTACCAATATCCAGGCGAAGAGCCCTCCACTTCACATTACATGGACAACTTGGTGTTAGCAGGCTGGCAGCCAAGCTAATACCTGCAGAAGAGAAGATGAATTATCCTCTTAGCAAAGCCACAAAATAGTAGCTTATAAGCTTGGCAAAAGTTGCAAGCCGTTCACTCCACATTTCCTAAAAACATGTAAAATGTACACTATATATTCCTAGTGGAAGCAAATATCTGCATTGTGAGATAATACAAATATCGTTTTTTTCCTTCGTAAGTAAGATGCTGAGTCGCTGACATTGTGTTGGAGCCAACATTCTAATCCAGCTACACTATAATATGACAACTACATTCTGCATTGTAACATCACTAACCAAAGATATTTATCAAGGAAGTATAGCGAAAATCAGAAGCTTCACCGAAAAAGCATAACTGTATCTGCATTACAGGCACTGTCAAGATCAGTAGATCACACACAACTTTTTATAATTAAAAAAAAACCTCGATCCGCGGGAGGTAAGACAGCCCACTACTTCAACAGAAACAAAACAGAAAATGCAACAAATTTTGTGTGACTCCATACGCAGAACATTTCATCTCTTCCTGTAAATAAGTAAGATTCAGACCGTCAAACTTGGTAAACCAGACACATCACGTTGTGAGGAAGCCACCCAACAACAATATTATATCAAAACTATAGCTAAGTGTTCCACGGTGAGGTTCGGCATACTAGTAAAAACACCAGAATCAAAGGGAAATTTTTGAAGGAAAACATTTTTTTTCTGTAGTTAATAAAATGGCAGATTTATTGGGGGTGCTCGGGAACCCTGGGAGATGCAAATTTTTCATATAAAAAAGGAAAAAGGTGAAATGCATATTGTAAGATTTCACTGGGAAAGTTAAGCTGCAGAAAATGTAAATCTGCAAATTTTATAAAAAAATAATCAAATGACGGCTTCCAAATTAGGATTTGACAGTGAACTCGAACTGTCATTTGTAAAACTAACGACTGTGAAACCTTATATTTGCGACTGTCAACATTAAACCAATTGAAAATGCTTAGACCATGTGCAGAAACACACAGATGACTTCAACAGTAGGATTTCAACAGGTATTGGATGCCACACAGACATTAAATCAAGAACTGCATTTTTATAGTTAGAAAGGCCTACATTTTTATTGGGCTCCTCGCAAAGTACAAAATTGTAATTAGCTCAGCCTTAAGAGAGACATTTCACGTTAACTGACAAGTCTTAACTCAGGAAAACACATACCGCAAAGAGTGTCAGAACATAGGCACCATACATGACACCAAGGCACATCACAGATCCTAAACTGAAACTAAAACACAGAGATGCATAAAAAAAAGAAGACAGCACACTAAAACATACTGCAGAACCAAACTAAGATGCAAATGCAGAGGAAATGAAGCAAAGGCAAACATTGAATTGAAAGTTAAAATAAACAAAAATTTTCTACAGTTAGTAAAATTACAAATTTAATTGGGGTGCTTAAGAACCCTGGAAGATGCAAATTCTAAATATAACAAATTTACAAAAGAGTCAGATCAATGAGCAGTTACTTGGTGCTTGAAGTCTTAAACAAGAAAGTCTCATTTACAAATGAGCGGGAACACAGATAAGCAAAGATATGGTCAGATATATGAGGCATTAGAAGCATAAAAGGTCTGAACATAAAGAAGCATTACATAGATCAAAGAGCAAGTACATATACAAGCACAGATATGCCATTTACAAGAGAAGAGCGAGAAGTACTTTACCTGCTGGCTGGGGATCGTATACGGCCATCACCAAGTTCACATCACATTCTGACCACCAAGTCCACATCAAAAAACGGGCGGGGTCTTACGTTGTAAAAAACCATGATGTACTTCATCTGTGATACAACAGAGAGATGTTAGTCAGATCAATGGAACAACCAAGCACCAAGTAACAAAACCATAGGAACCGTAAGCACTTCTGTTTTTGAGCAATGCACAGGGCAAATAAGTATAGAATCAAAGAAGATAAGCAGAAAAAATGAAAACAAGTTACAAAATTTCAGAGACCAATGACAACATCCAAATTAGTGGAACAAAAAGATGTCAAATAGCTGCAATCTGATTCTTGTTCATGCTTAAAGCAAGAAGGTCCTCACATACACTAGCATACAAATAACAAAGTAAAAATATAAAGAACACAGAATTCACAATTTAAGATTCATAATTTTTTCTATAGTTAGGAAAATTTCAGAATTACTGGGTTCCTCGGAAACCCTGGAAGATGCAAATTCTACATGTATCAAAGGTAAAAAAGACAGATTAGAAATTTTTTCTACTTTTGGTAAACGGAAGATTTAATGGGATTGCTAGGAAACCCTGGAGGATGCAAATTCTTCAATTACCAGAGGTAAATAAAAACCAGCGACTGATTAGTGATAGAAGAGACTAACATTGAGTAGTGATAGGAAAACTAACAAATGCTACTGTTAGTTTAGAACAAATACATTGTAAAATGTCAGGAAATGGTAAAATGACAGTAGATGAGACCTGGGAGTAGGTCTCATCTACTGCAAGAAATGTAGGATGAGTGCAAAAATAAATATAAGACAAAGGAAACACAAGCCTTAGAAGTTGATGTCCTTGTTGTTCTTGCTATAGAAAAAGTATAATCTCCTTCTCGTACAGGGTGCTCAGGCCTACATAAAAAAAAGAACTGAATCAGGAAGATAACATTGGCATATCATGCTGATAGCATATCAACTTTAGTACAAACACAATATTCAGCAACATTGACAGTGCACATACTCGGGATTGACAGTGATTTTGTACTGTCATATTAGATAGGCCTGACTGTGAAATGAAATAAATATTACTGGCAACTAATTAAGGGATCATAGAAATAAGAAGATAAGAAAAAAATTGAAATAACACAAAGCTGAGTAATTAAAAGGAAAATAGGACATACTGCTGGAACCTTGTACTTGAAGTTCATACTGGTGAGGAGGAAAGAAAAATAATTTAAACTGTCATTTCTAAAACTATTTAACATGAAATGCAAATGCACTTGTTGTTCTAGATCCAAGCATTTTCCAATGGGAAGAAAGGAGGAAAGAACAGCTGCAGCAAGATGGGAGAAATAATATACAAAGAGCAAGGGTACAGGGAAATACAAATGAAGCAAACATAATCAGAAATTAGGATGATAACAGTAAGAATTAATAGCACTGATAGTGGCATATATCACCAATGACAGTAAACCTAAAACTGTAACCAGTCTAAACTGAACTAGGCATTGGCTACATGATAACTGTTTATAACAAAAAAATGTTACATTAATTCTTATAAAGTTAATCTTCAAAGCTAGTACAATCAAAATCACACATAAATCTAGGGTAAAAGGATCAATATGTGCAAAACAAAAATGCTTGAGACTATAAATAGTACTCAGCAAAATATAACTGAACAAACAACGCAAATCAAATGGAAATCGACGTTTTCATGAAGAATTAAAAGGACATCGAACGGGGAAATGTAAATCAAAAGGGTTTTTTTAGATTGATAGGCAGCAACAAACTGCCCTGTCCCATTTGATTAACAAGGCAAAACAAAGTTGAGCATTCTGGTATAGAATAGACCCACGCAGAGCAACCTGCCACACCACCACCTACAGCACCAGAAGGCAAAAGCTGCCCGCTAAAAAATTCAACGAACTTCAAGCACAGTTTACATCCATGGCACACCACAAGCACAGTTTAAATCAAAAGGGGATTAAAAGGTCAAACGCATACCCGAATCAAAAAGCACAAGCTACAATGAAGAAACTAACAGGTGCAGAGATTTAGCGACCAAGCTAAACACACTAATGAGATATCTACCTATATCCGCTAGATCTACTGAAATTACAGGAGAAAAGAGCTACGAATTAGAGATTATCACAAGCAAACTAGAAGCAATTTAACAGAATATCAAGCAACAGAATAATCAAACCGTAGAACATGAAAATCAGAGCGAAACTCACCGGAAATGATGAACCCTAGACGCGGTGGTGTGAGCTCCGGGAGTGGCGTCGGGGCGGCGCTGGAGGGGACTCCGGGGCAGCGTCGGGATGAACGTCGAGGGTGGGGACGGGGTGGACTCCACGGCCGGGGACGGGGCGGGCTCCGAGGGCGGCAGCGCATCGGACTCCGGGGACATCGCCGGCGGCAGCACGGCGGGCTCTGGGGGCGTTCAGGGACATCGGCGGCGGTGAGCAGGCACACACCAAATGGGGAGCGTCAGTGCGTCACCCAACAGAAGGGAACCAAAGCAGATAGAAAAATAAGCTGACAGGTGGGACCCACAACAAAAAAATAAAAAACGCCAAGTAATCCCAACATGTGGGACCCACAACAAAAAAAAAAGAAAAAACAACCTAGATCAGATCAACAGACAAGAAAGATTATAGGGCAGATCTAACGGTATAAAAATTAGTGTGTTGGCTTCACAACAAAACGCAATTGTATCGGTTAGCTTTTCCCTATCAGGAAGGAGAAATAAGTAAAAAGAGAAAGAAAAGGAGAAATACAAGCCCTCTATTGCCAGCCTGCTTCCGCTACTGCATATGATCTGTACCAAACGGCCAGGAGTCCACGATTGTGGAAATTTTGAAAAATATATCAGTTGACTGAGACATAACATCAGGGTCGCCTTCACTTGCACTCAGCAGTCAGCCGTGACGACATGATACAAGGATACAGTTTGGTTGGCTTACTAAAACAGGTAGCTTATCCAAGTAAGCGCTTACCTGGAGTAGAGCAGCCGCCAGCCGAGGCATTCGCGATTCACTTCCTCGAACCGACGACCATGCCGCCGCCGCCCCGGCGGCGACAACGGTCTTCCGCTCCACCAACCGGGCTCGCGCGGCACACGTGCGGCACTGCAGTTGCCACGCGTCCACCTGGTTCGCTGCCGCCGAACGGCTGGCTCCACCCCCTCCCTGATCCCGCGTGACGTGTGACGTCACGTGTCTAACCTCTTCTCTCGGCCTCTTGCCTCCGCCCGCATCTCTTAAATAGACGCCATTGCCGCGCCGAGCTGGAGAAGACGAGCGGTAGTGCAGGTCGATCCCCCGGACAATGGCGGAGGCGGACATGGCGCACGTGCTGGTGTTCCCGGTCCCGGCGCAGGGCCACCTCAACAGCTTCCTCCACTTCTCCACGGGGCTCCTCCGCGCGGGCCTCCACGTCACGTTCCTCCACACCGACCACAACCTCCGCCGCCTGGGCGCCGCCGCGCGTGAGGCCGCGGCCGCCTCGCCGCGCCTCCGCTTCCTGTCCATCCCCGACGGCCTCCCCGACGACGACCCCCGCGCCGTCGACGGCCTCCCGCGGCTCGTGCAGGCACTGAGCACGACGGGCGCCGCCGCCTACCGCGACCTTCTCGCCTCGCTGCGTCCGCCGCGGCTCGGCGGACGACGACGAGTTCCCGCCGGTGACGTGCGTCGTCGCCGACGGCATCATGCCGTTCGCGTGGGACATCGCCGAGGAGCTTGGCGTCCCCGCGATCGCGTACCGCACGGTGAGCGCGTGCTCCGTCCTGGCGTACCTGTCCGTGCCCAGGCTCGTCGAGCGCGGCGAGCTCCCGTTCCCCAACGGCGGCGGCGACCTCGACGAGCCCGTTCGCGGCGTCCCGGGGATGGAAAGCTTCCTGCGACGTCGCGACCTCCCGATCCAGTTCCGTTCCCTCACCGACACGTATCAAGACCCCTTGCTGAAGGCGGTGGTCGCCGCCACCGTGGACAGCTGCAGGGCGAGAGCGCTGATGCTCAACACGACCGCGTCCCTGGAGGGCCCGTCCCTCGCGCACCTCGCGGAGGAGATGCGCGACGTGTTCGCCATCGGGCCGCTCCACGCCATGTCCCCGGCGCCGGCGGTCGCCACGAGCCTGTGGCGCCACGACGACGGGTGCACGGCGTGGCTGGACGGCCAGGCGGAGCAGGTCAGTGGTGTACATCAGCCTGGGGAGCCTCACGGTCATCTCCTACGAGCAGTTCACCGAGTTCCTGCACGGGCTCGTCGCCACCGGGTACCCGTTCCTCTGGGTGCTCCGGCCGGACATGCTCGGGGCGAGCCAGGACGCCGCGCTCCAGGAGGCCCTGTCCGCCTTGGGGGAGGGCAGAGCGCTCGTCGTGCCGTGGGCGCCGCAGCGGGACGTGCTCCGGCACCGCGCCGTGGGGAGCTTCCTGACACATTCCGGGTGGAACTCGACGATCGAGGGCGTCGTGGAGGGCGTGCCGATGGTGTGCTGGCCATTCTTCGCCGACCAGCAGATCAACAGCCGGTTCGTTGGCGCCGTGTGGAGGAACGGGCTGGACATGAAGGACGTGTGCGAGAGAGGCGTGGTGGAGAAGACGGTGAGGGAGGCCATGGAGTCCGACGAGGTCAGGAGCTCGGCTCGAGCCCTGGCGGAGCAGGTGCAGCGTGACATCACCGACGGCGGCTCGTCGGCTATGGAGTTCAAGCGGCTCGTCGGCTTCATCAGGGAGCTCAGCAGCACGACGTCAGCCACAGACAAGGATCTCCTCCAAAATCAAGAATGAATGTAGTCATTGAAACAGTATGTTTGTTTTATTCTTTTATTATGAAAATTGGTAAACAGTCTGTTCGATGTTACTCAACATAATTACCGCAAATGCTGAAAAAATCATACGCGCATGCCAATCTGAATGTGTTTCAATTTTTTTTCAGAGAGGATGAATGTGCTATTCTCATAAATGCATATATTATCGCTTATTAGAAATTACCAGAGTATGTGAAAGGCATAAGAGTGGACACAAGCAAAACCTTGAGCATTTGGCAAGTTCGTCAGCAACCGAATGGAGCATGGGTGCAACAATGAGACTGATCTGTAACAGCGATATGTTCGCGGTCTCAGATCAGAAAACACATTTTATATTCGATAAAAAGCTTGCCCCGTTTTTGCCAATCTTACTTTTCTTCATGTCATGCCGCCATCGCCATCCTTTTCCAATAGGAGGAGGATTTGGCATGAGCTACAGAAATTCTAGTAAGAGAGAACCTCAGAATCAATCACAATCACAATTATTTTTTTAAAAAAAATCACAGTCACGATTTTAGAGCTGAGGCTTTCCTTTATGTTTACAGGGAACACAAGAACTAACTCAGGTGCTCGTTATGGTTGTCGTTCATGTGTCGGCAAGACAACTTGCTGCTAGTCCTACTTGTAGTGGCTGGTGTGGCGTAAGGCCAGTTCCAATGATGGTCAAATCGCAAGCTTACATCGGATTTTTGGCTAGTCTGACAGGAGAGTAAAGCCAGTCTCAATGGAGGGTTTTATGAAAGTTTTATGGGCTCTATTTTTTGTACATCATCAATATTGATGACGTGACAAAGTTATTAAATGAGAGAGCTTCATAGGACGAGAGGAGTTTTATCCTCTGACAGAGTTATCTAATTCTCCAAATAGGTAATCGTGGCCATAAAAGTAAAAAAGAAATCAACCAGCGACTACTCTGTCACCTATATCTCGCACCAAAAAAGAGGCACGTCCTATGGCCGTGTTTAGATGCCCTCCGAAATTTTTTTTGGAGGCATGCATGAAGCACTAAATGAAGTTTATTTGTAAGACCTTTTCACAGATGGGTGCAACTTTGCGCGACGAATCTAATGAGCATAATTAATCTATGATTTGGTACAGTAACTCTACAGTAATCATCCTCTAATCGTGTGGTCAAAGACCTCATTAGATTCGTCTCGAGAATTTACCTAGGGTTGTGGAGATAGTTTTGTAAACTACCTTTAATTAATACCCCTAATTATTGGTCAAAGGTGCATTTATTACCCCAAAAACTTTTCACCACCTATCTAAACACGGCCTATGTGCGCACAGGTACAGAGGAGAGAGAGAGAATGGGACCCAGAAAAAAGAGAGGAGATATAGAATAAAAAACATCTTAGACATGGATTGACTATTGAGCTTGCATCTGAGAGCCAGCTACTAGCTATCTATTATCTTAATAAAGCAGAAGCAAAAGCAGCCACCAGATTCACCGAGAGGCCTAGAAAATCCCACGTTAATCTAAAAAAGAGAAGAATATACACCGTCGGATTTTATGAAGATCCAACGGTTTATATGACTCTAAAGAATTCATATTTATTAAATATGCACCGTCGGATTTTATGAAGATCTGACGATCCATATTATCTTAAAAAGAATCCTCATCAGATACAACTTATAGAATTTCTACAATCCAAAATTAAAAAAAATGAAGTCATTGTCCGCTTGATGCATACACGGCCAGCCCATCATCATAGCAATGCCTCCTTCTACGGGTCTAAATGCAGTAGCAGCGTTGGTTCATTATTCTACACCCAACGGCACACGTGCAAGTTTTGGAGTTGGAGATGCACACGAGAATAACCGCAACCACGCACTTACATCATACTGTATACGATTAGGTTCTAATAAAAAAGGTATGGAGATTATGGATGGAATCATAAGACTGGATTTTAAGAAAAAGTCATGGATGCTCGCTTCTTTGACTTCATGAGGACATGCTTATATATCTTCCGGAAGATTTTTTTTATCTTCCTCATCTTCCAGTATTTGAGATTCATGCGTGCTTTCTCAGCCGTTAAATCTCCTCCACAACCCTAGCGCTCACTCCGCACCTCCAATGCGCCGCCGACGCCGTGCGAGCTGCTCCGTCGTGCGAGCTGCCTCTGGCGGCTCTACGACCCCCGCGGGGAGCCGCCGCCCCAGTCGAGCTCCTGCGCCGGCGCACGCGCTCCCCGTCGCCGCCCTAGCGAGCTCCTGTGCCGGTCGTGCGCCGTGAAGCTCCCGCCCTGTGCGCTCCTCCCGGCCGGCCATGCGAGCTTCTTACGCCGGCCATGCGGTGCCGTGCGAGCAAGCCGGCCCTGGGTGCTTCCGCTATGCCTTCTCCTCCTCCTTGTGTGCCGTCGGCCGCCGGAGTCGGACAAGAAGGCCTGGGCCGGCGGCAAACTACTTTTTAATGTTGAACCCTTTTAGAAAAATGTGGACAACATTTTGTTGAGCTTTAATATTTTTTGAAAAAAAAAATGTTGGCGAAAAAAGTTGAGACTCAACATTTTTTGAAAAATGTTGGCGAAAAAATGTTGATGTTCAACATTTTTGAAAAAAAATGTTAGAGAAAAAAGTTGAGACTCCAAAAATGTTGGCAAAAAAGGTTGATACTCATCATCTTTGAAAAAAATGTTGGCAAAAAAAGTTGAAACTCAACATTTTTTTCGAAAATGCCGGCGAAGAAAAGTTGAGGGTCCAACATTTCTCAAAAATGTTGGTGTACACTTTTCAAAAAAAAAGTTGGGGCTCAACATTTCCAGAAAAAGAAAATGTTGATCAACATTTTTGTATTCAACATTTTTCTATGAAAAGTTGAATGGCTTATCACCAACTGGGCCTTAATGGGCTTTATAGATGAGTTGTTAAAAATCTTCGACAAGGTATATAGGAGCCCCCGTTTATTTGAATATCAACTTTTGGAGGTTTTATGAGATGTTGCTGCTAACTTTTAGTTTAAAAAAACAATAATAAATTTTAGGAGATGTTTTCACCTTTTGGGCTCAGAAAGCTACGAAAAATTAGTAAAGTAAACGTTTTGGCTTTATATATAAACTTAATTTTCTGAGCTTTTGATTTTTCGTAGCTTGCAAGAAAAATTGGTTGAGTTACACGTGTTGCTTCCCGAGTCAATAAATAAAACGTAACCTCTACTTTTGCAGTAAACCAATCTTCTCTTGCCGTAAATCAAAGTTCTCGCCAAGAAAGACTCTTTTTCATCTAATCTCCCAAATATTGCTCAAACACCGCCAGATTTTTTTAACCTGGATCCCACACGCTGAAGTTTACCACCCCTTCTGACGCCTCTCATACCCTTATCCGCATCCCGAACTAAAGACTCTCATTCTACTTTACAAATACACATCAAATGTGAGGTCCACTAATATATTTGGATTGTGTACAAAGAGAAGCAAAAACAAATACAGAGCTAGAAATCAAACGATGATTAATAGAAAGTTAGAAAGAAACACATCAAAATATCAAAGGTAGAGACGTTGTAATCGTTCTTATAAAAATAAAAATACAATCAGCTAGGATCAAATTGTGCAAATAGTTGGTACATTAAAAAAAATCAACATTTACCCAACGTATGCATTAGTTTGGGCTAATAAAAAGTAGACACGATAATATAAGTTTGACCTTGGCAACGGCTCGACGATGACACATACAACATACAGTTAGAGCGACCACAGACTCTGCACGCAGCATAGGGAAAACCTGGACTATGGCCCTAGCAGCGACTCTCAAGGTGTCACTTCCGACATAAGTTCTCCACTCTTCGCGAGGCCACCGCATGCCACCAACCACATGCATCCTCGCAGCCTAAAGGTTTGATTGGGCTATGAGTGGAGAAATGAGCACACTAGGTCCAAAGACATTACGGGTGGCCTGCTTATATTTACATTGTATGAAATATGTACCTTAAACTTTGTGAAAATAGCATCTGTAGACCAGAGAAATTAAAATAAAAAGTTATAAAAAAGAAAATGAATTCAAAAATTAAAGAGATTTAAAAAAACTAGATACCCGTGCAAATTGCGCGGGCCACCTTGCTAGTTATTGTTGGAGATTGCCTAAAAGCAGTATTAGAAAAAAACGGCACAAGTGACACCAATGACATGTCAGTAGCACGGCTTCCAGCAGCTAGCTAGTCGCCTGGTCCTGCGTGGAGATGACTAGTTCAGTGAGAGATCAGTCTGACCTTCCCTGCTCGGCCTCTTTGCCTCCGCCACGCATGGCCGCATCCCTTAAATAGACGCCATCGCCACGCCGAGCTGGAGCAGACGAGCAGTGCAGGTCAATCGCGCGGGCAATATAATGGCGGAGGCGGAGGCGGCGGCGGACACGGCGCATGTGCTGGTGTTCCCGGTCCCGGCGCAGGGCCACCTCAACAGCTTCCTCCACTTCTCCACGGGGCTCCTCCGCGCCGGCCTCCACGTCACGTTCCTCCACACCGACCACAACCTGCGCCGCCTGGGCGCCGCCGCGGCAGCCTCGCCGCGCCTCCGCTTCCTGTCCGTCCCCGACGGCCTCCCCGACGACGTCCCCCGCACCGTCGACAGCATTCCGCGGCTCGTGCTGTCCCTGACCACGACGGGCGCCGCCGCCTACCGCGACCTGCTCGCCTCGCTGCGGCGCGGCGCGGCGGGGGGCGCCACCGCCGCCGACGGGTTCCCGCCGGTGACGTGCGTCGTAGCCGACGGTATCATGCAGTTCGCGTGGGACATCGCCGAGGAGCTCGGCGTCCCGGCGATCGCATTCCGGACGGCCAGCGCCGGCAGCTTTCTGGCCTTCCTGTCCGTGCCCAAGCTCATCGAGCTGGGCGAGCTCCCGTTCCCCGACGGCGGCGGCGACCTCGACGAGCCCGTTCACGGCGTCCCGGGGATGGAGAGCTTCCTGCGGCGGCGAGACCTCCCGAGCCAGTGCCGTTCCCTAACCGAGACGCATCAAGACCCCTTGCTCAAGGCGGTGGTCGCGGCCACCGTGCATTGCCGCAAGGCGAGAGCGCTCATACTCAACACGACCGCTTCCCTGGAGGGCCCGTCCCTTGCGCACCTCGCGAAGGAGATGCGCGACGTGTTCGCCGTCGGGCCGCTCCACGCCATGTCCCCGGCGCCGGCGGTCGCCACGAGCCTGTGGCGCCACGACGACAGGTGCATGGCGTGGCTCGACGGCAAGGCGGACAAGTCCGTCGTTTACATCAGCCTGGGAAGCCTCACCGTGATCTCCCACGAGCAGTTCACCGAGTTCCTGCACGGGCTCATCGCCGCCGCGTACCCGGTCCTTTGGGTGCTCCGGCCGGACATGCTCGGGGCGAGCCAGGACGCCGCGCTCCAGGAGGCCCTCGCCGCCGTCGGGGAGGACAAAGCGCTCGTCGTGCCGTGGGCGCCGCAGCGGGACGTGCTCCGGCACCGCGCCGTGGGGTGCTTCCTGACACATTCCGGGTGGAACTCGACGCTGGAGGCCGTCGTGGAGGGCGTGCCGATGGTGTGCTGGCCATTCTTCGCCGACCAGCAGATCAACAGCCGGTTCGTTGGCGCCGTGTGGAGGAACGGGCTGGACATGAAGGACGTGTGCGAGAGAGGCGTGGTGGAGAAGACGGTGAGGGAGGCCATGGAGTCCGACGAGGTCAGGAGCTCGGCTCGCGCCCAGGCGGAGCAGGTGGAGCGTGACATCGCCGACGGCGGGTCGTCAGCGATGGAGTTCAAGCGGCTCGTCGGCTTCATCAGGGAGCTCAGCAGCACGTCAGCCGCAGAGAACGATCTCCAAAATGAAGAATGAATGGGAGCTAGCTTGCAAGAGGCTTCCTGGGTATACATAATTAATTACATATATCTCAATAAAAGTCAATAATCCACACAGGCTATTGTGGAGCACCTGCTTTCGCATGATGTTGTTAAGATCGGATTGCTACTTAAGATTTATTTGCACTAGTCATTGAAACAGTTTGTTTGTTTTTGTTCTTTTATTTATGAAATTGGTAAACAGTCTTTTGGAATTTGGATTCGTGTCACTCAACAGAATTACCGCAAATGCTGAAAAAAAATCATGTGCCCATGTGAATCTGATTTTTTTTTCTTTTTGAGAGAGGATATGAATATGTTGTTAATTTCACAAATGCATATATGGTCGCTTAGAAATTGCCAGACTTCGTGTAAGGCACATCAGTGGACAAGCAAAACCTTGAGCATTTCCCAAGTTCGTCAGCAACCAAATAAATGGATTAATGGATCATGGGTGCAATGGATGGAATGAGCTCGGTCTGTAATGGTGGCGATTTGTGAGATGCTTGCTCCGTTAGTTTTTGCCATTTTTCTGAATGCACGCAGCCGATCTTACTTTTCTTCATCATGTCATATGACAATCACAATCGTCGGCCGCCGGCAATGCAGACAGCGGATCACAGAGCAAATGGCAGCCATCAAAATTTTAGAGCTGAGGCTTTCCTTTGTTTACAGGGAACACTAAGAACTAACTTAGGCGCTTGCGCGCGTACGAAACCCAACTATCGGGTACCCGTTAATTAGCTATTCCCCTTGTTACATGGCTGTCGCTCACGTGTCGGCAAGGCAGTTTGCTGCGAGTCCTCCTTGATAACGTAACGGCTGATGTGGCGTAAGGCAGCGTTAGAAAAAACGGCGCATGCAAGTGGTAACAATGACATGTCAGTGGCACGGCTTCCAGCGGCTAGCTAGTCGCCTGGTCCTGCATGGCGATGACTAGTTCTGCGAGAGATCTTGCTCGAAAAAAGTTCTGCGAGAGATCGTACGTCGAAAGATGGCACACAACAACAACGATGTGCGCCAGCGAGATGGAGATTTGTGCGGGTGGTGAGAAGCCAATGTGTGATGTGGAGGCTGACACGGTGACGATTTGGAGTGGCACGTTGGTACGTAGTAGGATGATGGCGTGACGGCATTGTGCGGCACGTGCTGAAATCTTAGTCTAACCGTCCAGCCTGATGTTCATTGTAGTTGCCAGCCTACAGTACTGCTACTAGCTATAGTGACTAGGAAAGGCTGCTAAATCATATAGCCCCGTTTATTTAAGGACATCTACTAGTTATTTAAAACACTGAGCTTGGTAAGTCCAATAGTCCATTGCTGCACTTCGCTATAATACTATCGGCATTCATTAATAATAGGAAAAAGTTTCACTAGAGCTCGAAGATGTCATCAGCATAGGGAGGTGCGATAGAGAAACGAAACATAACAGATGTCATCAGTATGGCAGGATCTTTCACTTATATCACCCATCACATGCATGGCCTTGCTTCATATATAGAAACCCGGCGTACAACCCCTACTTGCTCTCCCTCCTCCATATCAATGAAAATTCTAACTACCTCGGTCAATCTTTTAAATACTGTGTGGTGTTTTTTTTTCCCGAAGAGTTGCATATCATTGCATTAAGTAGAGAGAAAAAAATGTTTTTTTGGTTTTACAACAGACTTACCTCAAAAGCTGCAAGAGAACAACCGTCTGGCCTTTGTGGCCTAGCTGCTCCTACTACGCTGCTACGCATGAGTCGTGACTTAAACATGTTAAACTCCCTAACCATCGTGCTCCTGCCATAACCTATAGACCAATCTCTTGTTTGATGCGAATAACCAGTTCTTGGGTCATGGCCGAAGATCGGTTGAACAAACAGGCATTAAGCTCCTTCCAAATGCTCTAGATGATGAGCATGAAGAGCGTATCAAGGCCCTTCGTTTTCTCCCGCGCCTGTTGTTGTCGCCACCGACAAGCCAGGATCAATCGAACCCACCACAGGGGCGCACGCGCACGCAGGTCGCCATCGCCTGCTAACGCTCCTACATGGCGGCGACGCACGTGCTCGTGTTCCCGTTCCCGCTGCAGGGCCACATCAACTGCATGCTCCACTTCGCCACCGCCCTCGCCGGCGCCGGCGTCCACGTCACCTTCCTCCACACCGACCACAACCTCCGCCAACTCGGCGGCCGCGCCCCATCCGCAGCAGGTTCGCCACTCCTCCGCTCCATGTCCGTCCCCGACGGGCTCCCCGACTGCCACCCCCGCTCGGTCGCCGACATCCCGGAGCTCTACAAGTCCCTCCCGGCGGGTGCCACTGGCCCGTTCCACGCTCTGCTCGCTCCGGGGAGTCCCAGCAGCCGTGCTGCTGATGCCGGCGCCGACACCACCGGCTGCTTCCCACCGGCGACATGCGTCATCGCCGACGGGCCTCTACACGCAATGTCCCCTGCGCCGGCAGCTGCCACGAGCCTGTGGAGCGAGGACGCCGGGTGCGTCGAGTGGCTCGACGGCCAGGCGGACAGGTCAGTCGTGTACGTGCTCGCGGTGATCACGCGCGGTCAGTTCACGGAGTTCCTCTCCGGCCTCGCCGCCGCCGGCTACCCGTTCCTCTGGGTGCTCCGGCCGGACATGGTCGGCGCGAGCCGAGACCGAGACGCCACCACTCCCCAGGAAGCCATCAGAGCGGCTGCAGGAACCAACAAGGCACGCGTCGTGGCGTGGGCGCCGCAGCGAGACGTGCTGCGGCACCGCGCCGTGGGGTGCTTCCTGACGCACGCCGGGTGGAACTCCACGCTGGAGGCCGTCGTCGAGGGCGTGCCGATGGTGTGCTGGCCGTTCTTCGGAGACCAGCAGATCAACAGCCGGCTCGTGGGCGCCGTGTGGAGGAACGGGCTGGACATGAAGGACGTGTGCGAGAGGGACGTGGTGGAGAGGATGGTGAGGGAGGCCATGGAGTCTGCTGGTATCAAGGGGACGGCTCAGGCGGTGGCGCAGCAGGTGAGGCGCGACGTCGCTGCCGGAGGGTCGTCGGCAATGGAATTCGAGCGGCTCGTCAGGTTTGTCAAGGACCTCAACACGGCGCAGACGGGCCTCCTGGCTTCCGAGTAGGATGGATGGGCACTCAGACAGTCAGACTACTGGGCACACCGGCGTATGCAATGCGGTGGTAATGTAATATCGGCCTCGTAACACTCAGATCACTCAGACTACAATATCTGTTCCTATCTCCGACATTGTACACTGCAGCTTTTCACCAATTATATGTTTGGGGATGTCAATTTTCAAACCTATAAGCGGCTCTTCATGAGTCGCCGAGGCCGGAGACTCCTTTATCTATTTTTTTTTCAAGTATACAGTCATGTGATGGGAGTCGTTGCAGAGGATCCATGAACTTTGAAATTTCTCAAAGTCAATTTGTGTTGTAAATTGGTACCATCGTGGTGAATGTTGGGGTCACCAAAGTTGAGATTAGGGATGGAATGGTGAGATGAGGTCACCAGGAATCAATTCAGCAGAAGTAACCAGCTCCTTTTCTCTGCAGGAGCTGAAGTATTGGGTCAAAATACCAGAAATATTTCACAGATGGGTAACTGAATAATTTCAGATGCTTTCAGTAAAAGGAGAACATGACTAATTCCTGATTGCAGCAACAGCAGGACTCGAGTTGATTGATACAAGACCGTTTACAAATTACGTGTCATTCAAACATACAAAGAAATCATCAGAACTTTTTAAAAAAAGATTTACACCAATCATCCTAGAAAATTTTGTTTCCCCAATAAAAAGTATCAAGCTCTATTGGCAATAACACATGATCTCTTGAGACTTCGAGACACACAATCCATGAGCTAATCAAACAAAAAACAGAGACCACTCATGAACCAACAAGCAACGCATCCAGCAGGGTCGATCAGCAGCTAGTATCCCGGCAACTCAGCCCGGGCCTGGCGCTCCATCTCCGGCAAGACGCAGCGGCGGATGAGGCTCAGGCTCTTCCCTGCGGTGGTCGGCCTTGGCGCGGATTGCATCTCTTTCTTCTCCATGGCGGCCATGGTGGCGGTGGTGGCGGAGGCGCACGGGCTGGGGGCGCATGAGCAGGACGTAGGCTTCTGAAACGGCGGCGACGGATCGATCGTCCGGACGTGTCGGCGCGGGACGTGGACGGGTGTCCAGTTTCCGTCGTAGACTACCTCGTAGCCGCCGTTGGTCGGCGACACGATCATCGCCCTGAGCCAGAGCACGAGCACCTGCCCGGTCTTCAGCGTCGTGGTCCTCGTGCGGACGCCGACCTCGGTGCCGGGCCTCAGGTGCTCGTCGTCGGCGCGGAGGGTGGAATGGCTTGCGGACCCGGTCGAGGCTTGCAGCGGCGGCGGCGTGGAGCGAGAGATTGCAGCGGGGCGCGGCGGAGGGTGAGGCCGAGGCCGCGGCGGCCGTGGCGCATGGGTGCCGGCGGAGGCGGCTGGTAGGGACTTGGCGGCGGTGGACGACGGATCCTCCTGGAGTTGTGGACGCGGCGGCAGCGGGGGCAGCGCGGATTGCTTCATGGCGGCCGAGCTCTTGGGCGCCAAGGGCTTGGGCCTCCTGCGCTGGAGCTCCCGGCGGATGCTCTGCATGCCGGAGGAGGAGCGGCGCGGCGGCATCACCATTGGAGCGGAGAAGCGCGGCGGGGCGGAACGGATCGAGGAGAGGATGAGGAGAAGCGGAGGCGGTGGGAGGAAGGCGAGAGCTGCAGAGCTGTGGTCTATGGCTATGGGTGGATGGATCGGAATCGAGCAGAGGAGGAGGCAGGAGCGGGAGGAAGGCTAGAGAGAAAGCAGAGTTGGGTCGGTGTGGGGGGAATTGCGCGCGTAGGATTTAAGCAGGTGATTCCAGATCGGGCCGAGGGACGCGGTTTTGGGCGAGTCCGAATCGAAGTAGGATGGATGGGCCACTTTTCGTGGCGGTCAAGTTGATCGAGTTGAGTGTCCTGGCTCTTCTTTCCTTTTGAGGATTATATCCCCCCGTTGAATTCTGAATACACAAGCACAGTAGACAAAGGCATGAATTATCAGGTTAAACCAACCGCAATATTTAGCTGACAAATCCTTCATGGTAGGTTTGGTTACGAAGACAATTAGCCAGGCATCAAACAGGTTCGGCTACTATTACAGCCGGAAAAGGGCGCTACAAGTCCACCTGCAACCCGTGGTCCAAGCAAATCAGACTCTGAACATTGGAAATGCGGCATGCCGTATGCGCAGGGCAGACGATTTCTTTCGAGTTCCCGTACGATCTCTTCACTTCTCCAGATTCCAGAATCACCATTCTTCCTGGAAAGCTAACTCTTGTTTTTCACGTAGCCGATGATCCTACCTTCAGTCTTGGTAGAAAAACAATTCAAGGGATAGAAAGTTAAGAGACTGTCTCATCCAGTATACACACATCACAAACTGTGCATGCCCCTTTGACCCCTCCAGGCCTCCACTTCACACTTTTCACCGTCAGTCTCAGTTTGTCAGTAAACCTTCAGTACTTCAGAATTTCAATCATTCCAGATCGTTTCAGTCAGAATGTTGGATAACTACTTTTGAGATGCATTGAGCCCTGCAACTTCTTCGTTCATTCGTCAAAGGTTCGATGCAAAGTCAGAACCAGAACCAATCCAGTGCACGTGTACTAGTCAAGTTCTCCTAGTATCCAACCCGACTCAAATTATTTGCTCATCAGCAGTCAGAACTCTACTTCATCATCCATCTTACAAGAAGATCACATGACACCAACACGTGGTTCTTGATAATTGTCTCTTATAACAGGTTAACCTCCATGAATGTTAAGCCTGAATACATTAGATTATTAAAAAAAAACCAAGTGAGTTCAAATTGTTAAAACAAACCGCAAAGGATCCCAAACAAACAATTATTGTTTAGATTTTTCTAGTGATCGTCACAGTTTACTGTCAGAACTTTGGTATATCTGCTAATTGCTGGCCTGATTTACATCTCCAGAATAAGCTAGCCCCAGAAAAATAACCATTAATTGAGCTGCTTCAAGATAATACACAAATGCTATCTTTAAACACACACTTATTGCTTCGGACCTCTTTCAGGATGTTAACTGGACATGGGCCCGTTAGACAAAAGCATATCATCATATATCAAGGCAAAATAGATCCTATAGACGCGTCATGTAAAAAACAGCCTCACTGTCAAGCAATGATAAGCCTACAATAGTAGATGAAGTCTGAAATCATGCAATGAAAATCTATGAAATAAAACATAGGATCCACAGCAAACTTAAACTATCAAACCATATTATCAAGGAACAAATACTAAACGCGCTCATTTTGTGAACTGTATTGGATGAATATGCTTATTAGTGAAGCCAAAAGCTTGGGAAACATGCACATCTACTACAGTTCAGGTAATATTTCCCTTTGTTCCAAGAATGGCTTAAGAGAATTTGCAACGGTTAGCTCCATAAAAGCTAATTGAGTCTATCATATAGATATGATATCTGAACATGTTGTATTTTAACTAAATGAGTGCTGAACTAAATTATCAGATAGCAAGATAAATCAAGGTCATTTGCATTCAGCCACTTAACTACAATGTCTGCTGAACTTTGCAAGCTGGATTGTCCAAGAAACATTACCAGTGGCATGAGTTGAGAACTGGTGTCACTCTTCTTGATGTAGGATCCATGACGACCTCCAAGAATTGCATCCAATTAAAACCATCTAAAAAATGAAACAATGGCAGGCCTTCTATAGAAAAGCAGAAGTATAGATAGTAAATCCATTGTCCCTCTTCCATAAAAAACATAAATTCCCACACAAGAATTAATTCAGTTTGCCTATTCTATGGACAAAAGGTTAGAGTGAAGGCTGATTCTTGTACACATATGCTCACATTTTCCACATTACCACCAGCCAGCACAGAGAATACAAATTTGTAAGGAAGCAGAAACAGCGTCACTGCAGAATTAGCTTTAATATAGGGAATGAGGGAAATGCAATGATTTATTGACAATGTAAGGGCTCCCTATGGTGCTGCCAGACAAAAACTATGGCAAATAACTGTTATCAGGAATGCGATGAATGCAATATGTTCCATATTTCCAATCAGTACACAGTGTGTAGCCACATGAGCTAGTGAAAGACTGAACAGAGTTCACATTTACAGCACAGTTTTACCAAAAACCAAGTTACGGTTTGCTATCTAGTTGACATATATCACATTTCATCCTACATCCTGCAGCTCACTGCTATATACGCAGGAGCAAAGAATTTTGCCAAATGTAAAGCTGCTATGTCTAACAGGAAAAGGATGCACATGACAAGTACTCTGTACCTGTAACAATCATGTTAATATGATCCCAGACATCTAACTATTTGTTGTCTGAATGCTGATGATAAATATTCTTGAGATAACACTCCATATGCATTCTTGAAGAGAAGCACTCAAGCCACAACTTTGGAGCTGCAGGATGCACAAGGTAGAGAGTAGTAATGAATCTCTTCTCCGAGTTAGCAAGCACTGTTGCAGGGGCCAAATGTTTTCTGAGTAGGCCATGCTCTCGGAGCCACCGAAGCATTGTATACCTAGGCTTGACCCTGTTCTCCAAATCAAAGCACAGAAATGCAGGGAAGCAATCCAGGTATTCTATACAATAGCCCAGCTCCTCTGTGAGATAGTTCAACTTCTCATTGAGCATACCCTTGCCCTGGTTCAGCACCTTTGGAAAAACAGTCAAGATCCGACACAGCATCGTATACTCCACCCCTCTTTCCAGAAGGTAGTCAAACCGCTCCTGCAGGAAATCCTTAGTGCTGTGAAGGACAGGAATTATCTTGGTGGCTATCTCATTCTCACCATACCCAATGCTTTTCAAGAACTCCAGCTTGCTATCCACATGCTGTGCTTTCTTGTCAGCCTTGACCTTAGCCATCCCATCCAAGAAAGCTCTCTGAACCTCGGCATCATAGCTACCATCCTCCAAAACAAAATATGGTGACAAACAGCGCAAGTTCTGCCCACCAACTGAAATCTTCTCCAGGAACCGATGCTCCAGCTTCATTGCCCGCAGCACCCTGGGGAGGTTCTCCAGCAGGTTCTTCCCAACAACATATGGGTGCTTCTTTATCGCCGCATCAACCTCATCCTCCACCAAACCAACCCTCCGCAGGTACTCTGGCACTGAGATCACCACATCAGAGAAATCAAGATAAAAAAGCTTGGAATTGCCTAGCAAGAACCCTCTCAGATCCTTCCCTGACATCCCCAGCTCCTTGAAGAACCATATCCTCTCAGCAATTCTCTTTTCCCCGACCTCAAGAAACACTCTCCAGCTGCCCCCCGCAACTCCACCAATGCTACCAATCTCCGCCCCGGCATCATAGAACATTCGCATCCTCCGGCACACCCCCGAGAACGCGTCAATGTCATTGCTGCCCCCCAAATCCGGACCCAATCCTTTGAATATGCTGCCAAGATCCTTAACGAGTGGGTCGCAATCGGATAGATCCCGCTCAAGAAGCGATGGGAAGTTAAGGCAGGCGGCGATGATGGCGGCGCGCGGGAGCCGGTGGAGGCGAGCCTCGAGAGCGGCGAGGCGAGATGAGATGAGGTTCGGGGGCACGCCGAGGAGGACGGCGGGGAAGAGGAGACCGAGGCGTGACCATGGGAATCCGAAGTGCGCGAGCTCGGCAACAGCGCCGAGCAGAGAGGGGTGGTCGGCGAGGAACATGAGGTCGGAGCGGGGGGCCGCCGCGGGGGGCGCGCCGATTGATTCGAGGAAGAAAGGGAGCTCGTTGAGCGGGTGGAAGTTGAGGTGGCGGCGGAGGAGGGCAGGGAGCTCCGCGGTGGGGAGGGAGCCCTGCACGGCGGGGAGCGCGGCGAGGAAGGAGAGGAGGGAGCGAGGGGAGTGCGCGACGATGGAGTCGGCGTGGGAGGACGGGAGGCAGCGCGTGGAGTGGAGGTACTCGGAGACGGCGGCGCGCGCGGCCGGGACGGCGGCATGGCGGAGGCGGTAGGGTAGGTTCCGCAGCTTCGGCGGCGTGAGGGCGGCGTCCGTGGAGAAGAAGCGGCGGAGGTGGAGCGCGGCGCGGAGCGACATGGCGGCGCTGCTCTGTTCCACCCCGCTACGGCATTGCTCGGCTTCGGCTTCAGCAGTTCAGCACAAGGGGATAAAGCGACAGGGGTTCAGGACTTTGGGGGTTAGGGTTTTACTTTACCAGCTGGAGCTACAATAATTTAGAAAATGGGAGACGTTGGATGAACTTGGGATTTGGCATGCGAGAATTTCATAATATTTTCATGTTGATTTGAAGGACATTTTGTATTTAGGTCGTGTTTAGTTTCACTCGAAATTCAAAAAAATTCCATCTAGAAAATCATGTCAGTTCTTCTCTCTGCGCACGCAACGCGTACACAACGCAATCCAAATTTTTTTTCACTATTTTCACGAACTAAACACCCCCTTAATATGCGACCATCGTTAACTGCAAAAATGGGAGACTATTATAATGAAAAAGATCGTAGATTCATTATTAGACAAAATTGTTGTCATATCTTAATTTCCCACGTTGCTTGTCTTCAACAAGCGACACCACCAGCCACTTTCAGTGAGTTCACCAAAATGGAGCTGGCTAGGAACTTAGGATTTCTTTTTCCGAAGAGCTACGTTAGGATTTAGATCTTCACAAAAGGGAAAAAGGAAAAAAAATAACAGATAAAATGGGTTACAGTTTAGATGAGACCTCTTCATCCTACAAGCTCTTATTAGAGACGTCAAACATTGCTGCAACAAACTGGTTGCATCTCTGTTTACCGTCTGTCATCCGTAACATTAGATTGGGCCATGATATTAACCTAATGCATTTAATTTCAATTAGTAAAGCACTCCGAGTTCCATAATCTATGTAAATCGCCAAGGAAAACTTGTTCTGATCTCGCAATTTGACATCTGGTAATCAACACAGATTTGTTCTAAAGACAGGAAAGCTATCAGCCTATCACCAATTCAACATGTATACCAGTTAACCGTGAATGATACACAAGATAAAGCATTCCTATGCAACACCTATCGACTGAAAAATCAGTGATTGCATGAACATCACGACCATCTGGTTTACATCAAGTACATTATTATCGACGAGGCATGATCAGATCCTACAAGATTTCTTCCCGTGATGAATTAATATACTAGCGTATATACAAACCTACCCCAAAAATGTTCAGGCCAAAATGCTTATCCCTAACAATAACGAGCAGTAATCCACCCCCTACCTGGAACTTGTACATAGCACGAGCTAACACCAGAGAGATCTAGAGAGGAGATTCCAATCATCTCCATACAGTTTCATTTGCGTCGGTGAAAATGGCATTGTGATGCTCAATAAGACACTGGATGACCTCAATGGAGTTGTAGTCTGGGGGCGAAGCATCATCCAAGGGGATCTGGGATGAAGCGTCCTCATCATCCTCATCTACAATCAATTATGCAAACAACGATTTATAACAGTTGAAAATTCCATCATCTATAAAGAAGAAATATATGTGAGCAAATTGAAAGGTAGTCCTAGGTGTCAGAAACTAAAACTGAACAACAAAAACCTTTGGGGAATCCCTGGCCCACCCCAAAAAAAAGGCCTAAAAGACACAACTGGCCAGCTGAAACCATGCTAATAGTTCTCTTTCAAAAAAAAAAAAACGTGCTAATAGTACATTGTACACTGACTTGGGGACTGATTCATGTCTTTCAGTAGTGGCCTAAATGTCTACCGATAGTAATGCAAAAGTAGTTCAGAGATCACAGATGGGCCCCTGTACACCTGTGACCTCTTTTGCCTCATGATTTGGTAGTTGGTAGGCAGTTTCCACATGGCCCACAACCTCGATCATTGATTAATATTGGACCAGAAGATATAGGGCAGCAAGTACCTTTCTTTGCTAACATGAGCCAATTCCAGATTTCATCACTCAAGTGCTTTATGCTACAATTGATTCAGACAACTAACACAAGGGCAGCCAAGAACAGACTAAAAAGCTCTATGCCACTATAATTAGACTATTACAGACAACTAACGCTTTGTTAATAATAAAATCAATAAAGTAGACTTTACATACCTAGCAGGTCCCATGCAGCAGTATTTGATGTTGTGTCCACAATTTTAGGAGGCGGTTTCAAGGTGAACTTGAGGTGGTTACGCAAATCAGTGCCAGCATCGCCTTGCCGCCACATGATCAAAGGCGCAAATTCCACAGCAAGGCTACAAGAGTCCATCTGCATTATGTGTAACAAAACTTGTAAAATACCACCCAAAAGGTGATTCACTTACATTAGTTAGGACAAAAGACACAAAACAGCGTGGTTTATCAATCTATAGACAAAACAGAAGACAATCATCTAGTCAATTCATTTGTGCTTGCAGCCGTCTCAACCCTGTTAAGTAGGACAGTTAAACATGTGCATACTCAAATCCATCGCTTCTGTTAACCACACTGTTTATGAATATTGCCTGTATCAGACAGACATGTCTATCAAATGTGTGATTCAAACTACAGATGATTCAGCAAACTATTGTACTTCCTTTCTTAAGATTTATTTTCTGAATTTGAAAGGAAGAGTGAAACCTGTGATTGAGATTTTCCAAATGTAAGCTTCTTAACTTTGATAATATGCAAGTTAGCATGATAAAACAGATAAGCAAATTTAACCTAGCTGTTGTGGTCAATGCTTCAAAAATCAAAAGTCTTTAGAGTTTAAACTTTAACTGCAGTTTGTTCAATGGAATTGGGCCTTTTCGCAGAAACCTCTAGGACCAATCAAACCAATATATAGAATGTGCATCGCCGCCTTATTCTCGAATAAATGGGTGGCCTATGGTTTAAGTGCTTGGTCCCTGTTACTCATAAAGATGTTACAAAGAGTTTTGCTGAGTTTAGCATTGCTTTGTATTATTCCAAACAGGATGCAGCTAGCTGGATTTGTTACTAAAGTCTTTCAGAAACCCAAACAGTCAGCTAAGAGGTGTGAAGTCGAACTGCAATTTCCTAGTGCTAGAAACAATTGTCAAAGCTAAAGAGAAAAATACAGAAAACAATTACAATGTTTAAGATATACAATTCCACGTTCAGTGGCTCCAGAAATGTACTGAATCTGATTGTTAACACGTGTTCTTAAAAAAAATGTCGCAGTGACCATGTTAATTGATTTGTATTATATACATTTTAAATTTATTACTTTTAATCCCTTCAATAGTGTCCAACAACCAAAAAGAACAAGTGGCAAATACAGCACAGAGAAAAGGAACAAAATTAGAGATCAGATCTACCTTGTTGAGTGATGATTTACGGCTTACTCGAAGTAGCAAGGCTGTAACAAACTCTAGTGTCATGTAGTTAACATTTGGAAGCTTCTTCAATATGTTCCTAAGATCAGGAATGCTAACCCTTGCATCTCTAAGCTCATCATAAAGTGCAAATGTAGTAAGCGGCTCAGGGATGCTGGCAAGGTAGCACTTCATCAGTGCACCTACATCAATAGGATTCACACCTTCAGGTAGAGATGCACCTGAGTCTGCAAAACATAAAATTACTCAGAGGCCCATGCCCATGATAATGAATGATCGGTTACAAAACTAAGCTAAAATACGATGGAATGGCGGCAATACCTTCATTGTAAAGAGAAACTAACTGTTGAAGAACTTTTCTGTCACCTTCAGATTTGAATAAGTATTCATTATTCAAACCTAGGAGAAAAACAATTCAGATATCATATTCAATGCTAAAATTGAAATGGAGAGAAACTGAATTTCTTGGCAATGTTCAGCCTGTTCACCTGATATAACCAGGTAGTCTGCACACCGCACTAGCATCAAGGGCACAGCTTTACCAGACTGCTCTCGCTGTACAGTGGCTTCAATAGGAACACCAAATACTGCAAGATTACAAGGCAATAGTGAGTCATTTCTCGTTGTTTGATACTTCTCTTGCCATAGAATGGTACATGAACTATTTGCATTTTGTAATCAGAGGGTCATTTGTCACTGATCACTATTCACCAATAGACAGAAAAGAAATAAACTAACATGAATACTAAAGAGTAAGTTAACAAGCCAGTCGAAGAACAGCAATACTAATCATGTAGATACAACTTTAGGCTTAAAAATGTAGAACTATTACTATGCTACACTAGCAGCTTAGATGTAGACAAAGAATTTTAGCTGCCTGGATGCTACAAGAAAATTCAATTGCCTTGACAATTATGATAGATATGCATAATGGATAAGACAATTTGAGTCGTGAGCATACCATCAGTGCTTGCGACTCCCTGGTGCAAATAATCAGAAATAGAATCAGCATTGTACACCAAAAAAAGTGAAATTGTGTTACAATGTAACAGAATTCCTAATCACCTTCTGCCAGCGTTCAATATTATTTAAAATAGTCTTGCTTTTATCTGCAGTCTTTTTAGCAGCCTGCAAGCACATGAAACCAGAAAACAATCAGCTACTGTAAAGACACTACTGTTTTATGAAGAATGATGAAACCACAAAAGGAATGCAAGGTCCAAACTCCAACATCCAAGATAGCATAAGTAGGCATTTTTTTTTCTCGATAGACTTGATTGTTACCCTTAAATACGTTTAAAATAGCTACGGTATTTTTTGCCTGGCAATGATTTAGCGCACTATTCAGCCACTTTATGTTGGCATAAGTAGGCAAATTTGCAACAATTGATAAACAGGGAGATCTTTTTCCTTTTGGTTTCATCACATAATTTTTGGACATTATTCTAAATAATCACAACAAATAGGTTACACAAAGAATAGAACTTCACAGCAGTTCAAACTACACTGAACTAATGAAAGGTCAAAATAATTTTGTTGAAATGCATACCTCTTCGACTTTGACTTTTCCCACAGCAACCTTCTCTTTTGTCTCTGAAATGCCCTTCCTGAAAAGCAACCCAGTGGAGGCAGCAGCGGTGATGAAACGCTCCTGCACTGTCTCCCCTGGTGGACGCTGCTGTTGCTGCCTAGCCTCCTGGAAGACAGCCCACCGACTCTTCACCACAGATCCAACCTTCCCAGCAACATCAGCTATATTATCCCCAGCTGATTGTCCTGCCTGCTTCAGCTTGAAACCTGCATTAAATTGTTGGCGCAGTAAGGTTGACGTTGCAGATAAAGCGGTCATCAAACAAAATGATATGATACAAATGCAAGCAGCATGCCCAGTCAGACTGTCAGCACTTATGGGTAATTCAATAATGATTCCAACATGTATGATAATTTCTCTCTCTTTTATCAGTGTACAGATGCTATGGAGTACTTGTAAATCACAACATCATGATCATGACAAAGCTAATTGATGGAATGATTAAAGTATGTATATCCGTACAGAAATGATTACAGAACAAAAATACGGCAAACAAGAAGGCATCGCTACCGAACAAACTTACTGGAGGTAGAGAAGAAATCGGTGGCCTTCCGGCGCCATTGAGGCGACTCCGCCAGCGGCATCACTACCTGCACAAGACAAGCAGCATCCACTGAGCCATTAAGCAGTTGTAGAACCTCAAATTGAACCCATACTCCATAGCAGCAGAGCACAAGTAAGCGAAAATCCGAACCACTCCTGTATCAAGTCCGTAGAAAAGCTAGCAAAACAGGCATCCAGAAGGCGGTAGCAACAAAACAAAACGCCGAACCACACGGATTATTTGCTCCTAAACCCAAACAAGCTCAAAACCAGACCTGCTCCAAAGCCCAAACCCAAATGAACTCCAAACCATACCAAACCAACCGACCCAGTAGTAGATCAACAGCTCGAGCTAACAACAAAAAGGAAAAAACTAATCCAGAAAAATCACGCACTCCACGCCGACCAAAGTCTTCCCGGACGGAACAGGCGAAGATCCAAAACAAAACCAAACCAAAGCGACATGGAGGGAAACGCGGGATCGAACAAACCACGGCTCGATCCGGCAAATCGGCGGGCGGGGTGAAAATGGACGGAGAGCTGGAGCGTGCCGCGGGGCGATTACCTCTCTGGCTCTCTCCTTCCTTCCCTCCCTCCCTCTGGCTCTGGCTCCCGAATCGAACCGGATGGAAGCGAGGCGAATCGCGGGGGAGAAAGCGAGAGGACTGGGACTCTGCCGCCCGTTCCGCGAGCTGAAAACGAGTTGGGTTTTTGTTTGGGGCGCTCTGCTTCTTCCGCAGCCTCGTTGGATTCTGGCTGGATTAGGGAGGAGTCAATGGAGCCGCAGAGGCGAGCGAGACGCAAGAGGGATTGGGCTTCCCATTCCCGGTAGTGACGTGCGCCGCGCCGCCTCTCGCTGGCCCGCAGCCACGTGGGCCCTCGAGAGGGTCGAATGGTCGATGCCCGGTTCTAGAAGCATCTGAGGCTGCGGATAGATGGATGGTTGGGGCCCGGGAATTGGGAATGGGAGTGGGATAGATGGATGGGTGGACGGGAAGGGAGACGGCGCGGCAGGTACTACCTGCGTGCGTCGATTGACTTCACCACTTGTTTCCGTCTGGGATTGGGACTGGGATAGGGGATGGTAGGCGTGGTTAACGGTTGCTCGCAGCCTCCAGCGCCAGCCTATGGGTGTGTTTGACTATTAGGAGGGAGATTTTAATTGGTTTTATTATTCTTCTTGTCGTTTTCATTGGTGCAATTTTCATGTAGGTGTTCGTGGATTGGAACTATGGAAAAAATATGGCGTATCAGACGCCAGAGCCTCTAGTGCTGATTTTGTCATTAGAAGAATAACGACGGAGGGAGTAACATTTAGCATAGCACAAGGAATAATTCAGTTAAAGGGAGCTTGTTAGAGTAATTCGCTATTTAAGTTATAATGAGATTTTGTTGATGCAATCTTTTTCTCATATGGATTGTCATAAAATAAGTTATATGGTTTTCTAAACTTAATAAATCTGTTGTGTATGCTACACATCAATCAACTTTTTTTCTGAATAATTTGTGTTAGAGTTGTTAGCTAACAATGGGCTAGAGATTCAAATGGAAATTGGTGGTTTTCAGGTTAGAAGGGTGCCATAAAAGAGATGTTTGGAATAGTAGTTTGACACGGTAAATAGCAGTTGATGGTGGATAATAACCGCTAAAAAATGTCAACCTTGGTCTCGCTCGTATCTCATATAAACGGTGTACTAGGCTTCATTTTCACGGGCCTTCCTATTTTGCGGCCGCCCGCACGGGGGGCGCCGTGCGCTCGGTCGCCCCCCAGGCGGCAGGCCCCGCCCCACGGCTCACGCGTCCCCCGCGCACGGAGCTACGCACATTTGACGAAAAAAAACACTCAGGCGACGGGCCCCACCCATTATAGTATTTGGTATGCTCCTTTGTAGGAAAAAAAGTTGTACAACGTAAAAAAATATGTCAAAAAAGAAAGTTTTACGAAGAAATATTTTTGCATAAAAAATCTTTGTTCGTGACAAAATTTTTCAGCGTCGATTTTGTTCAAAAAATTTTTTGACAAACTTTTGATTGCTTGTTTGCGACAAAATTTTTCGGAGTCAAATTTTTTGCAATAAATTTTGCTTGCGATAAAATTCTTAAGCGTCAAAATTTGTTGCAAATTTTTCAGCGCCAAAATTTTTACAACAAAATTTTTCAGCGCAGAAAATTTGCAACAAAATTTTGTCAACAAACTTTTTGAGAAAGGGATGAAGGGGTGTTGGGTCCCTATCCGTGTAGGGTCCTACACGTGGGGTCCGCGACGTGCGGTGCGCACAGGCGCCGCGTGGGGGGAGCGACGAGCGCGTGGGGCGCTCGGCACGCTCGCTCTCAAAATTGGGACTGCGCATTTTCACCAACGAATAGCATGTCCCTCAATTTTAACATGCACATTCCTTCGAGAATGACTTCTCACCTTATAACTTCTAACAAATACAGTTTTGGACTCCTAAAACGAGTAGATGCATACAGCCATCTTATCTTGTGACCTAAATGGAAGCAACGTTTAGTAACTGGACGGGATGACTTCTTATCTTGTGACTGAAACGGAAGAAACAATCCATCACTGGACGGTCTAAACCGGAGGAAAGATCAGTGCACATGGCTCGCTAGTCTTTCTTTTCTGAAATGGGATTGTGAATGAATCACTCTAGTTTTTTTTTTCGGCAGGTGGGATTGTGAATAAGTAGTGTGCATGGGTATGAATGCGTCTCAGCATTAGAGCCTGTTGGCAATTTGGCATGGGCAACGGTTTTGCAGAATACGCTGATGCAAGATTTCTACAGAATACGCAAACTGCACGCATGGACCTTAACCAGAAATCTTGCACAATTGCTAAGGTCTCGACTCCATAACAGAGCAAGGCAAATGAGGGCTGTTCCTCCCATATCTGCCTGCTAGAAAATGATGGTAGAGTATCGCCACACAACAGTAAGATCACACAAGCACACAGCATTTAATACTAAAACTTTGTAGAGGTGAATTCGCAAATATAGTTAACAGCATTCGCTCCATAGTACACACTGCTAACAAAGTTCATAGGGCTCAGAACACAAGTAGCAAAATTCGACAATGCAATGAAGGTACCAAATACTATCAAAGTCTGGATGGGATGGGTTCCACAGTAGGAGAGCATCAAGACATATGAGCTCAACGGTAGCGGCGAAGGGAGAGAGTCTGGTTGCGCTTCCAGGTGGCCCTCCTCGAAGGCCTGTTCTTGTGGTGTGCGTTGCCCTTGCCACGCAGACCACGGTACTTCTTGCCTGCAGAGGTGAGGCCACGGAGCTCACGGTGCTTGTGCACATCCTTGCATAGCCAGTTGATCCTTGGGTCATTGCGAATGGCAGTGTGGGCCACATCAACCAGGATGATCTCAAAGTACTTGTAGGTGCTATCCTGTAGTTTGGTAACAAGATCAAGTGAAGGTGTTACTACTAGGCAATGAGATTGACATGATAATATCATGGTTCCAGGAAACTTAAGTATACCTCGTTCACCCAGTAGGAGTTGAGAACCCTGAGTCCACCAAGCTTACGGCCAGCCCTCTCCTCAGCAACAGACCTCTTGTTCCTCTGGAACTTGAGCTGGGTGATACCCTGATGCTTGGGCTTGCCATAGACAATACCCTTAGGCACAGGCCTCTTCCTGCCACCACGCCTAACACGGACACGGTAAACAACATAGCCCTGAAAACAATGAAAACAAGGTCAAGCTAAATCATTTTAATCATAGTACAGCCCACAGCTACTCAAAAGATTTTCAGCATTATGGAAGCAAGCACAAGTTTCTCATTTCTACGGAGAAGTAAAGATGCACATCGATCATCCATAGAATACGTCAGCAAAATTCATAACAACATGAAAAATACAGAGTTAAATGTCAACATGCGCACCAGAAGCCAGGAAGCCTAGGCATAAGAACATCCTGAATGGTGTGACAATACTGCACTCAAAATCAAGCCTACCATGTCAACCACCAACTCACCATAAAGCGACCAAAATGAACGAACTCAACTCAGGTCCATCACTACAAAAGGGTCTAAAGATCGCTCTTCAATCAACAAAAGGTCCAAAAAAGTGAAATTGTTATTACTTAGCAGGTTGAATCTATAAAATCAGGAGCTAATAGAACCAACGTATCACAAAAATTCAATATTCCATATTTACATAAACAAATACCAACGATATTTGAACATCATATGAATACAAAAAGAAATGCCAACGTTTTTAAAGGGTAACTGGTTGGCGAAGCTGAATCTCAGGAATGTAATCAAGCCTTCATTTCGTATATATCACCGAAATAGTTACGACTGGGTTACAAAGGTTGAAACATTTAGTCAAGACAAACAGCATACACCCGTGGAACTACGCAAATCACGATCCTAATCGACAAGGGGCGGGCAAAGCCTTCCACCACACTACCCGTGGCAACAAAATCCATACCCATCACAGGGGGTTCACTACGCGCGCGTCGCGAGACAAGACAGATGGGAGGAGATCTACCTGCTTGGCCTTGAAGCCGAGGCGGCGGGCCTTGTCGGGGCGGGTGGGCCTGGTGAGGCGGACGATGGCCGGCTGCTGCCTGTACTCCCAGCAGCGCACGCGCTGCACGAACCGCATCACGTCCGACTGCTTCCTCCTCCATAGCTCCGACACGTACTTGTACGCCCCTGCGCCACCGCGAGAAACGAAGCAGCACAACGTCAGGACCCACGCACGCGAACCGGAGAGACACCAGCAGGAAGGAACCGAAGGAGGGGGATGAGCTCACCCATGGCGGATGCGGCTGCGCGCGACGGCGGCGGCGGGGAAGGTGGCGGAGTGTGTGCGGAGGGGAGCCTGGGGTTTCTGTGGCGGCGGCGAAGGGGGACGCCTTATACTGAGGCGATGGCGTTCTCGTGGCCGTCGGATGGGGCTAGGGTTTTGGAATGGTGCGAGTGGATTGGGCCGAGAAAGTTGGGCCTTTCTTGCGCCTATGTGTACATGGGCCTCGTTGTTTTCCTTTTCTTTTGTAAGCCTAGCCCGCGGGAGCCCAAATAGCGTATCTTGCCAAAAAAAAAGGGCAAATTGCATCACTGTCCCTATTCTGAACTCTAACCGTGCGTTTACCCCTCTTTTTTTAACTTTGCATGTTTGCCCCTGTTTTTTAAATCTGAGTCGCCCGTCTGCCCTCGTTTCTCAACTCCGTAACGCATGATTGAATAAACCCGAAAGAAAAAAGATTGAATCATGAAAAAAGATAGGAAATGACTTTATTGCCCCTGCCCTAAACAATAGACACCCTCCTCTCCCTCGGTCCCGTGACCAATCCCAATAGGCCGGTCCCCTCTTCCTCTCACCAAGGCGGCGGCAGAGTACAACCGGCGGCGGGGGCGGAGCACAGGCGGGAGGGGACTAGCTTGAGACGTGGGCTCCCAGTCCGCCTCGCGGCGGCGTGCCCCTAGGTCAGGCCGCCTCGCGGGCGGCGTGCCCTAGGTCAGGCGGCCTCCGCAACCTCGGCCCCGCCCGCAGGCGACATTTGCCGCCGGCGATCCACCTCCGCCCAATCGCCCTCAACCAGACCTCCTCAACCGTCCCTGCTACATCTCCATCACCTTCTCGCGCCGTTTCCAGCCTCTGCTCTGCCGTGAATCGAAGATTCCATAGCTACCGCACGCCACCGAGCTCACCTCCTCCGCCGGCCGGAATCCGCCACCCTCCGACTGTCTCCCTTCGATTCCTCGCGCCCAGATCTTCTCCACCTCCCCGCATCTCCTCACTCCAAGTCCGGCCACAGATCGCTAGGGATTTCAAATCACGGTGCCGGCCTCATTGGCGCTGCTCAAAGGTCCAAGCGGGTCCTGGCCTTGACTGGGTTAACCCAATATGGGGCAATTGACCCCTGGGCCCGCGCGTCAGTGATTGAAGAGAGTGAGAGCGAGACTCTGGACAGGGTGGCGGAGGGCCAATGCATGCATGGGTAAAGTCGTCTTTTGAGCCTTGACTTCACGCCGTGACCTGCACTTGACAGAGCAGGGCAACTTGAACATTCAGATTTCAAAAACGAGGGCAACGATGCAAAAATGAAAAAAATAGGGGCAAACAAGCAGTTAGAGATCAAAATAGGGGCAGTTTTGCAATTGGCCCCAAAAAAACATCAAAGGGGCAAAAAGGGTTAAAATGATTAAAAAACTTTAATTTAACGTCACGGCGGAGAGGAGGAGGAACGCGGCGGGGTAGATGATCGGCTTCGGCAGCGATCCGTCTGCGGTGGAGGAGACCGATGGCCAGGGGCGCAGCTCAGTGAATCCGGCGGGCGCAAAACCTCGGCGGGTGAGAAAGTGAGATCGATGATCGGCTTCGGCAGCTCGGTGGCGACTACGCCTGCCGCCCTCCGGGAGATGCTGAAGGCGGCCTACGCCGAGGAGGAGGCGGCAGGGGATAACGCGACAAGCGCATCGATCGGGTGCCTCCTCACCTGGATGAACTTCCACCGCGACGTTCCCCTCGAAGAAACCAGTACGTACGTACACACGCACGCCGTAATTAATCGAGATCGGCGATTCGTTGGTTTGCTTAATTAATCCGTCGATTAATCCATAGACAATCTCGCCCCTTTTGCAGCGGACCTTGGCCCCAAGTCCTTCACTTACGGGCCCGTGCCGTTCGAGGCCAGGAGCGACGACACGGCGCAGGTCTACTCCGTCGCCGTGAAGGGGATCAAGCCGGAGCTGGGGTTCCAGTGGCCGCTCGATGTGTACGGCTTCGTCGCGGTTCGGGACAATCTGGACTGCAAGCGGAACATCATCTTTCGCCGTGACAGGAGCAATTGCCAGAGGCTAACCGCGGAGGTAAAAATGCTGACAAATAAGCAGTTGCGATTTGTTTTTTTGTTTTTTTTTTTACTTATTAGAAGTCGTATGCAGTTCATTGACTGATTAGTAATGGACCACTTGCAATTCATCCAGATTTTAGGTTAGGACTACCCTAATCTCAAATGGAGTGTCGTTTCCGCCACATGGGTTGCCTTTTGCTTCGTTTTTCTGTCTTAATAAACTCTGTAATGTTAAGAGGTGTGAACAGTTCAGTGAGTCTCACTATGCAGTGCCTGGTGCAGTTCGATGTTTTTTTTTTCTTTTTCTTTCATTATATTTGCTGTCTCACAGTCTCACCAGCGTTCGTAGTTCCTTAGATTGGTCATTGGTTTGACTGTGATCACCCTTTGAGTTCCTTTTACTTTGTTCTGTAACCCATGAGCGGTACAATAGGCAAGTGGGTGGATTTTGCAGTTCACTGAATTGTCATTGTGTTAAAAAATAATGATAATGCTTCCTGAGGGAAACAGTAAGCCATTTAGCTTAATACACTAACTAGAAAGCTATAAACATGATTAGATTACACCATGATTACATATATTATATATCTCTTGCTTTGACATTATTAAGTCCAGGGTAACTCTATAAACTTGCAGCTGTGTGAGGTTTGAACATTGAAGTCTGTAGATTTTTTATGGTTGAGTCATTGACATGCCAAAACCATACATTGCAAATTGGTTTTAGATTACACTGCAGACCCAATCATGTGCAATTTAGTTCCTGTGTAAACTAGCTCTAGTTATAAATAATCCTATATACTTATGCTGCTGTATTTCAAATGGTGTTACATCATAACAAGCCTTTATTTTTGAAACAAAAAAAATATTTGCATGTATTACTTTTATGCAGGACTCATCCTTGGTGTTAACTGGTCCTAGCCGTGCAGTGCTAGCGAGTGATATTATGAACTTTGAGATTGAACTAAAAATCAAGGGTAGTAGGGAGTCTGAAGACAAAATCCTAAGCTTCTTGGTCATTGAGCATAACTGTATTATCGCTAGGTCTTCGTATGGTAAACTCTTTAGAGAGACACACACCAACAAATATTGCACAACAGAATTGTTGTTCTCTCAACTTAGAGATGCAGTGGAGGCAACAATTGATGTCAAAGTTGTGGAAGGGTCATGGAGGTTTCGTGGCTCGCACCAAAAGTTTCCCCAGTGCTGATTTTCTGCTATTTGATTCTCGGAAGCATGGCTGTGAGCGAATGACGGTACGATCTGTTATGTACGGGAACGTATACCAGAGGCGACGCTGAGGCTAGAACGGCTCTCGCTTCACACACGCGCCCACGATGTTAGGCAGTTATTTTCTTTCAAAATTGTAATGTTTAGCAGTTGGTGAAACCTTAGCAGTTGGTTGTAATCGGCCTTAAAGCCCAAGACCTGAAGTCTAATGAAGGCATGCTAGAGATCATATCGATCTCCTGGTGTCCATCACGAGTCTCTCTCTCCCCCACGTCTCCTTCCGTCGCCATACGCTCGTACGCCGTGTCCTCCACGACGGCGTTCTCGTTGCTGTCGACGCGGGAACCCCAAGCTCCGGTCACCCACAAATCACAGCATACGCCCTGCGCAACAAGTACTCTGACAATTTGGTATCAGTGTTGCGGCCTGATGTCGGCGTCATCCGCCGCATCCTCCGCCGCCGCCACCGCCGCCACCATGCAACTGCCCACCACCGCCTCCCATGCCGCCACCGACAACTATTGCATCCATGCCCCCGCCGCTGTCCACCCTGCATCCATTCCAAGCCTAATCACACAAACATCTTCCTCTGCAACAACAGTTCCAGTGGGGCCCTGGACACCCTCACCGCAGCATTATGGCCTGCAACGTCAGATGGTGCAATTCGCCACCCGCCTCTCTGACGTTGAGAGCACCAATCTGGACACATGAGGAGCCCTGCGTCAACATCCGCGCTGCTGTATGGCCTGCCCGGATCCAACGGCCACCCCTGCGGCGCCGTCATCTGAGTCACGTCGTGGTGCATACCACGGCGCGGGTCAGCAGGTTCCCATCACCCAGATTCCCTTCCCACACTCCCCATCCCCGATTCCCATCTTCAGCAACCCCAGCGCTCGCCTCTTCCAGTTCATCAGGCGAGCAGGCCGAATTTGTGCCGCGCTTCCACAAGATCTCGGTCCCCACGTTCGATGGAAAGGAAAGACCCTTTGGGTGGCTCAATCCTTGTGAAGCACTTCTTTCAGGCGAAATTCACCGGCGAACAAGACAAGGTGTGGCTTGCGTCGTTCCACATGACCGGTGTTGCCCAACATTGGTACTACATGTTGGAATGCGACGTCGGCGCCATGAGCTGGCTGCACTTCAAGGATCTGTGCCAGCAACGGTTCGGGCAGCCATTGGCGTCAACCACCTCGCTGATCTCGCTCGGCTGCCCTTCCGTGCACAGTTCAGAGTACCAGGAGACGTTCCAGGCAAAGATGGCACATGCTGGTCCTCTATCACCGGCTCAACAAGTCCAACTCTTTACAGGCGGACTGCCGGACGCCATCCGCATCGACGTCGAACTTCACGCTCCACAAGATCTTCAGCGTGCGATGGCCTTGGCGCGCGCGTATGAGCGTCGCGCGCCTGCCACCGCTGTTCTAGGATCGTCTCGAGCACCACGACTTCCAGGGCGTCCTCAGCATATCACAACCACAGCGACCGTTCTCAGCGCGACACAAGCTCTGGCGACCGCACCGGCGTCGGCTGCACCACCCCGACCGTTCCGCCGTCTCTCACCAACAGAGATGGCTGAACGCCGTCGCCAAGGACTCTGTTATAACTGCGATGAGCAGTACGTGCGAGGCCACAAATGTCCCCGACTCTTCTACTTGGAGGTCGCCGACTTTGATGATGATGAACCGGTCCTGAACGACGACGCCAGCCCAGTTGACGACACGCCGTTGATCTCGCTGCATGCCATCACAGGCATCAGGACAGAAGATACGATGCAACTGCGTGTGTCAATTGGCAACCATGAGCTTACAGCACTGCTCGACTCCGGCTCTACACACAATTTTGTAAGTGCTGAAGCTGCAAGTCACATTGGTCTGAATTTCCATGACAGTCAGGGTGCTAGAGTAGTGGTGGCAAATGGTGATCGTGTCGCGTGTCGTGGTCTGGCGCGCGATGTGGCTATCAGGATAGGAGATGAGTACTTTTCAGTTGATTGCTATACCATTCCACTTGACTGTTATGATATGGTACTGGGCGTTTCTTACTTAAGAACCTTGGGGCCCATTCTGTGGGATTTCGACGACTTGTGCATGTCATTTTGGCACCAGGGGCATCGTGTACTTTGGAAGGGAATTGGATCAACACGAACTGACATTCCACCCACTGGTCGCTTACACTCTATTAGCTCGACAGAACCTGTATTGTTGGATCGCCTTCTACACTCTTTTGGGGATGTGTTTGCTCCTCCAACGGGTTTACCTCCTGCCCGACAGTGTGATCACAGAATCCATTTGCTTCCCAATACGCCACCAGTGGCAGTCAGACCATATCGCTACCCTCAGATGCAAAAAGATGAGCTGGAAGCACAATGTACTGCTATGCTAGAACAAGGCACCATCAGGCCCAGCACATCTCCTTTCTCAGCGCCGGTTCTCCTAGTCAAGAAACAAGATGGATCATGGAGATTTTGTGTCGATTTCCGAGCACTCAATGAACTTACAGTCAAAGACAAATTCCCTATCCCAGTGGTTGAAGAATTACTAGATGAACTTCATGGGGCACAATTCTTTACCAAGCTTGATTTAAGGGCAGGCTACCATCAAGTGCGTATGCACCCTGATGATGTCGAGAAGACGGCATTTAGAACTCACCATGGGCACTTTGAGTTCTTGGTCATGCCATTTGGACTAACCAACGCCCCTGCCACCTTCCAAAGCTTGATGAACTCTGTGCTTCAACCATTTCTTCGCAAGTTTGTTCTTGTGTTCTTTGACGACATTTTGATTTATAGTAAGTCTTATTCCGAGCATCTGCAGCACCTCCGCTTAGTGCTCTCAGCCTTACGAGCACATGATTTACATGTCAAACAATCCAAGTGCACCTTTGCTTCGGATTCAGTACATTATTTGGGCCATGTCATCTCCAAATCAGGTGTGTCCATGGATAAAGACAAAGTGACTGCAGTAACAACTTGGCCACAACCAACATCAACAAAAGCATTGCGAGGATTCTTGGGTCTAGCCGGTTACTACAGGAGATTCATCAAAGATTTTGGTACTCTTTCAGCACCACTCACACATCTTTTACGCAAGGATAGCTTCCATTGGACTGATCATGCCACTGAAGCATTCATGGCTCTCAAACAAGCATTGTCCTCAGCCCCCGTCCTCCAATTACCACAGTTCTCCAAAACATTTACAGTGGACTGTGATGCATCAGGCACAGGTTTTGGAGCAGTCCTACACCAAGGTGATGGCCCACTGGCGTTTTACAGTAAACCCTTTGCTGCAAGACACCACAAAATTGCAGCCTATGAGCGTGAACTTATTGGGTTAGTCCAGGCAGTTCGCCATTGGCGCCCTTACTTGTGGGGGCGTCGATTCTCAGTAAGGACAGACCACTACTCCCTTAAATTCATGCTTGATCAACGTCTCTCGACTGTGCCTCAACACCAATGGATTAGCAAGCTCTTTGGATATGACTTCACAGTTGAATACAGGCCAGGACGCTTGAACACAGTAGCAGATGCATTGTCTCGCCGTGACCAGCCCGACATGGAACTTGCTGTCATCTCAAGCCCCACGTTCCAGCTCTTCCATGACCTTCGACAAGAGCTGGACAGCAACACAAATCTCGCAGAGTTGCGCGATAATATTACTGCTACACGAGGCAGCGACTGGCAAGTGCAAGATGGGCTCATTAGACACGGTTCCCGTGTTTTCATTCCAACCTCATCAGCATATTTAGAATCAGTGCTCCAGATGGCTCACACGGCTGGCCATGAAGGCATACAAAAGACACTCCATCGGCTGCGTAGAGATTTCATTGTGGATCATGATCGTGCTGTCGTCCGAGATTTCATCAAGGCTTGTGCAACATGCCAGCGTAACAAGACTGAAACATTGCATCCAGCAGGCCTTCTGCAGCCCCTGGAAGTTCCACATTCCATTTGGTCAGATATCTCACTTGATTTTGTGGAAGGCCTCCCTAAAGTGAATGGCAAGAGTGTCATCTTGACAGTTGTGGATCGACTATCTAAATATGCACATTTCATTGCATTGGGTCACCCATACACGGCTTCAACAGTGGCTAAAGTTTTTTTCACTGAGGTTGTGCGCCTCCATGGATTTCCTACTTCTATTGTCAGTGATAGAGACCCAGTATTTACTAGCCATGTGTGGCGCGATATGTTCAAGCTAGCTGGTGTCAAACTCAAGTTGAGCACAGCTTTCCATCCCCAAACAGATGGTCAGTCCGAGATTGTGAACAAAACCATTGCTATGTATCTGCGGTGCCTCACAGGAGATAGACCACGCACTTGGCTGGAGTGGTTACCATGGGCAGAGTTTTGTTACAACTCAAGTTTCCACTCAGCTCTCAAGACCACACCCTTCCAAGTAGTGTATGGTCGCCCTCCCCCCCCAGCTACTACCATACACTCCTGCTTCATCTCACACGGCAGCAGTGGATCAGTTACTGCAAGATCGTGACGAGTTCATTGCTGATGTGCGGGAACGCCTACTGCAAGCCCAGACACATGCTAAGAAGTACTACGATGCTCACCATCGTCCTCTAGAGTTTGAAGTGGGAGACTGGGTCTGGCTTCGTGTGCTGCACCGTCCTATGCAATCCCTCCTACCAGGAACACGCAATAAGCTAAGCCCAAGGTATGCTGGTCCGTTCCAAGTGCTTGAGCGCATTGGCAGCCTTGCTTACCGCCTGCAGCTACCAGCAGAGGCTCGCATACATGACGTGTTTCATGTTGGTGTCCTCAAACCAGTTCCATGGCGCGCCTCCAACTTCAACACCACCACTACCTCCCCTTCGACATGGCAGAGCTCTCCTGGAACCTGAACAAGTGCTCCGATCCCAGCTGCGACGTGGACAGTGGCATGTTCTGATCAAATGGATGGGCCTTCCAGTTGTCGAAGCTACGTGGGAGCCTGTCAACGAGTTCAAAGCAGCGTTCCCAACGTTCCAGCTCGAGGACGAGCTGTTCCCGGAGGGGGGGAGAGATGTTATGTACGGGAACGTATACCAGAGGCGACGCTGAGGCTAGAACGGCTCTCGCTTCACACACGCGCCCACGATGTTAGCAGTTCTATTTTACTTTCAAAATTGTAATGTTTAGCAGTTGGTGAAACCTTAGCAGTTGTGTTGTAATCGGGCCTTAAAGCCCAAGACCTGAAGTCTAATGAAGGCATGCTAGAGATCATATCGATCTCCTGGTGTCCATCACGAGTCTCTCTCTCCCACGTCTCCTTCCGTCGTCCATACGCTCGTACGCCGTCGTCCTCCACGACGGCGTTCTCGTCGCGTCGACGCCGGGAACCCAAGCTCCGGCCACCCACAAATCACAGCTACGCCCTGCGCACAAGTACTCTGACCCAACTTTCTCGATCAGTTGTCACGGTGGAATCAGATGGTGAGCTCCAGCTTATTATAGAGGCTCAAGAACCTGGTAGCAGTGCAGCTGTTGTCAGTGATACAATGAGGCTTACACCAAAGAGAATGGGTACAACTGATGGGTATTTTAACATTAATGGGTTCTGTAAGTTGGAGGTCTGCGTGTCTTGGTCACTTCTCTTACCGTTTCTCTAAGATAATCCAGAATGTTCATCAGGGCTAGCTGAGGTTTCCTCTGATAGAAGTGATGAGTTATGACCTTGTAATGCAGTTGGTTCAGTGCTAGCTGCCTGGCTGCTACTTGTAGTTTATAATCTAGTTATGATTTAAACATTCATGTCCCTTTGCATTTTCCTAACGACTTTGAGTGCTGTGCAATGTCGAAGTTTTTGCTATATTATCCTGATGTTACTGGTGTTACCAAAAACTTGTTCAATTGTTTCATGATGAAGCCTCCGCCATTAGATTTAACTGTTGTGCCAAACTGTTGTTGTTCACACACCGGTTTATCGTCGCTTTTACATTAAAATATCCTCTGTTCAAAACAATTTAGACAAAGCAGTGTGGTAGGCAATGGCACCACCTTTAGGCCCTGTTTAGATCCACCCCAACTAAAATTTAGCTAGCTAAAATGTAATGACTTCTTTTAATTACCTAAACTTTAGCTGGGGATGTTTGGGTCCCATAGCTAAATGCTAGTTTATTGACTATAATGCCCTCCTGGGCGCAAGAGGAGATGGAGATTGAGGTGGTAGTGTGTGTAATTTTGTCAAACCATTGAGGACATTTCGGTATTTAAACAGTTTTAGCTGGGTTTAGCTACTCCCAACCGGATAGAAAAATGACATTTTTTATTAGCTAGGAGGAGTTTTAGCTGGTTTTTTAGCTGGGGTGTTTGGTTCCATCTCAGCTAAATTTAGCTAGCTAAAAATTGTCTAAATAATCTTCTTGTATTACACTGAAAACCTGTAAAGACCGAAATGGAAGAGAGACTCTTTTTGTGTGTGCGCGCGCGTGGCACACACGTACCCGGATTTTCGTTTTGGCTAATAGAATTTTGAATTTCAAAATAGGATTTCGAAACGCTTGTTCAAAATTCAAAGTTTTTAGCTTGACGTGCACCGCCCCCGTCATCCAACTCCCGTTCTCCAGCACAGGAACGGATTCCCACGTCTCCCGTAATTTCGCTCGCCTATTCGGCTTCCGTCAAACGGATGGCCGTTACGGATATAATAATAAGATTGTGTTTGTTTTGCGGTTAGAGTGGGTTGGGTTGAAGCCGACCCACTTCAATCCATGTTTAGATGAAAAGATAGGTGGGTTGGGTTGAACCTAGATGGGTATATTCTCAGTAGATCCGGGTTGGGTTGATCCCTCCAAATCGAGCGGACAATCCCAACTCACTTCGACGTCGTCTCGATGCCGTATGGCGTCTGGTGCGAGCGCGGGAGGAGATGGCTAGATGGAGGCGTCGGTGCAGGCGGTTGGCGGCGGCCGAGGGAGCTGCCTGGGGGAGCGCCGACGGTGGCCGAGGAGCACCGGCTCGACACGGGCGGAAAAGGAGGCTCGGCGGCGGAGGATGGAGGGCTCGGCCGGGCGCGGGCCTAGCTCCCACGGCGGCGCCATGGCGGGGCGAGCTTCAATGGCAGATCTGGCGACAGATGGCGGTCGACGCTGGAGGAGTTGGGGGTGGTTGGCGCTAGGAGAAGAGGGGGCGAGCGGCGCCGGGAGGATCGGGGGCGGCGCTCGGAGGAGTTGGGGAGGCCGGCGTTGGGAGAAGGAGCAGCGCTGGGAGGAAGGCCCGAGGGAAGGAGAAGAGAAAAGGGCAAAGGCTGACGGGTGGGTCCCACCAATGACAGGTGGGGCCGGATGAAAGCTGTAGCCGACAGTGTTAAATGGGCATCCAACCCACTCCTCTCAACCCCTCCAATCAAACAAAGAACTGAGTCCAACCCAACCTTTCTAACTAAACAAGAGATGGGTTCAACCCAACCCGAAAAGTGGGTTGGAGCCAACCCAACTCACTTGGTCCTCGAAACAAACGCAACCTAAGTATCTCTATATCGCTGGCAAGATTTGGTGGCCTCCTAGCGTCCCGACTACTGTAGCACCTTTTTTAGTGTTTTGTTTTTTTTTCTTTTGTTCTTTTTCATACCATCACTATTTCACTTTTGTCTTCAAAAATAAGCACATCTATATCATTAAAAAAAGCATGCCCAATTAGAGCAGGTGCATTCTCATCTGCCCCGTGGTTATAGACTTTCAACGTTGCGCTTTGCGTGCTAGTATCTCGGCATTGTCTTCATAAGAAATAGGTACATCTATGTCGCCGAAAAAAATCGAGCCCACTGAGAGTCAATACGTCCTAACTTGCAAAGTTGTTTCAGGCTTTTAGCATTGTGCTATTACGCAATTGCTCGGTCACCACATATTAATATTTTGTATTGTTGACAAATGAAATCGTGGTGCCCTTTGCGCATTAAAGAGTTGTCATTGTCTTTTTTCACGAGGTTGAGAACATGACACAAACATTGCGCTCCTCGGCTACTCACCCAATTTCTTCCTCACGTGTCAACTTGCCTTCTCTGTCCTCCGCTCGAGCCCTTGCTCGGATCAGAGGTGGTGCCGATGCCGTGGAAGGAGACATCACCCTTCTCTGCTCATCAACTTAACGTGTGAAACCCACCGCCACCTTTTTGGGAGGATGTGTTCATTAGATAGTTCCTCCTTTCAGGTTGTCCTCTCCATTCTCTTGTTGTCGCTGGCTAGCAGGCTATCAATGTCACAACGCGTCGCTCCGGTCCTCAATTTCCAAGAATTATAGCGCAACAATAGAAGAAGGCTATCATAGGTGCGTATTTTGTATCAACATGGCCAAACTCTTTATAGTCGAGGACATCTGCGTTGCCGCCATCTGAACTTACCGAGTGGCCATGCCAGAATGAACCATCATTATCCATGATCGTTATTCTGTGTCTACCTTCTGTGCACATTACCTAGTACATTCACTAGCCTGAGATTCTTTCATACATGTTGCAGCTGATCAACAAAGTACAAAACTAAATAATATAGAGAATTTAGAACCTATAAGAGCATCTCCAAGAGTCTCTCTAAAACTTGCTCTCTAAATCATCATTTAGAGAGTCATTTGAATGAAAATCGTTTTCTATACCTTCATGTTTTCCAACAACCTTTCTGTATCTTGCATGCACTCTAGAGAGCTATTCTCTTTTCTATATTTTGCTAGCGAGAAATCCGGAATAGAGAGCCTAATAGAGAGACTGTTGAAAGGTACATTTTAAATCAAAATATCTAAAACTAGCAATTAGAAAGAATTTAGAGTTTGTTGGAGTTGCTCTAAGAGCATCTCCAAGAGTCTCTCTAAAAATCACTCTCTAAATCATCACTTAAAGAGCCATTTGTATAAAAATCATTTTCCATATCTTCAAGTTTTCCGACAGCTTCTCTATATCTTGCATGCACTCTAGAGAGCTATTCTTTTTTCTATATTTTGCTAGCAAAAAATTCAGAATAGAGAGTGACTATGTTTAAAACCTCAAATAGAGAGGTTGTTGAAAGGTAATTTTTTAAATCAAAATCTAAATTAGCAATAAGAGAGGATCGGCGTTAGCGATATCCCCGTTTCATTGGCTCCACTCCCAAACCTCCCTATCCCCAACACCACCGTCCCTACTTCCACTCCAAAGTTGAAACACACTCTGAATAATAAGAGCTGGAAACCACCTGGCATGGGCTGAGTAAACATAAATGTGGATGGGAGCTTAATCTCTCTGGGCAGCGCAAATTGCTTCTGGAACACATACTGATGAGTGTTCGCACACTGATATTCGCTCTACGAGTGAGCATTGGCACTGTGAAAATCCAGCAATCTCTTTGGAACAGACGAGTAAGCAAAGAAATCACAAAGCGTAGAAAACAAAAGTGTATATTGTTGTGAGTAGTGACACGACTCTTGAAAAAAAATTAATTAGGCGAGTGCAAATATGAAAGAGTTGGAACGATGACTATTTGGGCGAAGCACCTTATGGGAGTATTGAAGTTTGCAGTGTATAAGAGCATCTCCAAGAGGATCACAAACTGTTTTTGTTTTCAGGTAAATCCATATATAAGACACATGATTACCGAAACAAGGAGAGTTAAAAGAAACCAAATATACTGAAGCAAGGGAGATGAATGAAGTTTGAGAAAGCAAAAGGAATGGGTGTCTTTGTGCCGTTTCCTCGCATGCTGATGGTCGATGCCGTATCCTCTCCGCGCTAAAGAAATGCTGAGGTTCATTAATGCCGGTGCTGGCATCGACACGCGTGAGCTCAGCTTGGCGTTCTCGGCGCCGGCGGTGGAGGAGGTCTCATGGCAGTGCTCGCGCGCACTCCGCGACTGATTGGTGCCTTGTAAACATGACCTTGACGGCACGAGAGATCACCAGCAACATCGCCAGCGAGAGCGCGTGTGAGCAGCTGCAGCACCGATCTCGTGTCCTGTCGCTGGACATATGCACCTGTGTGCGTCTCCTCTCCATGGTCTAAAGGCCCGGCTTCGGGTGGAGCCTTGCCAAAGGGTTTGAAACGGGGCAGCTTCGGGGATGAATCCGGAGTGGAGCCGAAAACGGCTTTCGCTAGAGAGACGGAGCCACAAGTCATGGCTCCGCCCCGTCCTCACACAGCCGTGGACGAGGATGCCCCTAGCGCTGGCAGGTCGGCGGCGCATGGGAGCACGACGCGGACGGAGGCCGGCGGCCGTGCAGGAGGAGAGGCGCCGCAGACAGGGCCCACGGCCGCGCGGGAGGCGGTGCGGGAGGAAAGGCGGCGCGAGGCGGCCGCGCAGGAGGCGGTGCGGATGAGGCCGCCAGCGGCATGGGAGAGGAGCCGGTGAGAGATGAGGAGTGGTTAAGAAGGAAATGAAAAAAAGAGAAAAAGAAAAAAAAGAAAAGAGTAAGGGCATTATGGTCATTTCACTCATTTTATTCATTTTTAACATTTAGGTGGAGTTGTTTTGCCAAACGTTTTTCAAAACGGCTTCAGCTCCACAAATGGATCCGCTCCACCGATGAATCCGGAGCTGGAGACACTTTTGGAGGATCCGGAGCCCTGCCAAACAGGCCCTAAATTGTTGCGAAGCCAGGACCAGATAATTTTCCATTTTTTTTGAGTATCACACCGTACTTACACAGACGCTCACGAACACGCACGCACACTCGCCCCTACGAACACACGCACGCAACCCTACCCCTATGAGCACCTTTTTTTATTATCACACTGTACTGACACAAACGCTCACGAACACGCACGCACACTCGCCCCTACGAACACACGCACGCAACCCTACCCCTATGAGCACCTCGGCAAATCCTCGAGATTGACGAAGTCACCAATGACGCATCGCTGTCGACAGGAACGTCGCCTACCACTTAAAGAACAACGCCGGTTAAATCCTGGATAAATCCAGAAAAATGCGAGCACCAGTGCCAAGTTGAGAACTTAAACCTTAGTGGACAGGTTCCACCACAAGGGCCCTTACAAGCTGAGCTGCGCTCAGTTCGCCAGTTAACTTTTCTGCTGTTCTAGCTAAATCAAACGAAGTTCATAGTTATAATGTTGTGACCAGCCTAAAAATCAAAACCGGAGAAGGGTGTTTATCTCCTTGATCGATAAGGGAGTAGAAATCCGACGCTTCAGAGGAGAAGGTCACGAAATTGATTTGTTGAAAGTACTCTTGAAATGTGCAACGGTACTTTGGAAGAGTGATACTAAGATTTCCAAAAAGTTTCCACCAATGAAGTCTATGACCTTTTATAGACTTATCCTTATCTGGAGTGTAATATTTATCACTAGCCTGCCAAGCAGGTTTTTATGCATGAATAGTATGTTGCAAGTTGGACGCAACAGAATATGGGGTTTAGCCTAATCCCATAAAACCTGAAAGTTCTTTATCACTATTGCCTTATTTTTCCATGTCTCTGTGAGCTTGTTCACTGGTCTGGAGTCATGTATCGGTAGGCTAATCCCAGTGCAAAGTTTCATAGCGTAATTACCAATAGTGACATATCATCAAATGAGTTTTGAAACTATGAATGAAACAATGTCTCCCAATGCATAGTTTCATTTCACAGTTTCATAGGTGGGTCTTTGCATTTAATTACGACAAACGTGATTGGTGGAAATTGGATGAAATGAAACTCTCCAGCCCCCAATGCTAGTTTCATTGAGTTTCATACTCTTGGAAACAATGCATCACTAGTTTCATCACGATGAAATCCATCTCTTCTCTTTCTTCATAAATTCTTTGTCATGTCATCATTTTTGTCTATATGTCATCCTATTTAACGTGCATGAAACCTCTATGAAACTTGCACTGGGACTGACCTTATTATCTTGAATGATCTATGCTGATATGCTATATCATGGGTCACTCTATATATATTGACATGAATCATGAATCATGATTGTTCCCAAACCTCAATTTGGCACCTAATTACATCGTTGCCAAGTTATTGCCGAAATCATTAGCACGTTATCAAACAGAAGGATTTTAACAACGAATCCTAAGACAGATTACGGTATTTGCAAGAATGGAAACGGAAAGACCTTAACCGAAATTTTGGCTACAGGAGCCACAAGCGCGCCGTCCATCCCCCGGTAGTTTCTATTAGGAAGGCCGGGGCGCTAACGCCGCGCCTGTTAGGTTACATGTGTAATATTGTCATCGTGGTTGGTTGCTGGTTTTTTATTCTCTTTATTTCTTAATTTTTGTAATCGTTAAGAACAAATGATTACATGCATGAAACAACCACACACGTATTGAATGAAGTAGACAATGTGCTTGGAAGGTACGTATATAGTAGCAATCATGGACAATGATGTTTTCATGCTGGCATGACTCCTCAGCAAACTCGATGGTGGGAAGGCAGATGTTCTCGATCATGGAGAGCGTGGTCCTGCTGACATAGGGTGCGCACTTAAGGCCCTTCTACCACTGCCGCGCTAGAACTTGTGGGAACTGAGGGCTGGAGCGGTGCGATGTGACGTTATTGGCCTGCAGACCAAGGAATACCAAAGAGATGAGAGATGACGACATGAGGGCAGGAACTACGGCGGCGAACTGATCTTACGAAAAATGGCGGTCGTGGGCTTCACATGTGAGGCGAGCCCGGGTGGACTGCATGTATTTCTTTAGGAGATAATACTAAGGTAACACCAGACGTGACATTCGTATGGGGAAACATACATACTTAGTAAAAGAAGTGCGGTGTAAAAAATTAGCATACTATACAACGAACTGAAATGACAACGAATCGAAATGACGTATTGTTGGTTTTGGAAGGGAAAAAAACAGAGGGACTGTAGCAGTGACGCGGGCCCATCTACAGTAGCTTGCCGCGGGCCCCATCTACAGTAGCAGGGCGGTCGTGGGCTTCATATGTGAGGCGAGCCCGGGGTGGACTGCATGTATTTCTTCATGAGATAATATTAAGGTAACACCGTAACACCAGACGTGACATTCGTACGGGAAACAGACATACTTTGTAAAAGAAGTGCGGTGTAGAAAAATTAGCATACTATAAGGAACCGAAATGACGTATTGTTGGTTTTGGAAGGAAAAAAAAACAGAGACACTGTAGCAGTAACGTGGACCCACTTACAGTAGCTTGCCACGCGCCCATATGCAGTAGCAGGGTCGCTGACTCGCTGGGAGGACGCCAATAATTATCCTCCCAGCGATGTAATACTAATTATGCACACGGACACCGGGTCGGGTCGGGCTCGGGCACTTACTTGAACCGACCACGTTGCCGCCGCCTCAAACCCAGCCGCCTCCTCTCCACCGGCGGCGGGCTTGCCTGCCCTGCCGTGCCTCATGGCTGAGCGGCACTGCTGCGATTCGTGCGCGCGCGAAAGAGAAGAGAGTCCCGCGTGCCGCGACTGCCGCAGAAACCACCTGGAATCCGCGTGCTGCCGCGGGGGCCCTCACCTCCGCCCTCGCTCCGCGCGACTCCTCCTCGATCAACTGCGGCGGCGACGAGGAGGAGGACCGCCTCAGCGCCCTGCCCGACGACCTGCTCCTCGACGTCCTCGCCCGCCTCCGCTGCGCCCGCGCCGCCGCCCACGCCGGCCTGCTCGCGCGCCGGTGGCGCGGCCTCTGGACCCGCGTCCCCGATCTCGTCTTCCACAACACCGAGCTCGACCCGCCGCTGCTCGCGGGGCTCGCCCGTGTCGCCGGCCCCGTCGCGTCCCTCGCCGTCTAAGTCCCCGAGCACGACAGCCACGACTGGCCCTCGCGGGCCCGCGTCTCCTCGTTGCTCCGCGCCGCCGCCGCGTTGGCGCCGGCAAAGCTTTGCCTCCGCGTCTGGTGGAGGCGGTGGGCGGAGTTTGCCTCCAGTAGCGATCGCGACGCCACCGAGCTGCCCTGCTTCGAGCGCGCCACCGCCCTGGATCTGCGCCTGCCGCGCGGCCGCTTGAAGCTGCCAGCGGCTGGAGGTTTTCCTCTGCTCGAGAGCCTCTCGCTTGACTGCCGCCGCATTGACCTCGGCGAATTGCTCCGCCGCTGCCCCCGACTGCACAAGCTTTGCATCTCCGATCGGGAGCACGGCTCGGTAGCTGTCCATTCGCAGTCTCTCGAGGAGCTGGATGTCGTTTTGGATCGCTTTGTGCGGCTTCGGCGCCTCGAGGTCGTTGCTCCTGCGCTCAAGAAGCTGAGGTTCAATGGCGGTGCTGTCATCGACACGCGTGACTACTTCAGCCTGTCCTTCTCGGCGCCGGCGGTGGAGGAGGCCTCATGGCAGTGCTTGCGCCACTCCGCGACTGATAGCTGCCTTGCAAGCCTGACCTTGACAGCACAAGAGATCGCCAGCAACAGCGAGAGTGCATGTGATCAACTGCAGCACCGATCTCGTGTCCTGTCGCTGGACATATGCACCTGTGTGCGTCTCCTCTCTCCTCTCCTGCATGCTCAAATTTAATTTCCTGACAAATCATTCATCAATTTTATATTATATACATGCTCCATGGTCTTAATTTGTTGCGAAGGCAGGACCGACTAAATTTCCTCCTGTTCTGGCTAAATCAAATGATTTCATATTTAGAATGTTGTGCAGGATCCGCGTGGTGCAGCGCAGAACTTTGGGAAAGAGATGTCTCGATTTCTGTTTACCAACGTTTCTGCTTTGGAGCTGGATATAAGCACACGAGGGCATGTTTGTGGTGACTTGTTATTGGGCCTGCTTGGGCTTTGTAGCATTATACAAAGGCTTAAATTCGTGATGCTATCGAGCTCTGAGGTAACTGTTATTCCCCATGAACATTCTGGATAAATTTGAAATTTCTGTATCATGCTTGGAAGTGCTCAGCGATATTGCATCCCTTCAATTTTCTTTTAGGTGTCTAAAGACTGCACCGTAAATTGCCATCGTGATGAGTCTGACAACTGGAGAAGTCAAAACTATGTCCTTTACTGAGCTTAAGGAAGTAGAAATCCAAGGTTCCGAAGGAAAAGATCACGAAATTAATTCATTGGAAGTGCTGTTGAGATGTGCAACGGTGCTTGAAAGAGTGACTCTAAGATTATCTGCCAAGGTCTCACAAAATGACAGTGGATACCTGAAAATCACTAGCCTTTTAAAAGCATATCCTGTTGTGGAATGCAATGTTGTTTATCTCACATAAAGAAACAACTTTTGTAGCTATGATTAGGGTACTCGTTGATGTAATAAGCAGCACGGTATGCAGTTTGCTTTAGCCTGGTTCATGAAGTTATTATCCTATATGATCTTTGTTTATTGTTAAGTTTTCCCATGCTTGTTATTTACTTATTTTCTGAGTATTTGTTGTTATAACTCTGTCTGAGCTGATTTCATAAGATTGTGTTGGCTCACCAGGCTCTAGTGTGCTCAGCATAGGCACTCCATTCTTAAATGTTATTCAGAAGATAACATAAGTTGTTAATTATTATCTACTCGAATACATGATTGTATTGACGGACATTTTCATACTTGGCTCATAATTCAGTACCAATCAGAGCCGGTACACTATTTTGCGTAAGGTTTTAGTTACGATATGGTACCTGGGGTTGTTGTTTAATGAACATGCAGTTGAAAATATTGTGCACCGTAGTTGTTGTGTATATCAAAACTATTAACTGCAAAGTAGATTGTTTTTTATTTAAAAAGTAAAAGTAGATTGGTATTGCCGTATTGGTGCAAATTCGATGCAGTCATGTGAGCGTGGGAACATGTGAGGTTGCAGTTTCTTTTGGGGTCAAAATGAGGTGTTGAAACAGAGTGTAACTGAAAATTTTGAATCAACAAATTGGTCATCATCGAAGTGCTCATGTAGCAAGATGTCTACAATAATCACATCTACCCAATTTCGAAGTGCTCATGTAGCAAGATGTCTACAATAATCACATCTACCCAATTTATGTGGTGAAAGAAAAAAAAGGATGCTTGCACTCAAGAACATACCTTCAATGGCCTTTTCATTTGACCATTCTCTCTTCAGGCGATATATCTTGTTTTCAGCAGTAACTTGTAATACGTTCTTTTAATTTGTAGTACCCATTCGAGTTCAAAATATAAGCATGGTTCCAATTAGTACAAACAGAAAAAATACTTGAAGAATACTCCATAAACCAAAAATTTTAACAGAATCCTCAGAATCTTGGGAGTTGGGAGAATGGAAGCAGCAGAGACATCTCAACAGAAATTTCGGCCGCACCGTCGCCAATCACGCACGTCGTTCACGGGTCGAGGAAAAAAACCCGGTGCGGCAGGGACGCAAACCCTCTCCTTTGCAACCACGTGACCCCACGCCGCCGCCGCCGCCGCCTCAAACCCTCATCGCCGGCCGCGCTCCACCGCTGAGCACACGAGAGAGGAGAGATGACTGCGTGCCGCGACTGCCAGAGATACCAGTCCGAATCCCCACGCCGCCGCGGGGGCCGTCGCCTCCAGCATAAGCGCCTCCGCCTCCCCGACGACTACGGCGGCGAGGAGGACCGCCTCCGCGTCCTGCCCGACGACCTGCTCCTCGACGTACTCGCCCGCCTCCGCCGCGCCCGCGCCGCCGCCCGCGCGGGCCTGCTGGCGCGCCGGTGGCGTGGCCTCTGGGCCCGCCTCGGCGCGCTTGTCTTCGACACCACCCCGCCGACCCGCTCCTCGCCGCGTTCGCCCGGATCGCCGGCCCCGTGGGGTCCCTTGACATCGCCGTCCCCGTCCCGGAACACCGCCGCCGCCAAGCTAGGCCCGCATCTCCTTGTTGCTCCGTGCTGCCGCTGGGCTGGCGCCGGCGAAGCTTTCCCTCTGCGTCTGGTCGGAGTTCGCCGCCGTCGAGCTGCCTCTGTTCGACCGCGCCACCGACATAGCGCTTCGCGTGAGAGGCGGCCGCTTCACGCTGCCGGCGACGGGACAATTTCCCGTGCTTGAGTCGCTCTCCCTGGATTGCTGCCACATTGACTTCATTGATCTTGTCCCCCGCTGCCCCCGCTTGCGAGAGCTTTGGATCTGCGATCGAGAGCAGGGCTCGGTGACGGTCCACTCGGAGTCGCTTGAGGAGCTAGACGTTTATACCTTTGTGAAGCTTCAGCGTATCGACATCGTGGCTCCTGGGCTCAAGAAGTTGAGGCTTCATGCCAGTGCTGGCATCAACAGAAGTGAGTTCACCTTGTGGTTCTCGGCGCCGGCGTTGGAAGAGTTCACATGGCAGTGCCCGTGCCACTCCTCCACTTATAGGTTTGGTATGGCATGACGCCTTGAGTCCCTGAACCTCCAGACACGACGAGTGATCCCTGGGCAGAACCAGCTCGCTACCAACAGTGAAAGTTCATCCGTGCAGCTGGAGCGCCGATCTCATGTCCATGTCCTGTGTCTGTACATCTGCGCGACTGCGCTCATGATGTAAGCTTGCTCTCTTTCTCAAATTTGATTACCTACTGTGATGCCACATCATCGATTATTTCATATGGGTGCTGTGTACTCTCAAATTGTTGCGCAGGACAGCCTCTGCTCAATCTTTCTCCTGTGCTGGCTAAATCAAACCAATTTCATATTCACACTGCCTCCTTCCACATTGTTGTGCAGGGTCGGAGTGGTGCCGGGCAGAACTTTGGGCAAGAGATATCTCGATTTCTCTTTACCAAATTTTCTGTTTTGGAGCTGTATATAAGACAGGAGAACATGTTTATGGGGACATGGTACTGCACCTACTTGGGCTTAATTCTTAAATGTTATTCATCAGACAACACAAATGATTAATTTACCTACTTGAACTTGAATACATGACGGCATTGAAGAACATTTGGAGACTCAACTCAATTGAATTCAGTTCCCATCAGGTTTGTGAAGTTGCTTTAAAATTTAAAATTTAACTCTGATGTCACATGAGCTTCCTTGGACTCGAAGTTGAAGAAGAATAACTAACATGACCACACAGCAATGAAAATTAACATGTTGAATTGTCAATTGTTTTTTCAACTAACTTTTCACACAAGATCCCCCACTTCACGTGTACTTTGGACATGTTTAACATACTAATTAATAAACAAATAGTTTTATCATGTGTCATTATCCATTGATGCGATCCGATCAGATCAATCCTGAGAGCGACTCATACCGGCGAGAGTAAGGACAAAATGACACATATTGCCACCAAAGAAGCCAAGGACAAAATAACACGCATTGCTACGAAAGATAAAAGTGACACCTATTGCCACAAGGAGTCAAGTTGTTAAGATTGAACGGATCAGATCAAAACAAAACTGATACACGCCTCTGACCATATATATTTTTAAAATATTAATTAATTGTCATCCTTCACTCTTTAAGGTACTTTTTTTTCTTTTCTTTTGAACGTAGCCATCATCCTAAAAATCGAGCCAACAAATTGCCATCCAGAGTTTCTGCAGCCGCGCCCGCCCGCCCGCCTCCCTCCTCAGTCCTCACCGCCGCCCCCCAGCTCTCGTGTCGCCGCCGGGCCCGAGCCTGAGCCCGACTCCTTCGTCCGCTCGAAGCACCGGGCGGCCGGGGCGGGGCACTCCCCTCTGGAACCGCCGACGAAGCCAGCGGGATGGATGATGCCGCACTTCTCGCTGGAGCGGGGGTGTCTGCCGCCGCGGCGCCCCCTTCGGCGGCGGCCGGAGCTGCCGTGATGGGCGTCTTCAAGTACAACTTCGGTGAGTGAGCATCGGGCTCCACCCCCGCCTCCGCTTTGATCGATCGGTCGCTGTATTGACTCGTGGGTGCCGGGATTTTGGGATCTAATGCGCGGTGTGCTTTCTGTACTACTTCAGCGGCGCAGTTCCTCTCGAGGATTATCCCATTCGTGTTCAACATCTGGTTCGTGCGCCAGCTCGGCGCGGACGACGGCGCGGTGTCGGTGAGGATCTCTCCTCTGCTTTGTTCGTTCTTTTACTACACACTGTAATGGGGTTACGGTTCCTGTTGCCTCCGGAAGCAAGCGCTTGCATTGGGGGATCCACGTGATTTGGAGTTATTTTACAGTTTTACATTGGAATTTCGTCTTCAGGTTTCAACTCAGGGTGGTAGTTCTCGTCTGGATAGAATTTTGTACACGCCCTGTCTGAAGTTCTCTTGTGGACCTTAGAATTTGGTGTACGCCCTGTCTGAAATTTAGGCTCCTTTTGTGGTAATAACTAGGTACAGTTTAATTCTCAAACGTAGATTTGTTTTTTGGTCATGATCTAGTTGAGGAGTGGATACATTATGGTGTTGTCCTCATGGTGAATGTGTGGGATCTGTTTAAATTTAAAAATGATTAGGCATCATCATTACTTGCTTGGGTGGTTAAGTTAAGCTATACTATTTTCTTCATGGAGTCCAGTAGCAACCAAGGATAAATGATGATTAAAAGCACCTAGAGTGTCATTTCCACATACTCAACCTTGCTCTGATATGTAAACGGGTGCTTCTGTTCATTTGATATTACCTGATAGAAATATTTGCTTGTTATTTTGGCAGGCATTCGCTTTGCAGCTTCCTCTATTTATGAACTGCATCTTATTTTTAAGCCGGGAGGGATTTCGGCGTGCATGCTTGCGTAATGATTCCCAGAGGTATTAAAATGAATCTCTATATTGAGCTCATGAACTGATTTAGGCTCAATTGTGAGGATCATCTATTTATGTTCAACTGTGTGGCATATCTATTTATTGTCATTAAGAAACAGTATGGCAATTAGCTTCTAGACTTTTCACTTGTCACAACCACTTAATACTAAAGCAATATAGAGTATGGACAAAATTGGTATGGACATCTAATGCTTACCTATATTTGATATGATGCCTTTTCTACTCTCTCTTTTTTTTATGTGAAACATTTGTACTCTGGTTATGCATAGCTCTGTTTGGAATATGGATGGACAGAGTACGAGAAAAAAAATCTAATTGTTTATTGGGGTTATTTGAGAGTGAAGAAGGGATACTAGAGAAAGCAATCAGAGAAATTGTGTGCTTGCTATCCTTTTAAAAGTTTCAGAAACAATTTCATAATTGCCACACAAACTTCTGTAGGAGTGTAGGGTAGTCTATAAAATTGGGTAAAGACTCTAGTCTAAACCTTAGTGCTATCCTTATCCCTCCCATATGGACCAAAGAGCATTTACATCATACTTTTCAGAGGCATCTCCAAGCAAAGATTTCCTTGCTCTCTTTTAATCTTCATTGTTCATAAAATCTTCTTGTTGTATAGTTATCTAAGATAAACCATTTTGAAGATGGCGGGATTACTTAACTTACATGTGCAGCAGATTAACGTAATTCATAGGTTTCCAAATTGTACAACGTGAGATTAGCGTTCCATCACTCGCTCCTCTGATCAGTAGTTTTTATATGCATATTGAAACATTCTATACTGCATGAATTTCTGGACAACTTAATCTGTGCTTGTAGTGTTCTTTCTAATCCTTGTTGCCTTGGAGTATCCTTTTATAATTATGAGTTTATCTTTGTGTTGCAGTGATGTGTTGACTGATGAAGCGATACTAAAGGTAGCTTGGATGGTAGTTCCATTTGCCATTGTAATTACTTCTATTGGCAGCCTATTCGTGTTAAGTGTAAAGAAATTGAAGCTATCTGACCCCTATGCGAAAGCTATATTGATCATTGGTAAGCTATCCTGCATGCACCAAAATTATCTTATAAGCTGTTGTGTCCGCCTTTACTATATCCATGCCGAGCATGATAATTGCTAGCTGATACATGGTATTTCTCTAAAAATAGGGACTAAATTATCTTATAAGCTGTTGTGTTCACCTTTACTATATCCATGCTGAGCATGGTTGTTGCTAGTTGATACATGATATTCCTTTAAAAATAAATTCTCTCGTGCCAATGAACCTGCTGTTTAGTTGGATCATGTAGGACAAACCAATAGGCTGAACACAGAACCAGCATCTAGAATCTGATTGTTTGATGGTGGTGTCAGTTCTGAGCACTTTCTAACAGAAGATAGATATTCTTTTCAAGGAAATAATGGCTTTGATGTGCCTTCTTCAGGAGGTTGCAGCATGTCATGTTAAGAGAGTGTAATATGGTAGCTCATGAACTTGCTAATTTAGCGAAGCATATGGTGCACCATTTGCGTTAAGGAGCTACTCAGTCGTGATTGTAATCAGCCTACCAGTCTACCCCAAGCTCTCTTTCAAAGCCAGAAAAAGAAGAAGAAATAATCAATGTATACATTTGTCTTTTTAGCTTAAGCATCTCCTACTGGATATTTTTCAAGGGTTGGGTAGCTGTCCTAAAGGCCTTGCATCAAAGATGTCAGCAGTAGCAGAGCTACGGCCAGATAAAACTGCCTCCCCCCCCTTCCCAAAGAAAAAATCCACTGCTAACACTGCCAGCAGTACAACAATGTAAATTGAAGAAGTTTTTAAGTTGGCCCCTCCTCAGATTTGCGTCACGCTCCGCCACTGGATGTCAGCACATTTTTTGGCTACCATTGAGATGCATCAAAGTAGTACTAGCGTGGAATCACCTATTCAGTTAGTGTACAGATCAACACTGAGAACTGAGATTAGTACAAATCATTGAGCCGACAGTTTACCGTTGCTTGTTTTCAACATGCTGAGTTGAATACAGAAAAGGTTACAGATGAAAAGAGGGAACCTGATCCTGATTCATACAAATGTTGGGCATCTACTTAGACTTCTGCAGTGTTAGAAATTGATATGTAAAAAAATATTAAACATGCATGCAGCTCGAAAAGCCTCTACTGCAGAAGCTGCATGTCAAAAAGCCTCTACTTAGACTTGTCATTCTATACTGCATGTCAAGTGCAGGGACAGATAGTTGCATGAAAACCTCAGACCTTGCCGTTGCACCTGACATGCTGTTACCGCTTCTGACACTTTCATATGTTACGAGCTGACATTTTTTTTAAATGACAGGATTTGCTTGTATTCTGGAGTTACTGGCAGAACCATTGTATATTATTTCCCAGAAAAAGAAGTACTATAATATAAGAGTGTACGTTGAGCCGGCAGCTACACTCTTCCGTTGTTTAACAACTTTCATCCTCGTAAAAGGACATATTAAAGTGGTAATAGTTCTAAGTCATTTACTTTATTGAATCTCTATTGTAGTTAGTTCCCCATCTTTCTTTTTATTAGCTTAAAAATTTACTGTCGTTTTGAACTACCTTAAGCTCATATTCCAAAAATAGTGATTATTTTTATTGTTTTTGTTAATCAATACAACACTAAAATAATAATTTATTTTCTTGCAGAACAAGCTGGTTCTAGTTTCTTTGTCCCAGGTTGTCTATGGGGCCTTCATTTTCCTTGGATATTGGTCATATTTTCTTATATTTACTGATACAAAAATTTCCGATCTCCTTCCGTTAAGGTTAGTTCTTAATTTGCGTTTGCATTCTTTTGTGTCTTTAGGCTTGATTTCTCATGAGTTCAGTTCCATTTGCTTATTGATGTCAAACTATTGTCAGGTTATCGGACCTGATGGACTACGATAAACAGTTATTGCACATGTGCATGTTGTTTACAGGCCAGACTTTCAGGAAACTGATCCTCCAAGAAGGCGAGAAATTTGTTCTTGTTTTATTTGATACTCCATACAACCAGGCTGCATATGGTCTTGTGGATAAATTAGGCAAGTAGGACAACTGTTTTTGTTCATTTACTTCTGTTTGCTAGTAGTGTAGTGGATTGAGCATATATATTCATTTTATTTTCATTTTGCAGGGAGTCTGGTTGTTCGGATAGTTTTCTTGCCATTTGAGGAGAGTTCATATACTACCTTTGCCCGATTGGCAGGTTTTTTCTTGTAACTCTTGAATTTTCATGCTGGCTAAGTCATTGTATTACCTCAAGTGTTTGACCTTGCACTTGCATTATTGGAATGGGCTACGATCTCGAGAAGGCCCTGCATAATTTTTTTTTCCTACTAAGTATCTAGTTGATATAAACAAAATTTACTCGGTAGTCAACTGTTATCATTTCTTTTGCTTTATATTAACCTGTATGACCTTTATCTACAGGAGAAACTCCCCAAAATATATCCAATCTTGAAGGTTCTTTGCTTGGGGCTCTAAAGCTTATTATGCTAATAGGTACATATTTTGACACTGCTATGTTTGTATTCCAGCATTAACTCAAAACCCTTGCCTCGTGTAAGAAATCACCCAGTTGGACCTTAAAAATATATTTTTAAGTTGTCGACTTCATGGTCCTTGTTTCCTTTGAGAACTCCACAATCAGGTGAGTAGTCATTCTCTAACTGTGCAGGTCTGGTGATCATTTCATTTGGTCCAAGTTATTCATATACCCTTCTAAAACTACTCTATGGGGAAAGGCACAGTGATAGAGAAGCTCCGGTTATTCTTCGTTTCTATTGTTTTTATATCATCAGCTTAGCAATGAATGGTTTGTATTCACTGCATCCATTTTATGATTATTTCATGTTATTATATATTTCATAGTTAAATAATGAATGTATATTTCTTTTTTTTCCCTTGTCCAACAGTTGATAGTTGCCTTTATTTATGTTGAATATTTTTCTCAGTTTTAATGCATATAGCACAGTAGATAGACAGCAGTTTGATGACCTGTCGGGTCCTGCTCAATATGATAGCTATTACTGGGTTACATAAATGCTATTACTATTGTGCTGCTGAGTTTATTATATACATGTATATAGTTGAGAACTGGGTGATCTTAACATAAATTATCATGAAATGCTAGTATGTGGTTCCAGAGCAGATGAAACTGTGCTGATTGTGTTCATCTGTGCTTTCAGGCACGTCTGAAGCTTTTCTTCATGCTGTTGCAAATGAAAACCAGCTTAAGCAGTCAAATGATATGCTACTTCTGTTCTCGGTGATTTACATCATTCTAAACATTGTTCTGATTAAATCTGCTGGAGCTCTTGGGTTAATTGCTGCTAATTCCATCAGTATCCTTTCATTAACTACAACAGTCTACCATTTCTATTTTTTCTTGAATGCATTTTCCCCTGAACAACATTATTTGTGCCTTGACTGTCTGCAAAGATATGTTGCTACGCATCACATATTCTACAATGTTTATCAAAGACTATTTCAAGGTATAGTTTTGTTCATATTTCACATTGGGATCTCTCTAGCTTCTTTTCTTTAACAGAAGTTAATGACCCAATGACATTGTTCTCAGGGCTCGTTCTCCTTCCGGCGCTGTGTGCCAGCAGGATGGGGCATTTTACTCATTTCTGGTCTAACCACAATTTTCTCTGAGAGGATGTTCTTGAACAGAACAAGGTTTAAGCAGACTGTTCCCATTCACATAGCGATTGGCATCATGTGCCTGAGCATCTCGTCGCTTGAGATGTAAGCCCCATATCAGCGCAGAAATATACGTTCGCTCTATTTTACCTATGATAATGATTCTAGTGCGCCTTGTTTGAACAGATACCGTGGCGAAAAGCAGTTCTTGTGGCAGATCTTCGGAACATTGAAGCATCACGACAAAAGTCAGTAAATCTCATACCCCTGTTCCCACAAGACGCACACAGTGCGTTTCATACACGTAGGCAGTCTTGACATAAAGAGAACTCTATTATAGTGGTCAAGTAAGTTGACGGAGTCAGCAGCAGTTAGGTTTATAGACAACATAGGAGATTAATCAGTGGGGTAGATAGGCAACATGTCTTTATATTTGTTAATGAGTGAGGTCTATTCTTTTTCTAGGAAAGACGGTTTGTAATATGCAAGTAAATGCATGGTGAGTCACTAAGCCATTATGGCTCATTTTGCACAATTCTGTCTGGTGCTTCATCCTGTTGGTTGACGCCTCTGGTGGCGTACTGTAGTCTCTCGTCCTGTGGTGCATCAATTGCTTGACAGTTCACGGTCCGACCCTGATGGTTGCAGAGGGCACCATTTGAGCATTCGGCTAGAAGATGCAACAATAGAAATGGTTTCAGTTTACAGCACAAAGGTATACAGTCCACTACAATAGGTTCAGGTTACGCTGCTCTGGTTTAATTATGGTCGACTGGATCAGTTCTATTCGTTAGCAACATTTATTTGTGGGCAGGTCGTGCCTCTATTGATAATTGGTCCGCTGAATTACTTTGAGATTTGCAAAGAACAAAAGAATATAGAGAAAAGGTAAAGGAAGTCTATTTTCCCCTGGGGCGAAAAATGAAAGCCAACAAATAGGACAGGGGAACTTTGATCTTAAGAAAAATTTAAATCAGTTTATCTCAAAAAATGCAAAAGGGGCAGGCTAATGAATGGGCTCACGCGAGTTGTCGGCAGCTCACGCGGCACCGGCCCAGTGAAGACTCTTCTCGTTCGGCCCATGGCACCAGACGGCTGAACAACCATGCACGCCCATGGCCCGCTGGCACAATACGCGCCCCCTCTCCTCTCCCCGGAGAGAGATTTGCGTGTCACAATAGCAAAACACATGTTTAGGAGTCCTATAATAATAAATTTTTCCTCCCCGGAACCCTCCCCCCCGCTCCCATCCACCCCCACCCTTGGAGCAGATTCCTACCACCCTGGTCCCTGGCACCGCAACTCCCTGGACGTATATCGTCTCCGCTCCCGCGTGTCCTCTCCAACCGGCGCCGAGAACCAAGGTGAACTCGAGCAACCTTGCATTCTTGTGGATGGGAGCGGGCGGCGTACAGTGAACCATGGTGAACCATCCAAGGACTTGCTGTGCACCAGATTACAGTGGGGATGGTGCACCCTCCAGCCACCTCCTTTCATGCTTGAGCCTGGCTACAAGACCACAAGAATTTGTGCCTACACGGTGGTTGCTGGTGGCTCCAGCATCTTGGTATCCATGCCAGACATTGGGACCTACTCCTTCGACGCCGTGAGCAGCTCATGGAACAAGGCTGGAGACTGGGAGCTGCCCTTCCATGGCTGTGTGGCTTGGTTTCTCTGCTCAGGACGGCCGGCTCTGCTTCTCGTCGGGCCTCGGAGCTTCTGTGCAGCGCCAACCGGCATTGGACGTGGTCTGCTGGGACGACGATCCTACGGTGAAGATGGTAAGTTGTGATGATCCGCAGTGGCCGCAGAAATATACGCGCATTCTCAAGTCAGATCTTGTGCATCTGGGGTCCGGCAAGTTCTGCGTCGCCAGAACGTTTGAGAGGGTGGAAAATGTGCTGACCGAGCATGGACGCATACCTCAAGTCGAGGCGTTCGTTGTGCTAACTGGGCTGGAGCTGAAGCCCGGCGAGTTTGGCAGGGGGATCCAGATGACACCACACAAGTCTCTACTGTACAGGCCCGAGGGAATGACATACTGCTGGGTATTTTGAATTGACTGTCCACGCATTCGCAGCGCAAGTCACTTGAGATCAGCACCGAAATACGCTAGCCCTGTTGTTTCAACATATGCCGTGGCGAAATGCAGTTCTTGAGACAGCAGATCATCGGAACATTGAAGTATCAAGACACAAGTCAGCGCTGTTCTGATAAGACCTATTCGTTAGTGACATTTATTCGCGGTCACCTCGTGCTTGTATCAACAAATGATCCGATACATTTTTTTGTGGCGACTTGGATCGATAATTGTGGTGCCAATTATTAAGCTTTGCCCTTGAATCATACTAGATGTCGACTCAAGTTCTTCCTCTACTAAGGACAAAGCGTCGATCGATTTGCAAGGACAGAAAAGAATGTAGAGAAAAGATAAATTTTTCAGGCCTTCCTGAGGATAAAAAGGAAAGCTTTGTTTCACCTGGAGAGGAAAAATGGAAAGCCAAATAAGACGGAGAATCTTTGAGATGAACACTGCCATTAACCTCATAAACATCTAATTAGGTAGTTACCAGGGTATTAAAACCTGGAGATCCACTCTCTCAACCAGAAGCATGATTGATTTGAGAGAGACAGCAAACAAGTTATTGCAAGTTTCCCAGAATGACAGATACAAATGGCACAGGGTCATCAAGGGGCTTTCTGGAAAGGTTTCTTAAGGCATCGTTCCTCCCCCAGACCATGTCAAACAGTCCAAACATCTCTCATGACTGCTTCACGGCATGGGAACCACGGGGATTCCTGTGAGAATTCCACTGAACAAGCATCCATATAATTGATGTTCCTATGTAAACAAACAACGAGTATTGATCAGTGTGGCTAAACAGTAAACAAATAATCAAGACAGAAACGGAGCATTACTACAGGCAATGCTTCACGGCTTCAGATTTGATTGCCACCTATTCTAGTCATCTGTAAGGCTACACTTGCAACAAGTACAACGAACTCCCAAGGCCATTTTGCAAGAAGGGACTCATAAATATCACACTGCATTGTTTCTAAATGGAAGAAAATATTGACGATATCCTGATAATGTTTTAACTACAAGACAGCATAGGAAAATAGTATAGCTCCAAAAACAAAATCAAATGAATATTTCAAGAAAAGCACCGGATAATCAACCTAACTATAACAAGTGTGGTAGTAAAAGCTGAATTAGGTTCTGAAGGACTAAAGGAAAGCTTAGTACCTGCAAAGAAGCCAACCGTGCTCAGATTTGCTGGAGCCATGGTCTGGTATATCAAGTATTCCGTGAGGAAATGGCCAAGGGCATAGATGAATGATAGGAAGGTAGCCACATATAGAGGCCTATTTTCCAGGTTGAGCGCGCAAAGGAAGCACAGAGTACAAGTCAGAAGAGTCCAGACACCAAAAGTACGACCATGTACATCAGTCACTGCATGTAACCGAACAATTTAATCAGACTAGAAATAGAAGATTTTCTTGAGCGTGTCACATAAACAGGAAGCAATTAGTACGAGGGCTCCCTGAGATGCTGCAAAACAATGTTATGATCTAAAGCTTATATAAGTGCCAATGCAGCTGAGGTATCATAACTTCCCTATGCATTCAATCTAGGAGTAATAGTGGCTTAGCAAGATAACTTAAGTTCACAGAGAAGGGAGAATTGTTGATAGTGCTCAGGCACAACATAAATTCCAGATTCTAATTTGCTTCTTTAATTAAGCAACTTCAGCAGTTGAGAGCATTTCTTGATATGATTATTAATAACATCACATAGTTAAGTGCTTTCAAAACAGGCAACAAACAACTAGCAACATAAACACTATTCTTCTGCTTTGAACTGATAATCACGAGGCCTGGTATCGCACAAGTCTTCTTCACTTGTATGGTATCAGTGTAAGGATTGCAGAGCTTTACATGAAAATAATAAAGCCATTGACTTTTGCAGTGATATTCAACGACCTGAGTCCATTAAAAAGATGTGAACTAGAAAACATTTGTACAGTATGGACAGGGTAATATTCTTTGTTTCACTTAGGAATATAGTGGCATCTGGCCCTCTCATGATATCAAAACTCTATCAGAAAACTAAATACCTGAACCTGATCAAATCAGAAATTCAGATATTGTGGTTGTGTGGCTTCTGACCTATCCACAGCCTAGAATTTGCTGCATCACTAAGTCCCCTCATTAGACTACTCTCAAGTCTCAACTATCCCAATTGCAATCTTATAAATTACTTCTTACTAGTATTAGAGAATAAACTCAGCCTGGAACGAATCTCACTGACTGTAAAATAAAGTCCTCTTTAACCTTGACTAATTCCTAGAGCAAAAATTTAAAAAACAGGATGCACCAGACGTGCTATAATTCGAACCAACTAGTTAATCCTATAAATCTATGACTACATATGCACAAAGAACACCAACTTTACATGCCAAATTGGAGCAAGTAGTTGGCAATTCAGATATTGTAGCTGTACCACCGTACCCAGTAGTCCAATACACCCTACCGATTCCACGGAACAGAGAAGCAGCCGTCCTTTTTTTTTTCTTTTTGAAATAACAGAAGCAGCCATCCTATCTCCTATACTCTCCTATAACACTGACCATTACGAGCCACCAGCAGAAATAGACTTGGAAGTTGGAACGGTGCAGATCAGGCTAAAACTAGCACATCCACATCGACCCCATCAGATCTGCTACACACAAGACCCCACATTGGCGGAGTTGCCAACACAAAAGGAGGCTGAGGTGGGAGAAAGGAATGCGGGGGCACTCACTCTCCGTCTGGGAGAAGACGGCGACGCGCAGCGCCCAGATGTTGAAGAAGCCAAACCAGACGGATGCAAGGCGTAGGGAGCCGAGGAGCATCAGCCACCAGCCCAGCAGTGGCACGCCCTTCTTCTTCGTCCCCTCCGAAGCCATGTCCCCCGCAGCAAATGCTTCCTTCCACCGGTGAGCGGCGGCGAAGCACTCGCGCAACGAGAGGTGAAGTGGAAGCAAGAAGGTGCGGACTGCGGAGCGCGGAGGGAGATGACGCCTCCGCGATGGAGGCAGCACGTGGACGGAGACAGGGAGCACGCGGACGGAGACGTAGCCGGGGCCCAGTGGAGGCTGGCCGCGGACGGAGACGACGCAGATGACGCCGGACTCTGGTGGGCCAGTCAAACTCTCTGGTGGGCCGTTTGAGGATAGGTCTGACTGGCCCACTCGAGAGAGTTCTCACTATGAAATAAACACACGTGCATCTTGATCTTTTGACCTTTTAAACAAAAACACGTGCATCTTGGTTTTATGCAACGCCGCTTGAGCTAAAAATCTTAAGTGTATCCTAGTTCTAGTATTGCCCAACGTCGACCTCGAGATATCATGGATTGGTGAAATCAGGTCAATGGAAATTGGAAGTAGGCCACGGAGAATGTGAATCTCAATCAAAAAGGTAAAAATGGGTAGGCTAACTAACGAAATCCCAATTCTACACGCGAGCGTTCGGCGCGCTCGGCGGCCCCTGCCCGCGGCGGGCCCCATGCACGTAACCCCATTCCCTTTTTTTCGTCTGGTTTTCACATGGCTGGGTCCCACCCGCATTCAGCCTTCCATTCACTTCTTTCTCCCACGCGCGGCTTCCATTCACTCTCTCTTTTCTCTCACGCGCACTTTCTGCTGTGACCGATGCTCCTCGGCTGATGTGCCGCCGCGCCCCATCCTCAAGATCCCGCCCCGCCCTGAGCGCTCGCCAGCGGCGGCGGCAGCCGGCTCTGCGCTCGCCGGCGGGCTGCAGCCAGCCTCCTTCCCCGACAGGCACGGCGGTCCTGTCCAGCCCCAGGGGACGGTGGTCCCAGCCGGCTCCGGCGAGCGACGGCGGGGGCTGCGGGCACGGCGGCCCCCGTGCGGGTTGGTGCGGCGGCAAGCCCCGACGACCGGCGCCGGCGTCGGAGAGGAGGACGACGACGACACCAAGGTATTTGTTTTTCTTTTTCTGTGACAAATTTTTTTGTTGCAAAAGTTTTTTAGAAATTTTTGTTGCAAAAATTTGCTTCAAAATTTTGGTTGCAAATGTTTGCTGAAAAGTTTTTTCTAGGACAGCACAAAACTTTGCTGCAAATGTTTGCTGAAAAGTTTTTTCTAGGACAACACAAAACTTTGTTGCAAAAGTTTGCTGAAATTTTTGACGAAAACTTTTTTCGTAAAACTTTTTCTTTGACAGATTTTTATCAAAAATATTTCTTCGTAAAACTTTTTCTTTAAATTTTGTTGCAAACCTTTCTAATGTTTTTACAAGCAATTTTTTTCACATTTTATTTATTGCAAAATTTTTCTTTAAATTTTTTCTCAACAAATTTTCTGACATTTTTTTAGGTGACGCCGGAGGCTTGCGCTAGGGCCCACGCACATGGTGGAGTGGGCGCGCGGGAACGTGCGCTGTGAGGAGGCGCGTGCATGCGGAGAGGCGTGCGGGGCCACTGTTTTGTCGGGATGCGCGACCGCACGGACGGCTCCGTGCGGCCGGGCGCAAACTAGCGACGCCCGCTAACTAATGGGCCAGTGGCTAATCAACTTGACCGCCACGGAAAGTGGCCCACCCATCCAATTCGATCCATCCTACTTCGATTCGGACTCGTCCAAAGGAAAACCGCGTCCCTCGGCCCGATCTGGGAATCACCTGCTTAAATCCTACGCGCGCAATTCAATTCCCCCCACACCCAACTCTGCTTTCTCTCGCCTTCCTCCCTGCTCCTGCCGCCTCCTCTGCTCGATCCGATCACCCATAGCCATAGGCCACAGCTCTGCAATCTCGCGTCCCTCCGACCGCCTCCGCTTATCCTCGTCCTCTCCTCGATCCGGTCCGCCCCGCCGCGCTTCTCCGCTCCAATGGTGATGCCGCCGCGCCGCTCCTCCTCCGGCATGCAGAGCATCCGCCGGGAGCTCCAGCGCAGGAGGCCCAAGCCCTTGGCGCCCAAGAGCTCGGCCGCCATGAAGCAATCCGCGCTGCCCCCGCTGCCGCCGCGTCCACAACTCCAGGAGGATCCGTCGTCCACCGCCGCCAAGTCCCTACCAGCCGCCTCCGCCGGCACCCATGCGCCACGGCCGCCGCGGCCTCGGCCTCACCCTCCGCCGCGCCCCGCTGCAATCTCTCGCTCCACGCCGCCGCCGCTGCAAGCCTCGACCGGGTCCGCAAGCCATTCCACCCTCCGCGCCGACGACGAGCACCTGAGGCCCGGCACCGAGGTCGGCGTCCGCACGAGGACCACGACGCTGAAGACCGGGCAGGTGCTCGTGCTCTGGCTCAGGGCGATGATCGTGTCGCCGACCAACGGCGGCTACGAGGTAGTCTACGACGGAAACTGGACACCCGTCCACGTCCCGCGCCGACACGTCCGGACGATCGATCCGTCGCCGCCGTTTCAGAAGCCTACGTCCTGCTCATGCGCCCCCAGCCCGTGCTGCCTCCGCCACCACCGCCACCATGGCCGCCATGGAGAAGAAAGAGATGCAGCCCGCGCCGAGGCCGACCACCGCAGGGAAGAGCCTGCGCCTCATCCGCCGCTGCCTCTTGCCGGAGATGGAGCGCCAGGCCCGGGCTGAGTTGCCGGGATACTAGCTGCTGATCGACCCCGCTGGATGCGTTGCTTGTTGGTTCATGAGTGCTCTCTGTTTTTTGTTTGATTAGCTCATGGATTCTGGATTCTGTAGTCTCAAGCGACCATGTGGTATTGGAGAACAATTTTTTTTTTTGGAGGGGCGGGGGGGAGACCGGCCCGGATGATCAGTCGAATTACAATTGTGGCTAACGTCCGTCCACGGGCCGCAGCAGGATAGCGAGAAGGTGCTGTTCCTTGACGAGCTGGCGGCAACGCGCGATGCATGTGACGAACCATGGCTGGTAACAGGTGACTTGAACCTCATCCTGGACGAGGCAGACAAGAACAATGCACGCATCAACAGGCGCAACATGCTCATGTTCCGTCGTGCGGTTGACGAGCTGGAGCTCCAGGACATCCATCTCCATGGGCGCATCTATACCTGGAGCAACGAGCGAGCTTAGACTCGATCGTGCACTGGCCTCGCTTGAGTGGGAGGAGCTGTTCCCGAATTGCTTCCTACAAGAAGGCCTTTCATCCGATGCATCGGACCACTGTCCGCTGCTACTTCAAACCAATGCCGCGCCAGGCGTTAAGCCGAGATTCCACTTTGAAATATTCTGGCCGAAATTTGAGGGCTTCATTGACGCGGTGCAGAGAGGCTGGCAATGTCCGACGCACATTCATGACCCCTTCAGGCGACTTGACTGTCTCCTGCGCAACGTTGCAAGGGAGCTACAAAGTTGGTCGACGAAGCATATCGGGAACATCAAGCTACAACTCTTGGCGGCCAGGGAAGGGATCCTCAAATTAGACCAGGCGCAAGACTTCAGGGAGCTGTCAACAGAGGAGCTACAGTTGCGGAAGGAACTCAAGCTGAAGTGCCTTGGGCTCGCGTCGCTGGAGAGAACTATAGCACGACAGCGATCAAGAAGGAAGGCGATGCCAATACTCGGTTCTTCCACGCGATGGCGAGGGGCCGACAGCGGCGAAAATACATCGCCAACATCAAAACTGGCGACCGCGTGGCTATCCTGCATGAGGACAAAGCACATGTGTTGCAGGAGTTCTTCATGGGACTGTTTGGTCGATCACTGCAGCGTGACTATTCCATCGACCTTCAGTCCTTGGGCCTGAGTGAACACAACTTAGCAAGCCTGGACGATCCGTTCACGGAAGAGGAGGTGTGGGCGACGATTAAGAACCTGCCCAGAGACAAGTCGCCGGGGCCGGACGGGTTCACCGGAGCGTTCTGTCAGAGCGCATGGCCGGTCATAAGGAATGACATCATGTTCGCGATCAACGCGTTTCACACGGCAGGAAGGTGGAGCTTTGAGTGTCTCAACAACGCGCTAGTCGTCCTCATCGCCAAGAAACCTGATGCAGCTGAGGCGAAAGACTACAGGCCAATCACGCTAATCCATAGCTTCGCAAAGCTCATCTCCAAGCTGCTCGCCAATAGACTAGCCGTGCACTTGCCGACGCTGGTGCCGCACAATCAGAGCGCCTTCATCCGGCAGCGCTCTATACTGGATAATTTCAAGTATGTGCAAAGAGCAGCTGTCCTTCTCCGAAAGAAGAGAATTCCCAAGATGCTTCTGAAGCTGGACATCTCCAAGGCGTTCGACACGCTATCTTGGCCTTTCCTCTTGGAGGTACTACTGTCCACGGCCTCATCAAGAATACTACTAAATGGACAACCAGGCAACCCGATTCATCATAGACGCGGCGTCAGACAGGGCGATCCTCTCAGCCCACAGTTGTTCATCTTGGCCATGGATGTTTTGAGCCGCCTGTTTAAGAAGGCGATCGACGCCGGAGTCCTCCAACAGATGGGGCACGAAGCGGTTCGGTACCAATGCAGCCTATACGCGGATGATGCCATCCTGCTAGCTGCACCAACCGTGTCAGAAGCGAGGGCGATCAAGGAAATACTCTGCACCTTGGAGCACGCAGCCGGCCTCTCTACTAACCTTGCAAAGTGCTCCATAACCTTGATATCCGGTGACGGCGGCGCGCTCGAGCAGGTGCAGCAAGTCTTGCAATGCCAGATTGCAAAATTCCCCATCAACTATCTGGGAATGCCCCTAAGCACCAAAGCCATCCCCAAAAGGCACCTGCGCCCCTTGGTGGAGAAGGTGGCGGCCAAGCTCCCCCCTTGGAAAGGTTCGCTGATGGGAAGGAGCGGGAGGTTGGTCTACATGAAGACTGTCATGAGAGCAACGCCGATCTACGCGATCATGGCGGAGAACCCGCCGGTTTGGGTACGGGATGAGATCGACGCCATCTGCCGAAAATTCTTCTGGGCCGGCCGGGATCGTGATGTATGGTTAACTGGCCCACGGTCTGTCTCCCAACACGACTAGGAGGACTCGGAGTTTCCAACCTCAAGTTAACTGGATTTGCACTGCAATGTCGTTGGCTATGGCTACAGAAAACGGATGAAGACAGGGCCTGGAAGTTCAGGCGTTCTTCGAAGCCTCTGTCCGGGTTGCAGTTGGAGACGGGCGACGCACGAAATTCTGGACCGACAACTGGTTAGACGGACAATCAGTGGCGAGCACAGCGCCGGCGCTGGCACTAGCCGTCCCAGCCAGGGTACGAAAGTCAAGAATGGTTGCAGAAGCGTTACAGGCCGACCGCTGGACTCGCGACATCACGGGCGAACTGACGGTGCAAGCGATCACCGAATATCTACATCTCCGGAACAGGCTGGGTGATTTCAGACTGACGGACGGGCTGCAGTACCAATTCATCTGGAGATGGACACCGTCTGATCACTACACGGCGAGATCTGCTTACCAGATGCTACTGCAAGGCACACAACGCTTCGAGAGGTCCAACCTAATCTGGAAAACTTGGGCCCCTCTAAAAGTGAAAATCTTTCTATGGTTGGCATTCAGACGCCGGCATTGGACAGCGGATAGACGTCGTCGGCATGGACTTGATGCACACTCCAACTGCGTCCTCTGCGATCAGGAGCCTGAGACAAGCGATCATCTCTTCATCAGGTGCTCCTACACCAAACAGGTCTGGTGGCCGATCCTTCACTGGTTGGATTTTGATCGTTTACCCAGAGACGGTGAGTCGCTGCCGCATTGGTGGGCTGCCCTCCGCAACATGCTGCCATCAAGCAAGCGTAAAGGTTTTGACAGTCTCTTTGCACTAGTCACCTAGCAAGTTTGGAAAGAGAAGAACGCTAGAGCTTTTCGCGACGACTCAAACGCCCCGTTGGCTCTGCTTGCAAGAATACGGAACGAGGCCCACCTGTGGATCGCGGCCGACGCGAAGGAACTCAGGTTGTCTCTGCGGCGAGTAGTCCGCATCGACAAAGCGTAGCTGGGTTGTTTTCTTTAGTGTAACTTTTATAACTCGCTTGTCGTGGCCTACGCCCGGATTGCCCGCTCGGATTTCCTTCCCGACGGTGCGTTGTACGAAATTAAATTCCCCTTCTTTAATACAAAGATACGCGGACCTCCCGCGTATTCGAGAAAAAACAATTGTGGAATAGGCGTAGAAAATTGGAGAACAAAATTGCCTGCATGGTTGGTGTAAATCCTTTTTAACTTCGGATGATTTATATGTATGTTTGAACGATTATTTGTAAACGTTCTTGATGACATCGTTAACCGGTTAATTTATTCGAGCGCTTTTTTGTTATGTTCTTCTTGCTTCCCGAATATATCAAGAATTCGTCGCTGCTTTTACAGAGATAATACTGTATATTGATGATTGATATCTCAATTTTTTTTTCTGATACTTGATTTTGAGCAATCAAGTCGAGTCGTGCTGTTTCTGCAGTCAGGAATAAGTTATTTTCTCAGCTCTCTGTAAGTTATATCCAGTTAGCCATCTTTCAAATATTTCTTCTATTTGATCCTTAATTGCTTTGATCAGTTTTCATCTTCTTGCTGATTCCCAGTTACCTCAAGTATGGCCGCAACCGCAATGTCATATTTTTGCATTGGGTAGTGGGAGCTGGGAGGTAATACTTCCATAATAACATGACACATAAGAACCTGGGCTCATACCAATCTAATTCTCGAAGAGAACATCCTCTTTCTCATGTTAGCCGGCCTGCAGCATAGCCCTCTTTGAGATTCCGCAGTGCTTCACGGATGTAGTCGTCACCTTGGTTCGAGTACTTCAGGCATACAAGCCGCTGCGCGACCTGGTACGCCAGCCGAAGAGACTGGAACTCCTCGCAGTTGGCATCCATCCTTGTCGTTTCCTGTCAAAAAAATAATAAAAGAAACCCTTCTCAATCGAGTCCAGAGATCACCTAGGTGAAGGAAACAGGCGGGCAGTACTGGTAAATTTTGTGCAAGAAATGGGAGATAGAAATGGGTGCCATAGAAATGTGACACCCAGGGTGAAGTACTGATGTTCAGCAGTTGGCTACATCCTACAGTAGCATAACCTCAAAAGATGATGTCATAGCCTTGTTATTGCAATATAAGTAGGTACCAGGTTACCTGCTTTGTGATCTGTGAAGTGATGCTTGTTGCGGTGTCAATCACTGAAGCAGGGAGACCGGCCACTCTTCCCAGCAGAAGCCCATAGTGTGGTACCTGTCGGACGCCATCCTTCAGGCGGAACTGATGCAGTGGTTGGTACAGTGTTAGTGTTACAGACACAAAGAACCAAATTCCTGAAGTTGGCAGGATCAGATACAGACCTTGAAATCCAAGCGATCATTTCTCAGGTCAACATCGAAATGGAGGATCTTCACATTTGGATACATCGTTGCAAGTTCTGACAAGCCCTCCATGTGCGTGGCAAAGACGGTGTATCTGCATGGGTACACGGCAGTACTGAGGAAGGATAATGGTATTATTTTCGTAATTACATAAAATAGCTACTAACAACCTTGAGTCCATCACAGAAAAACTACACCATGTATTCTGAATTTGTGATACAGTGGATCAACATTACCGCAAAACATGGCCAGTAGCATCGGCATGACAAACAGACAAAGTAACATGGCTTGATGCATAGCTACTTCTGATATATAGCCACTACAATATTAATTAATAACTAGTTCAACAAAAAACTATTATTTGAACCTGCAGCGCATAGCCTAGGTTAGCAACAAGCTGAAAAAATGGGCACACATTTTGTACCAGACCATCAATAGGTGTAAGCACTAACCAGCCTAGAAGTTAATTAATATAAGGGGTCACTAGTTCTTACGCTTTGACAGAAAGAAGGTGTTCACAGCAGCTCCATGCTATTGCCAACCCATCAGAGGACGATGTTGCCCTTCCAAGCTCATCCACAACAATCAAGCTCCTGAAAATTCATGGTCATGAGGAAAAAAGAGATACAAGAAATACCGAATTTTAATCTCAGTTGTGCGGTAGAAATACTTTGAAGAAACATTCTGCATGATGAAAGCTGTTTCTTTCATTTCTGTCATAAACTGCAAAGACAAATTATGGTAATTAGATACACCAATAATAATATTGTTTTCAGAAAATCTCAAGGTGCTAGATAAATAAATGGAAGATGTTATGTACTCCTGTGGACTCGCTAGTTTTGAAAAATAAATGAATCAGACAGTTTGTGCAATCAATCAGTCTGACAAGAATAATTCTCCTGCTGCAGACTACTAATGAGTGACAAACACACTACTGCCCGCTAATGAATAATCTAACCTCCTGGAAGAAACTGTGCATGTCAATTGCTTCGTCAAATAGTCCTGTATAACCTGGTATAACTAGGAAGCAGACAGCAATTGATAAATACGAACAAACTTGTGTTACTGAACTTATGACCTCTGATCTTTTATTCCATTCCCAGTTTCATGCTCCAACCAACCAAAAAGCATAAGGACTATTTAAGAAAGGCAAAGAAACTGCATATGGGTTAACAAAAATAATATCTCCAGCTGCCCAGGTACAAGAATTTCAAGATTTTAAGCTAACACATGTTAAGTATATCAAGGCCCATGTTGGGCCCATGAGGACTCTATACCCATCATCCCTAATGGACAGTGCTTTCTCAATTCCCCAAGGTTAGTAACAATTACATAAGATATAGTAGGCAAGGAAAGAAACACATAGAATTTTAAAAAATCATCAGGGCCCAATACATGGGAATACCATAGAAGTTAACTGTTCGTGAATAGTTGTTCTATTTGATGTAATTACTGTATTGTTCATGCATTTCTAGAGCAATTCTGTAACACAATGAATAGTTTGTATAATAAGGCACAATGAACAAAGTTGAAGAGACCAAGTTTATCCTTGTCTGGGAATTATAAGTTTAGAACAAACTTTTCAAAAACATACTGTGCTTGAGTTGTTTTCAACATTGTCCCCATTACCAATCCGTGTGAATATCCGATCAACCACTCTTAATGATGCAAACTGAGCAGGAACATAACAGCCAATTTGTGCAAGAATAACAATTAAACATATCTGTTGGAGATATGTGCTTTTGCCGCTCCTGCAACAGCAAACAATCCAGAGACTAGATGAACTTCCACAGATAAATAAACTGCTGGCAACTCCAACTTAGATACAATATTACGCCACTCACATATTTGGCCCCATGACAAGAACCATATTGGATGCTTCAGAGAGAAATATATTGTTAGGCTGTATGGTAAACAACAATAGGGCATAGACATTTTAATCAGAAAGGTTATAATAATGAAATGATTTTGAAGTAAATATGGATAAATAAAAAAAAGCTTACAACAAAATCAGTATGCAAGGTCTCCAGAATAGGATGTCGTCCAGCATTGATTGCCATTGGGCCATCATCTGCTTAATTATAAGCAAAAATTAAATATCATGAACAACAAGAGATGGATTCCTAGAGCACAGTGAGCACTACAATGAAAGAATTCATATTTGCAGTAGTTCCTTCTTTTCTCCATGTCTGATAATCTCGGGAATATCCATTTCAAAATATTTGTCCAGGGTTTAACTGACAATGTTTATTGTGATTCTTCCTGTTATGCCTATCATAATATCCAGGTTACACATACTTAATTTTATTTTTCTCAGCAAACTTGTAATTCCAAATGTGAAACTAAAGCATGCATGCATACATGCTTTCTCTTGCATCGATAAATAGTATGGTCTACTCTACTCAACATAATTTCACTTGGTTATGGATTTTTCCTTGGTCCATTTTCGTTTGCAATGGTGTCCATGAAATAATATAGAGAAATGACTAGGAACTAAATTGCCCACCGGTGAACTCCGGTCTTGTGTAGCGATCGACAGGCTTTGTAGATATTGTATGCGCAAAAGAATTTACAATCATGTCCAATAGACACAATACTTCAGCGAGCAATGTAAGGATACCAATGTCTTCTCTGATCTTATCAATAAGACCTGAAAATGATAAACAAAAGACACACATCTTTAAAATATTTCTATAGACGCTTGCATGGTAGTCAAAATGTAGCATTACATGAAATCAAGTACTCCACGACCACAAGCTTCTTTTTTTAAAAAAAAATATATTATGATATTAGAATTTGACTTGCATGGAAATTTTCACAAGGCAAATTACAAACATTGCATTCAAGGTTGTAGATACAGCTGTTCATTTGCATGATTTGCAATGTTCATGAGCGAAAGGCATCACTGCAAAACTGGAAGCATGGGAACAAAATAAGAAATGAAGTATGGACATGCACCCTCCTGCACTAGCTAACTGCTTCTATTTACATTGAGGATGACAGCAAAATATCTCTCTGTGCAACAGAAATATATAGAACATGTTATATGGCACCTCACTCTTTAGGTAGAAGCTTATAATTTTATTTTCCTCAGAAAAAAAGTAAGCCCTCCGTTCCAAATTATAGGTCGCTTTGGCATTCCTAGATTCATAGTTTTTACCATGCACCGAGATATATATCTCGGTGCATGGTAAAAACTATGAATCTAGAAATGCCAAAAAACCTACAATTTGCGATGGAGGGAGTAAGTTTTAAGTGGAACATATGCTTGACCAATACATTCTTTTTTTAGTGACCCATAAATTCTTGAAATCAACCAGCAAAATAACAGAACCCCAATCAAGAAATAAATGAAATATCAACGGTTTATTGCCAAAGAAACCTTCCAAACAAAGTTCCGTGCGGAAGAAGCACTCAGCAGCAGCTGACTTGTTCCTAACATTTAGCTGCAAAATGGAATACAAAATACTTTATCATAAAGCTATTCCATGCATAGTCATGGTTGTCAGGGTTACGCACTAACACTCCCTCCGTTTCCAAATATAGGTCATTTTGTCTTTTCTATGTTCATAGCTCGCTGTATCTAGGTACATAGCAAAATCTATGAACCTAGAAAAGCTAAAACGACTTACGTTTTGTAACGGAGGGAGTAAAAGAAAAGTGCACCTTCTGAAACAGAAAAGGTATCAGTAATAGCTATACAGCTAAACAAGCACATTTGCAATTAAACTAATGTAATGGCAAAAAACTTGATAAAGGATATTGACTACTTATGCGCTCTTGACTAACATCTATCCCGCTGGAAATGTGGCACTCAGCAAAATGAAATTCGTGGCCAAGGTTTGCAGTGTGGCAACAATACATTATAGTAACTAAGATGCCAAAGAATAACACAGGAAAGTTAACTTACTGAAGCAAGCTCCAAGCTTGAGCAGTGGACATTCTTCCCATGTCTAACAACCTAATTGAGCAAGAAGAATTCACAAATACTAGTTATCATATTACAGGTAACAAGCTGATTTTCTAAGATGATTGTTCATATACCTGAATAAATTTATTAGGAAGCCTATCAGTAATGTCCTTCTGGGGTATAATGAAGTAGAATCCTTGCCTAATATTATAGGGTATCTTCAAATTCGGCAGATTATATTCTTCCCTGTACTTGTTGGCAAGGTTATGTATGGCTGCAATACAAGATGTTAAGAATGTGAAAAATACAAAATTGAGAATGAATGTATATAAGAAGCGCCACCTTCACTGGTATCACAAAAAGATCGACGAGCAACATCAAGCAAACCATCAATTCCCGCCTTAATAGCAAAACATTGCTGAGTACAGGCAACAAATGGAGCCCTTGAATGAACCACATCCTCGTCAATGACATCTCCAATTCTAGGGCCACAAAAGTTAATGTAAATAGAACATTACTAAAGGTACATGACTGTGAGGCAATAATTATTAACAGCACCAAGGAATATAACTGTGAACAGAAAGCACTGAAGTACTGGCCTCCTGACTAAGATATAAAAAATCTTACACAACAACCTGATTTTAAGGATACAAAACGTGATAATTATGTGTGACGATATACAAACATAACTGCTTCTGCAAGGTGAAACAGTTTAACTACAGGAAGAATTTGGAACAGACTATGGTAAATATCTTGTTTCAAATTTAGTTTTACACCTTTGTTTAAACATTAAAACTTGTAGGAAACATAGCAAGATAGATTGGTGAAAATTATTTATCCTTTTGTTATTTCCCATTGGAACTTTCTGAAAAATATTTCAGTGCAAAGTTACTCAGAAGGATATATAAAATTCTGAAGAGTGAGCAAGTCCATATTTCACTATGCAATTTGCTTATCATGGGTGCTCGAGAAAAAGAATTGCTTATCAAGGTGCCACCGAAAGATAGTCTGTGCAGATCGTGTGGATCAAAAAGATTATACAACTTTCGCTTAGAAGCAGGTCACAAAACTACCTCTTTCTCATATTTTCATATTTAGGGTTTTCACATACAGTCTGATAAATGTTGCGAAGAAGAAAACTCTTTGCCCCCTTCAAAACCTGAATGATGAAAGGGACATGCATTAAACACATTGACAATTAGTTATATTACCAGTGATCATGCACATTTGTTTTTGCAGAACTAAAATAAAACGGTTCATCAAACCTTAGAGAAGAATGGTAGGGCGTCCAGAGCAGTTTTTAGAATAATAATATCAGAAATCAGTATCTGGCTCTTTCTACCATTGGCAGGCCTCAATACCTCATCTGTAACCTTTTTGGACTTGAAGCAGAAATTACAGAGAACCTTATCTAGCATAGAAAGCAAAAGAGAGTTTTGCGACAGTGAGTCACATTTATTCACAGCACGGTACAACAAAAAGAGGAGAGCAGTATTACCTGATTCTTTTGGAAACTTACGAAGACCTTGAGTCAAGCCGAAAAACAGTTCCTCGTTACTCACTAGCTCATCCTGGACATATTTAATGCTTTAGTTAGAAAAACATGTTGCTACTGTAACATATCATTGTACTCTTCTGAGTGTTAACTTAAATAATAAACCAATACTTATGAGATCTCACATTTCAGTTAATTGCACAATCATACTAAACAGCATTCAAATGAAGATTATAACAGGCTGCACTCTCCCAAAAAAAAAATCTTCTAGATAAATATAGAGCTCTGCATTTGTACATGGTTAGTTGTTTCACCAAACAAAGAAAGAAATATAATTGGTAGAATCATGATTGAAGGAAACTCTGCAAGTTACAAGTTAAGACTAGTACATTACAATACCAGAACCTAGCAACAATAGACAGTATTTGTTATGAACCGTGATCATGACAGTATTCACATGCACATTTATTTGAACAAAAAAAATGATATTTTAATGAATTTTTAGTTTGTATGGAGTACCAATCATATATAAAATAAAGGAAGTTTGAAATACTCAATAGTAAATACCAATTCCTATTCATGTCAAGACTTGCAAACTTCACCTACAAACCAATGCAGATGTATGGACAGTATTGAAAGATGTTTACACAACAGGAGAGTCATCTGACGATTGTGGAGAAACCAAACTCAAGAAAAGGAAAGCTGACATGATTCAGACTTCAGACATCTAAAATGTCTAAAGTGCATCCAGACATCCAAACAGTTCGTATCACAATTCAATTTAGCCCTCAGAGCACAGAGCTGCAAGTGAAATCCAATGGGACCAAACACATCATCCACATTCCAATATCAACATAATAAGGTACAGGATAAGAAGTTTTCTAATATGCTTCACTGGTTTTAGATGTTAAGCAATGTTGAACAACATGTACTTAAACCTACTTACCAAGCAGTCTAGACGAGCATTGATGGTCTGAATATCTTTCAATGGCTGTAACAAGTTGGCTCTCAGAAGTCTAGCCCTGGAATAAGTATGTCAAAGAGAATAGCATCATGAACTTAAAACTTGATAAATGCACAACTAAAAGAAAAAAGAATATTCAGTGAACAGCTTGTATTAGAATGATTTCGTAAGGTAGAAATGGTTCTAAATTGAACATGATTTATCAGAAAACTATCAAGTGCCAGCAAGCGTAAGAGTGTCTAATTGGTGATCTGAAGGCATACCCTCCTGTAGTCTTTGTAGTCTTCAACATCTGAAACAGGCTTTTCTTTTTGTTGCTTGTGCCCCATAGCTCAGTATGGAGAGGATCAATAATCTCCAATGTTTGAACACTGCAGAGTGCATACCAAACAGTTAAGGCAATTGAGGTCCGGCACAAGTGTTTGAACGTACTCAGTTAATGCTACTTTATTTCATCAAAGGCGTATTATCCCAAAAGAGTTACCTAGTCGAGTCAATGTTCATATGGTCAAAGGACCCATTGAATGTAACCTGACAGTAAAGAGAGTTTTTCAATAATGACGAATGTGGCTATAATAGATAGAAAAAGGAGAATAGAAACTTTCAGCTCCCAGTTTTTGTGGTTTAGTAGGACACAGGAATACTGAGCACATTGAAAGTTGTGGGAAACAAATAAGTCTTTGATGGTCGTGTGTTTAGTTTTGGAGTGGCTTAAATGCAGCGAATCCACAAAAACGTGACGTGCTTACTTCTTCAGAAGACTGCTTCCTGGATCCCAGCATGTACATAATGCAATGAATGCATGGACTGTCTACTCAGCAGTCACTAGAATAATCAGTTGGAAATTGAAACATCATAAAACCTACATATGATTTAGATTTTGTTTCCATTTGAAAAGGGGATTCCATTTGGAGAGAATCAGAGAACATTCTAGAGACAGTGCATATGCAGACAAGAGCTCATCAAGTAGAAAACAAACCGTGTGCATCAAAACCCACTTGTTCATAATGAACAAACTAATGATGAACCTGAAGGTGAAAGAAAAGCTTCACAATAAATTCCTTACTAAAAACTTACTGATAATGAGTGGTTGGTAATAAATACACCCTTTTCTGATTCTATCCTGTAACAAAATTTAAAGAAGTTTGGCATAAGATTCATGTGATAGTCGATAAACTTGTAATAGCAAAGGAACTTGGCATAAGATTCATGAAGTGAAATTCTAGAAAAGGAGATATGACCATATTGAAATCAGAACATAAGTGTAATTTTTATCCAAAAGAGGTTCAAACTGAAAAAAAAATATTAAGAAGGTAAGGATGGTGCAATAAAAAACCCAATGGAGAAATACAATTCAATTAATAAGCAAATGGGTAATAGGGCCAGCTACAAGTATATTCCGCTCAACTGTCAACGTATGAAAAATCGAATCAAATATTGGATCAACACCATCTAATTCGAACTTCTACTATGGACTGTTCCTGACATGTCACCTCTCAAAAAACACACTTACCTATAATCATGATTAAATATAAGGTGATAAGTACAGTTCTAGGTTCAAAATTTTCTAGATGAAGCCAGGTGGGAAGCTGATAGAGTTCAGAACTCGAATATACAGGAATACTGCTAAACTGGTTATAATTACTATAAAATGGAAGTGCTTAGAGATGAGTAGGTTTCCTGCATTATGCATGGAACATGACTTGCAGAATTTACGGGCTATTATGATATTTCAACAACAAAGATTTTTTGTTTTATGAATTCCAACTCAGAACCAAATAAACGTGGTAAAACAGAAACTATCTCTAAATAAGGAAGTGCATGCGCTTTTTAAAATTGAGTTGATTTCCAGTAGAGTTGCAAAGTTCTTATGCTCCAGTAAGGCAGCAAGCATTGGAATAATAGGAAACAAGTCCTAATCGGCGCTTGGCAGCATGGACACATATTGAAGCAATACTGCATTATATGCTGAGCAACTCTTTCAGAAGTTATTACTATTGATGAGCAGGGAAGAACTGTAAAAGTTGAAGCCTGATGTTGCTGTGATGCGTTAAGCACACATACCACTTAATTGTTGCAGAGGCAGCCGCAAGACAAAGATAATACTGCTTGCAGTAAGTATCTAAACCAAGCGCAGATGGGTCTCTAGCTGAAAGATTTTTCACCATGACGGCACCCTTAAATGAAGATGGAACATACGACGTAAGGGAAGTTAGTCAGATGACAATGGAAAGAAAGACGATCAGTTAGGGGAAAATATACCTTTGTATCATCAAAGCAACCACGTGCCATTGTGACCTATAAAAGTATCTATGTTTAGACTAGAACAAAAACTATTATCCTGGAAAATATTGACAACAATTCCAACATTACCTTTTTGTTTGCTGGGTAATGTTTACCAACCAGCTCTGAAACTCCAACCATACCATCTGCTGCTGTTTTGTTCGGGGGCACAATGACAACCATGGGATCATAGAAATGAAGCAGTGTTTTTGTATTGTGGTATGAGCAACTTGTCTCGATATACTGAGATAGATGCAGCGTCGCTGATCTCAAATCAAAGGCCGCAACGCCAACCTGCAACAATATATCATATTTTATATCAATATATCACAATTGGTTTCCATAAAAAGGATGACCAAAGCATTGAAAGAACTACATTTTCAATGGCTTTGCTACCCTTTGCATCCAAATTATTTTATTTATCACCACAGAACTCTATATCAGACAATGTGTGAGTGCATGCACACCAGACAGACAACAGCACATGTCCATATTCACAACTGGAATATTAACAGGCCACAAAAGAAATTATGTTTCCAAAGCTGGCTCAACAAATAATTGATACAAAAAAACATGGGTTGTACATGTTCATATGCCTCTTAAACAAGTGGAAACATAGAATTCTAAATGTGTATTAACTAATAAACAGTAAAACAAGCGTAGGTTAATGCTTTAATACACAATATGTTTCAAATGCCAGCTCTGTTGTTGGCATTCCTCCTCCTTCCTGCACCCCCCTCCTCTCCACTCCCCCTTCCCTCACTTTGTAGCACACAGGTTAGCATACAATGTCATGATGCATATAGGGTAAGGGCCTGTAACCCATTTTCAGAGCAAAGTTACTGTAGGCGAGGTCCTGTAGAACTTTGCTTCTACCGTGCTAAACTCTTGGACAACGGAAATCAGAAGATGGGACTAAATCAATTTTATTGAACAACGCAATAGCAGGGTACTGATTGAGACAGTTGCGCCCCTCTCAACCTCTACATTTGTATCAGACAAATTCCACTCTGTCGAACAGATGGATCATCAGTGAGGAAAACCGAAGAACGTTGGGAGAAGTGTCAATCCTAAAAACCCAAACCCTCGACGAGTAACTCCCGCTGTCGCGCAGCTGAATGCAATGCTCGATCTGAACAACAAACTGCACAAACCCTACACGAACCCGTTTCAGAAAAAAAACTACCCGAACAAATTAAAATCGAGCAAGCAATCCAACGAGCCAGGCAAGCAGCTACGCGGGCTCACGATGCGGAAGCGCCACGACCACAGCCCCCGAACGAACCAGTCTGGGGAAGGGGATGGAGGGACGAACTGGGAATCTCGAGAGAATCAACCCAATTCCAGCGGATTGATCCAACAAGGGAAATGCGGAAGGGGATGGGGGGTTTTAGAGAGTGCCTGACCTCCTTGGCGCGGTTCTCGATGAGGCCGATCACGAAGCTCGACCGCTCTCCACCTCCTCCTACTCCGCCGCCGACCCCGTCGGCTCCAGCGGCGTCGTTCTCCATCTCCGCCGCGCTGAGCCGAGCACCGCAGCTTCGCCCGCGAGTGTGTGCGCGCTCGGCCTACTTTTCCGGTTTTTCCCGGGGCCTTGTGCTGGAATGGAAGGCAACGCTGCTCCGCCCTTTTTGTCAGTGTGCGCGCGCTGCTCCGACCCATCCACCTTGGTGGGCCAACCCAGGCCTACGAGCGCAGGCGTGAGGCGTGGGCTGGAATTTCCGGCCCATCTAGCCCTCCACGCTCACTGCCATAGCCCTTTGGCAGTAATTGTCTTCGTGTGCGCTTGCGAACAGACGGGAGGCGGCCGCGGGACTGCGGAGGACGGCGCACGGCGGCGGCGGCGCAGGTTCCCTCTCTCCCCACCTCGACCTCCTCCTACTCTCGCATCTCTGGTCATCCTATACCGTCTCCCCTTCCCCCCACCTCTCCTTGCGCAGCCCCAACACCTGTGATGTGCGCCCGCGGTCTCCTCCTCGCCCCCTCGCCCAACCCCTCCTCCAGTGCAGACCCATGGCGTCTCCCCCTGTAGCCCCCTCCCTCATCTCTTCCACCACTCAATTGAAGCACACCTAGAAACCCTAACCCTCTCTTGCGTTTTTTATTTTTCAGGTTGCTTCTCTGATGCTGGCTGCTCTTCAGGCAAATTGAAGGTATGCGACGCCTAATTGATGTGTTATCATTGTTATGCATTGTGTTGTTATATAACTTGATGTCTGTATGCTTGTTTTAGATTTTTCTTTTCTTACAAATGATGCGTGCGCATCTTTCTTTTCAAGCAATAGAAGCAGTGCTCTGCTCCATGTGTGCTAATGATAGCCCTACTCAACAGAAAGGAGAGCCTCTATTACAGTCCTGGCTTCTCAGTAATTATCATACCGTAGTAATTTATGAGTATGACAATGAAACTGGAGCTTAATTAAGTAAAGTGTATGTATTGAATAGTCCAACTCAACCAAGATCTCCTAGTTTCTTCAGATTCCACGGATTATGCTGTAAAACTTTCTGATTGACTGATTCGCTTACACTAGTAACTTGTCTGTTGTGGATGAAGTCTTTAGGATGAATTGTGACATTTTAGATTCGGAACTAATTTGGGCAGTCAGTGTATCAAGCCATGGCTCATGGGGCAAAGGGCTCTGCAAACTCGTACATGTCCTGTCCCATTTACTACTACTACAATCTTAGGGCCCTAATTATATCATTTATGCCAAAGTCTTGTAACTTGTTAGTATAGCATTCAAGGCTTCACATTTGAAATAAATATAATTAGAATATCAAGCTACAACCTATGAATTGTTTCATCCCGATAAAAGCAACGTGGCTACTAAGGAGATTCTTGACACCACCTCACCTCAACTGCTGCTTATTTACAGTTGGTTTCCTTTTTCTTTCTGTCTTTCAGTATTTTGTAACTTCTATCATGGAAGATAATTAGCTAGAAATTGAAACTCTGGGACATTATACTGGTGTACAGTGTGCAAATAGTTTTGTTCTTCTTAAAATGTTGTTATTCATAATGGAAATTAATTCACATTATTTTCAGCTCCATAATGGATCCCAATATGAAGCAGCTACAAGAGACACTGGTTGACATTGAGACTGACGCAGAGCAAGTTCTTCTGGCAAGGCATCAGGTTCGTGTGTGTTATTGGCTTGACATTTTAATATCAGATAAGTGCCAGTTTTGATCGCTTGTGTTTCGTTGTTCTCTGTGATTATCAGTTGGTGGAAAATGACAAGTTAAGGAATGGCAACAGGGAGGCCCTGACAGCCCTTCGTAAACAAGCCAGGACAACTAAAACCAGTGTGCCATCTCCCTTTGAGGTCATAATGAAAGAGATGGAAAGAAGCTCTGGCAATCAGCTGATAAAGGAGATATGCCCTACTTGTGGAGATCATGACCCCAAAGAACATACCTGGCTAATGTTTCCTGGATCAGATATTTTTGCCCGTGTTCCATTTCATGTGGCACATACCGTTTTGGAAAAAGGTACCATCCTGAATCTTGGTCCATAAAAATCAAATGCATTTAAAATTACTAATGATACAAGTCCGATACATATGTGGAGCAAGCCTCTGGCCGTCAATTTGAAATCTAAAGGATCATGGATTCATGCTTGGGTTAATCCTGCAAAAAAAAATTTTTGTCAGTGCATGTTATGTTAGACAAGCTTGGGGGTGAAGTCGTGTGTGGCAAGTCTTGTTTCTTTTTTTTTTCTTTCCACCAATGCTATCTTCTAGCATCCAAATTTTTCTTGTACTCATTTGGGCCCTTGAAATGTTCTGCCTTCAGTTTTATAATATTCCTAGAAATTGTTTTGAAGCAATTATTTCCCCTTTAGGCATAAGGAAATTTATACCAGGTTGGTCAAACGATGTATATTGGCAGTTCCTTGAAACAATACAGCGACTAAGAATTGCTTATTTCATTCTTCTATTGCTGTAGACCAAGAGCGCCTGGATTTTGATACCAAGAAACTGCAAAGCTTTGTCAAAGAGAAATCACTTGTGATTGCTGAGAAAGGCGCACTTGCGGGCAGGTTCGGCGCTGACACTGTGAAATCCTTGGTCAGCCTAACAGACACGCCTAAGTCGACACGGGAGGGAGAGTTTGTGAAGGGCCCTGAAGTGAAGTATCAGTTGGGTTGAATCGTCGACTGTTTGACCACAGTGTTCTTTCTTTGATATTTACTGTATAGATGTTCGCGTTCATGTCAAGCAGATGGTTCTTAGAACTCAGCAAAAAGAAATTGTTCTAAATTGATGTTAGGTTGCTATACCGCAGCAGACCCGTCTTTCTGAATTCTGATCTGCCGTGACATTGTGGCGCAATCAGAGTGTACTTCAAAGACAAGTGGCCGGACCTTGGTGTCTTTATGGCTTCTGCCCTGTCTCATAAAAGAACCATCTGAGGTTACATCCTGCACTAGAAGTTCTCGTTCATAATGTGTGGAATTTTGTTCATGAAAGGCCCTGTTTAGATGTTTCGCGAAATTTTTTTCGAGTATGTTCCCTCACATGCATGGCATATTAAATGTAATCGAAAAAAATAACCCATTATATGGATGGAGTGTACTTCGCGAGACGAATCTAATGAGCCTAGTTAGGTCGTGGTTAGACAATAAATTGCTACAGTAAACATGTGCTAATGACGGATTAATTAGACTCGTTAGCTTCGTCTTACGATTTACTGACAGAATCTGTAATTAGTTTTGTAATTAGTCTATATTTAATACTTCAAATGTGTGTCCGACGTACTCGAAAAATATTTCACGAAACATCTGTTAAACAGGGCCAAAGAGAGGAATCGCAAGTCGAGTTTAACGGAACAGTCCACGAACAACGTTCCCGTGAGCTGAAGAACAGCATGACATTGCCATCCTCACCTACGATCATGACGTGAGCTGAAGAACAGTAATCCAACCATTTTGTATGGAAATTTACCCATCAAGTCTAGTCCTAGGATCCAAACGAGCTCTATCCGCGAGTCGTTCTTCCCCATCTCCGGCCTGCCGTGTTCTCTTCCTCCTCCCCTCCGGCCACATCGCCATTCAATTCACTTGTTCAGTTTTGTGTTCCGCTGGTTCGTGCCATTTCGGCTCCGGTCCGGGTACTGAAAGGTGGGCTCCTCCTCTCTCTGTCGCCCCCTCGGCCCCTCAGAGCTCAGAATAGCAAACACTCGCAGAGCCCGCCCGCGCGACGTGCGGAGCGCCCACGCCATCAGAAGACGGCCGGGAGACCCGCCGCGTGCATGGCCGGCGCGCCCGCGGCCACCGACGCCGCCGCCGTGCCACTGCTCCTGCCGCTCGACGACGACGACGCCGCGGCGGCGGGCCGCGGGTGCTGGGAGGACGGCGCCATCTCGCTGGGGCTTGTGGGCGTGCAGCTTGCCGGCGCGGCGTACATGGTGGTGGTGACGCCCGTGCTGGCGCTGGGGCTCGACCCGCTCTTCCTCGTCGCCATCGGCAGCCTCTGCACCGCCGTCCTCACCATCCCCTTCGCCGTCAAGCTCGAGAGGTCTGAATTATTATTCGTTATTTTTCGATACGTTCTTTGATTGATCTGCCATTGACGATTTCGTGCGTGCATGGATGGACCAGGAAGAAATGGCCGTCGGAGCTCACCTGCCGGCTGCTTTTCCAGTTCGTCGTGCTGGCTCTGGGAGGGTGAGCGAAACTCTAGCAATCATTAAGCGCTGCTCGATCGTCCCAAACGAGCTTGTTAAGATCCATGTCGGTGTGTTCCAGGGTGACAGGATTCCAGGCCCTGCTCCTGCACGGCATGAAGATGACGTCCCCGGCCATCGCCTCCGCCATGCCCAACCTCGCTCCCGGCTTCATCTTCATCATCTCCGGTTGCCTCGGGTACGCGCTCCCCGCCGCCCATGTCCCAATCAACACCCTGAGAAGATGAATACGTACTAGTTTCTACGTGCCGGCCTCTGCAGGTTCGAGAGGGTTGATCTCAAGTGCCGGTACACGAGGGTCAAGATCCTGGGCACCGTGGTGTGCCTGGGTGGCGCCATCGCCATGAGCGTCCTGCAGAGCCCCGACGCGCCGTCGGGGCACGTCCTCCTGCCGCGCTCGGCGGAGCGGGAGCGCGCCGCCGCCGCCGCGGCGAGCTGGGTGGCGGGCTGCCTGTTCCTCCTCGGCGCGGTGCTCGTGCTCTCGGGGACCATCGTGATGCAGGCGGCGACCATGCTCCACTTCCCGGCGCCGTTCACGCTCTGCGCCGTGACGTCGCTGATCGGCGCCGCGCTGACGGCGGCGTTCCAGGTGGCCACGGCGGGGCGGTTCAGCCCCGGGACGCCCCAGATCAGCCTCCAGATCGTCCTCTCCCTCGTGCTCGTGGTACTGTACTGCCCGATCGAAATGGTGGTAAAATCTGTGGGGGTGCACAGCTCGTCAGGCATGCAGCAGCGTGGCGTGACCGGTTGGGTTTGTCTGTCGGGTGGTGCAGGGCGGGGTGGTGAGCTCGGCGTGCATCATGTTCCAGACGTGGGCGCTGGAGAAGAAAGGACCCGTCATGGTCTCCATGTTCAGCCCCACGCAGACCGTCGGCACCGCCGTCTTCTCCGTGCTCTTCCTCGGCCGGGTCATGCATCTAGGAAGGTACTGGAAGGTTCTAGAATTTGTCGATTCTCAAGCTTAACAGTATTGTGAATCGGCATACCCTGATAGAAACATCGAACATAAACACAGCGTTATCTCGAAACAGCATGATTAGCTAGCCAAGCTGAATTTGAGATCCAGGTTTTTGTCAAATGCGATTAAATTTCAAATGAAATGGATTGACGTGTTGATGTTTTTATGCAGCATATTGGGTATGGTTTTCCTCTTCTCCGGGCTGTATGCGGTTCTTTGGGCAAAGAAGAAAGAAGGGCAGGTTCTTGCTGCAAAAAGGAAGGAAATGGATAGAGCAGTGAACAGCGACATGGAGAAGCCGTTGCTGTTCTGACCATGACCATAGTTTTGCTTCCCTTGTATTAGCGTGGCTCCGTATGTCTCAGTCAGGGTACATCAACTCGTCTTCAGATTCAGTGTATAGTGTTACAGTCCTCTCCGTTTACATTTTATTAGGTAACACCTGGATGCGTGTTCATGTATTGAAAAAAAGAAATACTGTAATTGTGTAGCCTAAGCAGGAATTGACCATAATGTAGAAACATAACAGAGCATCTTAAAAAAACTTGACTTGCAGGGGTAAGACAGCCCCCGGGCATTTTGCTAAGAGAAGTTCTTCTCATGTATGTCAAGAAAACCCACCTCTGCCTCACCTTTACACAGGGGCTTGTAACCCTTAGTGAGACGACCATTGGGTTGGCGACCGCTGCAACCACCCCATGTAGGAGTAGCCCAAACCAAGCACAGTTACGACCTGGGCTGGACCTATAGCCTGTGCTTTGGCGTGGTGACTGACGAGGGGATTTTTTAACACCACTTGAAAATTCACTCCCACAAAAAGTCGAACCCAGGACCTGATGAGTACCGCCGGGTTCCTCTAACCAACTGGACTAGAGGCGAATCATAACAGTTGGTGCACCGAGATTATGAGTTTAGTTTTTTGAGACATCAAAAATCAAATGTGACGTGAATTTGCAGATATGAATGAAATGATTAGCTATTAAATTAAATGAGCCGTATCGGTTTTATTTGTCTATCACTTGCAAGGTTTCTTAGCATTAACTTTGTTCCTGTCTTAGATTTTAACATGCTTCCTGTATCTATATTTTCTTTTAAGACTTGGATCATCTCCATGGGAGCAGGCAAGAGGGGAGACACCATCTGCCTTTTCCCCCCTTCTGTCTGACCCCGTTGCCCATGATGAGTGCATTGAGCCATTGACAGCACACCAACACAAAATCATGGCTTTGTGAAAAGAAAAGGAAGATGAACACTCATCCGAGTGACCAACAAGTAAAAGTAAAACTCAAGTTCCCAAATAAAGAAAAAAAGGCAAGTTTTCTATAAAAAAGAAAAAAGGCTAGTTTTCTATATATATATAAAAAGGAAAAAGGCTAAACACAACTGAATGAAGAGTGAAATAGAAGGGTAAGAGATCTCCAAGAGTCTCTCTAAAACTCATTCCCTAAATCGTCATTTAGAGAGTTATTTGCATAAAAATCGTTTTCTATATCCTCTTGTTTTTCAACAACATTTCTATATCTTGAATGCACTCTGGAGAGCTATTCTCTTTTTCTATATTTAGCTAACGAGAAATCCGGAATAGAGAGTGACTATACTTGAATAACCAAATAGAGAGGTTGTTGGAAGTTACCTTTTTAATCAAAATCTCTAAAACTAGCAATTAGGAAGGATTTATAGAGTCTCTTGGCATCCTTTTTAATCAAAATCTCTAAAACTAGAATCTCAAAACCCTTCATCCGTTTTCTCATTTGTCAATCACTCCACACGATCAAGTTAAGATTCTTGTCAACTTGTTTTTCAGCAATAAATGAACTTTATAAAACGGTATTACAACCCTAATCAAAACAATACACAATTCCCCTTCAACTAAAATGTTTTTTCCTTGGCATGGTCAATCGATGATTGACTCAAATTTCCGCAAGTTTATGTTACTTCTCACCTTTCCCTTCATATATACCTCTGATTTCCTTACAGTAGTATGGTTTCCCTAGACACATATTTTTCTAATAGTTTTATTTTGCAAGCTGACTAGACAGTTCATTTCCACAATCGTGTATGGTATTTTCCAATTTCGTCTAAATTGTCTACCTTCACCGTAGACTCCGATTGGGCGATGCAACTCCGATCGGGCCGCCACCTCGTCACGCCGCAGAAAGGCGGCGCGCGTCATTGCGGCCGTCCCCGCCGCCGCTTAACTGACGACGGCGACGGGGTGGATCGGACCAGCGGCCTCCCCGACGAGCTGCTCCTGGACGTACTCGAAGCGGCGCGCACCAGCGTCCTCGCCCGCGGCTGGCGCCGCCTCTGGACCCAACTTCCCGCTAAGGCCATGACCAACGGATCGATTTCGGTTAGCTATTTGGCCATGACTAGGATCGGATGACCCAGGTGGCGAAGAGAGATGAAAAAATGAAATAGCTACTGCTTGGTTCCTCTCCTATCTCGCACGGCTCCCGAAGCCATCCTCCTCTCACAGGACGCGGTTTCCGAGCACCTGCTCACCCCTGCGCCGCGTGGTCCCGAGTGCGACACGGACATATCATCGTGGGTTTCGTTTGAATAACAAAGAACAAGATAAACTTCTAGATTTTCCAAAACGGCAAAACCCCAATTAAAATAACAAAACCTTAACCCTGGTCTCCCCCCATGTCAATATCTCCATGCCCGCACACCAATCCGCCTTGCATCCACTGTCTAAGCAGTTACACCAAACAATGAATCTGCCACGGTATGACTTTGCTTCAGATTAGCAACTATCAATTCTGTATTGGTCAGGGAAAAAAAATCAAATTTGTACAATGCATATAATGGGCCATGTGGTTTTCCCCCTTTCCAGCAAAAGCCAATAATTTAGTAAAGTAATATATATGCAAACACATTCGGCTGCTAGAACTCGGCAGATCCAGGAACTCGAGGAAACGGGATGGCATCTCTAATGTTGTCAATTCCGGTTGCAAACTGTACGAGCCGTTCAAAGCCAAGACCAAAACCAGCATGGGGAACTGCAGCAGAGCAAAGAACAAGACTGTCATGACACATCACAGAACCCAAACTTTATAGTACCATTCATGGTAACAAAAACAACTGAGAAAACCATATCATTCAGCTTTTCCTCTCAATGTTAGCGAGCATGGTTAAGGTATTTAACCTGATCCATATCGCCGTAGATCCAAGTACCACCAGTAGCTCTCCTTGCTCAGATTTTGCTCATCCAGCCGAGCTTCGAGGTGATCAAGGCGCTCTTCCCTCTGGCTTCCTCCAATAAGTTCACCAACCTGACATTGAACAGAAACACAAGTGTGTTCGCTAAAAGATGTTCTTCCATTTGATGCCATTCATTAATATGGCTAAGAATTTTATATATGTATGTTGTATTGATTGTATGTGCGTACCCGAGGTACCAATAAATCCATTGCAGCAACTGTCTTCCCATCATCATTTTCCCGCATATAGAAAGCCTTGATTTCCTAACAAAGTTGAAAAGGGAGATCAGTTTGTTTCAAGACCAGTTAAACACTGAAAAGTGCACAATGCAAACCTTTGGGTAATCTCTAATTATAACTGGGCGGCCACCAAAAGCAACTTCTGTGATGTATCTCTCATGCTCACTTTGAAGATCCAATCCCCATTTCACCTGTTGATTTATTGTAAAAAAAAAGGGGGTCAGATATTTAGTAATATACAGCCCGCAGATGATTCTATACATATCAAAACAACCAGCATTTAAGCTCAGTCAACACAAACATTAAAAAGGCATCCAACACTGAACAGTGAAGATATCAACAACATTTCATGCATGCAGGCATTTTTCCTTAACTTATGGTTGTAAATGAAAGTCAAATTGAAAGAAAGCGCATCAGATAAGTTTTACTGTGGCCAAGATGAAAAAGTTATTCATGGAAAGCTGTTAGGTGTAAATTACCGGGAACTCGAAGTTCTTCTTGGACCCAAGAAGTAGCTCGACAGCATCAGTGTATGACAAGTGAACAAAGTTCTTCTCTACTACATCCTGGGTCAGGCAGAAGAGATTTCACTGTGTCAGCATTCCTCTTAATCAAAATATGACATTAAGTCCAAAGTTATAAGTACATTGCTGCCTTGCATAGATATAATAACTAAAGACAGCTATAGATTGGAGGTATACATTTAATCGATCTATTATGCCTTTCTCAACCCATGTATTGAAGAAATCCATATCTTCTTTGCAGTTGTCTAGAATATACTTTACCTGCATGAAACAGCAATAATTAGGTTAAAGGTGAGTCTAAACTCTGCTTGGAATTTCCCTGATTTATACACAAGAATCATTGCTAAAACTAAATTGCAGAATGGCTAGCAGTAGATTTCAGCATCAACTGAAAATTGACAGAAGGCACCTACTACATACTGGAGATATGCAGTTGCACAAGCCATGTCATCGTTTAGATCCGCAAAGGCAAGCTCAGGTTCAATCATCTTCATTCAGAACAACAAACAGCAAAAGAATCTGTGAATTCAGTGTTTATGTAGGATTCTATGGGGGGGGGGGGGGGGGGGGTGCAAAGGCGTAAGAATTTCAAATACCCAAAATTCTGCCAGATGTCTTGCAGTGTTTGAATTTTCAGCCCTAAATGTTGGACCAAATGTGTAAATCTGGAGCAAAAAATGAATGTGAGGAAATAATAAACCGATTAAAGCTATCAAACAGACAGTGTAAGCTCTTTGAAATGAATATGGCAAAAGAATTACATCAGATAGAGCCGAAGCATATGTTTCGCCATTAAGCTGTCCAGACACCGTCAGAAATGCTGGTTTGCAGAAGAAATCCTAGCATAAGTAACATTGCAAATATTCACATTACTTGAACAGTTTTGAGAAACCAAATAACATTAAATATAGGGCAGCGATTCATGTAACCAGAGTAACTAAGGTAACATGCTAACAAAGGGGAAAGGCTACCTGTGACCAATCCACCCTTCCATCCTTGGTAGCAGGAATATCTTTGAGTAGGGAACCACCTTCAGCGCTGTTTGAAAGCTAAATTATAGAAGTGGACAGAAATATTAAATACATTCAAACCAGAATGCACTAATCAAAACAAAGGAACAAGGAGCCAAAATGGAGAGCTACACATGATTGTAACAAAAAGTTTTGTGAAAGAATAATAGATGGCACTAGTAAATCATGAATTTCGTTAAATATATGCATCAAAATACATATTGACTAATAGTACGACCTGATCAAACAGTAAACCTGTTGAAGATGTTTCTATGACTTCCATACAACAAATAGACAGGCACAGATTTAAGGAAGTCCTGTAAGCCACATAGGTAAAAAAAACAAAAAACTGCAACATGTCCACTCCGAAAATGATACAGCTGGATTAGGCAGCTTGTTAGACCGAATGATTTCTGATTCAGAGCATAAGCTCCATTGAAATATTTGGGTAAACATAGTCACAAAGAAATGGGGCACAGATTCAGTTTGACATAAATGAGCAGAACATTTTCTATACAGCAATCAAATTCTTGAATGCATCAAGTAGTCTATCCAAGAAATGTATTGAAGAAAAACTAACCAAAGTAGTCACATAAAACTGTTCCCCGGCTCCTTCACAATCAGAGGCAGTAATAATAGGGCTCGATACCCAAACAAAACCATTGTCTTGGAAGAATTTATGAGTTGCATATGCCAGAGCATTTCTCACTCTTGTCACCTAATAAGCACCCGCAGATAAAGTAAGCAATCCACAGGATAAACTTGTATAATTACAGGCAAAAGGACTTTCATGGTCAAGAGTCATATTTTTCGCAGCATATCAATTTTTATAAGAGTGGCATGTGTAGCTAGGTCATCAGCATAGGCTGTTGACAACCCATTAATTTGAAAGTAATGTCTGAGTGGCCCTCGGTTGTGAGAAACTAAGAGAACACTCTATAACCATATCATTGCCAAATCTAGATATTTGCATAGGCAGCCATATTTACATATTGTGTACTGAGTTGCAAGTTACCCTGGGGAACTAATCATACAAATAGATAAAGGATGACACTTGATACAGTGATTTCAATTTCTAGTTGGTTAATGGAAGGAAAGACGATGTATGATGTATCATTTCCAGTCTCATGGTCAATAAACCTATGCACCTTTATACTGAAACTAACTAAAATGAATATCAAATTGACGGCTTTTGAAGTTCAGAATGCCAGAAAAGGAAAGAAAAAGGAGCCAGCAGTGGGTATGACATACTGCGCCAAAAGTGTTTGTCCGGGGACGGAGATGGGCTACAGTTCTAAGAAATTCTCTTGATGCCCGTTTCTTCTGAATAGGAAAAGATGTTGGGTCACTTGTTCCAATCTGCAAGAAGAAGAAAAAAAACATTAGAACACAAGAAAAGAAATAAAAGGCATGTGCTTAATTATCACAAACTAGTCTAAGTGTAGTGTAGAAAAGAAAGTTCCATAGCTTATATATTACACAAAGTTACATTAACTCACTACGCAATAAGTATTCCATGTATTTATTATATGCAAAAGCAGAAAGAAACTTCTAGAGCTAGTTACGGGCGAAAGGGCCTCTAGCTGACTGGGTTAGATGGCCTCAGTAGCACTCCTCAGGTCCTGGGTTCGACTCCCCGTGGGAGCGAATTTCAGGCTGAGGTTAAAAAAATCCCCTCGTCTGTCGCCATAACCAAAGCACAGGTTAAGGCCCGGCCCAGGTCGTATCTGTGGTTGGCTTGGGCTCTCCTACCTGGGGTAGTTGCAGAAGCCGTCAGCCCAGTGGTTGTCTCACAAGGGCTACGGGCCCCTGTGTAAGGGTGGGACAAAGGTTCGAGGGTTTTCTCGGCCTGCGTGAGAAGGTCTTCTCTCTTAGCAAAAAGCCCGGGGGCTGTCTTACCCCCCGCAGGTCGAGTTTTTTTTTATTTATTTAGAGTTAGTTACAGCCTTACAGGCATAAGAATGCATGAACTTAAAATTAGTTATAAAGAATGAAACAATTACCACAGTGATCTTTGAAACCTTCAACTCCACTTTTTGCTTGCCGCCTTGGCTGCTTGCAACAACTCCCTCAACTAGTACAGATGCCCCAGTAGTGACAGAGTCTATCTGACAGCCATCATTGAAAATTATGACCAATAAAACGTATTATAGACTATGTCAATCAAATGCAACCGATGCAATCTAAGAAATTGGAAGTATCACAATTCACAAGCATAAATGGGTAAGACATAGTACCTGGTCATAGCCTTCTGTATCAGGAGTCAATACACATTGCATATTGGACAGGCAAGAGCCGTCATTGACCTAATAGTTGAAATTTCAGAATGAATTATACTCTTAAAGGATAATAAAGGAAAAAACACAAATCATGTAAATAGCCATTTCCCACAATAATATATGTATGTGCATAAGACAAGGGCTACTTGAGTCCAAATAATGTTATAAAATTAAAATCCCTTATGACATGCACAAGCATTATGATTTAACTGGACCATGAGCATAGTATAATGAGTTCACGACCTGGAAGCTAGGGTCCTCAACCATTTCAATTCAAGCATGCAATCCATGTTCCACTCAATAGTTTCTAGTCCAAAATCAAAACAATTGATAACCATTGCAGAAATGTTAACTGATGATGACCTCAGTTGACATTAACCAGAATGGGAAGCAATGCCAATAATGCACGAAAAGGTCGCCCTTCCAGAGTGATAAATCGCCAAGTTAACCCAGCAGCATTTCGGCAAAAGTAAAATCTTCTAACGTCTCGCATTACAACTGCGCCATTCCAATTGATGGAAGCCGGAGTTTCAAGTGCCTCACCTCGACGAAGGTGACGGTCCTCTGGGCGCGGCAGGTGCGCACCCAGCCGCGCACGGCGAGCTCCTTGCCCACCCACGCAGCGCCCTCGTCCTCCCCGCCCTTCACGTCCGCCACCCGCAGCCGTTTCCTGAACTCCCCTACTGCCTCTCCCGCTAGCCCGGTCGCCGCGGCGGCGGCGGCTGCAGCGGGTGCGGAGGCCTGCGCGGCGGCGCAGAAGCGCTGCCGCTGACCCGAGGCGGCGGCGAGCAGCGCTGTACGCGGGAGCTGGAACGAAAGCGCGGGGAGCGGGGAGGTCTTAACCTGGAGCCGGCGCGGGGCCAGGCGGAGGAGCCGGGCGGCCGCGGCAGCCGCCATCGGCAGCTAGGCGGCGGCGGCGGGCTAAAGCTATCGCCTGTCGCGGCTGGCTATCTGCTTCCTCCTCCTAGGAGCCGTCCGTTTATGGTCGGGGGTGAACGCGTCTCTTTAGGCCGTTTACGTACTCCACTTAACCCGCCTTCATTCCTTGTTTACGTATTAGCAACTGACACGCCTTCTTTGTTTTGGTTAGTGCTAAACCATGCCAGGATCAGACGTTATCACGAACATGATGACACGAGTTTATCTATTCTAAAGTCCAGTTGTAATTAAAAAAAAGATAATCCAAATCACATGGGAATTGGATGGATTGGTTGATTGATCATCCAAAGACGAAGCAGGCAAGAAAAGCAGATGATCACATGCGTTTTGTCATCACGTCTCACTAGTTGAAGAGCCCTGCGCGCTTCTCTCTCCCTCGAGTCGGTCCAATCCGGAGGGAGAGTGACCATCCGCGAGAGGAGGATGGCGAGCAGCAACGGCAAGCCGGCGCAGGAGGAGGGGAAGCCGGCGGCGGAGGGGTCGATCGGCGGGTACGAGTCCCTGCACAGGCTCCTGGAGGCCAACCTCTCCCCCGATCTCTTCCAGGTACCCTCTCTCACTCCGTCACCGGGCGGGGACGCCCAGATTCGTCCCGCCGTGTCGTCGCCCGTGCCCATTTCTTGGTTCTTGGATGCCGCACCCAAATTCAGTTGCGTCCGTGCGCGCGCGCAAATTCTTTCACATGCTGGATCAACGCTGTTGGATAATCAAATTACGGTGCGGAAATAGTGATTGGACTGCTGGGGCATGTTAATCCAGAAAAAACTGGTGAGCTAGTTTTGGTGCTCTGATTGGCCTCACTTTCTGCATGAGTGATGTACTACCGAAGTAAGTGTGTGAGAATTGTTATGTTGGCCTAAAACGTGTTTCTTGTAACATCCGTACTGTTGCTGATGGTAACATATCTGTCATTCTGTCCCAAGCTCCTAGCTGTGTTTTTAACGAAAATTGTGTGCGTTTTTAATGGATAGTCATAGCATCGGAGGTACTGGTTGGTAGTTAGCAAGATCAGTCGATGTGAAATTTACCTACATTCTGATTTCAGAAATGTAGATATTATACCCTGCTGAGCTAATCTCCCAATTGGGACACTTCACTGAGTGACTGATCATGAGCCATATGGATATCTATAGACGGCATTTATGTTCAGTTTGTTGACATTATCAATTTTTTTATTACAGGAAGCAAGCCGATTGCTGTTGGGACTCAATTGTGCACGACCTCTTGAAGCTATCTCACTGCCTGAAGCCACAACCACTCTTGCGGAAACGCACAATTTTGATGTGCAGGTTATCTCTAAGTTGCCAGTTTTATTAGCAGTGATCCTTTGTTAATTGATTATGTGATTGCTTGATGTGGCATCTTTATTCAATACGTCAGGTGCTAGCATATAGAAATATTACATTGGGCGGCAGATTTAAACTGTGATCTACTTGTACTGTAGGCCTTCCGTTTCAGTGCAGACAAAGAGTTTCTGAGGCAACCACGACTTGTTCGAGTCGGTCTAATTCAGAACTCAATTGTTGTTCCGACTACTTGTCATTTTGCTGACCAAAAGAAGGCTATCATGGACAAAATTAAATCCATCATTAATGCAGCAGGTGCTTCTGGTGTCAATATTTTGTGCTTACAAGTGAGTAGCTAGTACTATTTCTTTGGAACATTTGAAATTATGGTATACAATCCAAGATGATGTGGTATATTCCCAAAGGAAGATCGTTCATAATGATTTTGTACCTCAAAATTCAGGAAGCCTGGACAATGCCTTTTGCCTTCTGCACAGCGTGAGAAAAAATGGTGTGAGTTTGCTGAACCAGTTGATGGAGAATCTACTCAGTTCCTCCAAGAACTTGCACAGAAGTATAACATGGTAATTGTGAGCCCAATCCTTGAAAGGGATGTAAACCATGGGGAGACTATTTGGAATACTGCTGTCGTAATTGGAAATAATGGTAACATTATTGGCATTCATCGAAAGGTATGCATCTTTTTCTTCGGCTGCATTTCCTATTCCTCCCTTCCGGCACAAAGCTTTTGCAGTGTCTAAACAAACATTACTGTAGAATCACATCCCAAGAGTTGGTGATTTCAATGAGAGTACATACTACATGGAGGGTAACACTGGGCATCCAGTGTTTGAAACAGCTTATGGCAAAATAGGAGTGAACATTTGTTATGGAAGACATCATCCCCTTAATTGGCTTGCATTTGGCCTCAACGGAGCTGAAATAGTGTTCAACCCATCTGCGACTGTTGGTGAACTCAGCGAACCAATGTGGCCTATTGAGGTTAGAGAAAATTGTTGTGCTCTTTTCTTCATTACAAGTTTACAACACACGTTTTGATAAATACATCTGGAAATTTTGGGGTGAATAATTATTATTTTTATTTTGTTGTGCTATTCAGGCAAGGAACGCCGCAATTGCAAACAGCTACTTTGTTGGATCAATTAACCGGGTTGGCACAGAAGTGTTCCCGAATCCATTCACATCTGGTGATGGTAAACCTCAGCATGCAGACTTCGGCCATTTCTATGGATCTAGCCATTTCTCAGCACCTGATGCTTCTTGCACTCCATCACTATCACGCTACCGAGATGGCTTGATCATCTCTGATATGGACCTCAACCTATGCCGCCAGATCAAAGACAAGTGGGCCTTCCGCATGACTGCTCGTTATGAGATGTATGCTTCCTTGCTATCAGAGTACTTGAAACCAGATTTTAAACCTCAAGTCATTGTTGATCCCTTGATTAACAAGAGGGCATAAAACTGAGGTTGTCCTGGATTTAAAAGGAGGCCATTTGTGCTGGGACTCCAGCATGGGTTTACAATTTAGCATAATAATCTCTTCAAAGGTGAAGATAGAAGGAAGTCTCTGTTTTCCGTTTCACATGCTGTAAAAATGCATTTGGTGTACATTTGCTGAAGTTTGTCCAACCTGACTTTACTCAATATATTGGAAACATGAATGTTTATTTTGTTTTGCATTGCAATTTGCCAGGGCTGCTCTGCGAAGAAATTTAACAATCTTTTAAACCACTTAAAAATAACTGAGAAATTCCCCCAAACATAATGTTCGACTAATTGGTGAAGCCTGTTTTTAATAACAATGACTAGTACAGAATGTTTTGCATTCTTTTACATGAAGACGGACGTTTTAGCAAATTTACTGCAGACTACAATAAAGATATTGGCTACAGGGTGTACAATAAAACATTTATATGCAATTCAGTTCCCTAGTCTTTTTTGTCAGAAATTAACCCTAAAATCATTGACAGATATTATGAACTAATTTATTGTTATTTTAATGCTTCTTCCTCCTTCCATTTCACCAATTTCTTCAGGAAGTCCATCACCTGCAACCGGAATAGCACCTAGTTCAGTATATGAATGGAAACCAGTTTTTTTCTGAAAACTAATGCATCATGTAATAGTTCGATATATAATGTAAAAAAATCCAATTATTCAACCTGATGTGCATCAAACGGTAGCAGTTCTATGCACAATAATGAATTACCTCAGATGGATCAACAAGAGAATACACTGCATGAGATTCCTTGGGTACTGATGACACCAAAATTCCGAAACCCCGTTTATCTTCTCGTAGAACCTGCAGATTTAAACCATCAATTGAATTATGTACATGAAAGAAAGACAAGGTTGTTTTGTATAAAAACTGCGGTATGCACCTTAAATGCGTCCTCATCAGTGCGGTCATCTCCGATGTAGATAGGGAGCACATTGCCAGAATCAGCTAGCCCTAGGGAGTCCAACAAGAACTCCACAGCCTTCCCCTTGTTCCAGTCTATCACCGGACGAACCTCTAAAACCTGCATCTCAGCAATCAGATTCATCTGTTGGTCACCTCTCCAGAATCACTGTGCTAGTGATTTTCATTTACTTCTTATACCTTTCGTCCATGACTCAGTCGGAGGCGAGGATAGGCTTTCAGGACGTCATCTGTGCACCGTGCAACGAGTGGCCAATCCTGAAAGTCAAATGAATTAGAAGCAGCACGGTCAGCAAGTGATTCTTTTCTACCAAAATCATTTCTGAGAGAAGTGAAAGTCCACCTTCTCGTTGACATTGCGGTAGTGTACTGACACGCAGAACTTGTTGTTTTCAACTTTTGCGCCATCGATTCCCCTGATCTTCTCGACGAGCAATCTAAAAACCTGCATCACATATTCACATGGCACTTCATTTAATATCTTGGTTACGTCATATGGAACTGTAAACAACACAAATTTATACCTCGTCGACCATTGGTATGAATTCACTGGCAGCCTGGAAGATCTTGACCTCCTTGTCCTAGAAAAAGTAGCAAGAAAAAAAACTCCAAGTTGAAAAAACATCCATTGTTCTCTGCACTAAGCATCATATACACTGAGGGCGCGTTTGTTTAGTCGGAATTGGAATCTAGTAATAAATTATATTACGTGGCTTGGAATTTCACATTCCACAACTTTCCTAAGCTTACAAATAAACATATCCCAAATTCATAGGGTGGGAGATAAAAAGATAGGCTTATTCATAGGGTGGGAGATAATATAATCGTATGAATTCCAGTTCCTCCAATTCCCACCAAACAAACGGGCCCCGACAAAATTCAATCTCATTTGGTAAGTTGGTAAAGGCATTTGCGCACCTGCTTTATGCTGGAGTTCATGCAGCTTCTATTATCAGTGCCAGAACCAGTTTCCCCCACTGGACCCATGATATCCATTCCATGGCTACCAGCGTAGTACAGCTCAGTTAATTTAACAAAATCAAACACCTAAATAGATTCAAAGGAGTTAAGTTAAAATCCAGAAAAATATATTTAGAAATAAAATATAATCCATTGGAAAGGGCAACCAACAGCTTTTTCACCTTATCACAAGACCTTCCACTGATAATCGCAGTGGGAAGATGCAATGCAGCATTCCTCACCACCTCGCGCATCTGTCAGATGTTTCACTCAGCAAAACTCGGCAAAGAAGATGGAAATTTTCAGAGATTAATCTTTGAATGATATTACCTGATCAGACATGATGGCATTGTCTGGCTCGTCGACAATTGGTGAGAGGGTTCCATCATAGTCTAAGAACAATACTGTCTTCTTGCCTTTGCCATAGGCAACAATTTTTTCAAATGCATTCAGAGCTGAAGGATACTTCTTCTGCAAATGACAAGGAATTGATACATAGCATCATCTTCTAGAGTATCAACACTACTGCAGCAGGTTCAGAGAGAAGATAAAACTCACAGTCCAAGCTCGGTAGATTGGATCAAAAGCACCGGGGTTACCGATGTTCACACGGATTGCAGTAGGCGAGGATATCTTCATGTCATTCAGCCAGCCATTAGCATGTGGTGGCATAGTTTTTAGAGGAAAAGCCGGGTCTTTCATCTCCTCTGTTGATGGAGGAACATCATTTGCACAGGTGCTACCATTAGCATAGGAACCCATGCTGATTTATCTTTACCAAACTGTGAGATAGTCGAAGGCCCTGTACTTGTTCGCAGAATGTTCACTCAGACTCTCCCTTCTGCAAAGAGACACCTGTCTTCAGTGCCTTCATATCATGCCATTGCAGCCCCCATTTCCAATGAAATCAAAGCATCAGAGCAATCAGATACATCTGCTCCCTGTTTAGACAAATGCAAAAGGTAAAGGAAATGATGTTCACATACGTACTTAAAGAAGACCCTGAATCTCCAGATCACCAACATAAGGCAAAAGTAAAGGCAACAATGTTTATATATACTCTACGAAGACATCAGAAAGTGCAAACGATTTGCAGAGGAATCTGATAAAACAAGCAACATAGAGGTTTGGAAGTCAAGACAAGCTTACGCTAGCAATCAGGGATTAATGAAATGGGTGGCTTCAGGTCAACAACAACCAATAAGACAAAGTCTTACTACGAACAGCAGAATCATCCGTACACACACATCAAGGCAGCAACATATATATGTAACTGAAATAATCATAGTCAATTAGGATTCAAAGATAGTACGATTGGCTGCATACCAATATTCTGTGGGCACCCATGAATACTATACTGATTTGCAGTAATATACTACATATTACGTAAAAGAATCGAGCAAGCAACAACGATGACTGAAGAGTTATGAAAACACCAAGGCAGACAATGTTAGAACCAATGAGGAAATGGGATTACGTGACCATGCTTGCTTGTCCAAGACCATGCAGTAAGCACTGACATCTGCTGTAACTTCGGCAATTGGTATGTTCTGATGAAATTCTAATCGCACAAGGCAACATGTTCTCCAAGTTTGAGACGAAAGAACCAAAGTTGTTCTCTAATGTTCTTGCAGAATCATACAAGTTAAGGGTATCTTGTTGGTTAGTTAGCTTTGATTGTTTGCAACTCCCTGCTGTTTCCTTTCTATAATGGTCAAATCAAATTTCGGGCTGTCTCAAAGAGAAAAATGAGGTACATAACACCAAAAAGAGAAATAAATTAAGGTTCTATCTACCTTGATCACTAGGCAAAATAAGTTAAAGAAAGGGCACAAAAATTCAGTAACGTGGACGTACGTCGACATCAAATTTATGTCAAGATTTGAAACTTCAGATGTGTTAAAGAGTCTCAATTGGGAGGTCGTTTTCGCTCTTAAAAAGATCCTTTCCGTGGAACTTAACTGACTAGCAGTACAACAATGGAGTGCACATCTGGTTATCAATGAAAGAAGCATTTGATTACATGAGGCAAAACTCAAAGGACAGTAGCAGAGCAATGGGGGTGCACTTGCAAGCAACAAAATAAATCGAAGCATGGTCAAGGCATGACGCAAGCATAGCTTGATAAACTGCAAGATGGCATGAGGGCATCAAAATAATGTGACATTTATCACAATATTTCAAACTAGATGCACCAAGAAAATGGTAGCAAGTCAAAGACTCAACATACTTATTGGCAGGGTAAAAGTCCACCTGATTGAGTCTAAAAGGTATATACTACATACACAGTGGACCGGTTCTACATGCTCTAGGTTTTCCTTGTTCTTTGTGATGCCAAAAGGTTGAAATTTAACAAAATGATTCAGAGAGTTTACCAAGGTAATGCAATATCCAAAGGCAAAAGGAAAACATGAAACGATAAATTTTAACCATGAGGTAATGTTGAATGCTAAATAACCTTAAATGAGGATAGTTGTTCTCATGATTAATTTATGGCAATTATTTGTCATGAAAATAATATCAGTTTAAGGACTACATATATACTAGAGTCAAGACAAATTAATATCTTGAAACGAAGAACATGACTTCATGTGGGTGAAATTTTATGGATCGAGCCCTTATTTGGAACAAAGGAATAACGACCAATTTTAAAGGTTTTGATCAGTCTCCTGCATTCCTATAACGCTTAATCTAAACCCTAATGTAGGAGTATATTTTAACATTTGAAGGTGTTACATACTAATTTGGGGCTTGTCCATTGTCTTCATTTAAATTCATGGAGACAAGATTTATTAATCAAACAAAAAAGAAGCATGCATTTGTGTGCATTGGGTCCAACGTAAACAAGAATGTACGTCAATATCAATTGCAATTATGAAACATTTTGATCTAAAATTTCACAATCTCCGTCACAATTAATCGATTCATGCCCATTGATGATCCTTTCCCCTTTGGAAATAACTAGAATCGAAATGAGCCTGCAAGAGCGTCAATGATTTGATTTGGGAGAACAATGGACCAAATTTTATGCACATATTTTGTTATAAGAATTTATGCCCAATATGAATATCTTTTTGTAGGTTTAAGCCAAATTAATTTGATTTGGGACATGGAGTTCCTCTTTGCATAGGTTGCATCAAATTAAATCCCTTATGTGCAAACATCTAACAATTACAAACTGCATTTGTCACAAAGAGGATTCTCACCTGATTTGGAGAGAGCATAGATAGAATCATGGCAATTGAGAGATCGAGATCGCCTGAGGGAGAGAAAGCTTTGCATGTAACAATTAACCAAAGAGAAAAAAGAGGAAGAAGAACGTAGAAGGTGGCCATAAATAGGTATAGGGAGGCTGTAAAAAAAACGGGATCTTGTGTCCATTGGTTTTCCCTTTTTTTCTTTATTTAAAGGGAGGTGAGCCCCTTAGTGGATTGTAATAAAAATAATGAGAAAATTGTTTAACTTAAGAGAAACATTATCTGCTTAAAATTGTCCAAGAGAATATTAAGGTTATTGTTAGAAATTGTAACTGATTCTATTGTGTACTCCCTGTGGTCATGAGCTAACGATGTTTATTACATAACCAAGCTGAAAGTTAATTTTAGGATTAGAGAAATTTTACGATGCTTGAAAATGTTAGTAGCCATCCATAAGTTCAGATCCAGTGGCTAAAAAGTGAGAGGAACCTGTTATAAGGAACCTTAAATGTGGACCGGTACTTATATTTTGTGGGCCAAAAACTAATTTAAAAATAAAAATGAAAGGGTATATCGGTACTTTCTATTAGCGCATCAGCGCGTATTGGATCAGCCCAAAACCCGAAACCGTCTCCTTCCGTCATAGATCCATCCTGATTTCAACACTGCCTTCCTCTGTTGCCTCCTCCGTGCTGCTGTGACCCCGAAGCCTCTGCCAAGACATGCCGCAGCATGGATCTCGAAAGATGAAATCAGGAAATATACAACCAACGTCAATATATAATATACACGATATCGAGAGGCGAGAGCTTATGCAACGTGTGCTACTCTTGCTGACTTATGAACTCCCCCCTCCCGAGTGCGGAGAGTAGCCCAATTTGCCATTGTAGGCCTTCAACAATGAATCATGTGTTCGCATTGTGGTAGAGGCCAGAACATTTTCATTTTTTTTAAAAAAAGCAATGAACCATATGATCTCTAAATATATTGTAATTTTTTAGATCCCAGCAAAAGAATCAATGTCAGCTGTTCGGCACACATTAAAGATTTCAGCAAAAACAAGTAAGATCAATGTTAACACGTACGACAGTTTTTTTTCATGTCAGTGCCGCACACATCTTGCCGTCGCTTAGCTGATGTGAGTCTAGCTTCAACCCTACACCCGCCATTCCGCCAAGCATAATGCCAGGAGAATGCATCCTTCGTGTCAATCTTGAAGAATACAACTAGTGCATGGATCCACATTCCCCAATGGGCGGATGGGTGGAACGAGCAGGGGAGCACAGTTCGCCGTCGGCGAGCGTGGATGGGCGATTGGGGGCGAAGGCGCTCTGATCTAGGCAAAAGGATTTTTTTTACCAGAGTTACTAAACTGCCCCTCTTACTTTTTCTTTAAACTAAAATAACTTTTCTAAGATCAACGGTTCAGAAAATTTGAGTGGGGAGGAACCTCTGTTCCCCTCAAGCACCATAACGAAGCTCGATTATGATGAGACAAATCGCATTATACGAACTCTTGTTGCCATCTAACTCGTTACATTCTTTCCATATGCTCAGATTACCACAAGACAACCCGTTGTAGATTACCAACGTTCACACGGAACAGAAGCAAGCATGAGATTAGTCCATGTCATTCAGCCAGCTGTCAGCCTGTGATGGCATAGAGGTGAACCCACTTCTTTCAGCACCTCCGATGCACTGACGAAAGGTGATCATTAGGATAGGAGCCCGTGCTGATGTTTCTCTTTATTTGAAGCTGTTCGAACAGCAGCCGAAGGCAGGTCTTGCTTCCAGAGCGCGCAGGTAATTTTGGTTTTCGCAAATTCAGCTTCCCTGTCTGCTCTTTTATGTTCTCGGCTAAAAGGCTAGTCACGCAACGCAGACGGAAAATGTTCAAGAACGGCACTCATCTCTACTAATTACTATGCCTCCCTCCTACCGCGTAGTAAAACCACACAATGATAACGATATATCGACAATTCTAATCTGCATCCATGCTTTCACTTGCTTCACTTATATGCGAATCTGAAGTAGGATTCCACGTTTAGGCTACACAAACACAACAGAATTCAGATTGCTACAGAACAGAATTCCTGTTTAGGCTACCATGCAAAAAACCTACTGGCCTTATGTCTAGCTCTAGCTGAGCCAAAACTTGTCTATTCAACTACGCGTTGTAGTCTTACCCCCCCACACACAAACAAATAAACCTCCTCTTCTCTTCCGTTTTGTCACTTCTGTCACTGGAAGACATGACATCATTAGCCAGTTAATCCATAAGTTTTGGATTGCGGATGGCACATTCAAAAGTCTACACAAATATGCATTTTGGAAGTATAGGAAATTGGATGACATTGAGACAAGTTAAGAACTGTGGTGTATGCATATTGACTCTATCTGATCTTTTCAGACCTGACTGATTGATACAGTGAATTTGATTTAACTTTGGCTTATTGAGTTCAGTCTTGTGCCAAACAATTAAGATTCTATCCAAAAGAGCATTATTACCCTTACCCCACAATAAAGTATTCGGATGAGAAGGATTTGGATCTAAATCTACATACATGGATAAGATAAGGACAAGAAAAAAAATCTAAAGAGACAACAGAGAAAACCTAACTTACTCCAGCTTGTCTCTCAAGTATCATTCTCTTCGAATGCAAAACTACAGTTTGCTGGTTAGAAGGTTATTGGCTTCAAAAAAATAAAAAAAAACAGCTGAAGAAAGCGATCTGGTCTGCCAAATTAGCACATGAAAAATCAACGAGAAGGCCATTTCCTCTCGCTCACTTCTTTCTAGCAGCCACGCAATGAGTTTATGCTGCCTATAAAAACCTTGGACAGCACTCGATTCTCTCTTCCAAGCAAAGATGGCAAGAACTGTATAAGTTGCCCAAGCAATAAAGCACCTGATGCTCTGCTATCTGCAGCACCTCAGTACAGGATGATGAAACATCACAAGCATCCAGTTGTCACTGCAGGCATGTACTCTCCAAAAAGAGGAAAAAATAAAGACGAAATTACAGCTTGCTCTCATTTAACTCCTTGTTCAGGAAATTAGAGTTTCTGCTGCACATATGAGCTTGCTGTTGCAACATATACATAGCATGGTAGTTTCGGGCCAATGTAAGCATAGCACAAGTGAAAGCATGCAGCCAAGCAGATCATCGATGAAAGCTCCTGAAAGGAAGCGCATGTGAGACTTTGTGATATCACAGCAAGGAGGCTACTGGATATTGAAAGAGAACACAATGTGCAACAAGTCTAAGCGAATGATATACCTTCAGGCCTGTTTTGAGAGTAGAAAGACCCGATGGTGCCCAATCCGTGTCTCATGGATGCGTCCAAGATGGCGAAGGACCTGGAGAACAGTAGCAGATGAATGTAAAAGAGCAACTTACATTGCTAACAAAAATGAGCAAGTGGCAACCAGGAAATATGATTGCAGCACATATTTAACATATTTGTATCCCTTTAGTTACCAAACTTTATCAACGACACTGCAAGATTAACGCTCTGTTGCTCTTACAAGGATTATGGCCTGCTGTTCTGAAGGGTACTGTACTATAATGCAGGGTTCATATGTTTTGTAGAATGAGGTTACATGAAAAGTGCATCAACTTGTATGAGGCCATAAGAAAATTGTAATTGTATTTTTTTTCATCTAATGCTGAATGTAAAAGTACAATATCTTATGTATCTTATCTTGTTTACTGATAGTACAAGTTTGACAGCCCACATATAGATTATTTTGGTTATACATTCAAAATGATGCAAACAATATATTTCTTCAGCGATGTAAATGATAAAAGATACATCATCTGGCCACATATTCTTTGTATTGTCACAGAAAGTAGCTAAAGTTGCATAAACTTACTGTAAGAATAGCTTTCCCCGTGTTGTCAAGTTTTAAACCAGGTCCTTTTATGTCGACCTCCAGGAAGAAAGGCTTCCCCTTTACTGCCCCAGTTGCTGCAATGTCCCTTAGTTCCTGAATAGAATATCCAAATGAAGTTTCATATGAAATGAGGGAAATTTCGCTTCAGTACCTATAGTGAAAGATAAGAATGAGAAACAGACGGTGGAATCAGGTTGATGGCATCTAGATTGAACTTACCAAAGCTTTATCGAACACATCTGCTGATAACTGCAAGAACATTGTCAGCATAGTCAACACTCAACAGCCAGTCATACAATAAAAATAGATATCGCTGCCAAAAGGTGGAATGGAATGAAACAAACCTTTTGCTTAGGGCATGTAACAAGATGAGCATTGACATCTGCATATGAAGCCACTTCATTAATTGCAATATTAACCTTTTCCAAAGTCAGTCTTCCCCTCATGTACCTGCAATGAAACAGAATACACATTTCATATCCAGCCATAATAACAGATGTCTGAATTTGATTGGAAAAGGAAAAGGTTGCAGTCTGGGAACTGACGATGACAAAGAATCAAGCTCCTCGCTTGAGATGTACCAGCGAGGTGCTGGTGCTCTTCCTTTCTTCTCAAAAATCAAAGAAAGCGTAAGTTCAGGCACTGACCAAAACTTTCATGAAGAAGAAAGTCAGCTAGAATCCCTGAATAGTGCACAAGATTGAGTAGATTTACCTTGGGAGCAGCAACTGGCTCCTCCTTAATCTTCAACTCACATTCATTATATTCAGGAACAGATGAGCTGAAATTGAAACACTCAGGCTGCATCCTGGAGCACAAACAGCATGTTGTTACAGCCAAAGGAAGGCGGAAACAAAAGATACCACCGCATTCAACAGATACCTTGATGAGCTCTGTTCAAAATGAGTAGCAAAGACATCCTCACGCATCCCAGAAGGTAAATTGGCAAGCATGTGCTGCAGCTTCTCCTGCTGCTTCAAGGACCGCTCAATTAGCTTCTGCATATGGATTCGATGAAGTCAACAGTGAGAACAACTATCTAATCATTTATCGCCAACATATTGAACGGAATTGGTTTTAGGAGGTTAGGAGCAAGCATAAAGTATATCCATTTTTCCAATAGGCCAATTCTCCAAGCACAAAAATTGCTGCTAATTAAGATCCCGTTTCCCAATTCAACGACACGAACCAGAGCTTTGAACCAAGCATCCATCCAAATACAGCAGAAGGCTAAAAAATCCCCAATCTTAAGTCTAAACTCAACACCAAAATTAGCATAATTATTCCACCCGTTCTGGTTTCTGCTATTTTCGGTGACATTGAGACTCAAAGAAGCATCATTCCCGGCATTCCCGCGGTGAATCGAGCGACGCCATACCTTGGCCTTAGGGATGGCGTCGAGCTCCTCCTGAAGGCAGCGGCGGATGTCCTGCACCTGCGACTCCATCGCCGTCACTGACGCGTCCACGGATTTTAGGTCCGGAACCCCCGTTGCCGGGAACACTGCGAGCGGGGGATGGGGGCCTGGGTCAGTACTCAGCAACCACCTAGGGTTTAGGGGGCGGGGGATTCGGCGAGGAGAGGCGTACTGCTGCGGGCGAGGACGAGGTCCTGAAGCTCCACGACGCGGGACTTGAAGGCGGCAGCAACGGCGTCCAGAGGCGAGGTGGCGGGGCTCCCGTCGCCGGCGTCCATGGGAAAGATGGGGGGCGGCGAGGGCGGCGGCGCCGACGGCTGGGAGGAGCGGTTTGGGGAGCTTTGGGCGGGAACTGAAGGAGGCGCGGGCGGATGCTGATGGAATTGTGTGACCGATTGGCGAGTGGCGGCGATTGACTCTGTGCATCGCACGTCAACTCCAACTCAAGATGGCAACGGGGCTATCCCCGTCGGGTTGTGGCTGCGTTCCCCGTCCCCGTTAAGCACACGGGGGAGAGATTTCCCCCGTCCCCGTCCCCGAACGGGGATCGTACACCCGACGGGGATCCTAACCCCAAAACATCCCCGAAATTCTTTTTCTCAGTTCAATCTTTATAGCGAAAAAAACTTTGAAATATTTACAGATCGCTAGCGTTCTCAATGAGAAAAAAAACGAGAACGGAAGACAATTGACATCAAACACAACGCACAGCATCATTCTTTCATCAATTATTGGCTCACGTGGACTCTTGCTCCTCTACAGGATCAGCGCGAGAGTCGCAGGATTGCAAGCAGCAGGCGGCAGCACGGATTCGGAGGCCACGAGCGTGCCTCCTAGAGTCTAGCCGGAGAGACGGGAGGGGCTGCGGCCTGCGGGGAGAGAGATCGACGAAGTGCCGGTGCGGCCGCACACGCTCGCGTTTGCATCGGTGAAAAGGGGGAAGCGGGCTGGGGACCGGCGGCTAACGGCATGTACAGCCCGTCGGTTTGTCCTGTCTATATGATGCAACTTTTACAGATTTCTCTCCCCTTTGGCCTGGAGACGGGCTACCCGTCGCCTCGCAAGGCGACGCCGCGGTCCCGTTCTCCCAGACGGAGAAGACATGTGCGCTTCGGTTGTACGCCTCCGTCTTCGTGAGGCGACGGCACTCGGGATCCCGAGCGGGGCGCGCATGCGGGAGTATCTCGCGCCAAATCCCAGCCATGCCCGCCTGAAGGAGCAACTACGGGGAGGAGGCGGCAATCGGCGAGCACGGCGGCGCGGGCCGCGGGGAGGAGGAGGGAGCACAGCGGCTGCAGCGGCCGCGGGGCGTCGGTGAGGAGGAGGGGAGCTCGCGCCACGCCCTTGCACTGCCGCTGCACGGCTGACTGCGTAGCTGCGTGTGAGAGAAACAGCAGCGGCGGAGTCGGCCGCGACGGTGGCGGGCTACCGGCCTGCCGCTGCCGGCTTCTTCCTTCCCGCGTGTTCTCCTGCTTGCACTGCAGTGACCCTGCCCCCATGGGGATGACCTGAGGTTCGGATAGCAGAAAAAATAGCATCCGCAAGAACTTCAATCCCCAGCTGTACAGGCCATGGCCGGCTTCAAGAACGGGTGGAGAATGGAGCTGGTGGAGTGGGGAAGGTTCGGGCTGAGGCGATTTGGATTCTGTGTAGGGGATGTGGAGGAATCGATCGGGTTGTATAAGCATTAAATAGTTTAGAGATAGACCCTCTGTCTATGGGTTGTATAAGTTGTCTTTATATCTGTCTGTATGCTAAAATCGAGGTTCTGTAGACGACCGGCCGTCTGTGGGTTGTACATGCCCTAAGGACGGGAGCACACGAGGAGATGGGAAGAACTGAGCTAGGGTTCTGTGGTCACCGGTCGAATTTATACTATAGCTATGGGCTTGGGCCATTGTTATTTGCTGGGCTTCTTTTACCACCTGTCCTAATACGCATGCACATAAATTCGAGGTCCCCCGATGGGGAACGGGGACGGGAGGCAGGGAACGTTCCCACCCCCGCTTCACCCGACGGGGACTAGTATTTTACCGTTAAGCTCCCCGTGGGGAGTAAAATTACCCCATTTACATTCCCTAATGGATGAATCCTCCGTCAGGGATCGGGGATCAGGGCCTGTTGCCATCTTAAAGCGCACGGCCTATGTTCCACAAAGGCCAGCAAAACCCCGCAAAAATGTAGCATTTCGACTTTGTACAGAATGAAAACCCAAGAATAGCAATGCTAAGAAAACTTTGTGATTACGTCTCGTAATAGAATATTAAGATAGAAGAAGCCCTTACATTGTCAAAATAAGAATTTGACTACCTTGTTCTATTTTTTTTCCTTTTTTGTTTAACGGTGTGTTTGGTTGGTACGATAGGATGATTCTACTTCATCCCACATTTGCTTTAATACTTTAATACACCATTGACATAGCTACGATTACCTCAAGACTAAATAAAAATGTACGACATATGAGCCAGGTCGCTTCAAAATATATACTATGATGTCAAAGTGAGATAGTAGGATGAGGACTCGCATATGAAATGTCCCTCTCTGTAGCCGTAGGCAGCATGCCACATTTGACCAAGATTTAAACCTATATACTTTATTTAAACTTGCCGTTGCCGGCGATCATCTGCACCGGTTTAAGGGAGTTAATCTAGCGAAGTACCTGCAATGTCAAAGCGTGATAGGGTAAGAAGTTAAGAGCAGGCACATCAAGTGTTCCTTTCGGCGGCCATTCCTTCTCCAAATCAAACACGCGCTAGCTAGCTCTATCCGTTCTTAGAAAAAGCGCCCCCAACAAACGAGGGGCCGGAACAAAAGTTTCCTCCTGCGTCGGCGCGCGGCGGCCCGCCCGGACCGGGTCACGCGGCTCAGCGACAGCGCCCCCGAACCCACCGTGCCACTGTGCCGCTGCCACGCCTGCCTCCCCCCCACGGCCTCACCTACCGAACCCGCCCTTTCGGTACCCGCTGACGCGCCGGGCCCACCTCACGAGACCCCGCCCTCCGCGCGCAGGCGCGTCACGCGCGCGCGCGCCGTACCGGTAACGCCTTCCAGAAGCAGCGGGTTTGCGGAAATCCCCTTTGTCTACACAGGTTTCGCCCGTACGTCCCCATGCATATGCCTGCTTCGCGAGAATGCCAGGCGCCGCGGCAGTACGACTCTACAAGCACAATTACGTGTAGTTCGAAGGACCGTTTCGTGAAAGTCTCCGTCCGGACTTTAAAGCCCGTCAAATAAATACTGCTAACCCTGGATTAATCCACTCCGTGCCTATCCCGTAATCTGATCCGGAAGAAATCCTAAATAAAATAAAAATATCCCTCTCGCTGCCGCAATAATTTTGTCCCCCCTCCGCCTCCCCACCGTCCTGTTGCTCCTCGCCATCGCTCCTCTCGCGGCATCGCCTCCTCCCCTCCCCCATTCTACCCCGCGCGAATAAAGCGCCGGAGGCGCGCGCACCAAGCAAAGGACACCCCCCGCGCGGGATCGGGAGGGAAGGCTGCGCGCTAGGGCAAGGTTAAGGGGGTCCCGGCTGTCTCGGTCTCGTTCCGGCGGGCGGGCGGGCGACCGATGCGCGGCGCATGGCGAAGGTGAACTGCCTCTACGTCGCGGCCGCCTCCACGGCGGCCAGCGCCGCGGCGCTGCAGTGGTGGGCGTCCTCGCTCCTCGACGGCGAGGACGGGGCGGGCGGGGACGGGGACTGGCTCGGGGCCGTGCTGCGGTCGCGGGTCACCGTCGCGCTCCTGGCGAATCTGGCCGCGCACGCGTTCCTCGTCGTCATCCTCGCGCTCAAGGTGATTTTTGGCTCCGTTGTTCCCTCCTCCATTAGGGGTTGTTTTGTGAGGGCTGCCCGCGCACTGTTGGTGCCTTTCCGGGTTCGAATGAATGGAGATTGGATTGTTTTGTTGTGGTTAGGCCACTGATCGAGCTCATTGAGTTGGGTTCCATGTTCTGGTGTTCTGGGGGACCTAATTGGGTTTGTTAGCCACGTGCTATTTATTACTGCTGAAGTCGCCCATACAGTATGTTATTGTTTTAATGCGTCAAATTTGGTTAGAGAAAGCCTCTGCGGGTTGTCTGCTGGTCCTCGTGCGATTTGTTTAGCCCAGCTCGCCCTCCACTAAGAGGTATTTTAAATGAGCAACGTGTTGGTTGAATTGGTGAACTCCGGATTTCCTGTTTCAAGGGGGAACAAGCTGAATGCATGTGCTAGCAGGAGTCAAAGTTGAGTAACCATAAAGGGGGATGTTTGATGACATAGGTGAATGACAGATGCTTGTCATTGTCATGGATTGCATATCATCCTGTCTGGATGGGACTTCCTGTTGGCAGTTGGTTAGCTTCATGTCTTGGTTTTTGATCGCTGGGGTTATAGCCGTACTATTATGGTAGTTGGAGGGTGCTAATTGTTAGTCATGTGGTGATGCTGATTAAAATGTTAGGGCAATGGAAGCACGCCAGTATCAAAACTTTGGCCATAGCTAGTACAATGTCGGGAAGGATGGATAACATGAGCAAGAACTCAGTTAGATCTTTGAACTGTGATCCATCGAGATCCATTTGTGCCAGATATTTTGAGTTTCATGTAAGAATTTCATTAATGATCTCTAAACATCATCCTCGATAGATGACTGCTTAGAAGCAAGAAGGGCTTGTAATTTGTGTACAGGGAGCTTTCTTGTAATCTCAATGGCTTGATCCTTTCAAACTCTGCGATTTGTGTACCGCCTGGGTCATTTTTTTTTTGTGATTTGCATTGTATGATATATTAATATGAAGGTGTCTCAAAAGGAGGCATTTGAATCCTATTCTAGTTCAATTCAAGGTCCAATGTCTAGAAGCATATCTGTCATGAATGCTGCATGGTGTACAACACAGGCTGCTTAATTATCTATTCTCATTTCATAAAGGAGGTTAGAATGTTGCCTCATCATACTGGAGAACTGAGTTTAGAGTCTAATGCGAAGCTCCAAATCCAGTCACTGTTTCACGAAAGTGGTCGCCGTTGCCGATAGGGAGCCAAAAACAAAAACTGGAGTATCAGTTATTGGATGCTGCACAACGACCTTTAGGCTTTTATGATCTAAGTTTATTCATACAAAGTGGACTTCAACATGAGAGTTGAACGTTTGAAATCTTCTTGTTATCTTGCTTGTGCAAAAATCCAAACAACCCTATACAGATCATTTGTAATGCTGCACCTTATAGCTATATATATCAAGCATATTTCTTCCTTCCCATTATTTATGACTCAGCATCTTTAATGTTGTTTCCTTTTTCCATGCAGACTCTATTTTTTGTTCAGCTAACTTCTTTAGAGACAAGAAAAGTATTGGAGCACATCATTAACTATGTAATTTACAAGGTACGTTTTCTCCTGTACTTTTTTCTGTCCTTATTCTGTGCATCTTAAGAAAACTCTTGCACTGGATTAGTTGAATGCATTTTTTTGTTTACGACAACCTCCCTGCTAATAAACTTGTTTTAGCCTTGTATTTTCTTCTTTTATTTGTATAAGAGAACAACATGGCATTCCCATACTAATGCATAACTTTCTTCAGCCACATATCTTTGATAAGATAGCACTTCCATCTAGCACCCTAGTGAGTAGTGAGGCTCAACCAGCATGATAGCGAGCTTCTACTTTCCTGATGAAAATACAATGCAACACTACTTTTGTCTATGACTTTCAACCAAATAAAATATAGTAGTGCAGTTGTGTGTTCCCAGTGTCAGCCAGTTCTGCTTATCTGTTTTCCAGCCACAGCGAGCTTGTTCTGGCTTATTCTATGTTCTACTCCCTCACACAATACTATTGAAACAGCCAAAATCAGTCACAGCCAGCAAGCTTATCCACAGTGTCTGTATATCTGTAGTATAACCAAAACTTTTCTAATTTATAATTTGCTGAATCTGATTGTGCATGTTGTAAGTATTTGTTTATATTGAAATGCCTTTGGAAGTACCAGTTATAATTTTGTACTTCTAACACTGCTCGCTGCAAAGGTTATGTTTATACTGGGTATCAGTGTAGACTGCTTTAGTACTGTTGTAGTGTTGTTCATTGTTCATGCTGTCAACCAAAGACTTCCTTTGATGACTAAATGGGTTGCTGACTAATCAAAACAATTGTTTGTTTGTGACTGCTAAATGCCCTCCTAGTGTTCGGCATATGCATCACTTACAGTAAATGAGATATGCTGTTCTCGACATGCTGCCCAAAATATTTAATAGTTAGCAGCTCCTAATATTAAGCTACTGGTGCTCCTTTCGATACCTTCTGTTAGCTTTGTTGTCATCCTTTTTCTTTAATAAGTTATTTATTTCTGTTCCTTGTCTGCAATTTGACTGAATATCAAGGACGCCTTCTGTGATACAATTAATCAATATCCTGTTACAGGGAACTTTTCTCCCGCTGGTTGTGCCTCCCAGTTCTCAACAAATTATCCTTTGGTCGACGTGGTTGGTCATTCTTTGTTCACTGAAGGTACTGTTTACAACTTGTTCTTGTTGAGGTTCTACCTATCAAATTAACTGAAATGCATGTCATCCAGATGTTTCAATCATTGGCCAGAGAACGTCTTGAGCAGCTCAATGCCTCTCCCTCAGCAACTCCATCAAAATATTTTCGTGTGTACTCTGCGTTGCTTCTGGTTTTATCAGCTGATCTAATGTGGTAATGTTCCCTGGTTAGTTTGTGTTTGTCCATTTATTTATAACCTGCATATAGTATGGCGGACACCTTTTGGTTTTGATATGCACAGAGTAATCCTTGAGTATAGGATTTCATCAAGCATACAAGATCATTCACAATTTAGATTATTGTGTCATTTCACCTATCTGCACGCCCTTCCATAGTTGATAACCAGCAACATCATGTATTAATGGAGAATTCTTTTACTGCTTATGCTTACCGTTTTATTCCTTGTATATAATTTAGTTATTTAGTGTACCATGTCAAACTGTTGGTGCTGTCTATACATTGTAACATTTAGTATTTTCACAAGATTTAGGCCTGTTTGTTTGAGTATGTTCTTTATGTTCAATGGACTGACTAGTGCTTTATTTATCTATCTTCAGGATGAAGTTCTGTGTTGGGTTCTGCAGCTCCTGTAATTCCAAGTTATTTTGGCTCCTGTTCTTTGAGCCACTTAGTATTGCCTTTGATACGCTGCAGGTAATTCAATCAGGGTTGTTGGAAAAATTCATTCCTTGAGTCCTTTGACATTTTAGCCTCGAATCTTGATTTTGATTACTACTAGTTGAGTGCTCATCTGTAACGTAGTTGTTACAAACCTCTAAATAAACAATTACTACAATCTTAAACACCATCTCTGGACCTTTTATCATTCACAATTGTTATCTTCAAATAAAGAAACATCTAAAACATTCAGCAGAATTCCAAGCCATATGGATTCAACACACATAGACATGAATAACAAATCAACATATAAAATCCCCCAAAGGTGGAGCTTGTCAAACCTAACATGACCACCAACTCAATATCTTTAAATGGTAAATAGAAACTCTGAATTTCAAAATGCATACTTCACAGAGTTAGTACATCTGAATCCTCCCATGCCTTATCTCACAATAACCTTTTGCTGGCAGTCTATCATGGTGCATGGGTTTCAGTTATTTGACATCTGGCAGCGAGATCTAATGGAAAGTGGTGCAGACTTTCTTGATTTCCAAAAATCTTATAAGCAAGCAGCAGGTAATAAGCTGTTATTTTGTCTTCTGTGATTAGCTGATGAGTTAAATTACTTCAGTTGGTTAACAAGTGTAGTGCATAGATTATTTGATGTGCAAATCTTGTGTTGAATGCTTCTTAACTGTAGTAACCTTGAGAGGATAAGTACTCCCATTAAATAAAGGTTGCATACTAGAATGCATGCAGGTGTTTAAACTTTAAGCTTGCAATATCTTTCTGAAGTATAGGTTGGCTTTGAAAATACGAGTGCACTTTCTGAAAGCTGTAGAGTTGTGCATGATTTTACTATTTGAAAGTTCAAACTGGTACTCAAAGTTGCTCTCTGGAGGCTGTCAGTTTACAACATGGCACTTCCATGAATGGAAGAAGTTTAAGAAGAAACAGTTGTTTTACTGGTTTTGTTGGTTTTATTATCTGTAAACTGTGCTTCATTGTCTTCTGGAAGATCTCAGTTCAAGTTGAGTACGACTACAGTCCAATCGCTGTGCATCCACTTGTTGATTTCTTATTACTTCACTAGGATCTGATCATTCTTCATAACTGCAGGATCTTTCTCTGAGTGGAGGGGCAAGCTTACGAGAAATTTTGGTTTTGCCATTGACCTGATAAGCTTGTTAATGTCACTTGGTCATTACTCGATGATCTTTTGGCTTCGTGGTATGGCGTTTCATCTTGTTGATGCAGTTCTCTTATTGAACTTGCGTGTAAGTGACACGTACACTTGTTAACAATGGCATAATGTTTTGAAGTTTTACATTTCGATATTGTGTGCTGATATCATTCTTTAAAACTGCCCAGGCTCTTATTGTTTCATTTCTGAAGAGGATTAAGACTTACATCAAGTTAAGGAAGGCTCTTAGTTCACTCGATGGAGCACTTCCAGATGCTACATATGATGAAATTTGCGCATATGATGATGAGTGTGCCATCTGCAGGGTATATACCTATATCTATATAATCACATGGGGCTTCATTGCTTGTGTATCTGAACTTTTTTCTTGCTCATGCTACTTGTAGGGACCAATGGCTCGAGCTAAGAAATTGCCCTGCAACCATCTATTTCATCTAGCTTGCTTGCGATCATGGTATACCCTTTTTTACTTTTGATATAGTGCAATTGCCACTTGATAGTTTGCAGTAGAGTTCATAGGTTATATTCCTCTAAAGGAAACCCTTTCGGCTCTTATTCTGCATGCTTTAGAAGTTATGCTCATGTTTGCATGAGGAAGTGCCACTTATATTACTGGAACTGGTTCGATGTTTGGCTTGCAAGACGAGCGCTCCTGATTTGGATCTGAGTTTTCTCGCTGTAATGAGATATATGAAGAAAGAACAAAACTTGTAGGGTGTGTTTGGTTGGGCATCCCAACTTAAAATTGGCCTTTTTTGGTATCCATGGGTGTAGCTTAGTTTGCTAGCAAAATTTTGGCCTAATGCCCAACTATGAATTTTAATCACCCTGCTTACAAATCTTGCCAATATAATGGGAAAACTAGAGGTTTAAAACATTATTGCCAAACATTGGTGAGTCCACCTTTACCAACCTTTGACAGGGTGGTTGAGGCATAATCCATATGAGCCCTTATATTTCTGAGCAAGGAATACTTTATCAAAGTGAATTTGGAGTTTGCACATATATAAACAGGGGAAAATGAATTAGTAGATTGAGCTTAGGAAGGTGTAGCATTGCAAAATTGTCCTCCCTCCAAAGGGGAAGAATTCCATGTCATAGCATCAAATGTATGTGGCATCTATATGGAAAGCATCCTGCTTTTGATTTTCTCTTGATATCACATTGCTGTGCATAGGTTGGATCAAGGACTAATGGAAGGTTACTCCTGTCCAACTTGTCGGAGACCCCTCTCTGTGTCGTCCGAAGGGCATACAAGGCCTACAACTGCAGAGGTAGCTAATGTTCAGCGAATTGCGGAACAGCTTACAATGGGGTTGAATCAGCATAGAGCTCCTAGTAATGAACATCCTGTTGAACAGCAGAGCCCTTCAGATGCTGTATGGAGGTATGTATCAGTACTTGGATTGTTCAATTGGTTTATTTTATGTGTTCACTTATCTATCATAATATATTAATGGCGTGAATGGGCGCTAGCCACCTTAGCCATTAGCAGTTAGTACTAAATTCATCAGAGCATACCAGAATATGCAATTTACTACACTCGAGAGAAAAAAAATATTAGAAGGATTTGAACCTATATGTGATGTGTGATGTTTTTCTCAACTGACGTCAGTCCTAGAGAGATCGCTTTGGTAGATACATAGCTGCATGAACATTTGGGTTAATGTTAGTTGGTGAATGTTGTAATTTCCTGCATCTACTTGGGCCTTATAGCTTGAATGGTAACTGTTTAGAGAGAATTTCTTACGTTTTGGTTATGATGGCTTGCATGGTATTCTACATTTGATGGCCTTAGTTCAGGATAGTAAATACCATGGCTAAAGGGGATGGAGGAACACATCATTGTGCTTGGGGGAGACTCTACTCTAATACGTCGGAACTTTGTGTTAAAAATTACAATGTGTTGAAATGAACAGAAGGGAAACATAATGAATGTCAGTGTTCTGGTTCTATACAGTTACCTTGCTACTTTAAACACACCGCAGTAAATGTCTGTTTAGGTACATAAGCCACAATAGAGCGATTGTTTCATGAATAGGTGATGTGATCAAGAAGTATCTGTGTATCACCTTAAAGCCTGCTTTCTATTTTCATCTGGGCATTGAGTGGTTCCCTTTTTGTAATCAGTTCCTGCAAGTTGTAAATTTCAAATTTTCAATTAAAAATGTAACTGGATGGCTAATGACAGTTCTGTGGCAAAGCATGTGTCCCCTAGCTGAAATAACCTGTATTTTCTTTCAGTTTAGTGTTATGAGGAAATCAACCTGCTGATTTGTCTTTTTGTGTAGTTGCATTGCATCTTTAACCAAGCAACATGAGGCAAGGATCCAAAGACCAGCATTAGGTGTATCCTGGTTCAAAAAAGCATTAGGTGTATCATGTTATGGTTTTGGATTAGAATGATCCTGATGTAGTGAATGAACTTGAGCAACATGCCCAAGCAAGAATCGATTAAATCCCTTGTTAGCATGTTCACTAAAATATGGTTGGTTTGTGTTAGTGATATTAATCTTTGGTGCCTTGTGTGTTCCTTTCTGTTGATGCAGAGGTGCAGGTCTCGATGCTAGCTGGGTTCCACCATGGTCGAGTCCTGTTATGGACAATCCCAGCTCCTCTGGTGCAGTAAGGTCAGTAGGCCTTACCGGAGTTCAGATGATGATGAGGCAGTTGGCTTCGGTGACCGACAATTATGGGCATGCTGATGGCACCTGGAACCTATGGCCTGAGCCAATGTCAGGGTCCTCTCTTGTTCCATCCACTTCCTCAGTACCTGATAATGCATCTGCTGCTGGATTGCGGCTCCGAGGCACTGCAGGTACTAATCGCAATGGAAGTCTTTCGGAGGTACTCACTATGGTAGATAGAGTACGGGAAGTTTTACCTCATATCCCTGATGAGCTAATTATAGAGGTACATATCTTGTCTCTTGCAACTCTGATCGTCGTTATTCTTGTGAATTTGTGTGCACTGATGCTTCTCAATGTAGGATTTGACGAGGACAAACAACATAAATGCTACTGTGAATAATCTTCTGCTGATGCAATAGTAGAGACGTCGGCGATACAACATACGAGTGTGACGTTTACTGGCTATAAAAGCTTATAAGAAAGGTCTGTATAGTTAAAAGGCGAGCCTGGGTGTAAAAAACACTCTCTGGTTCTGTAATAAAGTCATTTTCTTTTCTTTATTTTTGTTCCCAGTGGTCTGTATAGCAACCATAGTTGTATAATATCATGCGCGATACGGTGTAGGTTAGTGTATGTAGAAAGATATTTCCATCGGAATAAAATTTGTTTTGCAATATACAGACAGAATGTGTTCCGAAAGCAGTGATGGTCATGTTCGGCCGTGCCCTATTTCTTCCAGCATTTTATTTGGACACGGTAAAGTTGGCAGTGAGACTCACGCAGCAAGCCAGTTCTCATTCAGAGTTTTTTACTGCACATATGAAACGTACACATAGCACAAATGAAAGCATGCAGCCAAGCAGATCATCGATGAAAGCTCCTGAAAGGAAGCCCATGAAAGGAAATTAATGGTTTTGCTGCCACTGTAAAGTTGGCGGTTCTGTTCTGCTTGTACTTGAATTGCATGGAGCCAGGCTTAATGCCTGCATTGCGCAAGATTGGCATTGCTGTATGAATAGGCAGGGCAGGCGCACTGTTGATTGCTATTCGATGCTTATCTACCCTACCGAATCCGTTCGTTTTGCGCGATCTCGCGTCGACTGCGACTCGCTTGCGATCTGTCTGTCAATCTGTTTCCTATTGGTCGTTCATCTCCCAGATTGAAATGGGACATCATGCAGTGCAAATATTTTCCAGGGTAAGGTGATGTGCCTGTTGTCGCAGCATCAAAGGTCACGTCCAAGTATAAATATGTATCCTCTTCTGTATGAAGGATATTTTTTTTTCTCGAATACGTAGGAGAGCTACACATCTTTGTAAGCTTAATAAGAGATGTAACGGAAAGTTTTTACACGACGCGAAGCGATTGAACGCTAGCAACAATGGGCGCTAGAGAGATATTACAAAAGCAGCGCGACCGGAGAAGGAAACTGATCTGTGGCAATACGTGCGTCTAGTGTGTCCGTGTTCGTGAAACGATTCAGCTGTGTGGAAGTGGAAGAGCTTTGTGCTTTGGTCAGCCGTCAGCCCCTAAGATGTTACTTAACCAAAAGAACAAGGTGTCAAATGTCGGATTTGCTATTCCCTGTACATGCGGGGAAAAAGCGGCCGCAGCACACCCTGCAACCCGCATGCAGCGATGATCTCAGCTGTAGGCCTTGTGAGCACCGCATGCATGCAAAGGCTGTTTCAGCCGGTCCCTGCAGTCGTGTGCTGTGCACATGCATAGCCTAGCTGGTGGTCCTGCACATGCATTTAGGCTGTCGGCCGTCTCGTATGTCCATTGGTGAGTTGCTTTTTTTCTATTGTTTATATTTCTTCCTTTGATTTTTTTAGTTTGTTTATAATATTTTGTTCTACTATAACTTATTTGGATGATTTATTTCACATATTAAATTTATGTTCTTTACGATATTTTTGTTCGACAAGTTTTGGTGATTTGTTCCACTTAAACTTACTTCTATATGATAATATTTTTTTATTATATGATTTGTTCTACATATTAATATTTTTGTTCCTTCTATATGAATTTTTTGTTCCACAAGGTTAGATGAGTTGTTCTGGTTGTTAAATCAGATGAATTGTTCCTCCTTTAAAAAAAATGTTCTATATTTTTTTAATCCAAACATAGGCAAGTGTGGTCTAGTTTTAAAGATTTCGTCAAAAGAAATATAGTGGTGCAATCGGATTTCGATTTGGACGTTCGATGCATTTGATACGAATTGTTTTTGAAAGTTATTCTTGCGTATGGGAAGCCCGGTGGGGGCTGTGCGTCATTGGGGGGCGCGCCGCAGGTGCGGCCCCCAGTCGCCCCCGTCAAATGTTATATCTACAATACCCCACTCTTGCTGTTCAGGAATTTGAATCGATAAAGCACAAGTTTGGGGATTCACATGCTTCAACGAAAAAAAACTCAGAGCAGCTGTGACGAAGGACATAAACGTACAACCACCTCTCGTTCATGTTCATTTGTTTCTTCCAACCCATCTCAAATATCTAGAAAGCCTAGGTGCATTCAGAGACTCCGAACTGGCAGGCTTGTAATAACCAACATCACCATTCTGTTCCTTCAGCTTATCCACAAACACAGTTGTCATGCCAAAAGTTTCAAAGTTCTGGAGAAGGATGAGGTTCTCCATGCCTCGAGGTATTTCAGTTAGCTTTGTGCAGAGGGCAAGCACTAGATCATGCAGGTTTACGAGGCATCCTTGCTGAAAATCCATGTGATTAAGGTAAGGCAAGTCCTGCAAGGTGAGTTTCTGAAGGGTAGGAAAACTACCTCTTGCAAAAGTCATACCCCTCCCCTTGTATGCAGCGATGAGGCTAAGATCTACCAGCCTAGGAAGCGCCGCCAAGAGCACAAGTGAATCTTCTTCGATTTCGCATCCACATAGCCGTAGTTGCGTGAGGCTTGTGAGAGAGAAGGTCCATGATGGCAGCTTCCCTCTAGCTAATCTGCCTGCCAGAGCAAGTTTTTGCAGCTTCAGTGGCGGTGGAGTAACCGATTCCAGATCTAGTACTGCGTTGGGCTCCAGTTCCAAACCCAAGCGAAGTAGGCATCTCATTCTGGAAATTGACGATGGCAAATCTGCGGCATGGCTAGGATCCAGTCCAGACAGCTCCAGGCTCCTCATCTGGTCCAAACTTGCCAAGGATCTAACCGTTTTGGTATTAGCTTGAACATATTTAAGTGTTTGCAGGCTGGTCAGGTTTTCTAGGCCTTGAGGAAGTTGGACTACCGTGCCGGGAAATGGCTTCCAGAAGTCAGCGGCGTGGCGCGTGAAAAGTATCAGGTGGCGCAAGCTCTTCAGTTTGGTTGTGCTGCCTGGTAACCTTTGAACCATGGACAACTTGCAATCCAGTGTTTGCAGCTTCTGCAGTTTTCCCAGATCTCTCGGAAGCTCTTGTACAAGAGTGGAGCGGATCCCAAGATAGCGTAGGTTGTGAAGGTTGGTTACTGAGTCGGGAAGCTTATTCATATCAATGAACCAGAGGTTAAGCACGGTCAACAGCCTAAAGCGAGAGAGGAATGCAGCATCTAGTTCTGACCCAAATGCATGGAAGGAGCGAAGCAAGGCTACCTTCGGAACCGACTGGCTGTCCACTCCTTCACATCTGTCAAGTGCGAGATTACGGACTCTGATGTCGGAACCAACTGTTACCTTGCAGTTTGCAAAACGGAAGAATCCCTCCTCTTCTCTGGACCTGAGAGTAATCAACTCCCTGATGAGGTCATGAACGACACACCGTTTGGCACGGCCATACTCGTTCCGGACGACAGCCTGCATCAAGCTGCGTTGCACTAGCTGGTCTAGGTAGTCATCCGCGACATCCTCCGCCGTGCGAGTGCGATGATCTAACAGCCCCTCGTCGACAAAGCCCTGCGCAACCCAGCTCCTAATCAGTATCTTCCTCTTGATCAGGAAGTCTTCAGGATATATGCTGCAGCTCAAGAAGCATTTCCTCAGGTGGTGCGGCAGGTCATCGATGCTCAGGTTCAGTACGCTGGCTGCCTCCCCTATCCCAAGATCACTGCTGCTCTTGTCCCACACGAGGCTGTCCCGGACATTGCTCCAGGCGAACTCCGTTGTATCCTTGAGCGCGAGGAGGTTGGCAACGGAGACGATCGCCAGCGGCAATCCGCGGCATCGCTCCAGCACGTTGGCAGCAATCTCCTGCAGGTGGCTCGGGCATGAGCGCGACGACTCCTTAAAGGCCACGTTGCAGAAGAGCGTCCATGCCTCGCGCCACGGCAGAGGCTCCAGGGTCATGGTCCTCCCGTGCGCCGCGGCCTTGGCAACGTCCCTGCTGCGCGTGGTGATGACCACCCGGCTCCCGGTCGCGTCGTCGACGAACGCGTGGCGGAGCTTCTCCAATAGGTGGGCGTCCCAGACGTCGTCGAGCACCACCAGGTACCTCCTGTTTCTTAGATGGCCCCGCACGTCCTCCACAAGCGACCGGTAGCCCGCGCCGGCGCCGGCGTCGCCCCCGCCGGCGGCCTGCAGCTCCTTGACGATCTTCCTGAGGAGATCGTCGACGGTGAAGCGCTGCGACACGGCCACCCACGCGGCGCAGTCGAAGTGGCTCGGTGCCGCCTCCCTGAACACGCGCGTGACGAGGGTGGTCTTGCCAACGCCGCCCATCCCCCACACGGAGACCAGGGTCCGCCGAGGGTCCGGGTCGTCGACCACCCACTCCAGCAGTTGCTTCTCATGCGCAGCGAAGCCCACGATCTCCTCTTTCTCCACGAAGTGCGCGCTCTCCGCCAGCACCTGGCTGATGGCGGCGGCAGGGGGCGCGGGGCCGGCGGCGGCGGCGGAGCGGATGCCATACTGCTCCTTGGCAGCGGACAGCTGGCGAAGCCTCTCCCGGGCCTTGCGCAGCTGCCGCACAAGGGCGAGCCGGGCTCTGACGTTGACCCAGCCCCTGGCGCGGCCGCGGCCGTGGCCCGAGCCCGAGAGGTAGCAGCACTCGTCCGCCACGTCCTCGAGCTCGAAGGCGGCGTCGCGTACCTGCTTGACCCACGCGGCGGCGAGGGCGTCGGTGCCGTGGTGGGAATCGACGAACCGGAGGAAGGCGCGGAGGAGATCCAGGTCCCGCGCCGCGGCGGCGATTTCAGATTGGACGCCCAAGAGGGGCGACAGGCCGAGGGCCGCGCTGCGGGACAGTGCCACCGCGAGCTTAGCGGAGAGAGATATGGCTATGGCTTCGGCCATGTCGCCGGCGATTGTGAGCTGGTGGTTGAGACGCAGTGATTGTTGAACTGTAGGAGACCGACAGACAGATCTGTGTGGCTCCGTTTCGGAGGGGAGACAAGTCAGACAGAAAAACACAGCACAAGTAAGAAAAAAAAACCCCGCAATGTACGTATCAGCTTTGAAAATCGAGTGCTTGGAATCTTTGAAAATCTGTGTGGCTAAAAAAAGATTCGTCTTCAGGTGAATGTCAATGAAGAATGGGCCCAACAACACAGAGGGCACCAGTTCTCCTCGTCAGGGGTGAATAAAGTGATACGTGATTTGGTGTTTTTTTTTCTGAACCAGAATATATTCCTGCTTTTAGATAAAGCAAATAAGTTTGGTACAAACCAGCTGCTGCTAACCATTCCGGATATAACTCTACTTCGTAGACTTCAAAAAATAAAGAAAAGAGCAGGTTACGCACAGTACTTTGAACAAAATAATTTTCCAAAAGAGCTACTTTTTACTAGTACAAGAAGCCTTCCTCAAAATCTTGTTCCCTTTCTCTCTTCAGATAGCTCCCCTCTTTAGCCATCCCGTCGCATGTTCTTGGAGCCTCCCCAGAATGTCCCTGTCAGTTTCCTGCAAAAGGATCGCAAACAAAGCATCAGTAGGTGCTTTTGGATAGAGGTGTTCAGTGCCTGTTTGGGAGGGCTTCTTGAGCGGCTTCACGAGCGGCTTAGGGTGAAGCCCTCCCAAACAATATTTTGTGCATCGGTTTAGGGGGTGAAGCCAGCAGTGAAGCCGTTTTTGGCTTACACTGGCATGGTGAAGCCACAAAACGTGGCTTCACCCTAGTTCCATCCTCACCTTACGGAGATGCCCCTGAGGCGGTTAGGGAGGAGGCCGCCGAGGCCGGCGGCGGGGAGGAGGAGGCCACCACGACCGGCGGCGGGGGAGAAGGAGGCCGCGGCGGCCGGAGGCCGCCACTGCGACTGGAGGCGGGGAAGGAGAAAGGCCGCCGTGGCACGACGCCAGGCCGCCACAGCCGGAGGCGGGGGAGGAGGAAGGCCGCCGCGGCACGGCGCACCACAGCCAGATGCCCCTCCTCCATGCCGCGCGCGTGCCTCCAGCTTTGCGCCGACGCCGGAGGTGACGACCACGTGTTGCCGAGCCCGGCGGGGGAAGGAGGCAAGGGAGGAGCGGCTGCAGGAAAGGAGGCGGGGGGGTGGAAGGACGGTGAGAGAGGAGGCGTGGGAGGAGCGGCGGCGGGAGCAGGAGGCGGGGGAGGAGCGGCGACGGGAGAGGAGGCGTAGGAGGAGCGGCGGCGTGAGAGTAGGGCCGTGGGTGGATAAGGATGGAAAGAAGAAGATGGAAAGGAGAGAAGATAAGGAAGGGAAAAATAAAAAGGGAAGAAAGAAAAGAAAAAATAAAAGGAAAAAATAAAAGAAAAAAATAAGATAAGGGCATTATAGACATTTCACTAGAAGAAACCGTTTTCAACTATCAGGAGAAGCTGTTTTGACAAACGTTTTACTAATAGGTGAAGCCAAAGCCCAAAAAACCGATTTACAGGCAAAGCTGCAGCCGGAGCCGTTTTCGGAGAAGCCGCAGTCCTCCCAAACTGGAGCTTGTTTCTTTATTTTCAAAGCACCCACCAAACAATAGCAAAAGCATACATCTTTAATGTCAATGTTCCTCCCCTCCCAAAGCATACACCTGTTGGTCGTGGGTGTCCCAGATTGAAGTGGGACATCATACAATCTAAATATTTTCCAGCAAGTGTGACTGTGTCAGGTGATGTGCCTGTTGTCACTGTGCATCAAAGATCACGTCGATTCGTGCAAGTTAGGCCGTGTTTAGTTCCGCGGTGAAAAGATTATGGAAGGGAATCTTTTCACATTTGAAGTATTAAGCATAGACTAATTAAAAAACTAATTGCAGATTACGTTTGGAATTCGCGAGGCGAACCTAATGAACCTAATTAATCTGTCATTAGCACATGTTACTGTAGCATTACTGTAGCAATTTAGTGTCTAATCACGTCCTAATTAGACTCATTGGATTCGTCTCGCAAATTCCAGTCCATCTGTATAATGCGATTTGTTTTTTACCTACATTTAGTACACCATACATGTGTCTAAACATTCATTTTGGATTTTGGATTTTGGAACTAAACAAGGCCTTAAAATATCCTCATATATATGCAGGCGCTAAACCTCTCGCACTAAATATGTGGCAGTTTCTTTTTTCAAATCAGGTGTATATTTTACCTCTGCTCAGCTCGTGCGCCATTCATAAATTATAATCGTCGTATCCTAGGTGGTGGTGCTGTTGTGCTGTTTTCTTACTGTGTTTATCAGGTGTATGCACATCGCCCAAGAATGTTGTAAACTCACCCGTTGTTTAAAATTAAGGTTGTAAAAATTGAGATGGGCTACAAATTTGTTCACAAGCGAAGTAGCTCGACGATAATCATTGCTTAAAATGGCCCTTTTCTATATTATATTACAGGAACAAATGCATTCTTATGCCCAACAAATGGCATCACCATATATGCTCCTTACAAGAAGAATTGGACGATTACAAGTAAAATGATACAAGTAGAATTGACATGGAACAATTAAGATGAAAGAATGAAAAGGTATTGGAAGAAAGATATATAGTCCAGATCAATAGCTCACGGACAATTAGTAAGTAGTGGGTAGGTTTGAAATAATGAAAATAATAACGCATGCGAAGCATTGTTGTTCATCGTCGATCTTGTTGGTTTGTGATGGAGGATCCAGTTAGTTGGTCCGGCTCTTGACGATGTCGAGGCTCATCTCGCTGGGGTCGGTGGCCTGGATCTCGCACTGGATGCCGTCCAGCTCCCTCCTGAACCTGTCCTTGGAGCTGGCGTACAGCATCTTGCTCCGGGTCCGTGCAGTGTCAGGGGACCTGCATGCCAAATCACACATGTCGTGTAGTTTCTGATTAATGAATTGATCGTTATCAATTGCCATTTTCAGTTACTTGGATGCAAGCATGAACTTTTACCACGAGAAGAAGAAGATCTTGCTCTTCTGGCAGTTCTCGACGGTGGTGAAGTCGAGGTCGTAGATGGCGTAGCGGCACTCGTCGGCTGGGAGGCTGTCGGTGAAGTCGCCGTAGCCCTGGTTGGGGTCGCCGAGGCGATCCACCTTGATCTCCATGTCCTTGTCGTCGATCCTGAACACGATGAACCTGAAGCTCCGCCGCGCCTTGAGCTCCCTGAACTTCACCTTGCACTCGTCGTTCACCGCCAGCCCGGACGCAGAGTTCGCCTGCACGCACACACCCACGCACACTGATCGATCACGACTACGCCATAACGCGCACGAGGGAGAGGAACAATGGAGAGAGAGAGAGATCGGAGAGAGCTAGTATAGGGAGGGCAACGCATCGATCACCATGGCTGCTGTGTGTTCTTGCTTGCTTCTCCGATCGAGCTCTTCCCGGCCCTGCGAAAGGAGACACAAACAGAGAGAGATGGCGGAGCTAGGAGGGAGATCGAGACGACCGGGGTGTTTGTTGCGGGAGAGGAGAGGACGGGAGGGAAGCGCGGGAGGGAGATGGCAGCAAGAGGAGGCACTTTCTTGGCGCCACGTCTTGCGGGGCCCGGCAGCGTTTGACTTGGTCGCCCCCTCTTTCCTTGTCCGAGCTATGTTTAGGCTGCAACTGCTATACACGCATGTCGGCAAATACGGGGAGCACATACATGCTTCCCATGTTCGTGCGACCCCTGCATGGTCACACAGCTCCATGATCTGCATCTGTCAGAGTTTGTTTCAGAAATGACAACAGTGCACTTCCTAATTCTTTGCTACAATCCTGGTTTGCTACGCATGCTGTTTTGAAAACTGTAAATAAATTTGTTACATCCAAACATAGGTATTCTAAACTCGTAATGTTTTGTAAAGTAATATTATATTTTGTAACAAAAAACTTTGTGCACCAACAGATCCAAGACCAACAGTTTGATTAAAATTATTTAACCCAGACATCCTGTTGGGCCGACTCATCGTCGGAGGGAACTACTTGTTGGGCTGTGCTGCAGGTGAGCTAGGCCTAATAACCTAACATCGAGCGCTTCACAATTTCTCTGTTGCCGCAAGCCCAAATAACAGATCTGTCTAGAAGCGCGGGGAGTCGGCGTGAAATCTGAGAATATATAGCTCGGTTTTGATTTTTGAACCATATAAGCCACATTGTTTACAGGCGCAATGCAACTTTTGTGACATTTATTATTCTTTTCATGATCCGATACTCATTTTCCTCTAGAACATACCGAATCTTTCAGACAGATTAAAAATAGATGAAAAACATATGTACTCTCAGATATGTACTCTCAGTTAGTTAAATTGCATGTATAAGTTAAAGAAAACCATGTTTTCATTTAATCATGCATGCACGAGTTTAATGTGTCAAATTATTCTTACATGCGGTTTAAAACACAGAACATCATTTTTTGAGACAAAATTTGAATTCTAAAACATCATTCTTTTGGGATGGAGGGAGTATATCACATAGATGGATATTCAGACGTTCAATACCTTGGCCGTGTTTAGTTCCCGAAAAGATTTTAGCAAAAAAATTTGTTAAAGAATTTTACCCTTTTAGGAGTAGTAAACGTACAGATCTCACTTGAAAATCTTGAGACGAATCTAATGATGATAATTAGAGGATTATTAATTCATAATTAGCAGATGGTTATTGTAGCATTACTGTTGCAAATCATGGATTAGGTAAGCTCTCGCGATTTACAGCCTATGGGATGGACCTACGTTCAAGCTAGTGAGGGCACATGCCCTCACTCAAAAAAATTCATCAAATGTAAGCAACATTTTTTTTACCATTATATACTATAAAAATTATGATAACTCTTAAGAGGTGCCCATTCTCAGATTCTGCTCAAGGTCTGCCCCTGGCTATCCATGTAACTTTTCATCGTTTTCGTCCACATTTAATATTTCATGCATCTAACATTCTCATTTGATGTGATGGGTGAAATTTTTTTATTTTGAAACTAAACACGGCCCTCTCTTTTTTTTCACGCAAGGTTTTACTTTCACACTAGTCAAGTCAACACTGGCACTCCAAAACCAATCACTGCCACGCCACAACGCAGAGCAGCGGCGAGCCGGCGACCCAGGGTCAGGGGTCGTCCGCGGGGCAGTCGCCGTCGCGCTGGCGTGTCCGGGTCCATACGTGGGCTCCAGAAATGGGCAACTCATCACAACTTCACAAGTCACGATGATAGAGGAGGACAGCCAACAGGCACAAGTCGTCGTATATGGCCGTATGCACGTACCAGGTGGGCCCCATGAGACCTTGTCGTGTACGGAATGTCCACGTCCTGGGTTGGGACGATAGAATCGCTTGATCTTGATATCGTGTGGTTACGCATGTATACGTGGGTGAGCCGCGATATTAGGCAGGGAGGGTTTTTTTTCTTCCTTTTGGGTCTAAATATAGTGTGCATAATTTTGCATAGTTGTTGGGTGAGGAGGGGAGGAAAAATGACATATGGCGGTTTTTAGAATTGCACAATATTGTGGGAGCACGATACCGGCATATAATGTGATCACCCTCTAGTCAAACTAGCCAAATTTTGCAGAAATAATCAAATACAAATGGACTTAATTGTTCAGTTTTTTTTTGAAGAAAGACAATTGCTAGATTCGAGATTGATAAAAACATCACGTCTAGGGCACGTCACCGAAAAGAACAAGTGTCATTTACCAATAAATGAATCCACTCTCATTATTTTGCTATTTTTTGTGTCACATGCTAAGAATTTACGGTCGCTCCACTCTCCTCCATGGGAATGTACTATTGCAGAAGCCCCTTTTTTTTGCCCCATTTCTCTTTTCTAAAGCATATCAAAACTGACGTAAAAAGTATCTCTTTTTTTTACTGACTCTCTGCTTTCTTTGAAACGGCAGTAGAGATGATGCTGACTAAAGAAGTTTCTTTTTTTTTTTTCCAAAAGTGATTTGCGGAGTACATTTTGGTCATTGGCAGCGGCTTTCTTCAGCTAGGGTGAAGATCATAAACATGTTAGCATGTTAGAGGGAAAATATTCCTCGTTTGTCCCTTCCTTAGACATTACAACAACCCAATCTCCGTCTTCTTTTCTAAACGCGTGTAGCTGACATGTGATTAGTGTGTTTTCCTAACTCCCGAGTTAAATAAATAAATATCCTCTCTTGCTAATTGCTGTGGAGTCTATCCAGGTCAACGTCAACTGCGGTAGTAGACTAGTAGCAGGCATTTGCAGTGTTTTGGTCGCTCAGATCTGGGCCCATGTTCCTGCTTCTTCTTTGTCCTTGCAAAAGTGGATGGTCCGATGGTGTCATGTCCACGAGACCTCTTTTTCCTCGCAATTTAAAGTCAAGCCACCCACTGCAGTCGTACTCTTACCGGACAACTACTTTGAATTTTGTTTAACGCAAAATGCAGATAAATTAATCAAATGTGAGCAAACGGGAACGTTATTTCCTTTTTATTTTGATAACAAGAGATGCTGCGGGATTGTTCAAGTTACAAGTGCACTGTGCACATGGAGAGATGGTAGCACAGATCATTGTGAAGATTGAGGCAGCATAGTTTAAACAAGCAAACAAAGAACAAGAAAACTATTCTACAGGCACTGACGACCAGGGTTAAAAATCCCGACCGCTACCGGTCCGGATACCGCGGTAACCGGTCAAACCGGTCCGGACCGGTAGCGGTACAGGTCGGTTTCCAACCGGCCAAATTTAAAATTTTCAAATTTGAATTTAAAAATTGAAAAAATAAAAAAATTCTTAAAAATACTTTAAGGTGAGTAGATTGTAATGGTGTCAAAATTTTTCAAATATTAGTTCATTTAGTATCTTTTGTTTGTATTAGAAGTTCAAACAGCCTACTAAATCAACACGTTAAACTTCTAATGCCCTTAAACCGCTACTTAAACTTCTTAAAAATGTTCTCTTTTTGACACCATTAGATTCTGCACACCTTAAACTATTTTTAGAAATTTTCTTTTTATTTTTTAATTAAAATTTAAAAATTTGTCAGACCGCTCAAACCGGCCGGCTAACCGCTCAAACCGGCCGGCTAACCGTTCAAAACCGGTTGAACTGCGAATTTAATTTGATTTTTAAATTTGTCAGGTTTCTACCGGTTTCCGGTCAAACCGGTCCGGCTAACCGCTACCGGTGGGCGGCGGTTTGGCCAGACCGGTCGGGAAAAAAAACCCTGCTGACGACACATCCAAACACTAGCGTCGACTCAAAACTCAAGACTAAAGGGGGTAAAAGGGACAGCCACAATCCATTTTCCATAGAAATACTGCAGATCAGTATTCTGCAAAGTGCATTTAAGCCGGGTCATTTTCCAACACCGAAAAAAAAAGCGCGTTACAAAGACTAAGGTTGACCTACAAATTTTGGCTAATGATAGTATAACCTCGAGCAAAAAGTATCACAAGAATTATAGAAAATGGCTCTGAATATATGAAGATCAGAGACGAGAAAGAAGAAGTAAAAAAAATATCATAAATTTTATAGTAACTTCCAAGTTGCAACTAAGATAGGCCATTACATTTTCTAACATCCAAACATGAGCGTCGACGCAATATTGACCGACGACAATTTTGCAATGATAAGGGATGACCACAAGGAAAAAATCACATCAATTATTGTGAAAGAACTCTAAACATGTAAAGACGAGAGATCAAAAGGAGAGGAGGAGAAGGAATGATAACAAGGAAGCAAACAAGCACACGGAGAAGCCAACAAAGCAATGGTGGCCACACTGATGAAATAATGGTCAATGTGGGAAGGCGATAGCTAGAGATGATGCCAACCACAGCAAAACGCCCACCATACCAGCCATCAACACTGTCTTTTCTACTCACCTGTCGCTATTAACCTATACATTTCCTTTTCTTTCCCTCTCCGAACCCTTACTAATTAAAATCTAACTAACCTCCATTATTGTTATCCCGTGTTAAATACTACTCTAACCTCTTCGAGTTCACACGCTCCCGCTCGTTCTCCCCTCTTTCCGGTGGATTTAATCTCTCCTTCTCCCGGAAAGCTCCAACGCCCAACACGGCACCAGCAGCTGACGGCACAACCCCCCACAAGAACCACCACCACCATATGCATGTGTTCCTCGCACCACAGGGGCTACCGGCTCTTCCTCCTCGCTCTTTCTTCTAGCGCGATAGGTTGTTGCACGTTTTGCAGCTCCCCTCCCCCTCCACCTCTTCGCTTTTCCCCAGCGGTGTGGTGGCCACTTGTCCACTCTCCTATCAGCAGAGCCGGAGCAAAAGCCAGAGCCAGATAATTTAGTCGTCGACTCCTCATCTGTCATCCCCATCTTCGTCTTCTTCGTTATCGTCGTCGTCGTCGTCGTCGTCCTCGCTCTCTTCTGGGAATCAGGGAGGAAGCACCGAGGGCTGAAGCTGCTGTCTGCTCAACAGCTGAAGGATAGCGAGGCTACTGCCGTCTGAGTTTCTCAAGGTTCGTATCCTATCCTCTTGTATTGTTTACCTCTGAATTTCCGGAGCTTCTTGCGTGTCTTTCTTGTACGCTCCTCCAAGTTTTTTGTCTGGTGATGAAGGGGGAATTGAGCAGTCAGATTGCTTCCTTCGTATCCTTTCATTCAAGAAAAGATTGCTTCGCTCCCCTTTCTTCCTCAAAGCCCTCTTTGTTGACATCCCTGCTGACTTATTGTAAAAAAGATGTCCTTTCTGATTCTGCTCACGGCTTGGTCATGATTCTGGATCCAAAATAAAACTTTCGATTCCCCTTTCCTTGATGTGATGCATGAAAACGGTGCAAGAAGATCCCAGGTGCAGGGATGTACCACCAAAAGCGTTTAAGAATCGCTTTATGCTCTTGGAATTTGGCATCTTACATGCTACCAGTATATGCTTTCTTCTGTACATGGTTGTTCCTTGATTTCTCCCAAATTCGGAGCATATACTGTCTTAAAAGTCCAACATGAAAGAAAAATCACAAGGCCAATGTAGAAGCCAAGTCCAAATTTGTTCACCAACACAAGTCTTCTCACCACCCAGTCCAAATCTGCTCCCTGATTGGCTGATACGCTATAGTTTAGCAATTAATCATGTAATTAATGAAGTAGCCAGATTTCCATAACAGGGCTCTATATAAATGGTTATGATGATTTATGGATTGATTTTTGTTCTGGTATCTGGGTGATGGATGATGGATGGAATCAAGCAACATCATGGTTCATGGAGCACTTCACTTGCCTCAATGTAGACACCCCCCATCCCATTCTCCCATCACCTGCCTGCCTACCTACCTTTCTTCAGCAAAGGAGCTGCGCCGATGGTCCCTCCTAATCCCTTGATGGGAACTCAGCAAATTCAGTTCCCACTTTCCGGACGTTAGGATTGTGCCCGCTTCATTTATGTCTCCAGATCTCAGTTCCCTGATAGCGTCATGTCTCCTGCGTAAACAAACGGTATCAGAGAAATAAATAACATCACATTCATACTAAACTAGTGCTCTTTGTCATGAAATTGAAATGAAGTTTTGGTTAACGGAGATATTTCGTCCATAGATTGTCGTCCTTTGTGGTCACGGTGGTAGTCACAGTCAGGAAATGGGAGGGCTGGTGGCCTGTCCCTTTCCCTGCACCTGGCCTGCAAAATGTGGCTGATGGTTGTAGCTTACTGAATCAGCACATAATGTTATCTGGACTGGATTTAAAATGTGTTCTTAGGTCTGAGTTCTGGTAGCTGACTGTGTGCAACAACAAATGTATTGAACTATATTGAGAAAGGCGTACTTCATTAGCTGATGATTGTTCAGTATAGTCTGTAGGTCCGTAGGATAAGTTCAGTATAAAGTGCGTACAAGTTGTAAATAGCCTATCCTTCAAAGAAAAAAGTAGTGATGGCCTTTCAGAGGCTTGAAGTAGATTAGTAGAACACTCCAGTCAGAATACATGCCTTCCAGCTGTACAGATGTCTAATCTAGAACAGAAGCCTATCTACCGCTACATGTGTATCCAATGATCTGAAAATAAAACACACTTTTACTTTATGTTGTTGTCAAACACCTCTCTTGTCTACCTTTTCAGTACCTGCCATTCTCCAAAGATTTGTGATTCCTCAGGACCACAGGAAAACTTGTGGGCATCAACAGGAAATTTTTTCAACCAACGTCCTTTTTGATAAAACTGTTCATTGTACAAACGTTTTTCTTTCTTCCATCACTTGCTTCAACTGGAATATTAGACTGGTGGTTATAATGCTAGCTGTTGATGTAGTTTCTGCAATCGAAGATTTCTAACACTTGTTTCCTTCTTATTTCAGATTTCAGATTTCCTCAGTGCTACAAGATCCAGTGGCGGGCCATGATGAGCAATGTTAAGCTTGGTGTTGAGGTTCTCAGTGCTCATGATCTCCTCCCAAAAGAGCAGGGCACAGCCAATGCCTTTGTTGAGGTTGAGTTTGATGACCAGAAGTTCCGCACAAGCATCAAAGACAGGGACCTAAACCCTGTGTGGAACGAGCAGTTCTACTTCAACATATCTGATCCATCCCGCCTCCCAGAACTACACCTTGAGGCCTATGTATACCATGCCAACCGTGCCAATAACTCCAAGGCCTGCCTTGGCAAGGTTCGCATCTCAGGTACATCCTTTGTTAGCCAACCAGATGCATCACCCCTGCACTACCCCCTGGAGAAGAAAAACATCATATCTCGCGCACGTGGTGAGCTTGGGCTAAGGGTCTTCCTTACAGACGATCCATCAGTAAGGGTGTCTGCACCGGGTCCAGAATTCGATATGTTAAGCACGCCTACCACTGCACAAGAGCAGGCATCAGCTAACTCCATTCCAAACCCTTTTCAAGAGACAAGACCAAATCCAGTGAGACAATTCCAGCACTTGCCAAGAGAACAGCAGCGTCCGGCACCAATGACTGGACAACCATACTACCCTGAAGGTTCATATGGAGACCAACAACAGAGAAGCTTCTCTGCAGTTGCTAAAGCTGGAGTGCCTCCGCCTCAGGTGTCAAGGATGTATGCTCCAGGTTCACAACAGCAACCTATAGACTTCCAGCTCAAGGAGACAAGCCCAACACTTGGTGGTGGCCGTGTTATTGGCGGCCGGGTGTACCCTAGTGAGAAGCCCGGGGCATATGACCTTGTTGAGAAGATGCAGTACCTCTTTGTGCGTGTGGTCAAGGCCCGCGACCTGCCCAACATGGACATCACTGGGAGTCTTGACCCTTATGTGGAGGTGCACCTTGGAAACTATAAAATGAAAACAAAGTACTTTGAGAAGAATCAGAGGCCCGAGTGGGATGAGGTGTTTGCATTCCCTAAAGAAGTCATGCAGTCAACAACACTTGAAGTTGTTGTGAAGGACAAGGATGTCCTTCGGGATGACTATGTCGGTCGGGTGAGTCTTGACCTGAATGAGGTCCCTCTAAGGGTCCCTCCTGACAGCCCATTGGCGCCAGAGTGGTACCGTCTTGTGGGCAAGGATGGTATGAGGGACAGAGGAGAGTTGATGCTTGCAGTATGGTATGGTACTCAAGCAGATGAATGCTTCCCAAGCGCCATCCATGCAGGATCAACACCAGTTGATTCCCATCTTCACAATTATATCCGTGGAAAGGTCTACCCTGCACCAAGAATGTGGTACCTGAGGGTCAATGTAATTGAGGCACACGATATATTCCCAAAGGAGAACCACATACCTGATGTATTTGTAAAAGTGAGGCTGGGCCACCAATTGTTGAAGACAAGGCAAGTTCGCTCACCAACTAAAAACTTCATGTGGAATGAAGAGATGATGTTTGTCGCAGCAGAGCCTTTTGAGGAAGACTTGATCATAACAATAGAAGACCGCGTAGCACAAAACAAAGACGAGATTATCGGTGAAGCTATGATACCAATCACAAGGATTCCAAAGCGGGCTGATCACAAGCCCATACGGCCAGTATGGTTTGACCTCAGAAGACCAGGATTGATTGATGTGAACCAGATAAAGGAAGACAAATTCTATGCAAAGGTGCACCTCCGTGTTTGCCTTGAAGGTGGTTATCATGTACTTGATGAGTCCACACAATATTGCAGTGATCTCCGGCCAACAATGAAGCAGTTGTGGAAGCCACCAATTGGCATGCTTGAAGTTGGCATTTTAAGTGCAAATGGTCTGAATCCAACAAAAACCAGAAACGACCGGGGGTCCTGCGATGCATATTGTGTTGCCAAGTATGGTTCAAAATGGGTGCGGACACGCACAATCGTTGACAACTTGAGCCCTCGATTCAATGAGCAGTACACATGGGAAGTTCATGATCATGGAACCGTGCTCACAATTGGTCTATTTGACAACTGCCACATTAGTGGAGACAGCAACCAGAGTTCCCCAGGCCATATGGATAAACCCATTGGGAAAGTGCGAATTCGGCTTTCGACACTTGAGACTGGGAGGGTGTACACACACACATACCCATTGCTTGTCCTCCACCCATCAGGAGTTAAAAAGATGGGTGAACTCCACCTAGCCATCCGGTTCACAGCCACATCCCTGATCAATGTGCTATTTACATATTCTAGGCCGCTCTTGCCCAAGATGCATTATGCACAGCCTCTGTCAATCGTCCAGCAGGAAATGCTCCGCCACCAGGCTGTGCAGCTTGTTGCCCAGCGCCTGGGGCGCATGGAGCCACCAGTTCGCAGGGAAGTTGTTGAGTTCATGTCAGATGCTCGCTCTCACCTGTGGAGCATGCGACGAAGCAAAGCTAACTTCTTCCGCCTTATGCAAGTCTTCTCTGGAGTCATTGCTGCAGGGAAGTGGTTCGGCGATGTTTGTCAGTGGAAAAACCCTGTCACCACAGTATTGGTTCATGTGCTCTTTGTCATGCTTGTGTTCTATCCAGACCTTATTCTGCCAACAATTTTCCTCTACATGTTCTTGATAGGGCTGTGGAATTACCGGTTTCGGCCACGCTTCCCACCACACATGAACACAAGAATATCATATGCTGATGTTGCCCATCCAGATGAGCTTGATGAGGAATTTGACACATTCCCAACCTCAAAGAGCCCAGACCTCATTAGGATGAGATATGATAGGTTGCGACATGTTGCTGGCAGGATACAGACAGTTGTTGGGGACATTGCTACTCAGGGAGAGAGATTACAGTCACTGCTGAGCTGGAGGGACCCAAGGGCAACGGCTATGTTCCTAATATTTTGCCTGATCACAGCAATTATACTATATGTGACACCATTCCAAGTGATTGCACTCTGCCTTGGGTTCTTCTGGATGAGGCATCCTCGATTTCGCCACAAGGTGCCAGCAGCACCAGTAAACTTCTTCAGGAGGCTGCCTGCAAAGACAGATTCTTTGCTGTAAATTTCACTGGAGAACAGCTATCAATGATGTCTAATGTACCTTTGTATGTGTTTATTGTGGCCCATATATTTTTGTACAATAATATTAAGTGAGATCATATGCAATTTCTTCTTCATGTGACGGAACGAACTAAGTCAATTTCAGCAGATAACTTTCCTTCTTTAGAATTTAAGAAGGCATTAAAACTTTTGTATATCATGAAATATATATATACATGTAAGATGTCTGCTTCAACAGGAGTTTTTCAAATGAGTCAAAATTTTCATGATGCGACTTTTGATGTAATCTGGATATGAAATGTAAGTTCAATGAAATAAACACTCATTTTAGTATATAATTTCCATATCTGAGTATCACAACCTTGCTGCAGTTATGAAGATGTGAATCAGAGCCTTACTGTATCTGAAAACAGGTAGCTCGCTAGGACTGGATGACATGCACTGAACTTCCTTTGAAGTAGCCTTACCATTCTGGGACCTGAAGAACATAAGTCTAGCTTTCAAAAAAAAAAAAAAAAAAAAAAAAAAAAAATCAAGTAGGCAACTAACATAAACCAACAATATATAGTACTGTAGAACTAATCCAGAAAGCATTTCTAACATATTTAGCTTTCCTAGTTATTTATCACCTTATCGAGTATCATCTCAGGGCAAATTTTGAAGTGCATCCAGCCCTCGATTAAATTTATTAATCATTCCAAATATGGCCTTCTTGCTTTCCTGTTAAAAACGCTAACAAGACATTTGATACTTCCAACCTATCAATTTGTCTGTATAATCAAACTATCCAGGAGCTCAAAAAATTACTTGAAAAGAAATTTCTCAACGTTCACTAAAAACAAATATCAATATTTTTTTGGAGGGCAACAAATATCAAGTTTTGGTCAGTACAAAAGAAGTCAAAAGTAGGAATTGCATCAGCTCCAGTATTAGGAAGTGCATTTGTTCCAGTGTTACTTGTGGGTACTTGGACTACATGTAGCGCTGTAGGTACCAGTGATGACATGTTTATTAGCTATTGTTTTACTGATTTAGTTAGTACACATTCTAATATGCATTGTGGTCCAGAAAAACATAAAGAAATTCAAGAGATAGCTGGTTATCAGGTTATCCAGCAAACGTTCAGGGTCGAGCATCTTTTTTGAATTCGGATGTTTCTAACCCTGACACTGTCATTAAGGACAAGAAAGTAGTGTTCACATAATGAATGCGTGCACAAAGGAGCAATGGTATTTTGGGAAAAAAAATAAAAGGTTCATCACAATATTTGAGATGCTTAAGAAAGACAGTTAGAAAGTTACCATTTTCGTGTTAACCTCACAAGGCACCTGTCTCTTTAAGCTATAAATTTTTACTTACAAATGAGAGTAGTTAAAATTGTCGGCAAACTATAAAAGAACAAGTCCAGATCTAAATATCACACATAGTTTAATGTTATCAAAAGTGAGATCATTGTCATAAATCCAAGGTCATGCAAACAAAAATAAGAAATGGTAGAGCAAATATATAACAGGAAAACCTTTGTTGCCATTTATCCCCAATATACAAAGATAGTCCATGGGCCGCAGAACCCATTTACAAATGTAACTTCATGCACATATCACAAGAAGATAAATATATTTGTCAATAAACGCATAGCATTTTGTTTACAAGTACACATAAGATGGAAGCATAAATCAAATGAAGGGTAGGAGTATTTTATCATGCCATGGAAGGGGAAATTCCTCCTTTGTTGGTATAAGCGACTTCATATCCCACCTGCTGATTGCCTTGGAACTAAAACGCTTGACATATATTTGGTGTATCGATTTCCTTACAACCTGCTGAGCAGTAAGAATCAGTACACGCACACCACATCAGGAAAAGAACCAGTAGTCTACAACTCTGTAAAAGCAAACATGTGACGAACTAGTAATATGTATTGATGTCAAAGTAAACATTCGAGGAGCATTCTGCTCGTGAGGTACTATCTCATACTGAGTATATAGAGTACATCCGGCATTTCAAAATAAAACATAAATTCAAAAGATGTACATGCATCTGTACTGTACAATAGGGCCTTCATTCTTCCAAAGCCTAAAGTGGACTTTACTTTGGAAATCTTGCTATTAGTTTTTCTTTGAATAAGGCATTGAAGCACTCCCAGGGCATATTAGCCACCAAAAAATACTCAAGAAACCCCCAAAAAAAACATGTCATTGATTTCCAGAGGTAGTTACCTTATACGAGCTACTGATAATAATTCATTGACTAGGGGAGGCGGAGCAACTGGTTGACAGCCAAATCTAATGAATCAACATTCTTCCGTAGAATCTTTCTTTCTTAAAGTTAAGACTTAACGAGTCTGAAATGAATAGGGTCAAACTACTACAGAAAGTAAACACCATTGAGACCATCATCATCGTATTACGATGGCCATTAAGGCATTAACCAATCCCATAGCGAATAGAACTACATATTGTCAGCAACTAACCAAAGGATACAGTTGCATAGCTAAGCTTTCCATGCCCCTCATTTCCTCATTTAACCTGCAAAAATATATTATCAGAAAAAAAAAATCTTGCAAGAATCAACACATCATTATTCTGACAAAGAAATACACATTTTTCACATATATCTTCTTTCGCTTCAAGAATCACAGTAATCATACAATGCAGCAAGGCTTTTAGCCAATACTGAAATGTGCAGTTCACCGTTACTTCCAGAATTGCTATTAGTTAGAAAAATATCCCCATAATAAGCTACACACTACTAGAACAAGGATACCACATAGCATGAAGAAAGATGAAGAACATTTTGGTCAAACTGATCACCTCAAGCATGAATTGATGTATTTATTTCCTTTTGAAGATGCTTCAAGTGCTGCAAAAACATAAACGAGGTAATAATCATTATCTGGACCATCAACAAAATAATCGATGTCTACATTTCAGTCCAATGGAAGTTACATATAATAGAAATTCACACATCAAACTAGAAAACCTTGCAATGGGAATCCCCCTTGCAATCGCTATTGCTAAAGTAAAGGAGGCGCAGCCTTAGAAGGCGAACACTCGAGAGAGCCTAGCAGATTCATCAACACAACAGTCTCGCGGCCTCACCGGATTCCTGGAGGCGGCCGACGACGTCGCCCAAGCACTCAATGTTCTCCGCTGACGTCGAGGTGACCTTCGTTTCCGCGCGTCGCCGCAGTAGGGTTCATCACAATTCATCAGCGAAAAGTAGCAGTGCCCAATAGCAGAGCAGCGAAAAAACAGAGCTCAAAGGCACGCCGCGTTTTGGAGCGTGGAGAGAGAGTGCGTACGTTGGAGAGGGCGACGCGGAGGGAGGCGAAGAGGGACGCGTAGCTCTCGGCGATGGCGGCGGCATCCCGCTCCACCACCTGCATCGCCGCCGCTACCTCCCGCGCCGCGGGAGGCTCCGGCGCAGGCGCCTGCGTCGCCCGAGCAGAGGCGGAGGATGAGTAGGTATCCTCCGGCGATGGCTCCTCCGGAGGCGGCGACGGCGGCGGATCAGGGGACTCTCCGGCGGCCGTGGCGGGTTCCATGACTTCCATCTCCTCCTGTTGGGGAATGAGATCCTCTGCAGTTGACGTCTCTGCTGTTGAGTCACTTCCGTGTGGGCCCCACAATGATGGGTCCCACCAGTCAGAGACTCAACTGCAGAGGGTGAACATATGAGGCGCCTCTGTGGGCCTCTGGGATTTCTTTCCTTCCCTGGCGGCGCTCGCTGGTCAGGCCGACGCCCAGTTCCATCGATGATGTTAGTTGGGTCGCCTATTTTGTTAAGAATGTTAAGCCATGGGCTTTTCTAGGCCGTACATTCTGGCCCCTCGGCTTTGTTAGCCCATGCAGCTCGTCAAATTACATGAAAGCACCTCACATGTATACAACGCTTGCCGCAGCATCACCTTCGCATCCATGTGTCGTGTCGTTCGTCATTGTGAATACCGACTCGAGTGCATCTTCTCCCTCAATTTATCAGCTGTGCTGACTAATAGTTTTTTGATGTAACTGAAACCGTTTTGAAAAATATTTAGCAAAACGACTTCTTTTAATCCGGCTTTACCTTCACTGAAGTAGAAACCATCAATGGAGCCTTACCGACAGCTTCAGTGATGAAGCCGGTTGAAAAACAACCCTTTGGTAGGGCTTTACATGAAGCTGCGTTTGAAATACAAATCGATTTCACATTTGCATGCCATGCCTCCAAATTGTCCCTTTGGTAGGGCTGTACGTGAAATTGGGTTTTAAACCTAAATCGATTTCACATTTGCATGGCATGTCTCCAAAATGTTGTGCTACGCTATGTCATCTGTTATGTCATATATGATACGCTTCAACATTTGGGGGTGGCGGGGGTGGGGTTCGAACTCCTCACCTATGGCTTCCGAAAAGTAGCGGAAACAACCACCAGACTAAGCCTATGTTTGTGTTTTGAGTTTATATGTTACTCTATTTCGAACCGTTTTGAACCAGTGGTTCAACCGGTTAAACCTATCAAACCGCGAACCGAGACCGTCATCAGTTCATTATCCGGTCCGGTCCTAATAACTATGACTTGATCTGTTCGATCTCCGGTCTAGCTTTTCCTTCTATGCGGTCAACATGTGTGACGGGCTGGGTTTGGATCGTAAAATTGTCATCATTTTTTCTAGTGAATAAAAGAGGCATTCCCTTGCCTGTTATTTTTTAATAAATACTTTTTAAATAAATACGGAAAATTAATATGCCGTCTTCTTTTTAGGACCAACTCACATATTTTCTAGTATTCATTGTATGTGACTATGTGAGAGGCCCAATAAAAAAATGAATTTGAAATCATCGTCTGCCTACACCATTCTTTTTTTCCCCTACCACATAATTAAACTTTTTCGCGCCAATTGCTTCTTCCTCTTTTGCGCTTGACCTCCCCCACACCTCCGCGTGAAAACTAACTCCGGCTCACTGGATTTGGCATCTATCTGTGACGTGACGTTGTGTTCTTATCGAAGGTGTCGACTAGGTGTCCTCCGGTCCTGCGATGCTAATTGACAGCCTCCTGCAGTAAGCATGCTTGGGAATTGGAGCTGCTTGCGTGCAATGTGCCCCAAGCTCGGTGACGATGACCAAACTTGGGTTGTTTTTCTCATAGCATCTCCAGTAATAGTCCCTATTTCAAGCCCCTACTTTATTGAGTAGGGCCGGCTCCAACTTTTTGGGCTCAAATTTTATGTTCAACTCCAACAATAGCCCTAACTTTAGAGCCCCTACTTTTGACTGACATGTGGGAACCGCCTGTCAGTGTGACCTCTTCCCTCTTCCTTCTCAATCTCTCCCGTCTCTCCCTCAGACTCTCCCATCCCGATCCAGAACGGATCAATGAGCCCGGGAGGCGGTGGCGGAGCTGGTGGTGGTGGAGCCCGGGAGGCGGCGGCGGAGAAGCTCCTGGCCGCGGAGGCGGAGGCCAAGCGGCAGCGGCGGCCAAGCTCTGATTTGGCAGGCCCGCTCGACATCAAGGGAGCTCGGCCATGGGAAACCGGGCGCCGTCCCCGCCCTCGATACCTCTCGATTCGTTGACACCGACGTCCCACGCGGCGTGGAGGAGCTTGACCATGGGGAAGAAGGCACGAATCGAGCGGTCAGTCTCCTCTCCCTCCTCCATTGCCCATCCTTCCCTCACCTCCTCACTCTCTCTCCCTCGCGGCACAAATCGAGCGGCGGCGGAGCTCCGGCGTCCGCGGGGGAGCCCGAGAATGCTGCGGCGGCGAAGCTCCGGCCGAGCGCAGGGGAGCCAGCCGTGGCGGATCTCAGGCCGGCGCGGGGGAGCTCCGGCCGGGCGCGCGGCCGCGGAGGAGCTCCGGCCGGGCTGCGCGCTGCCGCGGAGGAACTCCTGCCGGGCGCGCGGGCCAGGCGCTGCCGCGGAGAAGCTTTGGGCGGGCATGAATCGGCGGCTGGATCCCTTCCCCAACTCGCGGCGGCGGCAGAGCTCCGGCTGGCGCGGGCGGTGCTCGAGCTTCAGGCGGCGGGGAGCCCAAGCTCCGCAGAGGGGAAGTGCGAGCTCCGGCATGGAGTGGCAGAGAAGGGGCGGCGGACTCCGCTTCCATGTGCGCGCGGGGGGGAGAAACGGCCGAAACTGTCGAGTAGGGGCCTTCTCTCTCCACCCGTGGGAGATGGGGCTAGGAGGAGGAATTTGGGTGCCTCCCTACTTTAGGGGCTTGAGTTGGGGCTCTGCTGGAGCTGAATTTTTTACTATCGGCCCCTACTTTTTGAGTAGGGGCTCAAGTAGGGGCCTTGCTGGAGTTGTTCTTAGGTTAAGGGTACCCCAAGTTGCTTTTCCCGGCCATTTAGACCATAGAGCACTGCGTTTCCCGTTTCTCTTTGGGTGTTTAGATTCAAAATTCAAAATAAATGTTTTGGACACATCTTTGGGTGTTTAGATTCAATATTCAAAATAAATGTTTTGGACACATGTATGACATAGTAAATATAGTTGAAAAAATTGCATTACATAGATGGTCTCTAAATCGCAAGACGAATCTAATGAGCCTAATTAGGTCGTGATTAGACAATAAATTGCTACAATAGTAAACATATGCTAATGACAAATTAATTAGGCTCATTAGGTTCTCTCGCGATTTACAAGCCAGTTCTGTAATTAGTTTTTTTATTTAGTACATGTTTAATACTTCAAAAGCAAAAGGATATTCTATTTCAAAATATTTACACAATGGAACTAAACACCTCCTCAGTTGGTTGGCCCTCCAGGCTGTAATCCCCATTTCACCCTATCCTAGCGAGCGAGGTACGGTGAAGTCAATACTTAAATTTGAGCTATTGCTAATGCCACTAGATTAATAGCTTAAATATGGAGCCTAACGAAGCAAATAAAAAAAAATTGAATGTTTTGGCATCGAATTGGCATGTGAACCTGTACATAATGCAAATTGCAGTCCTGCAACTTTGTCTTTGACCTTTCCTTTCTTATCCATTTTTACCATAGCTGGTTTGCAGTGTCCACTCCACTGCCATGTGCACCTGCTTGTTTGTGGCCAAACTAGCCTACTGGCCTAATAGTCTGTGGCTCAACTAACAAACAAAGAGCTGATGGCCCAAGGAATTCTTCGCCTCGCAGATGAGGCCTTCTTCTTCCCTGCGTTTCTAAGAGCTTGATGCCAGATTCATGGCTGCACCCAGCAAATCACAGAAGCTAGGAAGGAAAAGATGAGGGAATTTATGGAAAAACCAATGTATGGCGCACGCCATACCCTGTCATAATGAGTTCTCTGCCACTGCTATAAAGCTTAAGAAATTTATTACACTCTTCTGCAGTCTAATATAGCTTGCAAAATCAATCTCTACACTCCTTCCGTATAATGCTTGATGCTAATTGGTAACATGGTTTTTAATAGCGGGCTATAGCAAATAGCGGCATCTTTTTTTGAGCAGCTACAAGGCTATAGCGCAGCTATAGCAGAGCTATAGCAAATAGCGGTTTTGTAAAAAAAACATAAAAATACAAATAATTGATGCATAAGACACATGGTAATTGGAAAAAATGATGAACATATAATTATTCCTAGCAAGGGTTGTTGTTGAATTGGCATCAGCTTGTATGCATATGCAGCAAAATCCAATCATGGACTTGGTCCAAAGGAGAGCGAACCTAGATTGGAAAGGGCCTAGCTGGTTATGAACTTGCCTAACTGAGACAGGGACATGTTCAGGTAGTCGCCTTGATACTTCTCAGTGAAGTGTACAGACTTGCAGAGGCCTGATTTTCTGCTTGCCTAGATGCCTGCTCCACGAAAGTCTCTGGCTCATTGCAGCTGCCTGCGTTCCTGTAGTTTCTTTGAAGGGGAGAGGTGGGAATTAGAGAACGCATGTGCTTCTCTAATGGCTTTAGGGATTCGAGTACTTATGGGCCTCTGTGGGCTACGAAATTCAGTTGACGGCTTCACATTTTGACCGGCCACTATAGAAGAAATTGGAATAGCGGCTAACTGAACAATAGCGCTAAGGAGTTTAGCGCAGCTAAAGCGGACATTAGCTGCTGTAGCTGTCATAGCGGCACAGAGTGCAATAGCTTAGCGCGGGCTGTTTCCAGAGGCTATAGCGCAGCTAAAGCGGGGCTATAGCCCGCTATTTAAAACCATGATTGGTAAATGAACAAATATGCACAAGTAACATGCTGACTTGAACCATAGACAGATCATTTGAACCATTGTTTGGTACAAGTTTCTTCAGGTACCTTGATCGTAAATGAGATTCACTACCTTGCTAGTGATTCAGCAAAAGGAAAAACACAGATGAAGATGCACAAAAATACCTTGCTGGCAATTCGTCGAACACACCTCGTGCACCAACCATTAAGCAGTCAAATCCGGCATGAGAACCTCAGATGTTATGTCTGCCGCGCATGTTGCGCAGACTCGCGCAGGGGAGCTAGCCGGAATGCCTAAGCGGCCACCCTCTTCAGCTTCTTGGAGGCGCATTAGGCTCAATCCGATCGAGTTAGCACTGCAGGCGAGTTGGCACAGGTGATGCAGAAAACTGGGACGGAAAATTAAAAATATCAATCACAAAATCAAACCACTGCATGGGATTTGTGCGTACCTCGATTTCCTCCAATGCATGCAACTGCAACTACCGATGCTGCACTGACAGAGCGGCGGGTGTCGGCAGGGCGAGAGGTGGCGGCGGCGGGCGTCGCAGGGCGAGGGGCGGCGGGATCCAGGGTCAAGCTCGCAGTCGGGTCCACCTGCGGGCGCGCGGTCGGACAGCGGCTGCGCACGGTAGGACCCAGCAGCATGCAGGATCTAGCTGCCGGCGAGCAACAACCGAGCCCCGCGAGGTTATTGCGGCGAACGGAGACGGACGTCGGCAGGTGCGAGGGGCAAGGGGCGGCGGCGCGGCCAAGAACTGGAGGGGGTGGCGTGGAATCGCGGGGAGCGGCGGCAATGGAGGACGGCGGCGACGGGGGCTGGCGGAGATAGGAACTGACGGCAGAGGCTGGGGGGCCACGTTCATATGGAAGGTGAAATCGTGGGAAGTAAACCGGGAAAAGAAAAACCGTCTGGCTCGGGCCTCGGGGGACCGGGGTGCGCCGGCGCGGTCCTCGCGGAGCAGCAGGTTCGGCTAATGGGCTCGGATAGGAAATAATATTTCCTACCCAGGTATAGTATAGAGATATACTATATATATATATATATATATATATATATATATATATTATCTTTTACCCTTCCCCGGCCTGTATTTTAATGATGAATTTAAGTTGCTAGCTATAAGCTTGGATGAGTCGAACCGGCACTGGAGCTGCCTTACGCGCCTCCTGACTCCTGAGACATGAGTGCATGCAGCACCACACATGGAAAGCACATATAGTGGCATCATTAGCATCAGTGCATCATCCTCGCAACCATTCGCCGTGTCATATTGTGCATATACGGACTCCCGTGCGGCCGTGCGTCTTTTTTCGTTATATATACTGCCTTGCAATAAAAGAATACCACGGCAGTTGCCTTGCACTTCTCTGAATGGGCCATTAGGTACGGGACATATGTAACACTGTGGCCTAAATTAATTAGAAACGAAATTGTATGCATGCTAACATTAATTTGGAACAACCTCGATCATTTCCTGTTGTCTAACTTCCTGGAGCTACGTAAAAAGCTATTAAGATGTTTTTACCTGAGCATCCGAGTGAAATTGCACAATCAGGTCACACAACTTTTTACCTTGTCATGAGGGTGTATGTATATATCTAGTATTCAGTTCATACCAACCTTTTCTGTCGTTCAAACTCATGAACCATATGGCATGTGTCAAAATATATGTTGATAGTAATTTTTGCTAGGTTATTTGTGGTTGAGTTCAAGCTTCATTGGGTTTGGAAAATTGGGGAAGATACTTTCACTGCTGGAAAATTGGCCTTTAGTACCGGTCACAGGACGACTTAGTGCCGGTCGCTATGACCGGTACTAAACGTCCAGTACTAACGTGCCGCACGTTAGGACCGATCACAATCAGCCGGTACTAACGTGCGACGGATAGTACCGGCTGGTGTTACCAGCCGGTACTAACTGTGGCTGCCATCAGCCCCCCACGGCCACCCCGTCCGCTGCCCCCTTATTTTTCTGTTCTTTCTTTTTATTCTATTCTATTCTTTTCTCATTTTCTCCAACAACAAGCACATATATAAGAATCACAGAATACTTCTCACAATCATAATCTCACAAAAATCACAACATACATCTCACAATCACCATCTTACAAAAAAAGCAAACACAATCATACATAATCTCTCAGGAATCACAAGAATCACAACTCACAATTTCAATCTCACAAAAATCACAATCCCAATCTCACAAAAATCAAACTCAATCACCACCGCTACCTGCACTGCCTGCGCTCGCCCCGCGCCGCCCACCGCCGGGAGGCCCGCACACCCCTGGCCGCCGCTCTCGCCCGCACCATGCCGGCCGCGCCCTGCTCCATTACCTGCATCAGATCGAGAGGAAGAGAAGATTAGGAGCTAGCTGAATGAGAAAGGGAGTGAGGAAGAAAGAGAAAAGAGATAAGGAAGAGATCGAGGAGGGGGAAGCAGGGGAATAAAAAGAGGACTGGATCGACTATCTCCTTGTTAGTACCGGCTGTAGGCTCTGCCCGGTACTAACCTGCTGCATTTTGTACCGGGTGGAGCCACCAGCCGGTACTAAATAGTCCGCGCAAAATTAGTACCGGCTGAGGAAAATAGCCGGTACTAACTTGGCTTCTGACAACTGCGGTGCAGGTCGGAAATACACGTTAGTACCTGCTGGTCTCCCCAGTCGGTACTAACTTGGTTTTATGGCTACTGTTGCCTAGAGCCAGTACTAAAGGCCCCCTTTAGTACCGGCTCCGGCTAGCCGGTACTAAGGGAGAGGGATGAAAGGTCCTTTCTCCCGTGGTGTTTGGTCAAGGTTGTGTGCGGGGCGTTGATTTTGGGTTGTTTTGAATGGCACACCTAGCACATCCTGGTATATATTAAGGAAAACATACCTGATTTTGAGTTCTTTTAGGATAAAATGGGACATGTATAAGTTTGCTAGTGATAATGATTTCTAAAATATATCATTGATTTGATAATAAACACTGACAGCTTGAAATGAGATGCAGTCGTACATTGCAAATAGCTCGCAAGGAAATTCCAAATTTCTTGAAATAACACTTCAAAATTTTAAATTGTTTTAGCTTGTCCTCCTATGTTAAGCTCACATCTAATTTTGATTAAGTTTTATACAAAAAGCGCATCAACATCTACAACATCCAATCAGTTTGTTAAATTCATCATGAAATATGTCTTCTTAGTGCATTTTATTTGATATTACAGATATTAATTTTTTTTCTATAAACTCCAAGTTTGTCATAGAAGATAACTATATTCTCGGTGCACATTTACCTATTACACATGAGAAGGTTGTTTTTTTCTTTGGGTGGGGTGGGGGGGGGGGGGGGTATAATAGAGGCCTAACTAACACTGTAACATATTATACTTTTTTTGGCTTCAGACATTCTCTTTTGAGAATGCATCAGACCGCAATCACAAAAAAACCATCATTACAAAGTTTTGCACATGTTTCAAGAACACATGTAACCTAATAAGACACCAGTCATATCTGATGTGTAGAAGGAAAACAAATTAAAAATCTCCAGTCTACAGCTTAAGTAATCCTCCTTTTCACAACTTGTTTCGTAAGGTCGACTCCACATGAACCAACTTCACCACAACTTGTGTTAATGCGAACATGAAGGATGAGCCAAATCCAACATAGGGGAAGAGAGCAACTCCATCTGCTATCCTTGAAGCTCTAACCACCAAATCAAGACTGCTACTATCAACACTCTCATGATACCTCTATCTATTGAAGAAGACTTTGAATGCAAAACCTCAGCACCCACACGAAGTATACCACCACACAAAAATTTTCCAAAGCAACGCTTCCATTGAGAACAGACGATAGTCGTAGTCGCCGCTTGTCCTGAATCAGGACATAGTTTTCACCTGGAGATCTAGTAGTCGGGTAGAAAAAGGATGCAATGATGGTGCCTCCAAGGAAAAAAAAATGATGCCCAAAGGTGTCGTCGTCCATCAGAGCCGGAAGTACAACCAGCATGGCTTTCGCCAGAGCACCCTTACCCACCATAACATAGCCTGAATAGTCGATAAGGCGCGTCCCATACCACACCATTATTGTCGATTGCTAAAGGCTGTCACACCCATTACCTAGAGTCGATGGAGTGTGTCCCATACCACATCAACGCCAAGGATCAAGGCAGTGGGCACATGTTGTTATCAGCACGTGTGTGACCAAAGTCACAAGATCCACCCGTGCCGCCATCGTCGGGAAAAGCCACCGCGAATAGCAGCAGCCGTGAAAATCATGATAGTATACGATGTATACTAATGTTCCATGTAGTTCTACCGAACATATGGGACCCTATTGTTATGATCATGATTTTGCGAGAGCATGACACACGTGTTGCTAGACCGAATTTGGATGTATGAACTTCAGTGGTTTTCTAATGAATATAAGAGGAATTGCCTTATATTGTTTTAGAAAGCATGAATTCAAAAATGATCTTTTGTGGGCCATATTTGCGAGATGTGCTTACGGTAGATAAATTACCTTCAGCGTACACTTCCGCCTACACCTTGTACTTTCTCTTTGTTCTGTGAATTTGATCTTTTAGCCGTTAGGTCCCCATCTAAGGGCACTTCTCTTTTCTTCCTCTTCCCGCCAACCACTTCTTCTTCCTCCCGCTAACTAGTTCTTCTTTTTGCGCTTGGCCTCCCCGCCCTCCTCCCATGTGCCCATATGTCGGTGTCCTCCTGCCGTGGTGAGAGTACTAATAACGCTCATAACCTTGATGATATTCTTACTCATAGAACCAATCTCATACTACGTCAGTGTCAATCGTATCTCGATCCTGATTTCATCCCATCCTGGTCAACTAAGGTGAGTTCAACGACCAAATTCTAATCTCACGAGAACAATTTTTTGAAATTGGAGATGAAGGTTGATAGTGTAAATCGGGGAGACACTGTCACTAAAAAATTGTCTACAGGCATATTTCTACAACATTTTATGAAGTTGTAGAAAGTCAGTCGAAGTTTCACCACTTAAAAACAATTGGGCAGTGTGCACGGTGTCACCCGTTCCTCTTCTCAGTCCCATCATTCTTCTTTAATCCCCATTTCACCCGAGAGAGCGAGGTGTATCGAAGCCCTAGCTAGCATCCCCTGATCGGCTCCAGTCTGCGCCATCGCTGATTTCTCTAGCGTTGGTCTGGTTGTGTTCGTGCTTTGAGGAAGTTGGGCATGACTGCACTAGCCACTCAGATTATGTGTGGCCAAGGCATTGGCAGCAAGTAGACTGAGGTGGGATTCAGTTGTCCATATTCACCGAGCGAGTTATTTTTGGGAGGTACAAGTTCTTGCATCCTGTTGCAGCAATCTGCTATGTGTGGTGTCTAACATGTGTTCGATCCAAATGCCTCACCAGATTTGCAAGTTAGATAACTCGCATAATGAGCAATGTTATGCTAAAACTTGGTTTCCTGATAGTCAAGTAATTTCATATGCTCATGTGGTGTTTGATGATGTACCTGTTGAGGTGGTCTGGGATGAGGATGTGCATACAATATTGCGTGCATAACATGCTCGACCAGGACAGTTTACTGAAGCAGCTAGCTCTAGGCAGAGATAATTTTGTGGGTGAGGATATGGTATTTGGAAAACAAAAGCAAGTGCCAATCCAAGCTTCAATTGTGTGGGATGAAGAGATGCATTCTAACTTGTACCAATGTGATGACTTGCTACGACAATTAGCAATGGCGCGGTAGAACCATACTTGGATGATAAGAATCTTGAGCTGATTGTTGGAATAGACATCGATGAGGTTCTAACACATGACCTTGACTCACATGGGTTGTTGCAGAATCTAGTAGCTCTTGGTGAATAGATGGAAGCAGCTAGTGAATCAGCGAATCACTCACTTATGTTTGCTGACTCATACTGTTTATGAGGTATTTGAAGGAAGGCCCCACGAAGTTGCTGTATAGGACGAGTTGCCAGCAGACTTTGCTTTGCATGGTGGATTATTGAAGCAGCTAGCATCAGGAATGGAGTTCATAGATGACAAGAAGGCAAATACGACTCTCAAGTTGGACACATACCAACTATCAACAAATGGTGTGTCACGAGAGGGCAGCGGTATATCTGTCTCGTCAATCAACAAATGGTCTGATTCTTTTGGTGACTTGGAGTCAATGGAGCTGCTCATGAAAAGAGCACAAAAAGGCAAGCTCGATGCCAAAGTAACATATGCAGATCATCTGAAATAGAAACTAGGTCCAGAAGGTTATAAACTTTCAGGATATATATTCAGCAACTTGGCTGTGCTTGATATAAGATAAGAAGCAGATCATTCTTGTAAGCTCACCGAATTGCAATCACTGATATTAGGTGTGATTTCAGCCCGTGGCACCAATTCAACAATAAAGCTTTCAAGTCTGAAATATATGATGATTCATATCAAATGGATCTGAAGCACAAAAGTATGTCTATAAGGAATTGGGCTTCTAGAATTCTGAGATCTACAACATCATGTATCTATAACAATTCCAGCTCATATCAGTTTGTTCATAGTTGTATAACTCTGATAGTGCATTTGCTAAATGGTTGGAGTCCTTATCTCCCTCAATCTGATGAGATCAAGACTTTACTGGTATTTCTTGAGCAGCCCGTGGATGTGTCCATCAGTTTGCAATAGTCTCAAGTTAGGAAACTGACAACGATCAATCCAAGTGGTACAATGGTAAAAGAGGAGATTATGTATTGGCTACATGATGCGCTCGGGCGTATTCCCAATCATATGCAATCAGAGATATTTGTTGGCTGTCTATAGAAATGCTTGATGAGATATCAAGTGGCAACTTGTCCACACTTGCTCATGAGGAGACAAATAGCATGCTTCTCCTAGTGAGTGGCTTTACTATAGGAGAAAGTGTGCATCTTGAGCTATATAAGAATGTTATGATATAGTGGGAACCGGGGATACAAAGACTTGCAAATTGCAATTTTTTTAGGAATCAATTGTTGTCAAAGTAGAATGGTCACTGGTTGTGGTGCTTTCCCTGCACTTCAAGTTAATCTGTTCTAGTAAGATAAGGTGACATGACCTCCAAAACAAAATAGCTTCCTCAGCTTGAAGGCAGTGGGATCCAGGCATCATTCATATTATCATGCAATGGATTGGTTATGAATGCAAGTGCTGCAATGAGAGCTATTCGTCGGCTTGTTGCTGTGATGTTGTATGGAAGGAATACCTGAATACGCGACAGCTTGGGGACAAGCTATGTTTTGCGGAGGCGATATTGTCATGATCCATATGTGGCCCAAGAGAATCCCAAGACTGTCAACCCCATTTGCCAAGTTGTAGCCCAAGAGAAGGCCCAAGTCCAAAGACTACATAACAAGAGCTATGCACATGGATGAGGGATTGATGAAAAATTCAGAAAGAGAGACATAAGAGAAAAGGAAGAGCATCTTCCTCCTTTGAATTGAGATTCTACCCTCTGATTTCCCCTGCAATTGCTCATGCTCTTGGTTCGATCTTGCCGGCGCATCCACAAGTATTACATCGTGCTCTGCCACGTGCAATTTCTCTGCCGCTCCCGCCGTTCCAACGACATGGATCTCATCAGTCCGGGCTCAAGTTGTGATAGCGCCTACACGTGCTTTCTTTAATCATATGTGATGTGGCGGGCTACTTATTTTTTCCAATATGGGTTGTGCTTGAATTTCATAACTTCTCAAGCACAAAACTACAAGAGGTTTTAACGAAGTTCAGAAACCAACTACCACTGCTAACATAAAGTAACTCACCCTCAATAGGACGGGGTACTGAGGGACCCCCCCTCCTGCTAGGGAAGAGACAAGTCAAAAACTTACACCATACCTGAAGCAAAATGAAAATATTCCACTCTAACATCTCTGCAGAGAGCCAACATGGCTCACACGTCCCCTGAATTTCCATTACTGATGATATCCCTTCAAAAACTTTTCCTCCCTTCAGCTACTGCAGCAGCACCACTCCTGTGTCTTCCTGAGTTGCTTCTTGTGGATGGAAGTGGAGGGCCCTCTTCTTCAGTGCGTCGTCCCCCTGCAGCTTGTCGGTCGGTTTCTGTAGACCTGACCAATAAGAGAGAAACGGGGAAGCCAAACAAACAATCTTAGATCAGACATGTTTATTTTCAAAGCAAACAAGATTTCTATACTTCCAAATCACCCAACAAATGGCTTATTTGCGGCCCAACGCGCCTTGCTTGGAGATTCCTACGGTGCTCACGAGCCGCACGATGTCCTCCGTCTTCCTCACATCGCCGCTGCCTCTTGCTACCGTCATCATCGTCGCCAAGGAGCCGAAGGATCGTGTGACACCCTCAAAATTAATAAGGGTTATTTAATTAATTATTAGATTAATTATTAAGTTATTAGCCTATTATAGGGTAGAATAGGAATAATAGGGAATAAAATAATAACAGAAAAATAAAAATAAAGTTCTATAACTTGAGTGCTTTATACGGATTGAAATAGCATCGGAAGCCTAGGTTTAACTTAAAAGAAGTTGATTCAAAAATCGAATTCAAAAACCCTTAGAAAAATAAGAAAAGAAATCCTTTGATAGTGGGCCGGCCAGCCTGCGGCCCAGACCTTCCAAAGTCTAGATTAGGCCCCCCAACTCTCCTCCCTGGCTCACTCCCGTGCGGCCCAGCACTGTTCCCACCTCCCTTCAGTTTTTCCCGCGAAGTCCACCCCACGCCCTTCAACTTCTGGCCCAGTTCACCCCGCCCCCTCCTTCTTCCTCCTCCCTCTCCCTTCTCCGGTTCCTCCCCCCTCCCTCATAACTCCGGCGCCGACGCCGCCGTCGCCCATCCTGCCACCGCATCGTCCCCAACCCCCGTGGCAGCCGCAGATCGACGCCACGCTACCTCCTCCATCCACTGCTCACGTCAGAAGGGCCATCCCAGCACGGGAGCCCCTCCTCCTCCATCTCGCAGCGCCTGTACCACCGCCGCTGTCGCACGATCCCTCTCCTTCAGCCGGGATAAGCTCGACAGGGACGCGCAGGACGCGTGCCACTCCCACACGAAGCCACCGCACATGAAGTGCGGCGCCGACGCTCTTTCCCCGGCCATCCGCACGAATTACCGCGGCGGCACGCGTCGCACGCCGGTGAGCTCGCCGTGCCACGCGTCGTAGCCCTGCCGCCCCGGTGAGCCCCCGGGGAGCACCGCCGAGCTATAAATAGCCCTGCACGCGACCCGGATGGAGCTCAACTCCGCCACACCACACCGCACCACCACCACGGCCACCACTGCGAGCACAGAGCGCCGCCGCACTGCTCCGGCAGCGCTGCCGCCGCCAAGCCCCTAAATTTCTCTCCGGCCGCCGCGACGCCACCCAGAGCACCCCGTGGCGCCCGAGGTGTGAAGCAAGATGCCCCAGAGGACGCTCACGCCTTGAAGAGCGCCACCCGAGCTCCGCTGCGACGGGTGGCAGCCGCCGGTCGACCGCGCTGCTGCTCCGGCCATTTCCCACCTCTGCGACACCACGATGAGCACACTAGCACCCTGCCACTGCCACCGCCCTTTCCCCGCTCTCTTTCTCCCCTCCCAACGCCTAACCAAGCTACGGCCGGTTGCCGTGCGCGCCGCCGTGCCCCGGCGAGCCGCCGGCCGGCCCTGGTACCCCTCCTTAGCACCTCTGCACCCCAGCATGCTCCACACTACCCCGCAGACGCAATCCACCCACCACTAGAAGCCCAGAACCTCTACCGCGTGTTCCCCCCTTTCCACCGTCCGCCGCCCGAACTCCGGCGAGGCTTGCACTGCCACACCAGCCACCGACCCTCGACGTGTTCATCCCCACTGTGTCCGCCGTGCTCCCCTGAACCCGTGGGTGCCCTCACCAGCCGCGAGAGCCGCCCTGTAGCGGCCGGCGGCGACATCTCCGGCGAGCTTCCCCTGCCGCCCCTCTGCGCCGCCGTGAAGCACGGCAGCTCCGCTGGCGCCGCGTGTCAGCCACGTCAGCGCGGGGCCCGCCTGCCTGCCACCCGCACGCCCCGCGTCAGCCGCCACCTCCCCCTCTCCGCCTTGCGTGCGCCTGGTCCAGTGGACCGCAGACTCACGGGCCGCGTAGTCCACGCGCCCACGCTGTCGGTCCACGGCACAGTAAAGTGCGGGCTGGCGCCAGAGCTGGCGTCAGCCGACCCCACTCGTCAGCCACACAACCATAGGAAAAATGCTAGGTACACACGGCTTAGTGCACCCAAAGAGTTATTTCTCCACCTTAGAAATTCCCAAAAATTCCTAGAAAATACCTAAAAATATTAGGGAAAATAATAAGCTACTTAGTACCATCCAAATTATTTATACACATTTCTAGAACTAGGATTTAAAAGGATTCTTTTTCAGCCTACAGGAAGGCAAGCCTTCGTTAACGTACCCCAGTTTATGCCAAATCCAAAGTAAAACCCCATAAATAGCCAATAAATTCCTAAAAATATTAGATTATATTCTAAGGTTTTTCATAAAGTTAGATTTCATAGAAACCTTTCTTGAGCCTAGAAATGGTTTATTGCCTTCCACCGACATTTTCCAAACCCCGCCTAAACCCCCGGGAAACCCGAACCCTTTCAAAACACCGGCTCTAAACCCTCAATTAACCTAGAAATCCCCCTATAGCCATTCTCCCCAACCCCTCTCCTCACAAGTAATTCATTCGCTGTGATGATTGATTAGTCACGTATTTGTATTCCTGTAGTTACTCTGCCAGGAAACTTCAGGATTATAGCCCCGGCGGAGACTACCATCGTACCAGGCAAGTCTTAGCAATTTCCTTGCTCATATTAATCAACTGCATTAATATGCTCTACTCCTTGCTTAATGTCTATAGTTGCATTGAGAATTAGCCACTCAGATACCCCCAACTACTAAGACACTACCCAGTGCCAGAAACCCTGGTTGCGAGAGGCACTAAGGGGGAAGAAGATGCGAGGTAGGGTGGATAGTCTCGGAGGAGCCCCTATCCAGAGGCCTACCTTGGTCGCTTAAGGACCGGTTCTTGGGAAAGTCTTTCCAACGCCATGTACGGCTATACGGGCCAAAAAGGACATAGCCTTCGGGAATGCCGTGTAATGTGAGGCCTCGACTCACACTCCACCAGCTACCTCTGACAAAGCTACTCCAGGGGCCACGGTGGGCAACGGAAATGCTGGAGACAGCCCCAGACAGAAGGCTGGGACTGGTTGGCACGGGTCGCATGTGACAGGGCTGGTAGGGCCCATGGGCGATGCATGCCCTAATTTATATGATGCATCCATACCCGGGTTAGTGTCCTTGTGTGGACGTTTATGCGATCCCTGTTTAGACTCCAGTAGCATCCGTGGGTAGACCCAAATGGAAGCTATCCAGAGATGGACGCCAGTGGATACGAGTCCCGTAGGGTGGCCCTGCCGTTGGCCACGGGAGGGTCACCTGACCGTATAGTTTCAAGAGTACAAACCTCTGCAGAGTTACCCAATCTATCGATAGCCGTGGCTCTCGGTTATGAGCCCGTCTGGTTAAAGCTCCCACAGATTAGCCAAGAATAACCCATAGGAGTGACGATAATGAGATGAAGGTGATTGCGGGATCGACAGAAGGATCCGGGCCAGAATCACCGGGGGACTGGTAGGGAGGTTCTTGTCCCTCCAGGACCCAACACCAATTTATTAATCACTTGTCAACTAATAATGCATGTTCATACCTTCAATTGTTAAGTACTTGCTGAGTGCGGTGGTACTCAGACTTGCTTGTGAAATCTTGCAGCTCCATCGGAAGGCTTCCCTCCCTTCATCGGCACTGCAAGTCGTCCCGATCAGGTCCTAGTTCCGATCTTCACTTTTCAAATCTGGTTAGCCGTTGCCAACTCTTATGCAATTAATGTTTTCCTTTACCAGGAAATGACATTATTTCATGCTAGGTGGGCCTGCCGGGTGGCGGGGCCCACAGATCGGGTGGGAGGTGTGTGTGTGTGCGCGGGGGGAGAGGGAGCGACCGACAGGGTTAGGGTTAGGGTTTCGGGTTGTCGGGAGTTACATTGGTCACCAAACTTGGAGGGAGGGGTTGGTGGTGGGGGTGTCCCGATGGTGGAGGCTGGTTGGTCGGCGGTTGTAACGACCCGGGTTTCCGATTTTTGAAAACCTGACTCCCTATACCATTGTGATACTCCCTAGATCAAGTAGATATCATGTACAGAACTCATCACAGCGAATATCACATCCATACCACGAATAAAGTACAAATATCTTATTTATCACATCATTCTCATGATAATACGTCTGATACAAGCCCTCAGGGCTGAACGACAATCAAAAGAACATCCAACGCAACGGATCTAGGCGTAGAAGCCTCCATCTTCTCTTTCTCCTCCACAGGCAACTTTCACGTCAAGACGATGCCTCGGTCGTACCATCCATCGTAGTTGAACTCGTGCCCATCATCAGATCCTGCGTACTCAAAGGCTAACCCCAATGAATGGGATAGGTTCACGTCACCAACCGTATATGCAAGCTTTAAGTGGACTATTATCTAAAGGGATAAAAGTATATCAAGGATAGGCTAAAGGTTTCCTATGCAACAGCAAAATAAAATAAGTATCTCCATATCCATCCATCCCATATCTCACCACATCGGGCTACTCCGGCACGCCGGACTCCCATCTCCGTCTCCACACTCATCTAAGTCGATGCGAGAGCTCCCTCCCCTCGCACCTCACCAACTACGACCGGATCCTGAAAGGAAAGGGAGCAAACTTCCCTTCTCCCCGTCCGTAGCTGCGAACCTTAGTTACTCTCAAATCTGGCTAGAAAGAGGAAAGGTAGAATATCCCAAATGAGAGGTAACAGTGCAGTGGACAATGTCCATACCGATGACGCGGCTATACATATAGATTATAGACTCTCGAGAGCTTGTACAACTGGACCCACTCGGGCTGCGAGATGGTGGCCGCCATCTCGAGACGCAACCCACAGCACAGACCCCAACCACGACGATGCCCTCTTGCTCTCCCGGTCTCGGTCCATCGGCTCGCAATCCAATGCTTCGGAAGCTGTGTCGAACTCTCCCTCGTAGGGCCAGACGGGGCCATAGTCCTTCGGGGAGACGGCCTCTCCCGTTCCCGTACACCATCCACCTGATCTTCTCGCAATCCGGGCATCGCGCTAGTTAGCCTGGCTGGAACCCGTACATATGGGTAAGCGGTAAGTACGTGGGGCCCAAAGGGTGGTTACCCCACTCGGTTTCAGGCCGGGGTGAGCGTCATCGTCCCAACAGCGTATCCTCCGAAGAAGAACGCAAGTCGCAGTAGCCACTATAGGTACCGCCGTCAACTCCTATGCTCCTATCCATCCATGTACCCGCCACAAGTACGGTGTGGGACCCCCTCGAGAGCAGGGGTCTCCCGGCACCTCGGTCAAAGACCGAGTTGTTATAAAATGCTCACCCCCGCCAAGTTTCCCAAAAACACCTTCTCCTGCCGGTTTTATCCCCACACACGCCAAGAGTCCTAATCGACATGATCCCATACACATGCAAGCAGCAGCATAGCAATATCATATATAGAGTGGTAGGTAACAAGGCAATCACGGAATAAATCATGGCTATGCAAGGCTCAAACATCACTCATTTGCAATAAGTAAAGCGCTAGCTCATCTAGTTGCAATGTCTAATAGGCATTCAAGAGATGGGCTGGGCAAGAACCTGAGGGCAAGTTCTCTTCCTCCACGAAGTCTTCCGGGTAGTGCTCCTCTTCGGTCAGCTCCTGGCCGTCGGTAGGTCCTAAATACGTAATTAAAGTAAATACCAGGGATCTAATAGCAATTAACTCCAATAAAACCAATTCAAGAAAGATCCAAATGGACTCATACTTCACACCAAGGGCTTGGTCATGATTTTAGAAAAATATAGAAACTGGTTTCATATTTTTCAGAGTTAAAATGAATTAGTTATGGATTTTCTAAGTTTAAATCCTTTTCTGAATTTTGAAATAATTCTGAAAAAGAAAGAAAAGGGGCCAGGGACTTATTTGTAAATAACCAGGGACCTATTTGTATTTTTGGAAAAGTTCGAGGGGGTTTTCTATAAAAAGTCTAGGGTAGGTCGAAATGCTGACGTCAGCGTTGACCGGTCAACGGTCAACGGTTAAAGCTGACAGGTGGGTCCGGATGATGACGTCATCAGTGGGCCCTCATGACGTAAGCAGAAGGGTCTAGGTGTTAAATCTAAAAAGTCCAGGGGGCTCAGAGTAAAAGTAACAGGCCAGGGACTGGATTGAAAGGATTTCTAAACTATAGGGGCTGAAGTGTAAGAAAGCAGGGGCTTCTTTGTAAAAGAGGCAGGCCGGCTCTGGTGGTCGCGGTCTACCGTGGACCGAGAGGTTGGTCCACGTGAGCCGCGTCCACGGGATCTCTTGTGGCTCGGGTGGATCTCGTGCGGCTGGATCGGGCGATCCGCGGTGTGGCCCCAGTTGGCGCGCGACACGTGGCGGCAGCAAGGCGGACGGCGGCGCTCGGCTTCCTCCCCTCCCCTCCGCCGCGCAGATAGGGACAGCTCCCCGGAGAGGGCTCTCCTGGCGGCGTTAGGGTCCGGCTCAGTCCCAAACTCGCCGCTAAGGCCTTAATCATCACGGCGGACTGGCTGTGCATGATTTACTCTGGCGAAAGTGGCCGGAGCGTCGAGGCGACGCGAGCGGTGCACGGGCGGCGCCGGCGTGCACACGGAACCGCGCAAAGGCACGTTTCTTCTCAACTTGTTCATACCCAGGGGGCTTGCACGGGTACGGTGGGTGCGCCAACGCCTAAAGGTCCGGCCTTTGGCCAGCGGCGGCGACGCGCATGGCGCGACGGCGCCGGCGGCGCTAGGTGCACACCGGGGAAGCCCGGCGGTGCTTCCACAACGGGGCCTAGGACGGCGCAAGCCAAGGCTAGGCTAGGACGGGGCTAAAGGCGCGGCCTTACGACTCTGCCTGGGTTCCAACGCGTGCCAGAGGGCTCGACGCGGCGCGGCGCGTTCGCGCGCAGAGCACGCTCATGACGGCGGCGGCGCGACGCGGGGGATCTTGCAAGGAAGACAGTGGCTCGAGGGCATGCTCACAGAGAGGTAGGGTGGTTGGCCACTGAGGTTGGCTGCGCGCGCGGGATCATGGTGCCCCATGGCCGCGGCGGGTTCGCGGCGAGGCAGAGGTGAGCGGCGGCGGGGTTGCTCACCTCGGGTCGGCGGTGTAGGCGAAGCAGGCCTGGGAAAGGGTTGGTGAAGTCGCGGCGTAGTTGAAGGATAGCAGCGACAGGGAAGAAGAGCCGGGACGGTCGTCGTCTTCTTGCTCCAGGAAGTAGCGGCTGGCGGCGTTCCGACGGCGGCGCTCCGGTGCTTGGCTCGGCTCCGGCTCGCTCCCTCCTTCCTCGCCTTCTTCTTCTTCTGCTTCCTCTCCTCGTGCGGCGGTGGCTAGATGAAGGGCAAGTGCCCGATGGAGAGGTGGAGCGGGCGCTCCTCTGCTTTATAGTGGCGGCGCAGCCGGGTGGAGAAAGGAGGGCGGCTAGGGTTGGAGCAGGCGCGTGAGCGGAAGGCTCGCGAAGCGGGACACGTGGCACAAGCGGGAGAGGCTAAGGGCTCGGGTCGACAGGGCGCGGCGCGGCCTTGGCGTGCGGGCCTGAGCGCGCGCGCGACGGGAAGAAGCGACCGCTCGCGAGATGGCGCGAGGGGTTGTTCGATCTAGGGTTTAGGGTGGAGCTGAGATGGGTGGATCAGGGATTAGGGTTACCGGGATCCGCGAGATGGTCTGGCGCGCGGGAGCGGGCGGCGGCGAGAAGGTGGTGCCGGCGGTAGGAGAGTGGCGGTGGCGAGAGGGAGGTAAGAGGGTAAAGCTGACGAGTGGGCCCCGCTCGTCAGCGGCTGCGGTGAAAGGGACGGGGCGCCATGGTTTGACGCGGGCCGGCGGGGTAGTGGGCCACGAGCTGGGCCGCGGGGAGAGAAGGGAGGAAAAGGGTCGGGGGGTGCGTGTTAGGCTAGGCCGGGAGTAGAGGGGCCACATCTAGACTTAGTTAGCGGGCTGGTAGTTGGGTTAGGGCCAAGTTAGTTTTAGTTTTAACCTTTATTTGATTTAAATCCAAATCACACTCAAACAAATCCAATTAAAATCCAATAAATTCCAAATATTCACACTAAGGCATAGACACCTTAACAATCAATATTTAACTTATTATTTAATTCTAAGAATTTGGGAAAGGTCCAATGAAGACAACCTTATATTTTTCCTACCCAGTATTAAATCCACGAAAAATTTTGAAATCCACATTTTTAATATTATAAACATTCCAGAAAAATCTGGGATGTTACAAGCGGTAGAGGGCGCGGCGGTGCGGAAGCACTGCTGGCCGGGCAGGGCTAGACATCCGTTGGGCGGCAGGCGACGTGGGGAGGGGGGAGGGGAGTAAAGGAGGACGACAAGACGATTAGCGTGGCCTCGGTGGTGGTGGCGAGGCCGCCAGAGCTGGTAGTGGGGGAACGGCGAGGGAGAGGAGCCAGACAGGTTTGAACGAGCAACGGTGGTGGACGGCGGACTCATACTTCTAGTATATGCCTAGAGCTTCAGCTTCTCCACCCTCAAAAAAGAGTTGCGCAATTTGCCACTAACTTAAAGCACAATATGAGCTTTTCTATTTTCTCCACGGTCCACATTTATAGGATTTACTAGCAGTATGTCCGTGCGTTGCAACGGGAGAATAAAATTTCCCACCGGTCAGGCCATAATCCATATTAATTAGTCCTATATGTGAATTAAGTTTAGGTATTAATTTTCAAAATTAATAATTGAAACAGTGCATACAATACTTACTGAGGCAACGGAACTTTGTCTTTTTTACCCTATATATTTCGTACTTTTCTCCTTATTAGCCATTTCTCTTTCTGCGTGTCTTTCTTCTTCGCGCGCTCGCTATGGCCCATGCGTCCGTTATCGCGCGACGTGGCCTTCGCGCAACTCTGCACGGGCCCTGCAACGCCGCCTTTCTTTGCTCCAGTCTCCAACCCTCATGAGTCACGAGTCACACATATTCAAGCTGATAAATTATATAATTTTGAGAAATCAAGTATCTAGCTACAACTTAAAAAGTACTTAATGTTATGTATGCACGTACATATTTTTTTTTCATGCCGAGAATGTCTTTACCATAGCTAAACAGCCAGTTGTGTATATAAGGTCTAACCATTTAAGAATTCATTAAAAAGAGGTATTATGTTTTCAATTGACAACTGGATTGTGGTTGGATTGGTTGTGTGCAGTTGTGTGTATGCTCAAGGTTTTGAGTTCGATTCTCACAAGAACTAAATAAATTTTAGTTGCGGTGGTTTTTTTTCACTTCTTTTTTCCTTCTCTGCGCGCCGGCTCGAGCGCCAGGGGTCGCCGGTCGCCTTTTCCCTTCCCGGCCATAAATTTTAGTTGCGGTGGTTTTTTTTTCCACTTCCCTTTTCCTTCTCCGCGTGCCGGCTCGAGCGCCAGGGGTCGCCCGGTTGCCTTTTTCCCTTCCCGGCCCGCTCGAGCGGTGGTTCGTCCGGTTTTTCTCGGTTTACTTCGAGTTATTCTGGTTCAGCGAATAAACACTCGGTTTTACATGGTTTATCTCCGATTTTATATCGTATCCAACACAATTTCGGTTGACGGACCACACAAATTGGACAGATGTATTGCTTGCTTTATTATTATATATATATATAGGTAAAGATCAGCAAATTTCGCAGCATCTCCGCTTCTGCTTAAAATAACAGAAATATCAAGTACAGGGGTTGGCTGTGAATTAAAACCGCAAGTCAACTAAAGAATTTCGTGACAGCTCTTCGCCGGCCACCCCCGCTGGTCGCTGGACGGATGAAGTCTCGAGCATTAAAAACTCAGGCGACGCGGGGCGATCGGATGGAAGCTGCAGCGACAGGGAAGGCGACGCATCTTCCGCGTGCCGCATTGCGCGCGGCGGTAGTCCCAAGATCCGTGTCGCGCGAAGGCTCCGTTCCGGCTCCAGGGGTGCTCGGTGCGGCCAAAGCTCTGGGTTCCTCCCCTCTCGTCGGTGGAGTCGTCCAAGATCAAGATTCCGGTGGGGTGGGGCGCTTCTTCTGCTGCTTTCAAGGCCCCCAAAGGTACGAAAGATGAAGTTCCACCGAATTTGTTTTGGGAATTTGAGGATCCAGGATTGCTAGTATACTGTAGCGATATGAGCATGGCAGTCTTCGATGCTATCCTGTTTTACGTTGGACCCCCTTTTTTGTCGGAATTGAGGATTGTGAGTGCAATGTCTCATATTTAGCATCCAGGAGGGAGCGAAGGGGCAATTCAGGTGCATTCATGATTCATGCTGTTGGGTGATTTGGGCCATTTTGCAGTGTAGGAGCCGGAGGGGTAGGCAGCAAAATGCAAGTGGTTGGTTAAGCTAAAGGAAGGATGGTTTGGAGGATGGTAGATTTATGAAGCATGTCTTCAGATATGCTATTAATATAAGTTATCGTGCATTATAAGTTCCATCATAACACAGAAAACTAAATATTTATACAGACAAATTAATTACGTTGTACTTGCTTCTATTTGGATGTCGAAAATCTGATGAAAGTTTAAGAACTGATCAAACCCACCAGCACAAAGAACCATCCACTTTGTCCTTTCTTCTGGACATCTATAACATGGCACACCTGCCAATCTGCCATTACCTTTAGTTGCTCCTGTTTTTGATGTCTCCAGCAAGTTATGACATGGAAAACATGTAGTGTTTTATGTCTTTGGATTGGAATGTGAGTCATCGCAGAGATCCCAAGTGATAATATTCATTTAGCTTGGTCATTAAAGATAATTGGTAAAACTTTATGTGCACACATGGTTCTCAATGGTGGTGAACAGCAAGAGGAGACGTCATTTTCATTTTCTAACATAACGATGCTTTTTTTTTGGGTGCAGAGAAAGCATTTGAAGTTTTGAACACGTCCAAGTGAGTTATGATGGAGATGGTTCTATCTGAGTTCACAAAACAAGTTATCATCGCACTTAGCAATTTGGCCGGCAATGAAATTGCCAAAGTTTTGTGCGTCAGAAATGAGATTGGTAGACTGTCGAGAAAACTTGATAGTATGGCAGCTATCATCAGGGATGCAGAGCAGACAGTTATGCAAAATGAAACTACTAGGGATTGGCTGAAGAGGTCACGGGAAATTATTTATGAGGCTGAAAACATCATTGACCGATGTAGGATCGAAAGGGAGAGGCACCAAACATTACAACCACAGGTCAGGAAATGTCTTGATTCACGTTAATTTTCCATTTGTACCTTCAGGGTTGGATATTTGCATTATAGTTTTATTTTCAGTATTCACTGAGAAGTCCTGAGGTACAATTTTTTTTTTGTTAAAGTCCAATGCTTGTCCAAATAATTGCGCTTGCCTATATATATATATAATCAATCATAATAGACGATATTTTCCTGTCCCTAAAAAAGATGACCGAGCTTAGATAGTTCATCCAAGTGGTCATTGCTATCCTCTTTCCAAGTGGTCATTTGTGCCGATATTACAAGGCCTACAATTTTTAAATTTGTCTGCACATTTCATATTGATTTGGCAGTTGCGATCAGGAATTAAATATTTTCCTTTCTGTATAGGAATGCAATCCTTCGTCAGTTTTTAAGTGCTGCAGAGATGTTGGCATTGACTACATAATTGCCACTGATGTACATGAACTAAATCAGAAACTTGACAGCATTTATCAAGAGGGTGAGACGCTCCATCTAAAGCCAGCGTTGGAAGATCAAATAAGGTTATATCAAATAAGATTAGACCTTGATGTTGCTCCAGATCTAGAGCCTGATATTGTGGGCAGAGATGTGGAAAATGGCTCTGACAGTCTCATCGAACTACTAAAGAGAGAAGATATTCCTAGTCGTCCTAATCGTCCTGTGTTTGCTATTATAGGAACAATTGGTGTTGGTAAGACTACTCTTGCTAGAAAGGTATACCACAAGGTAGAAACTATGTTTGAAACCAGGGTATGGGTACATGTCTCCAAAGACTTGCGGTATATGTCAATGTGGTCAGGTGAGAGGTTCACCAAAGGAGAGACTGCAGAACAGCAAGCACAGCTGCGTACATTATTACAAGGTAACAAGTTTCTGCTGGTGATTGATGATGTGTGGGGAGAGAATGTTTGGGATGGTCTGCTCGAGATACAAGCACAACATGGCAGCCCTGGCAGCAGAATCCTTATAACAACCCGTAATGAGCGTGTTGCAAAGAGAATGGGTGCAGTTCATCTTCACCATGTGAAGGGCCTCAACGAGGATGACGGTTGGTGGCTGCTTCGTACAAGGGCCTTTCTTGATGAGAGCACTGGAAACATGCAGGATATTGGTAGGCGAATTGTGCAAAAGTGCAATGGCCTTCCAATGGCAATAAGGAGAATTGGATGCGTTCTAAGGGAAGTGAACCCCAGAGAAGATGACTGGCGGAGAATCTACTCCAGTGATTTCTGTGGCCTTTCTTCAAGGATAAGAAATGCTATCAATATGAGCTACCTTGAGTTGCCATATTATCTGAAAAGGTGTTTTATCTATTGTTCACTGTATCCAGAGGGGTCTGTGATTTATCGGCAGCGTATCACCCAGCAGTGGATTGCAGAGGGGTTTATTGTGACCCAGCAGAACACAGCACACAGGTCATATACAACTGTTGAAGAGGAAGCTGAAAAATGCTATGAGGAGTTGTTAGGTACGCGCCTTCTTTTGCCAGAAAATGGAGCTTATGATGCAGAGAGATCGACGATGCCTCATCTCTTCAGATCATTTGCACTTCTCCAGTCACAGGATGAATATTTTATTGGCAATCCTCAAGACATAGGTGATGTTTTGAAACCATGCCGCTTGTCTATTACAACTGGAGGTGCAGAAGCACTCAGAAATGGTATTAGAAAGTTGAAGTGCTTGAGGACAATTATCCTGTCTGGGAGTAGTCCACTAAATGACAGGGCCTTGGGTGATATGTTTCAGAAGTTCACACACCTAAGAGTTCTAGACCTTGGAGATACACAGATCGAGTGTGTTTCTAGGAGTTTGGGATCGATGGTGCACCTTAGATATCTGAGCTTTGCAAACACTCAAGTTAGAGAGATTCCATCTACCATCGAGAATCTTAGGATGCTACAGTTCTTAATTCTCAAGAATTGCACTCGTCTGAATGCTCTCACAGAATCTATGGGGCGCCTTACAAACTTGAGAACACTTGACATCTCAGGAGCTGGACTAAACCAAGTGAAATTCGGATTCTGCGCAATGAAAGAACTCAACTGCCTACAGGGCTTTCTTGTAAGCCCGGGTGGTGCAGAAAATAGGAATGGTTGGCCATTTCAAGAGCTGAGGTCCTTATATAAGTTGACAAGCCTCAAGATGCTAAGGCTAGAGCAAACATTAACTGGGGAAGATGCAAGACAATCAGTGTTGGAGTCAAAACCTTATCTCAAAGAGCTTGAGCTATGCTGCAGCACTGATGATGGAACGACAGAGATTAGTAGAGCTGCAAATATTAAAGATGTGTTTGAAGCACTCAAGCCAGGACCTTCTATTGTCTCTGTCAAGCTAGAAAATTATTATGGCCATGGATTCCCATCTTGGCTAGCCTCGCCTCATCTCCGAGAACTAAAGCGGTTGACCCTTGATGGCTGTTTGCATTGTCAACATCTCCCATCTCTGGGTCAGATGAGAAGTCTAAAATTCCTAGCAATAAATGGTTCCAATTTGTCAACTTATATTGGCCCTGAAATTCGTGGAACACCAGATGACGGGGTGGCATTTCCGAAGCTGGAGCAGCTGGTTATCAGCAAGATGAGCAACTTGAAGTCGTGGTGGGGCCTTGAAAAAAGAGATATGCCTTTACTCATGAATTTCAGGATTGTTGGATGCCCCAAGCTGGATTCACTCCCTCACTGGCTCGAGCATTGCAAAGCACTGATAAGCTTGCATATAAGTCACGTGGATAGCTTGGAAATGATTGAGAACATACCTGCACTTAAAGAACTCGAAGTTCGTGAGAACAGCAAGCTGAAGATGATCTCAAACCTTGGAAAGCTTGAAGACTTGAAAGTAGTGGATTGCTTGCTTTTGGATGTTGTGCAGGATCTCCCTTCATTGCGCACTGTGCATTCAAATGAAAGGAATTCAACCAAACTTCCACAATGGTTGCAGCAAGAAAAACCTCTCATGCTCAGGAGATTGGAGATTGTTGGAACTGAGGAGCTACTTGACAGATGCTCCTCTGCATCTGCCCCATACTGGCCTATCATCCAAAATGCTGATCATGTATATGCATACCTGCCAGATGACTCCTTCTACTTCTCCTATGCCAAAAGCAGTAGCTATTTCCATAACAGCTCAAGGTCCCTTGCGCGATCTTCTTTATACAGCTCACCTAGCTTCAGTATGCCAATTGTTTCACAAGCTGAAGAAGTTATTCCAACAGATGAAATTAAAAACAGCAGCGAGCAAATTGGTCAATCCACAAATCAGTCATGGATGAGTATACTTTTCACGGTTCTCCTCTTCGTTGCTGCCCATATATTTTCCTTGTCAAGTGAATATTGATCACCGAATGAATTCTATGTTCAGACTGACTGAATGCTGATTGATCACACTACGCGATTCCGAACTCCGATGTGTTTTTTGGCATACAAAACTCATCAAATACCATTTTCCACTCTTTTTTTTTTGTATATTCATCAAGGTTTAAGCAAATTGTATAATCATATGTTTGGAGTGCCTCACCAATGGTTAAGCTTCTGCAAGTATGTAGCTGTTTGTGACTCTGGTTTTTGCAGTTGTTTCGAGTTCTTAGTGTATTTTTTTTAAGAGACAGTGTACCTTTATATTTCAAAATTGAGTTTATCTGTAACTGCTTTGTGGAAGATCACCAGAGATTGCTTGTACATTACTGTTTTGTTTGCCCGTATTCTATTTTATGGTAAATCAAAATGAAATTTCAGCTTCCATTTTTCTCAAATGTTTTTTGGGTTATATTCTCTCTATTTTGAGTTTTGCCCGGTAACTTTGGATCCCTACAACTACTGGTTCCAACACCTTGTCCCCATCTATGCTAATGACATTTCTGTAATAACATTTGTAATCCATGCCTTACAAATATGATTTGCCCTACAGATTCAATAGCCTATGTAAGTAATATCGTCTAGTCCATTGTCCAGGCATATGCTGGTTATTCTTAAGAATCAGTTCTTACAGATTTTGGAGGAAACATCAAACCTGTTTAATTATAAGAATCAGTTCTTACAGATTTTGGAGGAAACATCAAACCTGTTTAATTATAAGAATCAGTTCTTACAGATAATCACAGACAGTACACAGAAACAGGTTGATGTTTAATTATAGATACAAGTATCACATACACTTGTAATGTCTTTGTACAAAGCCAAGTCTCGTACACTGGAACATTCAAATTCAAATGTGCAATTGAACTATTAATGCACCATAGAATTCAAACCAACTCAAGAAGCACAGAAGTTTTAAACCATGTCCTTGGCATGATCTGTTTTCATTGTTCGTACACAGGCGACAGTTTGAGAGTTTCCACTGCTAACTTTTCTGAACAAACTTTCCAATGCATGCCAGCACCAATAGATCCTTATAATTGCAATGAAGATACATAGATCCTTGTAATCGTCTGTATGTCCAGGGATTCTGTATATCTATGATGTTTCCATAGTTTTGTTTCACCATGCGTGCGTGAGCGTGCACACACACACACACACACACACACACACACACACACACAATGTTGGAGCACATCCAAAACCTTGACCAATACTGTTGCATTTGTGTCTTCTCTTAAGTGCTCAAGAAGTATGAATTTAGAATCTTTCTCCACATTCTGCCATCATTCACAGTTGTGTCGAGTGGACTGTGGACATGCAATTCTGTGGAGCAAGTAACTATTTTGAAATTGATTCGTGGGTTCTTTTTCATCTGATTGCAGCATGATATGAGAGCCCTCACTCAAGAAATACAAGCAATAGCAATAACACAGTTGTGAAGAAGATGACAAGGGTCTGAACAAGCCAAATCTCTCTGTTTGTCCTATTCTGCAGCAAATAGGAAAGAACTTGCATAACAATGATAGTCATAATAAGATACAGAACAAGGTAGCGTCTTATGGCCCTCTTTAGCGTCGATATCTCTCTGACTTGTACTCTGAGCGCCCTAATCCGGGAGGTCCTCACAGCAGAATTATCAATTGAAATGCTTAGTGCATCATGTGGAATCCCAGCTCCTGACAGAACAGGTGGGTTGCCTCGTTCTCCTATTCTTTGATCAACATGGAAATCAGCAGAGCTTTTTGTGTAAGTGAAAAATGGAGATTCATCAGGTAGGTTTGCATAAACTTTCCCGACTGTGACGAATGATTTCCCAATCTTCATGGTTGGGAAATAATCTTTGAAGCAGTTCAGCTGTGCCAACTATAGTGACTGTCTGCAGCATGAATGCATTAGTTGCAAACCAATCTGGAAGTTCTCTTAGCTCTCTATCTGCAATGCGGACATGACTAAGCAGGGGGACTTCAGTAATATCCTTCAATCGAGAGCAGCTTAGGACTACCAAAACTTCAAGTAATGGAAGATTTGAGATTCTTTCAAGCCCATTGCAGGCTTGGAGAACCAATTCTTTGAGCACAGGCAAGTCCTTGATGATTTGCAGGCTATCAACATGGCGTAGTTGCATGCTTGTCAAGACTTTTGAGTTCTTGATCCCAGATGGCAGGTAATGCAGCTTAGGGCAATTCTCAAGACGAAATTTCACAAGCGAAGCCATATCATTGGGGGTGAATCCTGTCCATGATTGAAGATTGGCCAAGTCTCTTAGGTGCAACTGCTCTAGTTTTGGAAATGCCTGACCAGTACTTGTATGCTCTTGCTTAATGGTAACTAACTTGGAACAGCTGGTTATGGTCAGAAACTTGAGTTCTGTTAGCTGGCCCAGATTGGGCAGGTGCTCACAGAATTTGCAATCAGTAAGAACAAGGCGCTGGAGGTTTGAGAGATTAGGTAGCCAATCAGGGAAAATTTTCCATAATAGCTCACTATTTTGAGAGATTTCAAGCAGTTTGGAGGAGAAATCCGATCAAATATGCTTTTGAGTGTTCTAGCATCTTCCTCTTGTACTTCGGATTGTCTATCATCATTGCTACAACATAGTTCAAGCTCCCTAAGGTGTGACTTCATTTCCAGCATGGCTTCTTGCACCCTTGAAGAATCTGTGACTCTTTCCAACCTAAGAATCTGCAGGCTTCTCAATGCATCAAGAGATTTTAGGTCTTCCAAAGGCCACCCAGTAGGATCATCCTCATGTTTGGGTTTACGATTTACTACAAAGCCATGTAGCGTTGAGAGCTGTTTCAGATTTACCAAAGTTGGTAGGACTTGATGCAAATGGGTTCCTCGAAGATCAAGATTTCGCAAATTTTGCAGCTTACCAATAGCAATTGGAAGATTATGCAGCCAATTGCAGTACCGGAGACCCAAGAACATTAGATTTGTGAGAGACTCAATGGACTCTGGAAGGTCTGTAATTCGGGTTAGCGAAAGATTTAGCAGCCTAAGGTGATATAGAGATTCCAGTGTCCTTGGAACATATGTAATTTCAGTACCACCAAGGTCCAACACCTGCAAATACTTGAGCCCCTTAAAAAGCTTGTCTAAGCTGCGATTGCCCAATGGGGTCTTGTAAAGAATAACTGTCTTCAAGCTTGCCACAGTTCCCATTTCGTCCACGGCAGTTGTTGTTACGTTGCTCCTGATCCACATATGTCGCAGTGCCTCACTGGAAATTCCGTTTGTAGTTGTATTCAGATCACCAGAGAAAATTTTATCTTTGGCAAAGAACTGCAACAAGGATCTAATTTGATCATGCATTGTGCATCTTGTTGTGTCATCATTTCCAATTTCAGGTTGCAGAAGATTTCTTGATAGTAACTCCCGGTAATACTCCTCTGCAGTCTTTTCAAGACTGTAGTTATCTCGTTCCTCAATCAAACCCTCTGAAATCCACAGTTGACTGACAAACTGCTGCCTGATTACAAAGCCTTCAGGGAACAGTGATAAATAAATAAAGCATTGCTTCAGGTGCAATGGCAAATCATGGTAACCCAAAAAGATGGCCTCAGTTAAGCCATGGACATAATCTTGAAGGTCCTTGAAAAACCATCCTTCACTTTCCTGCACCCTCTGCCAGGACTCTTGGGTTTGTTCCTTTGTTCTTAGGACAGCACCTATAATCTTTACAGCCATTGGGAGCTTGTTACACTTTTGGATAATCGATATTCCAATATTCCTTAAAGTTTTACCATGAGCGCTCTCATCTAGACAAGCGTTACGGCAAAGCAAGGACCAACAGTCCTGAAAACTTAATTTTTTAACCTGGTGGATGTGAGCATCTTTCACTTTCGTAACAACATTCTCATCATGAGTTGTGATCAAAATTCGACTCCCATGACCACAAAGATACAAGTAAGCCTCCAGCGAATTCTCATAAATCTGATGACTACGCACATCATCAAGTACCAGTAAGAATCTCTTTCCTTTAAGTATCGCAACCAACATTGCCTCAAGTTGCACCCTGTTTTCTTCTGCTTTGGGATTTCCACCAGCAGCCCTTACAATTTCATACAGCAATCCAGTATTGTCGAAACCACTGAAGACACTCACCCATACAACAATTTTGAAAGCATTTTTTGTGTGATGATCCTCATAAATTTTCCGTGCTAGTGTAGTTTTGCCCATTCCACTACCCCCAACAATTGTAACAACTTTGTTTGTGCTCTTCCTGTCTGTCAACACATCAATCAATTCATTTTTCTCATTTTCAATGTCACCTAAAGTAACGTCATCACATACCACCTCCCAAGAAAATTCAGATCTTCCACTCTGGTCTTCGTGGTTGAGGTTGATTGCTTCAAGTTCTAGATCAGAACCTTTCTGCAAAATATCTTTCATTTTTGCATTCAGGTTGCTGATGCTAGTTTTCAAAGTCTTGTACTGGTTTCTGTCGATACTGGATGGCAATGTAAACCAATGGCGTAACTGTCCACAGTAAGATTCTACATTCTGTTAGTACCTACAGAAAAACTTGGAGAAAAGACTAACAATTTCATATAAAGCAATTTTGTAACAAATAATTTGGATATAATTCACAATTAGCCCGTTACTTGTGTCCTGGTTACTTTGTTTATAGAATACAAATGTCCTGATGGAGTTTTTTAGTTCTTCGGAATCTGCCTGACATGACAAAACAACCCAGATTCACCATATGATGATAGCCGGGAATTGGGCTGCCATGAGACAGTAGGTGAAAAGGCAAACTAGCTGAAAACAAACAGCGTAGGGTTAATGGCAGTGACAGCCTCCACACTCGAACTAGTACCGGCAAAATTATGGCATGAACCGGTTACTACAGTATGGTTGATGCATATGAAACATTTTTCTTTCAGTGACGCCTAATGTTTCATTTCCACTAGTCCGCTGTGATCATAAACGTGTCACAAAACGAGTAAGAGTAGAGGCATGTTGGCACATGGTCACATTCTCATAGCAAGCCGAGATCTGACAATCATGACGCGAGCGCTCTTTTCAAATTTTCTCCGCAACACCCACCGGATCCAAGGGAACGGAACGCGGAGCAGGAGCTTACCGATCTCCGGCCCTCCAGCTGCCGGCGAGCGGCGGCGCGGCGGAAGTCGTCAACGGCGTCCCCGAGCTCGTACAGCGCGTCCCGGAGATCGCGCAGCCACGCCCTGGCGCCGGCGTCGCGGCCCTCCTTCGCCTCGGCGTCCGCCGCTAGTCCCCGCGCCTTGGCGAGCTTCCGCTCCAGCCGCCGCAGCTCGTCCGCGGGGACCCCGCCGCCCTCGGCCGCGAGGAGCGCCGCCACCGCGCGGGAGGCCGCCGGCAGCGCCGCGGTCGCGATCATCATGGCCGCGGCCGGCAGCGTCTCGGAGCCGGAAGCCTCGGTGGAAACGAAAAGCTCTCGCGACCGCGACGGAGTCAACGCGCGGCAACTTCAGGCTTCGAAGAAATGGGGATGATCGTGGCCGACGTCAGCTGACGGCAGCAACGCAGTTTGATGTTAGCTCTGCTTGGCTGCTACTGGGTGTCACGACTGATTAATTAATCAATTAATTCAGTGGTTGACATTTGAATAGAAAAATCCTGGCAGTCCTGACGAGCAGCCTTGGATCATTCGTCCAATAGAAAATTGGGCGATAGGATACGAACAATTTGAATTGTTATTAATCGATTTTGACCAAAGATTTGTCTGAATATGTAATTCGAAGACAATGCAAATTGTGCAAGAGTTTCATTTGTTCACGGTAATCGACTCGGTGGTTGCAAGTAATTGGTCATGCAAGTCGGAGCCAGCCCAGTCAAGCAATGCAAGTAAGATGACAGCATGCGAATTTGTTGCCAGATCGCTACATTTTGGTACAGCACAAAGATTGGTGTTTCAGACATTGTTTTCAGAGGAGTTTGCATCTCAATCCCTCTTACCAAAGGTTCTTCTTGCCCAAGATTTCTATTCCATCTTCCATGATACTTACTACATCGGGGGTCGGTGACCTCATAATCTGTAAGTCTCTTTTTTAATTTTCAGTGTAAGATTACCAAAACTACTCATGTAAGTACAGTTGCCAACGACATTTTGCATCCAGAGGGCAAACTTATTCGTTGCTACACACTACTTGTCACTTTTAAATTCCTGCTCTAATAATAACTCCTACTTCCCTTCCATCGCCCTTTCAAGGTTTCAAAATAGACTTGAAGAGGTGGGAAGATCATCTAGCATCAGGAACCGGCCCAGCCAGCATGTTTTGAGCTGTTGTCACGATCATCTCCTCGGAACCATTTGCCCGGATTCATCCTTCTCAAATATCCTTGAGATCCACTCGTCCCAGACTGCCCTGCGCCTACCACTCTCTGATAGCAGTGGGGAGGCCTCATCAGCTTCAGAAGTAGAATTTTCGTTGAACGTACCATATGTCGATGGTATGTTAACATCAGCAACCCCTAGCGCAACCGCACGCCTCAGCGCCGCCTGCTGCTCCTCGGCATGATCCCTTGTTATTATGGTGATCTCATTGCCCATCCTTTGAATTTCAGGTGCTTCCATGGTTTCCTCATTCTCCAGCAACAACTGAAATTGACAGAACTGTTAATTTGCATGCCAACTGTTTTTGTGAATCTTAATGTCTATCAAAAGGGCTGTGTGCCATAGCCAACAAAATAGAAAATCTCCTCTTTTGATTGCCAGAAGAAGTTGTCTTGTAATCTTTAGCTCAACTAATTGTGAAATGGTAATGGGCAGCTGATAAACTTACATCTAGTGCCCTTTGAGCTTCTCTTTCTATCCATATAATAGCATGGTCGGACGTCGCATTGCAAGATAGAACAATGTGCTCAAATCTGCCATCCACCGGAACTGCTGTTCTTACAACAGGGGGGTATCTTCCACAGCTGCAGAAATCAGCAATTGCTTCAAGAGAGATTCTTAACTAGATGTATTAAACTAAAAAAAAACTTGAGAAACTGATACTTGGAACTTTACTGTAGGTATCCAGTGTTTGTTAGACTATCGTTTTAGGGGGATACAGCCAATTGCACTATTTTAGCTAGGCAGGCTGATGAATCCACCCTTTTAGGCATTAGCATGAAAAATCAGTAAAACCAAATTGATTAAAAATCGGAGTGGAAATTTATCGTACATTTTGCAGATGTCATATGGGAATATAGCGAGAAATATTAGAAACACAAGGCAAACAAATACCTGAAAGGTTGCCTTTCAACAATGTGGTAAAGCCGACCTGGTGCATAGAGGCGCCTTGGATCTCTCAACATCACACTTTCAGGTATACATGTGTCTATTAGACACCTTCCACATAAAAGGCATGGCAAGCTGTACAAAGAGGACTACATCAGGTACCCTGAAAAGATGCGTAGATCATAAACCGCTAGAAAACAAGTTGACATGTTCATAATACACTAGAACTGAGTCTTATTACCAGACGAGTGACTTGAAGATGTCTTCCAGAGGAATGTCTGTGCGAGGCAAAAAATCATCCTGTTTCATCAATATAATAATATCACATAACAGCTTAGGTTTCTGCTGAACTTCTTAATATAACTAATTCTAAAATATGGCAGAAACTGTCAATGACACATTAAAAGGAACAGTTTCAGCATAAGCTTGGAAATAGAGCATCATTCGTTGTGGATTGAAGTTATGCAGTGAAAGGACATATGAAACTTTGTTTTAGATTTTAAGTGGCAACGACATGACTGAATTCTAATCAATGCCCAAACACAAAACAGGTATATGTAAGTATAATGTTAATGGAATCTTACCTGAAGAATAACCGCGTTAATGACATCTGCATAACGAACAGCCAAATTGAGGGACATGCACCGGGCAGGTGCCATTGCAAAGCATCTTATCATCTTCCTTTCTATGCCACCCAGCCGCTCCCTGTTATGCACCGCCACCAGAGCCAGCATTGCCACGACACCAGAACCAAGAGAATGTCCAGCGAACGTGAGCGTGTAACCAGGATTCTTCTGCAGGAGGTCCCTCAGAACATCACATTCAGCATCAAACACCCACTCAGCAGCCTTGAGCAAGCCATTGTGCACATAGCCACCATCAAACCTCCTCTGCCCAAGCTTATTATCCAGCAGCACAGCATAGTCACTCTCTTTAGCCATATTCATCCCTCGAACAGCAAGCACAACATCCGAATGCTGGTGATCGACATACAACAGGTAAGTCGGCGCATGACCATGAGTGTGCTCATATGTTCTACGGTGCACCACCCAGCGCGGCTCCATGCCATAACCCCCTGGAGGTGCCCACTGGGGGTTCTCAAGATCATCCTCATAGACAGAGAGGATCAGCCGACACAACCGTGGCACAGGCTCAAACTCTGCAGCAGATGCAACACCCCAGGTCTCACTGTCATAGCCTCCAGAGTGGAGACAGCGCTGCCATGTCCACCGCGCACACGCCAGGCAGTACACGCACTCGACGACCGGCAAGCAGCACGCTATTGACATCACATTAGTCGATCTTCAGAATCCACTGATGCGATACTGAATAATGGACAGGCTGCAAAGGGGGAAGAAAAGGTTGTGTTATTCAGACAGACCACTAAAATGCTTTAATGCTGTTGAGGCAGTGGTAATTTTGGGTTTCGGAAATTAGTAGTTGAGGCAAGATTAACCACAAAACGAAAAGGAAGGCTAAATCTTTTAGGTGTTTCCAAGAGGAGAATCCAGAAACAAGCAAAGGGTGTATTCGCTATGGGCTGCCTCAAAGATCAAACAATATAAACAATATGAATGAACTTTCAGGCACAAATTTCAGGAATTAAGCTACAGATATGATCGATTGAGGAAATTGCACAGGAGAGAGATCCTAGCAGGCAGCTAGCTCCAATAAAAAAGGAGCAAGAGCAAGAACCAGTATTTAATATTATTACAGGGGGAAAATGGTTTTTCAGTAAGAGGTGTTGCTTGACCAGCCGACACCCCAACTGTACCCCTCCTGCCAAAATCCTGAATAAATTTCCGAACTAAACTTCACTCCAGATTTCTAAGTCCAGGATCTTGGGTCATTAACGCAGTCAATCAATCAGGCAACTGAAGTAAAACAACTAACCGGAAGTGAAGCAGGGTATGGAGAGGTGAAGGAGAATCTCATCTCACCCTGAAGTTGAAGCCGCAGGAACGGAGGCATCTGAGACGAGTGGGTGAAGCCGAGGCGAGGCAGGGGTAGTCGCGGCGGCAAGGTCAGCTTCTCCCAGCTACTTTTCTTCGTGTTCAGGTAAAAGAGGCGGAGGATCTGCGACTGCAACTACGAGTCAAGAGAGAGAGGTCGGACGGGTCGCGAGAAGACGACGAAGGCACGTGGCTAGCAACCTCTTCTCTTGTTTTATATACCTTTTTAACTCCACGTGGTGTTTTTTCGGTATTCTGTTCGGGGTTTCAACTTTTCATAAACCGAGTCTTGTGCAGAAACTCTATTTCTCTCATATTTAGAACTCGCTACTTAGCACTTCATCATTGAGTAGGCTTTTTCTTTCTTTCTTTCTTTTTTTTTTTCTTTTTTTTTTGCTATACGCCTATATCCGTATAGCAAGGTTCATGACTTTATGTTATAAACCAAGCTATTTTTTCCAGTATTTTTGCAATTTTCAAATAAAATAGCTTTGTTCTAATGAAACTAAAACAAGGTGTTAGCTTATGCTAAGTGCAACTTCAACCAATTGCGGCTAGAGATCTGTCTAGCTTGTGTCGAAAAATAATGTTCAATTAGTCACATTAAAATCATATACATTGGTGGTTGGCGGATGTCACTAACCGGGTTTAAATGTTTGGCTCAAGGAACATCAAACGTAGTGGCTTATGTGATGGCTTTCATGATAAGAATAGAAAAAAGGTCCAAGAAAAGATCTAGAAACTAGCAACATAATATTATTCTATGGATTTCTGAAATTATTTTTCGAGAAATTAGTTGGTAGGTTTCATGTAAAACGTAATCAGGTAGATCATAATATCGCTTGGTGAAAAACAATTATGGAGCAAAAAAAATATGTGCATAAAGCTAAAGCTGCAGCTAAAGCTTTCTAGTGCACGACTCTCTTGTTTTTGGCGTTTTCTTATGGTTTGCTACGATTAACTTAGGCAATCACAATTTTTGTAATCAGTGTTTGATTGCTATAGCTTCTTGGTTCATTTGCATAGACTAAAATATTTTTCCCTAAATTTTCTTGCGGCTAATTTAAGCAATTTTCTTGTCACGAACGTGTGAAAGAAAAACTACACTTTACTATCTTCTGTCATTTGATGATCGGGCCTTATCTTATAGCCGCGCCACATAACTTGGGACATAGAAATAGAACGGCCTATTTTCTTGCTATCCACTTTGGGCTGTGGTCAGATGCATGGAAACACAGCCCGTCTGGCAGAATTTTTTTAGCGTATCCAGAAGTGCTCGATAAATACTCTTCAATATTTTGTTTTTGGAACAAAAGTTTAAAAAAAAACAATGCTCCAACATTTGGCTAATGTTGTTCCCAATTTTTTCACACTCTCAATACTGACTCTATCTAGAGCCAAATTTACTTCTCTTCTAAGTTCCGAAACATCCTGAAAAAAGTGGCGGAGTGGAAAAAAAAACTCCCGAGTGGCAATAATTGAAGATGATGTGACAATAATTGAATCTTTTTTGGACTATTTTTTAGGGAACTGTTGGTTGGAGAGGCATTTTTTTCTACCAATAAATTTTAGCAAACTCCTAAAACTAGTGTTTTGTGACTTTATTTTTTGGAAAAAAGTCCAAATTACTCCCCTCAAGTATAAGCAAAGTCTGGATTGTTAGAGGAAAGATTGTTGTCTATACCTCCAACCCTAGAAGGGTGGGCTATATACATGGAGTACATGTGCCTCTAGATGGGCCTTTACACTACATGGGCTCTATATCTCTATATACACCAACACTCCCCCGCAGTCTGTACTACCGGCGCAGCGGAGTACAAGACTGGACAAGAAACAACATACATACAACACTCCCCCGCAGTCGCAACTAGCCACTAACTACGTTGAGACTGGAGCGGAACTCAGAGAATGTCGTGGAGGGGAGTCCCTTGGTGAATATGTCTGCGAACTGTGAGGTGGTCGGGACATGGAGAACTCGACGAGAAGTGAGGTCGAAGCAGCGGTACCCCTTATGGTCTGGGGAGTACCCAAGGAACACACAACGAGTCGACCGAGGAGCCAGCTTATGCGGAGCAGTGGCAGAGATGTTAGGATAGCACGCACACCCGAAGACCCGAAGATGGTCATAGCGGGGAGGGGTGCCAAAGAGGGCGTGGTGAGGGGTGGGAGCAGGAGAAGCTGTGGACGGAAGACGGTTAAGCAGATATGTGGCAGTCTGAAGTCCCTCAGCCCAGAAACGGGGAGGGAGGGAGGCCTAGAGGAGAAGCGTGCAAACGACATCGTTCGTGGTGCGAATCATCCGCTCAGCCTTGCCGTTCTGAGGAGAGGTATACGGACAAGACATGCGGAGCTGAACACCCCGAGAGAGGAAGAAGTCACGAGAGGTGTGGTTGTCGAACTCACGGCCGTTGTCACACTGGACGGCCTGGACAGTGAGGCCGAACTGCGTGGACACCCAGGCAAAGAAGTGAAGGAGGGTAGGAAAAGTGTCAGACTTAGCTCACAAAGAAAAAGTCCAAGAGTAATGGGAGAAATCATCAACTACCACAAGACAGTACTTACAGCCAGAAATGCTGAGTACAGGTGAAGTCCACAGATCACAGTGGATAAGGTCAAAGGCATGGCTCGCATGCGAAGAAGAAGAAAAAGTAAGTCGAACATGACGACCCTACTGGCACGCATGACAGAGATGCTCATCAGGGGTCCTGGTACAAGGAACACCAGCACTCTGACTGATCCGAGCCAAAGCGTCGCGGCCGGGATGGCCGAGGCGACGGTGCCAAGTGGTGGAAGAGGGAGTCGTGGCGAAAGCAGCTGGCAAAGTGGCGGTGGAAGGGTAAGCAGCGAAAGTAGGAAGGCGAAGGGTGTAAAGGGGCCCCGTGCTGTCACACCGGAGAAGTGGACGCCGGGAAGCCAAGTCCTTCACCGTGAGACCAAGGGAGTCAAACTCAACGGAACATGAATTGTCAGCGGTGAACTGACGAATAGAGAGGAGATTATGAACCATCTGTGGGGCAACAAGAACATCAGGAAGACGGAAAGAACCAGGTGCATTGCCCACAGAGGTGACAGGAAGACAAGACCCGTTCCCGACCATGATAGAAGAGGGATAGGACGGGTGCGGTGGGTGGACAGAAGAAAGGATACCGGCGTCCGGCGTGGTGTGGAACGAAGCGCCCGAGTCTGCAATCCACTCAGTGCTGACCTGCGGTGTCAGCCCCACGGTGCTGAAGGACTATGCCGGCGGAGCTGTGTCCCACCAGCCATGCCAGGTCGAAGGCTGGCAGGGCGGAGCAGGTGGTCCAGGTCGTCAGGCACGGGGCGGCAGGGCCGGCGAACATGGCCGCAGGCTGCACCGGAAGATGAGGCCCCGTCCGCTGAGCCTGGAACGACCCCATCGAGATGGGCCCTGGCCATAGGTTGGTGAAGGATGGCCAGGGTGCACCGCCAGGAGCAGACGAAGGAGCCGAAGCCGGCGCGCCACCGGAGCCACCACCACGCCGCGCACGGCGACGGTGCCGGCCACGGGATCCTCCACCCCCGCTCGGCCCGGGGGGAGAAGGTGAGGTGCCAGGCAGGGAAGGGGATGGTGGTGGCGGAGACACGAGTGCGGTGGAGGTGGACGAAGAGGATGAGCCGGGCGTGACCTCGTCCAGGGCGACGCCATCCCAGCCCGGCAGGACAGGGGGGAGGGGCCGCTCACGAGGAATCCAGGTCTGCAGGAGGGCAACGTTGCGGACGCGCTCCTGTGTCACCGCGGCCTCTGTCTTCGCCGCGAGAAGGGCAGAAGCAAGTGCGGCCTCGGTCGACGTGGCGAGAACGATGGACTCGCGCCCGAGCGTCGCAACCTCGGTCTTCGCCGCGGCGAGGGCAGCGGCGGCAACGGATGTGGATGCGACAGTGTTGTCAAGCGGCAGAGGGCCCTGACCCTAGACCGGGCCCGTGCCCAAGTGGGTCGGCCCAGTCTGGCCCAGGGCAGGCCCAGATCTGGGTCGGTATGCATTTGGATCGGGCAAGACCGAGTCTTGCCCGACCAGAGGACGGGTCAGCGACGCGGTGAACGAGGAGGGGGCGCCGGAGGGGGCGGCGGCCGTGGCTAGGGCGGCAGCAGAGGCGGACGGCGCCGGCGGCGCGCTCTGCCCGGCGTGGAGGACCGCAGCGGCGGAGGCGCCCTCCCTCGCACCCGCACCCGCGCGAGGGGGCGGCAGAGCAGCGGCGGCGGCGCCCTCCCTCGCACCCGCGCCCGCGCGAGGGGGCGGCAGAGCAGCGGCGGCGGCGCCCTCCCCCGCACCCGCGCCCACGCGAGGGGGCGGCGGAGCAGCGGCGGCGGCTGCAAGGGCGGGGAGGACGGCAGAAGCAGAGCGGACCAGCGCCTGGGGGGTTGGCGCCCCGACGCCCGGGCCTCCTAGGTCCGGCGGCTGCGCGGCCACAGCCGCCCAAGCAGGGGCGCCGGCCTGAGCGGAGGAAGGAGCGACAGCGCGCGCAGGAGAGGAGAGAGAGGAAGAGCCGCACGCAAGGGAGGAGAGGGGTGGAAGCCCTGGCGGCCGGCCGGCGGCCATGGCTGGCGGCAGCGGCAGGGAGGGGATGAGAGGAGAGAACTAGCCTGATACCATGTTAGAGGAAAGATTGCTGTCTATACCTCCAACCCTAGAAGGGTGGGCTATATACATGAAGTACATGTGCCTCTAGATGGGCCTTTACACTACATGGGCTCTATATCTCTATATACACCAACATGGATAACCCCTAAAGTATGCTTTGGTTCAGTTTACCCCCTAAACTATGGCATTTGGTTCAAATTACCCCTAATACGATTTGTCTTTTTGGTTTCTCCATACATAAGTGGAATCTTGAGTTCAAAATTTAAATGATGGTAGTTGACATCACAATGTATATCATAAAAAATATATTATAAATTTTTTGTCATCATTTTTCATATAAAATTGTTTCTCAATGATTAATTTATTATCAAATATCCTACCATATGAAAATAATGATGAAAATTTCATGAGATATTTTTTTTAATATGTGTTATGATGTCTATTATCATCTCACAAAATTTGAACTCAAAATTCTACTTGTACATGGAGAAACAAAAAAGAAAAATTGTATTAAGGGGTAAGTTGAACCAAATGCCATAGTTTAGAGGGTAAATTGAACCAAAACATACTTTAGGGGGTTATCTAGACTTTGCTTATACTTGAGGGGAGTAATTTGGACTTTTTCCTATTTTTTTAGGCACTCCTCGAGATGCTTTTAGCAAGGAAGTAAGGTTTTTCCAGCTGCATGAATTTGTGAAGCCGAGCTGGGGTACATCGAGAATTGCATGAGTCATTTTCTTTCCAATTTAGACTTATTAGACATAACGAGATATTTAATCATTTTATATTCTGTCTTATAAATCCAATCGTGAGCATAAGGAGTTGTAGTTCCATAAACCAGTCAAAAGGGTTGCAATTTTTTATAGTTAGGTGCAAGTAATTGTAGTGATCGAGTTACTATCTCTTTAGGGATTCTCCAGTTTACATAGCCGATTGGTGAGCCCACTGCATTGCTACTTCAACGGTTAGTTAGTTGCTGCATACTGACCGCCCACGCCCTTATTATTTTATTTGTTCTCCAAAGTCCTAGCCTTAACATGATAAACATTTCCTTGCCTAGAATGAAGGTGGACGATCATGGCAGGCACGAATTTGTATATATACTATGTCTCGCTTTGCTTAGAAGCTTGAACTAATGGAGTGCATGTCTTCGCAGCTCCTTTCCCTTTAATTTCCAAACATGCTTGACAAGACTGTTCAACCGGGCAACAAGGTAGTATCCAGCTGATCTACGCATTAGGTACAGAACGATTATTGATACAGCTGGATAGAAATGATTGGATTTGTTACTGTTATCTTCTTTTGTGGAGTAGTGAAATGCAGAAAAGGAAAAAAAAACACCTACACACCATACATATATTCTTTTTTTTTAGACTCACCATACATAATTTCTTGCTGAATATATGCCTGAATGGTAGGCGCAGCTTTCATGAGCTGGAAAAGGGGGGGGGGGGGGGGGGGGGGGGGGGGGGGGGGAGTGTCATTTATGCATGATAAAGACCATAATGATCACCTAGCTGCAAAATTAGCTACTGGTACCTTGTAGGAATTAATGCGTGCAACATGACCCGTGCCGCCCCTCCTGCCCTAATTCAAACTCCCAAATGTACATTGGTCCACTTGCTATGAGACGTAATCGTGCAATTACAGCAGCCACTCTGTCATTACATGTTTTTCTCTAGCCACAGGCTGTTGTGTTGTTCTTAAGAAATGGTATCGACATTTAAAAAAAGATGAAAAGATAACCTACTTTGCCATTCTTATATTTACCTGAGAAGCAGAGGGAATTAATCATCTTGTTTTCAAGATATGGTAAGGTTGCAGTTGCATTTGCAACTGAAATTTCGGCGGAAATGAAACACAATCAAACAGAGCTAGTTTTACCACCAAGCCTTACAGTTTTGTGTACCTTCCAGAGTGTTGACGACGACAGCCATGAACTTGCACGACCACACTCCAACCACCAACGAAATCAAAATGTCCTGATTGTGGGGGCAAATGGCTCACATGCCATATAATTAACATCTTTGAAACGCCCTATTGTCTTGGCAAGCCAGACTATGCCTTGCTCCATAGAGTCGTAATGTAACAACTCATCCAAATCACCAAAGGACAACAAAGCCTTCTGCTCTTGGCGCTTCGTCGCCATTCTTGTGTAGCTCATCTCTCCTGCAGGTTGTCTGAACCAGCTGGTGAGGACGAGCAGCGAGACCAAAACACAGCAATGGGGGACGGCTCAGGGTTCCCGGGCTTCCACAGCCACAGCTACGACCGCGTTTGCTCGCGTCCCCTGTTCCGCGTCGCTTCGTTCTCCGACAGCGGCGGACGAGCAGGAGCGCCATGCGCCGTCACCACGGGGCCGCAGCCAGAGCATGAGCCGGACAGCGTCGTCCAAGGTGACAGCACCATCGCGCCTCTCACCGTCAATGAGCATGAAGAAACTACAACAGGTTGTCGATGAGAAGTCAATGGAGGATGAAGGTAATGTATTGCAAGCTGGTTTCCTGATGTGCCCTTGAGGTGTTTTTCTTATAAAAGCTTGATGAATTCTGTTCAGAGATGGAGCTGATGAAGGAGAAGTACACCAAGTTGCTGCTTGGGGAGGACATGTCAGGGGGTGGCAAAGGTGTCTGCACTGCTGTAGCCATCTCCAACGCCATCACAAACCTCTATGGTATCTGTCTGTAAAAAATCCCAGATGGATTCATCCTTTAAACTCACTTTGATGCAGAATACAGCCTGCTAACTTCGTTGGTTGTTCTTGGCTGTAGCAACTGTGTTCGGGACCTGCCACAGATTAGAGCCACTGCCACCTGAGAAGAGGTCAATGTGGAACAGGGAGATGGACTGCCTCCTCTCCATTTGCGAATACATCGTCGAATTCTCACCAACTGTACAGGCCATGCCTGATGGAAGCACACACGATGTAATGCCATCAGATCATCCGTCATTTTTGAGGAGAGATCATCCATCATCTCAAACATTCTTGATAAGTTTAATCTCAATTCTCATGGCATATGTCTGATAAGATTCACGTTTCCGATTCCAACAGGTGATGGCAACCTCACCAAGATCAGACATTCTGATGAACCTTCCAGCGCTTGAGAAGCTAGAAACCATGCTCCTCGTAAGTTTTGATTCTCGTGACTATGGAACCTCTAAACAACCGATTTGGGCAGAAAATGTGACTCAAATTTCTGCTTGCAGGGTATATTGGACAGCTTTGACAAGCCAGAGTTCTGGTATGCAGATCAGAGGAACCAATCCTTCAACGAAAGCAAGAAATCATTCCAGCGCAGCGAGGACAAATGGTGGTTACCTGAACCGTGTGTCCCAGACTCTGGCCTGTCTGATCGCATGCACCGTGAGCTACAGCAGAAGAGGGACCAAGCAAGCCAGATCCACAAGATGGCCATGGAGATCAACAGCAGTATCCTCTCTGAAATGCAAGTTCCATTGTCATACTTGGAGACACTTCCAAAGGTATGCCAGTTGCATAATCTGATCCTCCCAGACAAAGTCCAAAGTCCAAACAGTCTCATTCTGTCAAGATCTCCGGTTTTAATAGATGTTATGTTACTCCACAGAGTGGAAGGGTGGGCGTAGGCGATGCTATTTACCGGTATATGTCTTCAGGGGATCAGTTCTCTCCAGAGCACCTCCTCAGTTTCCTCAATTTGAGCTCAGAATATGAGGCACTTGAGATTGCAGACCGCGTTGAAGCTGCTATGTATGTGTGGCGAAGAAAAGCGAGCACGACACACGTGGTGTCCAAATGGGAGAATGTTACCGAGCTGAATGCTGATGGGGACAAGAATCTGGTCCTTGCAAGTAGGGCCAGGAGCCTGCTCCTGTGCTTAAAGCAGAGGTTCCCAGGCCTGTCACAGACTACCCTGGATACAAGCAAGATTCAGTATAACAAGGTAATGGTTAATATATAAAAAGCATGCAGATTTCAGATCTGTCCATGTTCATCTACATTTTTCCTTTTATTACCAGAAAAGCTCATTTCACCACGAAATATACAAGTATACTACTAATTGATCCTTATGCAAAGAGAACTACATGTAATTGTTTCGGTGGTGACTACATGTGCTTCAGAAGTCAGAACCAAAATAAACAGATTTTGCATTCAAGAATCATAATGCATTTTAAGTAACGTTCTTGTATCTTGAATTTACCTGCTTGCAGGACATTGGACAGGCAATACTCGAGAGCTATTCAAGGGTGCTGGAAAGTTTAGCCCACAATATAGTCTCATGGATAGATGATATTCTAATTGCTGATGAAAATGCAAAAAGGGGGCACAAGATCAGGATGCAGAAACAGGTGTTCAGCCAGATTTCTCCACAGCGCTGAGCATACAAATACATATATTATGTTCCATAGGATTTTTGTGGTTTGCCTTCTTGGAGTGGCGTGTGCAGTTTATTGTTTGTGACAGGGTGGTGTGGTAGATGTAATGATGTACACCAGCTTCATTACTTATGTAGATCATAATGGATGAGAGAAAGGGTTGCAACCAGAAACTTGGAGTTCCATTCTGTTGCTGTTTCATGGATCATATTCTGTTGCTGTTTCATGAAACACAATAATCATTTTACTTTCCTGGTGAATGTCATGTCCTGGGAGAGGAGTAATGAATACCAACAAGTGATTCAGATTGGGACACAGAACACTGGTATGTCTTTATAAAGAATTGTAGTCAGTTCTTACAACCTACTTGCACCAGGTTGATGCTGGCGGCAAAAATACTTCGTTATGCAGCTCCACCATAAGAAAACATATATGTGACAGCTACCAACTGTGCAACAGCTATATTTCAAGAATCAGTTGATGTGAATATCTTACAGTTACAGCACCTAATACATTTTCAGAGAGGTTCAAATAGAGTAGATTTCCTCCTTGTATGGGATGACACATGCAATTCCTAGCCCTTCCAATGTTACTGCATTCATGCATCCTTTCTTCACAAAAACCAAGTACCGACATAAATCAAAATTGAAATCCCCATCTCATCATCTTATCTCCCATAAAAGAAAACATCTCATCTTGTAGTCACTGAAGTGTCCTTGTCAATTTTATTTGGAGGTCTTACTCCCCAATACAATAACAACAACAACAACATAGCCTTTTGTCCCAAGCAAGTTGGGGTAGGCTAGAGATGAAACCCAAAAGAAACAAGGATAAGAAAGACATAAAACGGCACAAGACCAAAGATAAGGTTAGGAATAAACAAGAGAAGAAACAAAAGATCACGGTTCAGGCACGTTAATTGCTAGTCTCCAAGCGCATCTATCTATAGCTAATTCCTTGGAGATATTCCACTCTCTAAGATCCCTCTTGACCGACTCGTCCCAAGTCTTCTAAATAAATTAATCTCTGAATATTTCCTGGTGACACTGGCAATTTTACATCCCAAAAACAAAGCAATTTGAATAACATGGTAGGTATAGTGCATTGTTATCTGCTGCAACTGGCTGCCTGAAAGGATTTACCTGGATCTGGAAAAGAGATGATAGATTCAGAAGCTTTTTTTATTGCTCAATAGCAACAATTGGAAAGAAATGACAACAGCAAAGCATAACACATACTGGAATTTTGAGGGGTTGACCAGTTATGGAACTTATGCAGCAAGACGCTAGGTGTGCAGCTTCTTCACAGAAGTCCGTAAAAATTGCAGGAATCCCCATCTGCCTTATTATTTCCTTAAGTGAAAAGAAATACAAATGATAACGAGCATCAGTAAGTAAAGCCTATTGCAGACTAAGGTAAAACAATACATGATATTATCTGGTAAGCTGATCTGCATACTGAATTCTCAATATAATGTCAATGTAATGATAATATATAGACATCACATGGTTTCACAAAATATGAGTAATATGACCAATGAAAATTGCTGGGATTACAGATGCAAAAGATGTCAATCCATTCCGTGGCGTAGCACTAGTAAATCAAGAAGAAACAAAGGCTAGGGTGGGGGTTGAGGGGAAAAAACATATGTTAATTAAGAACAAGATACTTACAATAGTTGGCATCCAACTAGGATATGCGGCCACACCAGCATTTGGAGCAACAATAAGATGAGGATTTGAGTCCTGCCAAGAGTAAAAGTATTAGCAGGTGGTCATTTCTGCATGAAGGGAAAATATACTTCAATCAGTAGCTGCCAAATGAATTATCTAGTGAGCAAATCGTTTTTAATCAGGCAGTAGTGGCAGGCTGATGGGTTGGTGGTGCTCTTTTCTTTATTCCTCTTGGGGGCATTAATCTAAAAATTTCACAAACAGATCTTTCGTCTCCAAAATGTCAACATTCTTTTTTTTGTAAATTATTGGATTTTATAGCAGAAATACAGCTGCTAGCAAATGAGTTCTCTACATTCCAGTGATTATTGGAGAGTTGAACAGACAAAGAAATGAATAGCAAATTTAAGATATAACATAAGCAGAAGTCTTTGAAGGATTTAGTACTTCTAGAGCTAACTTGAATCTAAAACCATGTATATCACCAGTCAATAAATAACTGTGTATGATCCAGTCAAACTTGAATCTAAAAGCTATAAGCAAAAGTTTGTCCAGTGTAGATGTTTCTAGTTCTTTTCCAATCAAGGACATGCTTGACTCTAATATGATGGGGAACTTCATATTCTTTAGTGATAGGAGTGATTGTAGAGAGAACCTTCATTATATCATGGCATCTCTCATGATAGAACCCTTTCCACAGTTTGAGTGTCACTGCAGTGCAACTCAAGTCTTCAGGACCAACATAAGATTTACAACAGCAGCTCTCATCAGAGCAACGTGCATATCTGGAAATGTTTACAGCCTCACCATCCCTGTCAATAGGTATCATACCAGAACCAGGAAAAATAACATGAACTCAAAATCAATCATATTTATTGAGTATATAGTAGCTAACTTAAAATGTAGATCTTATATTAAATAAAGAACACAATAAACAAATAAAAAGATGATAGAAAAAACACTACTACAGTTGCATCAGCAACAACCAAACATCTTTTTATATTTTAATTCAGAGATATAAAACAGTATAGATATTTTAATTCAGAGATATAAAACAGTATAGATAACAGTATATAAAACACCAAATTGTCAGGAAAACACCAAACTATGGATGCCAGACAAACGCCAGAAATACCAAACTGTGCATTAAGTTTCTCCTATAACTTACGACTAAAATGTAACCTGCTTGTGTTGCTTACCTAGATTCTGGAACTTCTGGCCCCACAAGTTCAATGTGAATCTGAACACCTGGAAATAATGCACGTAGTTCCCCAAACACTGCAAGCCGTAGAAGCTCCTTCTCAGGTCCTTTAGTCATTTAAGTTGCAAGAGACATGTCATGAAGATAGCAAAAAAGAAAGAAAAAAAAGTAGCTGCTATCATAGTGAATGAGCAATAAATCAAAGTAATCAGAAGAAAGTTTCACTGGATATTTGACCACCTTCTGAGATGGTATGCAATAAAACTGGTCAACGATGGTGTGACTGACACATGATGTGTTGTTAAGTGCATACAGTTCATCCTCGTTCCTAAGCAATAAAAAAATGCATGCTTCATCATAAACAGAGTACATCTGGATATACCATCAGTCCATCATACCATTTCGTTAGGTACTAATCTTCTACCTTATCACCCTCTAGGTCAGTTTGAGAGTGTTATTTTTTTTAACATTAATAGCATTCAACAAGAAAAGGAAAGAGTCATCTAAGAAAAGGAAAGAGTCATCTACTGATGATGCCGCACATGCACAGGAGTACTCCAACATAAAAGATGAAATGGCATTACCTAAATAGTGAATGCACAGGGTGTCCTGGCCATCATATCTGGAGGTTTGGAGGCGAGAGAGTTGAAGGCAATGATAGAGAGTAAGTGGCTGCAAAAAATGAACCTCAGGATATAGAGTTGAAACTTGAAAGCAATGTCCATAACATGTCGCAGTGTACATACCCAATGAAGTAAAACTGCAACAGGTGAATGCAGGGGAAGGGATCTCCACTGATAATAGTCTTCCCAGCTTGTCAGGACCGCAGGCACCGGATTTTCAGGCTCTGGTATTTACAAAAACAGGATAGTACAATGAGATAAACATACTGCTGGCCACAACAGTACAGCTAGAGATGCACCTGTACATGGGCAGAGGGAGCTTTGTAAGTTCCATTCAGCTGCTATGCTGTGTAATAGCAGGACATCAGAAATTGCAATAGTTGCTGAAACTAAAATAAGAGAAAATATAAACAAAATGCGATGTAACAGTTTGTTTCATGAACAATCAGATATTGAAATATTAACATACACAAGATCAAATCTTTAAGACCGCGGCTACTAGTGAAGTGAAGAGAGCAGCATGTAACCACAAATCAAGATTATTTAGATTCAATCCATATGAAGACAAAACTGACAAAATGATTTAGCCAAAAAAAATTGAGGTAGATAACAAGCATGTGCCTCGTGTTTCTGGTGGCAAAGCAGGATGACCAATGCAACATGTTCCTGGTTCAGGTTTGATCACATAAAAAAGAAGTTTTGTGCGTGTGAAATTGAATTTCCAATACAGAGAACTTCCAATATCAAATAAGGAGGAAAAGCTCCACAGCAGCATTGCAAATTGTTGTTTTCCAATACTCGAAGGAGGTACATATATCACAGGAGTTCCCTTCTCTTATTATAGTGATGCATACCACATTCTCTTTAAGTTAGTCATGGTGATGTGCAAAGTTAATTAATAGTGCTTCCAGAAACATGAAAACTCATACATTGACATCACCCAGAATATCAAACAGTATTGACTATTTGTCAAAATGTTTCTCCCGCAAAAAGAAAAAATAAAATGGGAAAAAAAAAGAAAACTAGAGTTGTCAAGTCAAGTGCCTCAAGTTGATTTTTGTAATAGGATTTCAGCAAAAAGTTAACCTTAAGTCCTTCACAGAAGCAACATCAGGGCCACATATACATTCTGATTTCCAGAGCCCTTTCTGGTGAAGTTTGATTGTTTGCAAAAAGAAACACCTTGTACTTGGAAATTCATGGTTCTAAAGAAAGGAACAACTTGTGAGAGAACTAGATAATCATTAACCACAGAATGCATAAGTTCTTTAATCTGTATCAAATAACTGATTCATATTATATATATCAGCTTACAATAAATAATAGATAGTTCATGCAGGTAAAGTGCAGTTTAAGATGCAAGGAAATGAAATCTAACAGTAGGTGGCACCATGTCATTTCCAGGGAGCTAAAATAGCTTCTTCTTCTTTTGGAAAAGATCTTAGTTGGGAGGAAAACAATGGGGGTTACAGAAGTACCAGAGCTGAAGGTTCCAAGAATGTGAATGGAAACTGGCTCAGCAGATCGATGTGCCTCATTTGTCCTGCAAACCTTTCACATTCTTCTTTGTGAACTCTCCAATGAATAATCTGAAAGGATTCAAACAGAAAAGAGGATTAGAACCTTACTAGCAATTTAGGATTGACCCTATTCAATTAACTTATGTGACAACTAATGTTTTCATTTCTGTTGTCGTTCACAATTATCATCTTTTATGGATCCAAAAAAGAATATTAGATAAACAAATTCATGGCCATTCTGCCTTATACAGTTTGTCACACTATATCTTGACTCAACATTTATGAAGAAATAGTGTATTTCAGGTTATGTTGTAAGTACCCACAGTTACTCTATCCCACACGAATAGCCTACAGACCCTTTATAAAATTATTAAAACTGACCAACACCCCACCTCCCTGAAACTTCAGTGACTCACTGCAAAATGCAAAGTGAACTAAAAAAAACTTCATCTATGCAATCTGCTTTGAATTCTAAACGAAGGTCATCACAATGGTGTGTTTGAGCGTTGAAGAATCAAGACTTACTCGTCCAGTGGTTTCTTGTGGACTGAAATATTACATGACGTGTAGTACACTAAACAGAATCCATTCAGTTCCAACAATATTATGCAAAATCTAAAGCCTCAAAGGCAAGAGGCTCCGGAATTCCAAGAATACAAGAGCGAATCCCGTTCCACAGATCGACTTTCTATTCGGTTTCCAACAACACGTTTGCCAACATCGTCAGGACCCTAGCCGTCCCATTCGAGCTTCCATCCGGCTCCCAAAACACTCGCTGGAGTCTCAAACGGGAGAGCAGAGTAAAGGTTATGAACTACCTGGTGGGCGCGGGAGCAGTAGGCTACGGCTCCGCAGCTACCGCACCGCCGGTCGGCAACGCCGCCGGCGCACGGCTCCGCGGCCAGCCCCTTCGCCGCGCACTCCATCGCCGCAAGGCCCGCAACCGGCCGCAGCACAGTGCCCCGAGTGGACACGAGCTCCTTTCTTTTTCTGCGGAGTGGGGAAGGCAGCCCGGCCCATCCAGGCCCAACGAAGACGATAGCTCGCGCATGGAGAACGTGAGGCAATCGCGGTGCAATTGTTTTGCAAAGTCATGTTTCTTTTTTTTTCCTTCTTTTTTTGCGAATCTGCAAAGTCATGTTTCATATGGATGAAGAATGCAAATCCAGAGTATCATTTGTCGCAAAACATTTTTTCCATTTAATTGTTGGTTTTCGTGAGAACTATTGAATGTATACTTGTATCATGCAAGCCATATATTGATTATCATGTTTCGAATGGTTTTCATTGGGCACAACTTAGATTCTCATGAAAAGAACATGCCATTTTGGAGTGAAACTGAGCCAAAGCCATTTTTATGGATGACGCAGGTAACGTTAGATACAATTTTCTTATATTTAATTTACTACGAGCAAAATGGGTTGAATCGATGGTAGCTTTTGGACCTAATGGTTACTATTTTTGGCCCAGTCAATAGTAGCATGTGTTATTATATTATTTTAATCCAATAACATAAATCTTCGCATTGCATTTCATCGTTTCATAATTTTCGGCCCATGTAGAAAGCTTTATCTATCTAGCGTATTCTTTATTTATCTATTATTTTGTTTTCTTCATTACATTAAGATGATATAAATATCGGTATCATCTTCAACTTTCGTCTCCCACTCCCACCTACCACCTACCTTGTTTTCTCGTCCTCGTAGGTCTCCAACTAGATCTGGAGACACTATGATCACGCCATTAGTTGTGCGTAGCCCACCACCATACATTTGACTACCTCCTCCACCGACTCGGATCTTGTTGAGGCAACGCGAAGTTAGCGAAGACACCCAAGCACAAATCACTCCACAAGTCAGCAAGTAAAATTAGATCTGATAACCCTACCTCCGCAACTCCAGTTGTCAATCACCACAGATTTGTTGTGTCTCACGTCGCCGAATGTAGATCTCGTCGGAGCGATACTAGAATTAGGGAACAACCCGGCCACAGATCTTGTCGCGAAATCGATCAGGTAATAAGATCAGATTAAGATGTTTGTATACAATTTTTGCAAAATCATGCTAACATTTCACTCTCAAATCTTGTTGAAGCAACATGGAAGTTATCCAAGACGCTCGAAGAACAAATCGCTTCTCAAGTCAGCAAGTAAAATCAGATCTGGTAACCCTATCTCCACAACATCGGTTGTTGACCACCATAGCTGTTGCGCTCTCCACCTAGCCGAATGTAGATCTCGTAGAAGCCAAAGTTAAGGAACAACCTAGCCACAGACCTCATCGTAAAATCGAGCAGGTAATAGGACCCGATTAAGATGTTTGTATATAATTTTCTCAAATTCGCTAACATTTCACCTTCCAAATCTTGTTGAACCAAAGCGGGAGTTAGTCAAGACACCATAAAAACAAATCACGTCACAAGTGGTAAAATTCGATCGGTTAACCCTACCTTCGCAACACCGATTGTCGACCACCACATATTTGTTGCGCCTCATCTCACCTAATGCAGATTTCATTGAAGTCACACCAAAGCTAGGGAATAACTACCAAAGTTATTGAACAATCCGGCCACAGATCCCGTCACAAAATCAAGCAGGTAATAAAACCAGATTAGAAGGTATATATATGTATACAACTTTTATAAATTCAGGCTAACATTTCATCCTTTATAGGTTCCCGCTCCGGCCATACCGCAACAGCCGGGAGGTTGTGAGGTGCATACGGAGGATGGATGCGGATGGGGGTGCGTGCGAGGAGTGTCGAAACAAGCAATTGGCTTTGACTTGTTGCCGCGTGGGGCTTCGCCGGAGCCGCCGAACGCCGCACCGTACTGACGGTGACGGAACAGACCACATCAGTGCTTTGCCTGATGACCTACGCCTGAAGATCGTTTCTGACCTAGGCTGCGTCCGGGCTGCTTCCAACATGAGCCTGCTATCTCGCACGTGGCGAGGCCTCTGGAGACGCCTCCCTGAGCTCGACTTCCATTACATCTGCCCTGACCAACTCATTGCAGCACTCGATCAGGTTGCTGCTGCTAGGGCCGAGGGTGAAGGATCTCCTCTCACTTCGGGGTCTCTGAACATCTACCTCCCCTTCCACCACAGGCTCTCAGCAGCCCGCATCTCCTCAATTTCCGTGCCGCTGCACCTGTTGCACCAGCAAGCTTGATTTCAGCTTGTTTATGGACGAAGACGCGGATAATTCAGCTGGCATCGAACTGCCAGGCTTTGATTGCACCACCTCAATTAAACTGTCTTTTGCTCCACTAGAAACCACACTCCACCCAACAGGGCATTTCGCAAAGCTTGAGACCATGTCCCTCATTTTCTGCCAGATTGACCTTAGCGATCTGCTTCCCCGCTGCCCTACACTGCGCAAGCTTAAAGCTTATTGTTGGCCGCTTACCTTGCTAAAGGTCCACTCGGCCTCACTACAGGAGCTAAAAGTGTATACCCATTCTGACCTCCGGGCTATCGATATTGCGACCCCTTTGCTGAAGAAGTTCAAGTTTGGTTCTGATGAAGGAACCGAAAATGAGTTCAGCCTGTCTTTCTCGGCACCATTGCTGGATGATGTCTCCTGGCGGTGGTGGTGCCTGTCATCGTTTGGTGCATTATGGCGCCTGTGGAGTCTGAAAATTAAGACAGTAAAACATCATGGGCCCACCCACCTCACCAGCAATGGGGAAGGCTCATGTTTGCAGCTGCAGCAACGTCCCCATGACAAAATCCTTTTGCTGAAGATAGGGAAAAGTGTACGTGTGTTCTTCTCCTCAGTTCCCAATTACTATGACTGAACATATTTCTTATGGTGAAAAACTTTTAAATCGCTGAAGCGTTATGCTAGAAATCTTTCCCGGAGCTTTGGACAAGATATATCTCGAGTTCCAGTTAGAAGCTTTTCTATTTTGGAGCTGGATATTATTGCAACAGGACGGCATGTTTATGGAGCAGTGGTGTTGGAAGCACTTCGGTTTTGTACCTCTATACAAAGGCTTAAGATTACGTTAAACCGACTTCAGGTTATTCTGTTATTTATTGATATATTCGAAACAGATTGTTCTAGTTATATGCTTGAGATTACGATGATGTTGTGAACATCTTTTTTTTCTTATGAAAGTGAAACATCATTATCATACTTCGTTTTCTTTTAGGAGAGAAAACGGAGAGGAACATGCCATGCAAGTTGCCCTTGTGACCAGCCTAGGAACTGGAGAAGTCGAAGTATCACCTTGACCAATCTTAAAGAAGTTGAAGTGGATGGATTCAGTGGAGAAGATCATGAAGTTGATTTGTTGAAAGTGATATTCAGAAGCATGACAATGCTTGAAGAACTGACCTTGAACTTCCCTACAAATGTCTCACCAGAATGCAGCAGTGCATACGAGGAACTCCGCAGCATTTTAAACGCTCATCGTTCAATGAAATTTAATATTTATCAATGGGTTGATGTCCAAGAGTCTAGTATGGATGAGAGTGAGTTGGATTCGCAAATCGTACTGGTAATAACTAGACCTTTTATTCTATTTATATAGTTATATAACTAAACTTGGTGATTTATCAGTGATTCTTGGGCTGTTTGCCCTGAAATGCTATTGAAGTCATTAACTTTGTGAGTGTTGCTTATGATGATTTCACATTATGTTGATGATTGTATTGTGCAATAGCTAAATTATCCATTCTAGTACAATGAATGGATCATGCTTTTGTCAAATCCTTCTTTACTGCAAAAGCAGGGTTTTCTTTCTTGTTTGTACTGATGACCAGCTTACTGAATCCTAACTGTATCGTCAACTGGAATTGAAATACATAGGTGCAGTAGCAAATTCTGCTTCAATGTATCTAAAACAGAGGCACTGCTTCTTTTCCAGTCACTGTTTATACATATAGTTCCGATGGACATCTTTGTTGAAAATGTGATATTTTTTTTAGACATCCATATTTTCACCTATATGGTCATCCAAAAAAATATCACAGTATTTGAAATATTGTTTTTCATGATATGTGCAGGATACTTCGAGTGATGAGTCTGATGGCTAGAGATTATCTAGCAAGGATTCTGCTGCTGCTTCAGTGTCAACATCATCTCTTCTGAAAGAAATCCTTAGCAGCTGATTTTGTATCAAATATGATGTAATATTAATGCCTTTGGTTGTATGGAGTATGGTACCCTTGGAGTTTGCTTTATTTTGGTTGTATCGAGCACAATCAGCAGCGAAGAGGATCTGTTCATGTTGCCGTTGGTCAAGATGAACCACATTTTCTTGCCGAATCAGCAGCCCAGAGGTCGGTGATTGTTATATATCTCTACCAGATCCACCAAGCTAGGTGGCATGTTGGTTTCATGCACTCGAGAGAGAGCACGATCTCGCAACGTGTGGATCTTCACACCCCTTCAAGGCAGAGCCTCACTCAGAAGAACATGAGCACACCAATGGCAACACTAGGACTGTGTGCCGGGGAAGACAGAGCTCAGAGCCACATTGTGCTCGATGCATCGCCGCTTGGCTACCTCCTTGCAATACACTGGTTTGAAACTTAAGGTAAGGCATGGTTGTTGCTTGAAACCTAGCCATCTATGCTTGTCGACACAGGCACACAGCAATGCTACTTATCAGCTCCCTGTTCACAAACTCAACTTATTTTTCTTGCTGACCATGGAGAAGAGGCAGGCATCCGAGTTCAGTTTTTAATGGACCCATGCAATAACCACCTTCCAGTCTTGGTGGCAAATAATTCTGTTATCTATTATCTGCTACATGATGCCTACTTACCTGCTCATATCTGTACTTCAGATGAGGTCAGAAACGGCTTGAATCTTAACCCTCAAAAGTGTTGATAAAACCATGGAGAAATACATATATTTTTCTATTTTAGCACCATCTCATTCAAATCATGCACAAATCAATAACTTCATAATCAGATCAGCACATGGCACATCAAACTTCTTTATAATAGAAGGGTGTTTGTCATAATCTGAGATACAATCGTACAAGGGTATGTTAACATCTTAAGAATTAAATTCCTTGGTTTAGAAGGTCACATGGTCATTGTTCATGTCCTCACATTAGCAAGCCTTGTTCTCTTCTCTTCTATATCTTCCTGATCACCATTGATACCCGCATCAATAGTTTGCTGCTGCAAAATATATAAACTATTTTTTTACAGATAAAGTAATGAAATTCACAGTGATCACTATTCATAATTAAGTTAGGCTGTACATTCTGAGTGTATCCAGTAAGTAGTTTATTTCCTTGGATATTGTATGGGACGACATATTCAGAAAACTAACCCAAGACAGTAGCTTCTTGTTATTTTCCAATGTAATGGTTTATACACAATCTGAACATGCAAACAAATATAGGGCAAATGACATACCTGTCCTGGAATCCTGCTCAATGAATCTTGCTTTATCCTCTGAGTGTCTGGAAGCCTTGAGGCAGTCTCAGCTCCTAGTGCTGCAAGAACCTTGTCAACCTCCTCTTCAATTTCGTCTTCTATATCCTCAGAATCTAAAGCTGAACCAACTGTTTCATTAACCATCTCTTCCATTACCTCCACCTAAATGATACCAAACTAAGCATATCGGTTAGCATAGAAATTCCAAGGTCTAAAGATCAATCTGGCAACTGCCTATGAACATAAATATTTCAACAATACATGATTTCACGGACTTTACTTAAACTAAACGTGCAAATAAAAGTGCTGTCTCCAAATGTTTGAGCACAGCTAATATAGCTACATACATTACCTTCAGCATTTCTTTGCCAAATTGCTGCATTGTAAGAGCCAGTTCTGGAGCTTTCATTAGATTGTTAACAATTTTCATAACTTCAACACTCTTGGACAGACAATCGGTAGTTCTTTTAGTTCCTGTAATTCACAGTAACATAATTTTGAGTTCATACAAACTGTAAGAGAAAAATATTTTCGAGTTCAGATATGTCAAGCTTCAATAACAGGTGAAATATACTTAAGAATCAATCCACTTAGAAGTATTCTGATAAAGATAAACTACAAAAATATTTTGATCACCCAAATGAATATTTGAATACTGATGGAGATATGAAGTGCCATGGTATTGGATTGGCTGATGGATTGAAGTTTAAGAATTTACAAGAAATTTAATTCTAGCAATAAAAAAAATATGAATATCAAACAAGCACACACTCATTTAAAAGTTAAAACACCAAAACTGATTGGAATTATGCACTCATAATCAAATAGTATTGCAGAAGTTTCTATGGTGAAGTAAACACATGATTTTTAAGGCACATCCAGAAGCTTCTCACAGTAGACTCAAATTTGTAAAAGTAAACCCTCAAGCTTTAAAAATACTGATGATGCAAACTAGATTAAATAATTCAGTGGCATTCATGTATTAGTGGCTGAAAAGCAGTCATATTTCCTGACAACTTATGTTGATAACCGGGAAATTCATGTGATTGGATATTATCTAAAGAATTAGTTGATACTTTCAGGTACTTATTCTTCCAGAAGCTCATAAAAATATAATAACTCATACCAATAATTTCTCCAAGCCGCATGGACACTGAACTTATTTGAGCCTTGTTTTCGTAAAGGCGGTTCACAGCACGTCTTGATCTCACCAATTCCTTAGCTAGAATCTGACACAAGCAAACAAATAGGAAACCAATTGTAAACTAGATTATACTTTACTTTATTCTATCAGATAAGGCCGTTTGCACTTACTGGTAAGAAATCAACACTGGGATCTATCTATTAAACTTACACTGTCAAGGTCTAAAATGCAGACGTGCAGTCATACTATAGAGGTGATCAATAAGAAAATTATGGATATGGTTTTTAGTAGTATATATCACCAAATTCCTTGGATCGTAAATGCCTAAATAGAAACGTTATCTATTTATTACTTTTCGTATCATGATGCAACCTGGTTTTCAAATCTGCAGTCCTAAAAATCAGACCACTGCCGTGGAAACTTGTTCACTGATATACTGTGCTCAGCAATATATGTTGCAATACTAGTTACTAGAGCCAGTGAAGATACACCCACCATGATAAGTCTGAGTTTGCAGGTTCGTGCAGACTTCAGATAAGACAATGCTGTATGTTAGTTTCATGACCTAGCTTTTAAAAAAAAAGAAGTTTCATGATCTGTAGCAGCTCCAAATTAATCAACAAATGTAGAAGAATATATTATGAATTGTCCACAGAATGAAATATTTCCAGGATATTCCTTAACGTGCGTAATCCGAATGTTGTACCGGATCGGGCTCAAATTGCTGATTCAGTCCACAGTTTCACAATCCCAGGCTAAAGTCTAGGATATGATCAGAATTCAGATCCTTATAGTACATACGCGAAAAAAATATAAATGCAGGGCACACTCGAAAGCATGGGTTACCATGATCCATGAGAACTGGGACGCGACGCGAGGGACGAGCATTTGGCATTTACCAATCAGTTTACATAAGCTAATAAAGATTTTCACCAATCACCTGTACAGTGTTTGCTCGAACAAGAAGAAGATGAGACCCTCAACGCACCTTGGCAGAGGCCATGTCGTTGCGTTTGGCAGCCTCCCTGATGGCCTTCTCCACCTTCTTCTCCTCCCTCCGCACCTCTGCGGAAACACAAGAGCGCAAGCAGTTTTCAGAACAATACGATGCCAAATCTATCGAATCATCAACTCTCAACAGCAGATCCGATGATCCCGACCGAGCGCGCGCATGAGATCGAAGGGGAGGGACCTTGGACGCGGCGGTCGAGGCCGAGGCGCTCGTTGCGGAGGCGGCCCTGCCACTCGCGCAGTTGCTGCCGCGGCGTCGGCCGCGGCTGCAGCAGAGCCTTGAGCATCTCCATCAGCGAACTAATTCCCCGCTGGCCGAGCTTAAACCCTGGTCACAATTTGCTGTTCGGACACCAAACTCAATTGGGCCACATGACGATGACGATTCGGTAAGTTCAAAACCCGTGAACTTTGACGAGTTCGTGTCAATTTAGGATGCGGGTCCTTGTTGTTTTAGTGTTAGACATATCATGGGCTACTTGTTGCATTACATAATGGGTTATATGGGCTTGGCTCACATATCGGCCCATCCAAGCGACGATTAGTTCCAATTCAACACCATTCCCTCTTCCTCTGCTCTTCCCCAAATTCAAATTCCCCCAACCCCCCAACCAATTCCACTCCTCCACGGCAACGTCTCAGCACAACCAGCGCAGCGCGACATGGACGACGGCGACCTCGACTCCGCCGCGCTCTGGGCCGCCGTCGACTCCGTCGCCGCCCGGGCCTCCTCCCGCGTCCGCCCCGTACCCGGCGACGACGACCACCGCGGCGAGGTGCTGCAGCCCGCCCGCCCGTTCAAGTCCCCGCGGCTCGCCTCCGCCTCCGCCCCCTACGCCACGCCGCCGCCGCCGCCCGCGCCGATGCCCCTGCCTCTACCCCCTCCCCCGACTCACGCCTCGCCCTACGCCACGCCGGACGCGGCGGCGAGGAGCCGGCTCGTGGTCGTCGAGAGCCCTCCCCCTGAGCCCTGGGGAGTTCACAAGGGGAGCCCCATCGCCGCCATCGCCGCCGCCGCCGCCGACGGGTGCTTTCTGCCCTCCCTCTCCGTGGACAACTTCAGAAAGTACCAGCAAGTAGCCTTCTCGGTGCGTCTCCCCCGCCGCGTGATCGGTTCATCGGTCATCGTTACATTAACCTGTCAATTCGCACTGTTTCTCTGGTTTACTTATAATTTGCAAGCTATAGAGCCTAATTTTGGGATTTAGTTACCGAGAAAGCTTGATCAGACCCCATTTTTCTTATGACTGTAATTGCATAAATACTGAGACGGGAGCCTGTATATGGAATTGTAACATGCATAACTACCGTTGCATCTGGATCTGGATGCGAATGAGCAGTGTGCTTATTGAGGATCATGAACAACCGCGAGTTAATAGTCGACTTGAGTTGTGTCAGCATCTTACGCTATTGAAACATAATCCAGTAGACTCAATTGGCTACCGCCCTTCCACAAACAAGGAGTGACCCTTCCTATTAATTTTGTAGTTATTTTATCTGCTTACTGCTTTATATTATATCAGACACAGTTAATATCTCTGTGATTGTGTGGATGTCTAGCCTATATTTTTTTTTTCCAGTCGTTACGAAAACATCATAAGTCAAACTTATGTGTTCCAACACGATAGCTTTGTTAAGTTCAGTAACAATAAGTTTTGGCTTGCTTTTGTTTCATTGTCTCAAAATTAAACAAAATAAAGTGTGCTCTCGTTATCTCATTATATGTGCAATGAGTACGTTATTTCTGCACCCTGTTTTGCATTACTGTGTCTTTTAAGATTTGCCATGTGTCTCTGTAATCTGTATCACTAGATGCAGATAAAGGAGCAAGAAACTAGATTATCAAGCTGCTATACAATTGTTTCTCGATGGATATAAATGTTGATTGCATGTGGGTGTGGACAGCCTGGAATCCAGAGTCCTTCCTGCTTTTGTAAATTCCATGATATGGTTCTGATCTTAGACATTTTGCTATCATATGAACCAGTATTAGTAAGAAAACCAGTTAATCAGATCAATGCTCTGTCAAATTGGATAAAGAAAAGATGGCATCCTGGGTGGATACAAGTACGCATACAGATTGCACATGGGTGATGGAAGTATTCTGGTCATGTTTCTGGACTGGGAAATATCTTCTCAGGAACACAACCTAGTTTAGCAGCTTCACGGCTTCACCTTTTTCTTGATTTATGGAAACAAGTAGTATTAGGATTTTTAAGTTCCATGCTAGGTTTTATCATAATTTCTCTGTTTGGTTTCAGATTTTGGAGAAAAGCGACTACACCACAATCAGTGGGAATCCATACATAAAGAAATCAGGTCTTAACTTTACGATACTTTGACTATGAGTCGTGATTTGTCAATGGAATCATCACGGTGCTCACTTTTCTAGTTTTTCAGGGTGGAGAAAAATATCTTGCTTCTTCAATATCTCATTTGAAATCAAGGATCGCTCCATCGAGTTTGATGAAGAGCGGAATGTCAAGCGTGCTGAATTTCTTGTTCGAGCGTCAATGCTGTATGTCACTTAGTGAAATCAAGAATTATTTTCTGTAAAGTTTGTCTGCCCTTTCTGCTCTCTCAAGTATGTTTTTTGTTAAGCGCCTTAACTCTTCTTTCTTTTTTGTATTTAAAGAGGAGGCAGATTCTCAGATGGTTGGGGCTCATGTGATCGGCGAGAGAAAAGGTTTAACAAACCAAACCATGATATCCCCAGCACAGCTGAAACCAGAGCTAAGAACAAGGCTTGCCAGGTATGGAAGACTTCAGCACTTCCATCTGTCCTATTTACGTGTTGCAATTCTATTTCACAACTATTCATACTAGAATGTTACAAAGTACAAAGGGTGAGCAGATAGTCCTTTTCCAATTGTTCAAAAGAATGTCACTGTATCTCATAGAGTGCTCAATCTTGTATCATGGATAAATAAGGTGTTGAGCATATGCGTGTTTTTACAACCGAAACAATATTATGAGATAATCCCCCGTTTTGAAGTGTTAGCAAGATGGTTAGGGTTATGGTTTAGGGGCCCATTGGGCCCAAGGTGGCTGGCGCCCAAGCCTCCCTGGCTTGGGCGCCGCCCCTCCTGATAGGTGTGGCGGCAGGGATCCCTTCTAGGGTTCCCTGCCTATATATGTACATGTACTATCCTCCTATCAATCAATCCATTATTTCCCTGCAATTACATTGCTTACATGGTATCACGAGTTAGGGTTTCTCCCTGCTCCTTCCGCTGCCATACCTAGCGCCGCCTCTTGGCCGCGCGCCGCCGGTCGTCACCATGACCGGCACCCCCCTCCTTCTCCGAAGGCCAAGACCGGCGACCCCAAGGCCGCTGTTGCTGCCCCCTCCAAGCCGTCCGACGTCACCGACGCCGAGCGTGACGAACACGCCAAGGCCCTCCTCGCCAAGCGTGAGGAAGCCCTCCGCCGTGCTGAGGAGGCAGAGAAGGAGGCCACCGACGCCGCCGGTATACGCGACGCCGCCGCCGAGCGCGCCCGCGCTGCCCACGCCAGGGCGGCTCGCGAACGCGCGATCCCTGCGATTACATTGCTTACATGAAGGACTGGTAATGTTTTGCCTATAGGTCTTCGGTAGAATCGTTAACCCAGTGTGACAGGAATCTTACAGAAATGAACATTGTTATGATCTCCAATGTTGTCTATTGATATGATGGATTAGCATGAACTTTATTTGTCAAATTTCGAGTGTGTGCATGTGCATGTGTTGCATTGTTTCACTGTATTCTCTCTAGAATACTGTTTTTTTTCCAATTTATACATCAAACAACATGATGTCTACGGTCAGAAAGATCCTTGGAGTAGGTTTGAACCATGCCCATCATATTCTTAGTTGAAAAGTCAAATGCACAGTTTATACTGCATTATATAAGTTCAAGTTATATAAGAAGTATTAATCATTCTTGCTGCAAATGTCTTCACTAGGATCTTCTAGGCATTGGAAATAACCGTCCGGGATGAGACATGGAAGAACAGTGACACAAGTTTTGGTTCAGATACAACCTCTTCCATACTTCTAAACTGAAGACTAAAACGGCATGCCAAAGGTATTATTGCAAGCAAAAGTTGAGCGAAACTGAAGACTACATTTCCCTGGCAGTATAGAACACTAAACTTGAGCTGATGCAAGCAAATGGATACTGCAATATGTAAATGTCTACTGTCTGGTGCATCGGTTTATATGTTTGGGCATCGATCTGTGTGGCATACAGATTGCAGCTGCTGTACCTTCGCTGGCATGGCCTTGAGAAGTTTGTACATAGAGGCACTTTTGGGCATTTTGTCTTGCATGTTACAGGAACAGGAGTTAATTCGAGTTTGTTGAATTGTATTGGCAGCATGTGGTGCAGCGGAATATATTGAGAGTATCAGGGGTGTATGTACTATGCTAGCGTGATGATGATTTGGCGTGCAGTCTATATGTATTTGTGTGTTGTACCCAGAACCAATGGGATATCATGTTTGTTGGAGCGCAGAAGCCGCAGGAAGACAAAGGGTTCAGTAGAGATCGTTTGGCTGATAAAAGTTCGATGCCTGGTGCCCAGTGAAACATTCAAAAAAAAGGAAAACAAGAAAGTTTATTTTTCCTAACAAGGGTCTTCTCTTCAGTGATCAGTGGTCACTCTATATGATGTGCAACGATTGCCTTGCTTTGCCTGGACGACTCAGTCAAAAGCATGTCTTTTGTCATCTGACAGCCTCACTAGCCTCTTGTCCTCGCGACCTTGTCCAGCTTTGCAAAACGCCAAAACCAACACCCCCACAGTACATTACGTCTGTACCACTCCCACTCCGCCGCTACTCGGCCCGGCCACTTCCGCCGGACTCCACTCCCACTCCTACCCGAGCAGCAGCGGGAGCGGGGCTCGCCGCGCGCCTCGCCGCCGGCCTACTCCGTCGCCACGACTCTCCAGCCGCGTCGATTTCTGGTAGTTCCTCCTGCTCTAGCCTCTAAACGCATGCCGCTTGGCTCCCATTGCCGCGTCAATGGAGTTCTTGCGCCGTTACACCGACGCGTGCAGTGGCATTTGCCAGTGCACGCGAGGTGTTCGACGCATTGCCCCCGTGCGCGCCGCGCCACGCCGCTTCTGGTTTCTTTAGATCCTGATGCGTCCCTTCACGGTGACTGATGCAGCACTGACGCTCGTATTCTCTTCTGGTGTCTCTCTGCTCTTTGCAGCGCAGGACTTGCCTCGGCGGGCGCAGCGATGGCGAACGACGCAGCCCCGCGCGCCAGGCAGCCGCCGTCGTGGGCGGACATCCCAGCGGGACCTGGCGGGCATGGTGCTCCGCCTCCTCCCGGCCCGCGCGGACCGCGCCCGCTTCGCCGCCGTGTGCCCGCAGTGGCGCGCCGCGGCGCGGCAGCTGCCCCTGCCCCCACCTCTGCCGCTGCTCGCGCTCCCGGACGGCACCTTCTACAGCCTCCCCAACGGCGAGCGCTTCCGTTTCCCTGGCTTCGGCTGCGCCGGCTACAAGAGCGCCTGCTGCGGCAGGTGGCTCGTCTTCCCGCGCGATGACGGCTGCTACTTGGTCGACCCCTTCGCCGGGGCCAGCGTGGCGCTGCCTCCTCTGTCTCGTGTCCGGCTCCGGCCCCCCAATGCAGTGCCCAAGTATGTTCGGCTTCCGGGGATGAGTTTGTTCCACCCTTACGCTACTTGGATGCATATCCAGGACCCGAAGAAGGTGCCAGTGATAAATAAGATAATCATGTGCTCGCCAAACCTTGTCGCTGCGTTCGCTGGCTCTACGCTCGTTGATGCTGGACAGAACAGTCAGATCATAGTGTGCCAGCCCGGGGCTTCCTCGTGGTCAGTGCGCGCGAAGGACCCTTGCAAGTTGTTTGAAGATATGGCATTCTATCAGGGAAAGCTCTATGTCCTTGCTAGAGACGAGAACCTCCTCCTTGTCAACATCAGCCAAGACCCAGCCACCGGTGATCCACAGATCTCCCGATTTGGGACAGGTCATCAATGGCGAACCATGGCATTCAACCATTATGCCAGGTGATGCTTCAGACAAAAAGAAGCTCTACCTAGTTGAATTGGGTGGCGCACTGCTGATGGTACGCAGGAAGGTTTGCTGCAGACTGGTAGGCGAGACAGTTGTGGCTGCACAGAGTGAGTTTGAGGTGTTCAAGGCTGACTGGGAGCAGTCACGATGGGTGAACTTGGCAACGCTGGGCGACGGCCAGATACTTTTCCTCGGACGACCATGCTCTAGGGCTATGTCCGCTTCTCAGTACGGAATGCCAGGCGACCAAATCTTCTTCTTGGATGATGTTCTGGAGAATAATTGCAAGGAGTACTCATATGATGAGGAGACAACTTCTGTCAGTGTCTATGACATGAAAAGCGGCGAGGTCTCTTCCCCTTTGCCGATGGTCTGGAAGCATGAGATGATTCTTCCGACATGGATGTTCCCTTGGGAGTAAGGTGAAGGTGTTGTCTCTGACCATTGTACGGTGATTAATTACTCCTACACTATATGTTAACTTCATCAGTATTGGTGTAGCCTTGTATTGGTGTCTTGGCTACTCTCTTTTGGGGAAATATGGTGGGTACTAGACTACTAGTCCTGTGCCTACGCAACCTGTGAAACACACTAAACACTATTATCTGAACATGGTTCGGTTTGATCCACAAATGCTACCTGTAAGAACATTGGAGTTGACCGTGCAATGCTCATGTAGTGGACTTAATAGGATGAATCTTGTGCTGCTAGTTGGGCCTATCTACTTGTGAGTTGTGATGTATGTATGCATCAGTGCTTCGTTGTGCTGGTTGATTGCATGTTTTTGATGTCTTGGCTACTCTCTTTGGCCAAGCTTTCGCTTGATTGATGTTTCCCAGTAGTAACCTTGCAAGTAACAGTGTGACTGATGGGCATGGTGTGGTGTATCCATAGACTGTCCATCACATGTTAACGCTGGTGTTCTCCATTTCACATCCAGGATGCAAATGTGGTTAGGATGCTTCTGTTTTTTTACCTTAATCCTAGACGTCTTCTTGAGCATTTTGTTTTGGGGGTCAAGTGTAGTTGCTCATGGAAGCTGGCTGGTGCTTGTGTTCTTCTCAAAGCTAAGTAGATAAGGCTTCAACTCCACTAGTAGCAACGTTTAATTCCCTTTGATATTGACGCAACTGCATGCTTTTGTGTAACACTTCGCTTCTGTTTCTTTAAGGCACTGTCTCTTATTGAAGAGGAAATACCATTTTTTTTTCTTGAAACTTGAAGGAAAATAAAAAAAACTTGACCTGCGGGGAGGGTAAGACAGCCCCCAGGCTTTTTCTAAGGGATAAGACCTTCTCACGCAGGCCGAGAAAATCTCCGAACCTCTGCCCCACCCTTGGCCCGTAGCCCTTGTGAGACAAGCACTGGGCTGACGGCTTCTGCAACTACCCCCAGGTAGGAGAGCCCAAGCCATTGTGAGACAACCACTGGGCTGACGGCTTCTGCAACTACCCCCAGGTAGGAGAGCCCAAGCCAACCACAGATACGACCTGGGCCGGGCCTTGACCTGTGCTTTGATTATGACGACAGACGAGGGGATTTTTTTAACCTCAGCAAGGAAAATGACCCACGAGCCACTGAGCTGTCCTGCTTTCAGTGTGAGATGGAATCTGGTGTCAGTGCAAGGCTGCTCTTGAACTAATTATATTCTGAGATGGAATTGTAACAGCATCCAATTTCACTGCTGAGGAGTGAGGAGCGGCTTGGCCATGTTTGATTACGTTTTGCAGATAGCATGCCATGATGTATTGTTATCATTTTGTAACATTGATAAGTGATGCCTAAGAGAATGTAATGTAGCCTTCCACTGTATTCCTGATGCATCAAACTTTTTTTGTTTTTGGAAAAGTTAGATGCATCAAACTTTTGCTGTTGTACCAACACAACAGTTTCACCAGGTGTTCACTTTTTGGTATGTTACATAGCAGTGAAAACAATGTGGGGTTCAGCAATCACCAATCATGCGTCGAGTTCATTTTGCTTCAGTGTCCCATTCTTTGTTGATCATCTTGAAGACTTCTAGTAGTTCTAAAGTCGTCTACCCGACTACCCATCTGCATGTTGGGTAAGTGTTGACAAGGGCATTTCGATTATCAGCCCCACTTTTCAAAATTTATGATATTTTCGAGTTAAATATCATTAGTTCAGTTTATACAGTTAAAAAAGCATAGTTCAAAATACTATTCAATTTTGTGTGTTTCTGGCGTCTCAGTTCATTTTTAATTTTTGAGTTAATGAAGTGCCTCCTGGCTTTTTTCTCACCCGACGGGACGGCCTCACTAGTCACTTGTCCAACTCTCCCCGCCCTCCCACAGTAAACTACAGCAACGCCGGATCCCGGATGGCTCGCCTCCACCCGCGCGGTCGCCGCATCAAACCTGTCCCTCGGGCCTCGGGCGGCGGTCTCTGGACTCTGGTACGTTCTTCCTTCTCCTTGAAGCTTGAACGATTGCAGCTTCTTCCCAACCCGTCGGCCGTCAAGTACCGTTCTTTCCCTGAATACTGTTTCGCCGTGTGCAGTGGGCAGTGCATGCAAGGTGCTCGACGTATTGCCTCTTCGCACAACGCGCCGTGATGATGCAGCACTGACGTGCGCATGCTGTTTCTCTTGTATTGTTCAACCGCATTTGACTCGGATTGCGCGCTGGGCAAGAGCAGCTCTACCATCTTCGGATGAGAACACTAAGGTACCACTCGATTGAATTGCAACCCTTTGCAAAATGAGAATGAAATGTCACCAAAGTCTATTTGCCAGGAAAGATTTCCTCCCTGAGTACCAAAAGTTATGGGCACTGGTATATTTGTTTTGTAAGACAATTCCTCCTCTCTGTTGCGTAGAGATCTAGAAAGTTACAGAAGTCAAAATTATATACGATATAAACTACAATGTTTTTTTTGAACGGACGGTGAAAGCTTATGCTTTCCCGATTTTTATTAGAAGAAAAAAAGGATATACTACAATGCATGGATTGCTAAAGGTTTTCATAACTACACATAAGTTTGAGGTAAAACTATATGTCACCGTGATGTTGGTGACCCTCCTGTGACAGCATTGAGTAGTCTTGGCAGAGGTGGCATGTCAAGCTCAGAAAGGCCCTCAAGAACCTGCACCACCTCGGCCATGGTCGGTCGAGCGAGCTCATTTTCTTGAATGCACCAACATGCAACTTTGCAAGCTCTTTCAACCTCCTCGAGATTAACATCACCATGCAAATTTGCATCCACCAGACTTGCAATCTCTCCGTTGAGAAGCTTGCGTGCAGCTTGCATAGGAAAAAAGCTTGAATAATCACCATCCTTGAAGTACTCTGGACTTGAATTCCTCCTTCCGGATATGATTTCAAACAAAACCATCCCATAGCTGTAAACATCGACTTTTGATGTAACAACTGTTCCACCAATCCATTCAGGCGCTAGATATCCAATAGTTCCTCTCATTGTAGTCATTGCATGGCTGAATTCTCTCCCCAAAACCTTTGCCATTCCAAAATCTGCAATCTTAGGTACAAAAGAGGCATCAAGAAGTATGTTCTCTGGCTTGATATCACAATGTATGATGCAATCCCGACAACTAGTGTGCAAGTAGGCTAGGCCTCTGGCAACTCCAATAGCTATTTGGTACCTGACATTCCAATCCAAAGCTGTACCATCAACCTTAAATAAATGCACATCAAGGGAGTGATTGGGCATGTATTCGTACACAAGTAACCTCTTATCGCCCTCACAACAAAATCCAATCAGTTTGACTAAATTGATGTGCTGGATGATGCCAACTGAATTCACTTCTGCTCTGAATTGCTTCTCTCCTTGATGGGCGCCATCCAGCCTTTTCACTGCCAAAGTAACTGAGTCGCTTAGGTACCCCTTGAATACAGAACCAAAACTGCCTCCCCCCAACTTTTCTGAGAAGTTTTTAGTTGCACGCTGCAATTCAACATATCGAAATGCAATGATCCCAATGCCACCCTGAGCACTTTCGAGTGTGCGAGTAAACCACTTCCCTTTTCTCCTGCAAATTATCAGGCCAAGGATGATCATCAGTATCAAACCGGCAGTGCTAGCACCAACGGCAACACCTATGGCAACACCAATGCTAATTCTATTCTTCTCCACGGACGCACTTGGCAGCTCTTCTGCAGAAAGACGGATGTAAAGAATCTCTCCCTTTCCATCAGAAGAAGCATCAGATTGCTGTTTCACATTGTACAAATTGCCATGCCAAACAGAGCAGCCTCCATTCCCGTAGGAATATGCAGTGCAAGAGCAGTTGCCCAAGCAAAGCTGTGAGCAATCATCTCCACTTGTAGCAGCCTGCTCTGTCTTTGCGTCTTGAGGCAATCTGATGCTTCGCACGGGGTAGAACTTATCCGTGAGACCTGTCTTGTTTCCATCACTTGCACAGCCTAATGGGGTATTCCTCATGCACCCATCTCTTCGGTCCCCCAGATCCCAGTCCTTGGGTGATCTTATAGAGAAACCCTTCATGCAGCTGCAGATTGGATCTGCAGAGTCATTGCAGGTTGTGAAAGGTCCACATGTTGCATAGACATCGCATTGAGCCACAGGCTGCCTGTAATTTATCAGCCAGTCCTGTAAGCTGTCCAGCCATATGCCCACCAGGCCTCGGCCAAATGAGTCTATTGCCGTGTGCACGATTGAACTGTCATTGCGCAGTGTGTAAATGAAGTAAGCCTCTTCTTCATTGTTGACAAACTTGAAAGTCGGCATGACGGCGCCTATCATCTCGGGCGCTAAGCCGAAGTAGTTGCCGTTCCAGCTCCCGCTGGACCAGTACTCCACGGTTGAATTCCACTTGAGATGGCCAACCCCATTGAGGTCCAGCTCCAGAGAGTACAATCCAGGAGCCTGATCAACCAAATTCTTCCTCGAAACAAGGCGGCGGGTCAGACCTGTGACCTTGTTCCAGCCAATCTTGGCGCCGGCGAAGAGGGTGTCGGTCGGGTAGTCGAAGCTCTGCCAGAAGATGTCGGAGGAGTTTGTGGAGCTCCGCAGGACGAGGTTGCCGTCGTTGAGGAGCACGGCGACGGTGCTGTTGGTGGTGGTGATGTTGGCACGGGTGGACCAGATGACGTCCCTGGTGGCCTGATCCAGGATGACCAGGTTCCCGTCGACGCCGATCGCGAGCTCCGGCGATGCGGGGTCGACGACGGGGCTCTCGCCATTGGCGCTCCAGAGCGGGGTCAGCTTGGTGACCTTGTTGAACCAGATGCCGAGGTAGGTGTTGGGGGACTTACTGTCCGTCTTGAAGAAGCCGAGCGCGAACTTGCTGTTGTTGGAGACGAGCCGGGTGGCAGGCGCCGGCGAGCCCGTTGCCGGGGGACACCGTGTCCGTGGCGGCAGGAGCACGGCGGCGCGTGCAGGGCAGAGGCAGAGGAGGAGTCCGAGGAGGACGTGAGGGAGACGCATGATGATGAGCCGAGGAATGAGCAGGGGAGAGTGTGGTGGTGGTGGTGGTGGTGGAATCAAACGGGTACAGCTGTTTAGACATGGCACCACTGAGATGAGTCCAGCTCGCAGGTCAACGGCAATGCTCTGGTGGGCTGTGGCCTACTGGCCTGTGGGTGCATGCATGTCCCAATCAGTTAGTCTGTTAGTGCCAACAAAATGATATATTTGTCTGATGCGCTCGAACAAATTCGAGGAATATGATATAGGCATATAGCTTATCGGAATGACATAATGATCTGCATGTACGGAGTATGGGTCAATCCTGGACGCTTGGGGAGCAAGAAAGGCTGCTTGTTTTAAAACAGGAGTCGACGCCTCGACGTCCACGGGAGACTACAGCGTTATCTTGAGAGAATTTGTATTAGAAAAAGAAATGGCTGAGTAAACTCTAGGCTTGTTGCATTGTTCGATCTCTTGCTTTCTCACACCTGTAATCTCCCCTGCCAATGGTGAATGCTGTACGCTCCTTTGGGCCTTTATCGATCGATATATGTCCTAGACGGGGGCAGTTCATATCCTTGAATTGTTCGGGGAAGAGAAGACAGAATGGTTGAGAGAAATTTCAAAGGAATTGTTTGAAAGATTGGGAAATGACACCCGTACGGTTCTTCTTCAGTAAAGCAGAGAATTCATCAAGCCAATTCTGCGAGCTTTTTTCAAACTTGTATTAAACTCTAGGCTTGTTGCATTGTTCTCTTGCTTTCTCGCACCTGTAATCTCCCCGGACATTAATGAATGTTGTACGCTCGCCTTTGGGCCTTTTTTGGATCGATAGTAGGAATATGTCGTAGATGGAGCTGAAAAAGAGAAGAAAGAATGGTTGAGAGAGATTTCGAAGGAATTGTTTGAAAGATTTGGGAAATGGCACCCGTACGTTCAGGGGACCGTTTCTACACCCATACATTGAAAGAACACGCATAGAGGGCCATTTTTTTTTTTACTGTGGCAGGTAGCCTCATCACGACCGGATCTCGAAAGATAACTCTTACCCTCGCCAGGCGTATTTCAAAAAAGAAACTTGCAAGTAGAAATGCAGAATCCTTGCAAATCTGCGCTGACCACAGATTTGGATCACTCTCTTGGTCAGCTGAGGGAAGATGCATGGGCCAGCCAGTAGCTAGTGTTCGTTCGTTGCCGCAATCGGAGACCGCTTTCACATGCAGGTCGAAGAAAGAGGAGCGCAGAATGGACGCCATCGTGGGGACAAATGGTAGCCCACGGGGATGCGGGGAGGTTGCAACTTGCAAGCGAGTCGGGAAGAAAAACATAAGCACATGCATGGAGTGGACACTGAGGCCTTGTTTAGTTTCAAAATCCAAAATTCAAAATGAATGTCTAGACACATGTATGGCGTACTAAATGTAGGTAAAAAACAAATCGCATTATATAGATGGACTGGAATTTGCGAGACGAATCCAATGAGTCTAATTAGGACGTGATTAGACACTAAATTGCTACAGTAATGCTACAGTAACATGAGCTAATGACAGATTAATTAGGTTCATTAGGTTCGTCTCGCGAATTTCAAACGTAATCTGTAATTAGTTTTTTAATTAGTATATGTTTAATACTTCAAATGTAAAAAGATTCCCTTCTAAAATCTTTTCACCGCGGAACAAAACACGGCCTCAGGCCAGGCCTGTACACCCGCCTATGCTGTGCGAGAAGTCAATGCCCTCGGAGTCGTCGCTGCTACTATCGCTTCCGTACGGGAGGCAGCAGCACAGCACCCCAGCCGTGGAGAAGACGCGGCAATGTGGCCAAGGAAAGAGGGGTCCAAAACGGACGCGGCGGGAGGAGAAATTAAAATGATTGCACGCAGAAATTGGGAGGGGAACGAATTGAATGCGACGGCCGGCCGGCGGGAGTAGTCAAAGGAAAACGCAAGCACATGCACTGAGTAGACGCTACTAGCTCAGTGCGGCTGCTGGCTTGCCAGCCTGGCAGAGAAAAAATGGCGCGTAACTTTTCAAAAAAAAAAATGGCGCGTAAAAGAACGAGGGAGGTGGAAGAAAGGAATTAAAGGAGGTCACTTACATACATAGCTCTAGCTGTGGCGTGACGAGAGCGAGACAAGAGATCACGCACAGGCACAGTATCTGTTAACCTGCCGTGTCATCTGTGTCCGCGCGTGTGTGTGGATGTGTCCCCGGTGTGCCGTGTTTCTCTTTTTTTTCTTTTCCTTTTTGGGATATATTTTTTTAGGGTGTTTTGGGATATATAAGAAGGCTCGTGCCGTGTTAGCGTGGCAAAGCCCAGTTGCCCTAACGCATGAATATGCTCATCATCAGGACTTAGAGGACCGGGACGGAAACGGAGGAGCATGTTCCAACCCGTTTTTTCAGAATTTTTTTTCCGCACGGGAAAAGCCCGTATTCAAAAGGCCCCGAACACTGATCCCTGGCGTAGCGTGGCCCAAGTAAGATGTATGGACTGACTAGCCTAGTAATTTAGCTTGGCGGCCCAGACTCACAATGACAAAATGATCACACCTGGGCCACAAAAGCTCAGCATCAGGCCCAACAATGCGCGGTCCAAGCCCATATCCATTTCCACGTCAAGCCCATGGTCGCTACTCGCTTGTCTAGCAGGTACACACTCCCACTGCCACTCTCGGCCACTCCTGACTCGGAGCATCTCCGACAGATTGAACCTTTCCTCTTTTTTCTCGCATAGGAGAATGAAAGGCAAAAAATCATCTTCAACACATTGATTTCTCATTTTCCCTTTTTTTCTATCTCTCCCCTTTCTTTTCTCAATCTCCTCCTCCTCCCTTTCCTTCTCCCTTTCCTCCTCTTCTTCCTGGCCGCCCGATTCGTAGCTCGAGATGAAAGCCTGGCCGCCCGATCCGCCGCCGGCGAGGCCATCTGTGCCGCCCTGGCCGCGCCACCCCCCGCCGCCGGCCATCTGCTCGTGTGCCGGCGGGCCTGTGCCGCTCCCCTGCCGCGCGTGCGGAGTGATTCCCGGGCGCGGGGGCACAGCTCGGAGCGGCTCGGGTTGGCCGGCAGACGGAGCTCCGCGGCGGCTGGCGACACGGGAGCTTGGGGGCGGAGCTCCATGGTGACTAGCGGCGCGGGAGCTCGGAGCGGCTCGGGATGGCCGGTAGAGGCAGAGCTCGAGGCAGCTGACGGCGCGTGAGCTCAGGGGCGGCCGGCGGCGCGGGAGCTCGAGGCCGCCGGTGCGGCTGAAGCTCGAGCGCTTGGACTGAAGCTCCTGCGTGGGGCTGAAGCTCGATTGCTCTGGAACGGGGAGGGAAGAGAAACAGAGACAAGATGAGGAAGATGATGTTACTCGTTGACAGGTGAGTCCTATTTGTCATTGCAGAAGAAAGGGAAAAGGAGAAAAGGAACTGATTTTACTCTTTCTCTCTAAAACACTGGTTACTTAAAAATGGATTCTCACCCAAGGGAAACCCTTAGAGATGCGCTCACACCGTCTCCTCCGGCCCTCCCCACCCGATCCGCAGCAGGCAGCACCTCGTCTCTCCAGCGGCGCGATCGCCGCCACATCAACCTGCCGCCGCGGCGACCTTTGGTACAACGCTGACTACTTCACCTCGCCTTCCATCCTCCTTTAGCGCATGCTGACTGCTCGCTCCCCTCACCCCCCATGGCCCACTTCAATGCAGCTCTCGCCATGTGCAGCGGCGGTGCACCCGAGGTGTTCGACGTATTGCCTCAACGTGCCCTGGCCGCGATGCGCGATGTGTCATTTCTGGATTTGGATCCCTACTTGTCCTTTTACTGTGATGTGATGATGGAGCACTAGCACATTCTAAATTTCTAATATCGCGTCTTGCTGGCTCCTCTTTTACCAGATCGACTCCACGCCGCCCGTCATGCTCATGCAGCCGCCGTCGTGGTCAGAGATCCCGTGGGACCTGGCCGGCATGGTGTTCCGCCTCCTCGCGGCCTATGCTGACCGTGCTCGCTTCGCCGCTGTGTGCCCGCAGTGGCGCGCCGCCGCGCGGCAGCTCCCCCAGCCCCCGCTGCTGCCGCTGCTCGCGTTCCCGGACGGCGCACCTTCTACAGCCTCCCCTACGGCAAGCCATTCCGCTTCCCTGGCTTTGGGTGCGCTGGCTACAGGGGCACAGCCTGTGGCAGGTGGTTTGTCTTCCCGCGAGACGACGGTTGTTTCTTGGTCGATCCCTTCGCCGGGGCCACCATGGCTCTTCCTGCTCTGTCTCGCATCCGGCTCCATCCGCCAGATGCAGCTGCTAAAATATGTTGAGCCTGAGGTGGGTACTGTGCGCACTGGCTCCAAGTGGATGGATCTGAAGTTCTCAGAGAAGTTGGCGCTGATAAATAAGCTACTCGTGTGCTCTCCAAACCTCGTCGCTGCATTCTTTGCCAGTGCACACTCATTGGGTGGTGGCGCCACAAGTCAGATTCTAGTGTGCCACTGTGCCAGCCAGGGGCTTGCTCATGGTCAGTACGCGCGTATGACCAGTGCAAGCGGTTTCAAGACATGGCATTCTATCAGGGAAAGCTCTACATTCTTGCTTATGACGAGAACCTCCATGTCGTCAACGTCAGTCAAGACCCAAGCACCGGCGACCCGCAGGTTGCTCGAGTCAGGCAGGTCATCAGGGGTGACCCTGACCCTTTGTTGGAAGTTTGGTGGCCATGATGACACTACAGGTGTAAAGAAGCTCTACCTAGTCGAATGGTGTGGCATGCTACTGATGGTACACAGGAAGGTTTGCTGCAGGAATCTCAAACAACATGATCGTGGCTGAACATAACAGTTTGAGGTATTCAAGCTGACATCCAGCACTCACGGTGGGTGAATGTGAAAACTCTGGGGGATGACCAGATGCTGTTCCTTGGACGGCAGTACGTGCTCTAGGGCTGTGTCCGCATCTCAGTACCGGATGTTGAGCGACCAAATATTTTTCTTGGATGATGAAATGGAGAACGCCGCACAGTGCTTCTTTGACGAGGAGAGCACTTATGTTGGTGTCTACGACATGAGAAGCCGGTGAGGTCTCCTCTCCTCTGCCGATGGTCTGGAAGCACGAGGTGCTTCTGGCGACATGGCTGTTCCCTTAGAGACTGAAGTGAAGGCTTTAGTATGCAGTCTGGCAGTGGGTCACTAGTTTTCGTTCGTATCATGGTAAGGTGGTTACTCCTTAGCGAGATGTTAACTGCATCAGCATCTGTGTCAACTTATTTGTGTTTGCTACCTCTCTGTTGTTTGTTTTTTTTTGACAGTAACCACGGCAGGCAAGGAGCCGACCTGAACTCATTATATCAATATGCAAAGTTGGGCATACAAAGTATTGCGAAAGGGGGTGTGTGAGAAGAAATTCCTAGGACAGCTACGTTACATTGCTGGGCGACCACATCAAGAGGAATTGCGAAGGGGAAGGACGGGCCCTGCAAGCCCAAAGCTGAATGTCCGAGACAATGGCCTTAACTGTTGTCTCGACAACTTGGAAGGTGGCGCGGAAGAACAACTCATTCCTTGCCTTCCTGCTGTGATGACTGCCGATCGTTGAGACGAGGCTGCCTCGTCCGGGAAGACATGCATGCCCCAAAGGTCCCTGAAGGAGGGCAGATACGGTGCACAGCCCCAACCCAGGGCTCGCCAGACACGGCGAGCACGGGGACAGTGAAGTAGCAGGTGATGTTGATCTTCATAGTCACCACAGAAGGCACAAGCGGAGGAGTCAATGATGTTACGATGGCATAGGAGGGCAGCTGAGGGTAGGCGATCATGGTGCAGGAGCCAGAGAAAGTGTTTGCACTTTGGCGGCGCCGGGTTATCCCATATGCAAGGTGCAAACACGTCCAGTGGGCGCAGTTCCATGCGCCATTGGTAGAAAGCTTTAGTCGTGAACGGGGCGAGACGCGCGCCTGTGTTGACACCTCGGCAGGTCTGGTGAGTCTGGGTCCAGCTGGATGTTGAGCAAGGAGCGAGGTCACCCACCGTGGATGCTGACGTGGACGCTGATGTGGCCATGGTCCACATGTCAATAACGCTTGACCCTCTCTCTCCATGCCACACGCCCACACCATTCTTTCTGCCCCGTCAATCCTCTTCGCCAGCCATGGGGACGGCGGGTAGCAGCCCGAAGCTCTGTCGTGAGGAGGCCGGCGACAACGCCGTGATGCGGCGATCTTTCTCTCTCCCTCTATCTCCACCATCGATTCTTGTCCCCCGCTCTCCATGGCAGAAAGGCACGGGCGAGCGGCGCGGAGGCAGAGGGCGGCGGAGGTTGGGGCCGCGGCAAGGAGCGAGGTCACCCAACGTGGCAGCAGCGATACCAGCTCTGTAGACCTCCTCTTCCTTTCTCCCACCTCTACCGCGACCCTACACCGCCCAACCACCGGCGATTTGATTCCTGCCGCCGCCATCTACCATGGCCATGTCCCTGCAACTGGTGAGAATGTCCTCTCGTGGGACGCGGGCACGGTCCTCCGACTCCCGTTGGAGGCCGCCGCCGCGGCTGCTGGGAAGGCCCGAGCGCCCAGCCCGCCGCCTCCCACCTCCCTTCACCTGGCACAACAGCCGCCAAACACCACACAGAACAAGGTTGCCATTCTCCAATTCGGGGCTTGAGCCAACGGGCCGAGTCCTCCGTCCGCCGCCCACATCGGCACTTCGTCCCCAATGAGAAGAATCAATATGTTTTTATAAATCGGAAAAGGATCGATTCAATCCAACAAAGTTGTTCCTCGCGAGAGAAAATCGAGTCAAAGGAACGAAAGAAAGAAGGAATTCCATTTGTCCTGTTCAATCCAACGAGAACGATCGATTCAAGCATATTGGAATCGCTGTTGAGAGAGAAACAGAGGTAGAGAGAGAGAGGCGCTACGGGGATAGACAGGAAGGGCTGCCGAGAGAGAAACAGAGGGAGAGAGAGAGAGGCGCTACGGGGAAGACTCGGAGGGAGAGAGGTACAGAGGAAGACGAAGAGATAGAGAGAATGACATGTGGGCCATTGCCACATCATCGTTCATGGTGGCAAAACCACCCTCTAAAACCACTATGGGGGGTTATTTGCACGGTTTTGGATAGTTTAGGGGACAGGATACCCGGTTTTGTAGTTTGGGGCGTGATGTGGCCGGCCCTCAATAGTTTGGGGGGTTATGTAGACTTATTCCTATGTTTGCAAGGGCAACAACGTCATGCATTTTTTTTTGAACTTCTCATGCATGTTTAGTAGTACCGTGGAAGTAGCTAACAACGTGGCTGATATGTGCAATCTGTTTATACGTGTATTCAGTCTTTTTCAATGGCACCGTAACCACCCACAATCTCAATCTTACTATTACTAATTGGTAATTGGAGGCTCCTTTTGAGGCCTCCACGTGAAGCCACGTAGGATACTAGGTGGACACTCTAGAAAACAAGGAAAAAAATTGAAGCCTCCACATGAAGGCACCTAGGATCCTATGTGGACACTCTAAATTACCCATCTATGCCATTATAAATAATTAGTCTAAAATAACCCCCTATATCTATATCTAAATAACCACTCCTGCCACTAAAAAATAATTATATACTATATCCTACTCCGTCCCACTAATCTTCTAATAGGGAAGGGAAATATAATGTGATGAAATTTCTTTCCCAGTCACCTCATCCATACGTGGTAGCCTTAGCCCTGACTATATCTTCTTGTATCCCGTTCTTGATAGCCCAACAATGGTCAGAATAGTTAGTTTTCCGCGATCCATTGTTCTAGCCTGAAAGTATCCCGGGCCACAGGAGGCAGCTAGCATATACCAGATCCTTACGGCATGCTGATCGATGATCGATGCCGGACGACGGGCACACGTGGCTAATCTGCCGTTCTTCATCTCCAAGGTGGATACAGCGACTACGTACGTCCAGATGATATGGACAAGGATCCTCCAGTCGCCATCGAGATGCATCCGTGCAGGAACAATAGCCTCTTCAGAATCTGGACATGCAGTACAACGGTCAGAGTTAGATTCTGCTGTATGATCCTTGAGCAAACGACGATAAGCATCTGGCTAATCAAAGTAAACCAATCATTATATATACACCTTCGTTGATTGGCATTTTTGTTCCTTCGGTCAAGTAGAATGGCATTATAAAAACGATTTGAAAAGATAATTATTCAAGCAAGATAGTAATAGATTAATTATTGTAATTCTATTTTCTCAACCTACAAAAATGTGTTATTAGGAAACAAAAAGAGTGATACGGTAGCCAAGTATATGTTCTAGAGTATAGCATATTAACTAGTTGAAAACCCCGCGCGTTGCTGCGGGAACTTTAAAAGATATGATGTTTACTCCTTAAAAATATAGAAATAAGAACATATATAGCCTTTATCTATGGTAGATACAATTCAGCGTTACGAAATGTTCAACATCTGTGACTTGGATACTGAAATGCAAAAGTTATAGCTAATACAATTGCAAAATTATTTACCTAATGTGATTATAACAGCAACATTTTAAATTCTCAAAGCCATATGCTAGGAACCATAGCATCTCTAAACATAGAGTATGAAATAGACCAGTGGTTCTTTAAACATGATGGTTATATTGAAACTCTTAAGAAAAATAAAACTAATTTGAAAGTGGGTAAGAGAACATCAGAGGAATAACCTGATTTATCGTTGATTTCTTGATATGCACCTTTGACAAAAAAAAAGATAACAAAACAGTAAAAAGGTTCATCTCTCTGATCCACCCATCGATACTGTTATGGCTGTCTCCACATCCTAACCACGAGGAACATGTACAGGTATCGTACGGGTATCGTACAGGACTACATGAAACCGCACATGGATAAGCATCACATCGCACGGCAAAGAGACGGAAGGCGAGGCGAGGAGCGATACATATTGAGGATTGCCGAGAGGCGCGCTACGGCTTTCGGCGGCAGCACAAAGCCCAGTGAGGAGCCCGCGAAGACCTCCTTGCTGGTGTTGAACAACGTCTGCATCGGCGACAGGTTAGGTGACGACGATGGACTGAACCCGGCTCCCTGCCCAGCAACGGAGGGAGGCGAGGCATTTGGACGATGGACTGAACCGAGCATGTTTCCCTGGTCTGCACAGTAACGGAGGGACAACCTCTTTATCTGCCATAGATTAAAGAAGAGGGGAGGCGAGGGGACACAGGGAGTAAAGAAGGGACTCTTGCTCTGTCACGGAATAAAGAAGGGAGAGGTTCATCGGCAGTCTGTTGATATGCCATAGAGGGGGAGGCCAAGCATAGTAGGTAACGGAAGAATCTTGGGAAGATTTGAAGGCTTAGTGGAGAACGGGTTTATGATGACGTGGCTTAACCAAATCGTAGAGAAATCTATAGTGGGGATCTCCTATATAGGTACAGTAGATTGGCGTTCTTTTAACACCGGCCTTCAACGAAGAAAAATGGTACTAAAAGGAGAGATATAGTAGCCAAGTAGTACAAGACCGTAGTAGATTGATTTTATCAAACAAAAATATAATACCACGCCATTTAGTTATATCAAATCATGCATCCGCGTCCGCATGACTGATGTGTGGTCTTTTATGTCTTTTCTCATCATTCATACGAGCTTTATAACCATATAGGATTATTTTTCTCCCTCAAATATGCAAGATCTTTAAGTTATTTGCATCAAAAGGTCCTTAAGTTATCTCTTATTGCCGGCATAGAAGGTGATGATGCTGTTAGCTTAGTGGCCCACTGTCATGGTTCATGTGTCAAATAATTCAATTATACGGTACGTGCACATACAGTAAAACAATTTCGTTTGTGTTATGCCAATAAAAAGTAAAGTACATATATATATATCCATGGACAGTGCAGTAACTTATTTGTTTTAATTCGTTATTGCTTAAAAATGTGAACCCATATGCAGGAAGTATTGAGTGAGTTTACCATGTTCTAACACTAAAAAGGGTGGGGTAACTTTATTTTACTTATGGTTACATGAGCTGAAAATTAATATATTTTTAATAATAATTTTGATTCCAAGAAAATATCTGATATTTTAAATAATTAGCCCGTGCAGATGCACAGGTTGATGACTAAAACTCTAATTATTATAATTGTTCTATCCAACTCAACAAATAATGCAATGCCTTAATAATTAATAGCCAATCAACACTAGATAATGAAAATGTACATCTATATAGGTATTATGTTACAATATTAAATAAATGGTAGAGTTGTGTATGTAAAGAATTTTGATTATTATAGAGTTTAAGTTTTAATTAATTTTTTATACAAAATGTCTTTTAAAATTTTAAGTCCGTGCAGGGAGCACGGGTTGATAGACTAGTTTATCATAATCCATATGAGGTCAGGATGACCTTTTGTCTTGTGGTTGTGTATGTATGTTTTGCTACTGGAAAAGGGGCCGAGCAGTCTTTCTGCGCTTTCCTGATGTTTGCTTTCTTCTATTAGCCTATATCAGGATGTTTGGAGCAGACATCACGCATGCGGCTGCATGTTAATTTCTGTAGTGGAAGTTATGTTCAAACTACTTGTTTACTGTCAGCAGACTGCAGAGAGCACGATACATGTTGCTGCATACTCCGTAGCTACCATTTGGAGCAATGCGAGTGAGCAAACATAGAGAAGGTTACATTGCCCTGAATTGCAGATGCAACAATTGCGTGACCAGAATAGTGGACCGCAATGCACTAGCCTGTACACTGCTCAGCACAGCGGTGATATTTCGTCGATGCCAACTCAATTTGTTCTCGTCCCAGTATTGGGTAGGAATGTCACAGTACGCAATTCCGATCATTTGCACAATGCAGGTATTTTGTTTGGTACAAAAAAAAAGGCAGAAAGTTCATTCTAAGATCGTCACAGGGCACACGCCTACACAAAATGGCATCATGTTATTTCACCTGTACACTGTATAACAAACGTTGCCACGTACACACCACGATAATATCTTGCCACGTCCCCCCCCCCCCCCCCCCCCCCCCCCCCCGTCGTCCTAGCACAGACGCCGGCGGCACCCGGCCGTCGTGGCGGCCGGATCGTCAATAACTAAACTAATTCACGGCGGCGACGGCGACGGCGGAGACCATGGTGTCGACGCCGCAGACGTTGCTGCCGCGGCAGAGGCGGTAGTACCCTTTCTCCCCCCACTGCTCCCCCCACGAGTTCTTGATGACCCAGTAGGGGCGGTACCCAAGCCGCAGCGCCGAGAACCCGCGCGCGCCGTAGCCGACGAGGAGCACGCCGTGGTTGACCCACGCACGCGGGCACACCAGCGGGCACGACACCCCGCCCACGTACGTCTGCATGAACGCCGCGTTCAGCGCCACCGCCAGCGGGCCCCGCCGCACCAGCGCCGCCCGGATCTGGCCCTCGCCGCCGGCCGCCGGCACCGCCGTGAAGTTCGCCACGCGCACCGCGACCCGCGCGGGGTCGAAGCGGCACGTGCCCGGAGCGCCCGTGTACGGGTACGTGCCGGACTCCATCAGCCCGCCGCACTCCATTAGGTACCCGTACGCGTTCGTCATTAGCCCCCCGCTGCAGCCGTTGTCGCACTCGTTCCGCGCCACCGCGCTGCACTGCAACGAATAAAATTGAAGGCTCCGTGATTTGAATGGATGAAATTGATTTGAAATTTTGAATCGATGAATTGAATGATATAGATGGTAGATTAGTGATGAACAGGGAGGAAGGGATCGGAACACGGACGGTGTGGTCGCAGTCGACGAGCTGCTGCTCGCTGAGGTCGAGGAGGTTGCCGGTGGCGAGGAAGTTGGCGCCCTCGACGGCGCCGGTGGTGCTGAACGCCCAGCAGGACCCGCAGGCGCCCTGGGTCTTGACGCCGGTCACGGCGCCCCTGTCGCGCCAGTCGAAGCTGGCGGGCAGCCGCGCCACCTCCTCCTCCGTCGCCGGCGCCGCGGCGGGCATCGCGCTCCCCTGTTGGAACTGGAAGACGTCGCTGCGGGAAGCGCGGCGGAGGCCCGTGAAGCGCACCTCGAACTCCTCCCGCGTGAGGTCGGAGAAGGGCGTGACGCCGTGGCGCGCCGTGGGGTCAAGCGCCTGGTGCGCCGCGGCGCGGGCCAGGTTGGCGGCGAACACGCGCAGGCGACGCGCGTACTCGTCGGGGCCCGAGTAGCGACGGCCGTGGCGGCGCACGAACGCCGCGAACTGCGCCTCCGGGAGCAGACCCGGCCCTCGCCTGGAGACGCCGTCGGTGACCTGCCGGATGAAGCCGTCGTGGTTGGAGTCGGACGCGCCGGCGAGGGGCAGGAGCAGGAGGAGGGCGGCGGCAAGATGGGCGGCGGCCATGGTGGGGTGGCGAGCGAGATTCTTCGGCGGGCGGGGTCGCTCTGAGGCACGCGTCGTGAATAAAGAGAGGGAGGAGGAGCAGGAGGGAGAAGTGGCAGCCATGCAGGCGGAAGAGGTGGACGCCTGTCTCGGCGTTGAACGGCGGCGCGCGACGCCGCACGACACGTGCATCGTGCGTTGTTCTTGTCTCGTTTATAACGGCCGTCATGGAAAGCCATGCTCCAAGTCCTACGGGTACGTTTGGCAATAAAATGAGAAGGGACGTGAGAATTAGCGGAGAATCCATGAAATTAGCGGTGAAAAGTAGCGGTGAGAATCGATGAAAGGAATTTACTTGGGAGTTTGATTTTTAATCAAAATATCTTGTTTGGTTTGCGAAGAGAATTAGGAGAGCGAGTTGAGGAGGGAATTCATATCCTTTGTTTAATACGTGGGTTGTGACGTGAAAAATTGTATCATAAGTCATAATAAATGGTTGATATGATTCGTTTCCATCTCAAATCGTGGGCGCGCTTGGTTGCCCGCCATAGCTGGCCACGCCACGCATGCCCGCACCACAGGTTGTGGCATGCTTTCTGGGCGCCACAGCTAACCACCGCTCCTCCTGTTAACTGTAGCGTGGCAGGACTGCGGTGGCGGTGGCGGGTTGTGGCCAGCAACCAAGCAGCCCCTGCATCATATATGCATATTCCTTTGTAGCATGTCTTGCATTTCGAGCATCTGAACTTGAAAAAAATAAGGAAAAGAGAGTCCAACGACAAAAAGAGAGACCCGCGTCCACACGGCTACCACGGTCGAGAACATCTCCCGTGGTCCCACCTAGTCACATACTCTCATACACCCACTTTCAAAATACATCAAAATATACATGAAAAAATAACCAAAAATATGTATGGACACATATTGCAAAGATGAATGCTCATTAAAAAAATTAGAAAGGAACAAAAACTTATGCAAGGAGAAACAAAATAGAGAAAATCAACATATTTATTGGGTCGGGTGCACTATTTACACAGATCCACAACCCGCATCTATTCACATGTGACTTGTCTTTTTGTTTCTCTTTGCACAAAGTTTCTTTTATCCCCAAATTTTCCATGTCCCCAAGTTTCTCTTTGCATCGTCATGTTTCCACGTCCCCAAGTTCCTCTTTGCAGCGTCGTGTTACAGTAGTTAAGTTGCAGTTGCGGGAGATCGATGCAGGTGATTTGGAATCATATGATGCACGCGCCGCCACTACACAGCCACACCGGGAATGGGACGTGGGAAATTAACGCTTCATACACGTCTCTATGGAATCGGAGCTTAAGTCAAATATACAGTGAAGAAAATTTTGCTGGTCAAAGCTCTGATCACCAAACAAATTCATCAAACCGGCCGCCACTAAGAAACATCGCTGACTTTTTTTCTCTTCAACACGCGCACTTTGTTATATAACCGTAGGCATACATTTACCATGGCCAAAAATATTGAGATATTATCTAAAAAATATATAAAAGGACATGTCGGCCATTGAAGGGCGGACAGGTCCTTTTCCTCGTCAAAAAGCCATCTCATGTCCTCCTCTTGGCCAGTAGGCCATCTCACACCCTCCACGCCATGATGACGTACTGCCATGTAGGCTAGGCGGCTATTTAGAGGCCGATAGGTCCCTTCACGACAATTGTAGGGCCGACATATATCTATTTTCATAATTTCTATATTTGTCCACCTATTTTTGCGATTTCCAATGAAATAATATTACTTTTAAAAATATTGATATTTGATGCGACCTTTTTTCACCAACACGGTCACTTTACCCATTTCTTATTATCTAACCGAACATATGCATTTACCATGGCCAAAAACATTGAGTTATTATCTAAAAAAAGAAAATGAAAATAAAAGACCTGTCGGCCAAAAGTCATCTCACGTCTTCCTCGTGGCCAGTAGGTCATCTCACACCTTCCACGTCATGATACCGTACTGCCATATAGTTTAGGCCTCAATTTAGAGGCCGATAGGTCCCTTCATGACCATTCTAGAGCCGATATATATCTATTTTTATAATTTCTACATTTTTCCACCTGTTTTTGCGATATTCCAATGAAATAATATTAGTTTAAAAATATTGATATTTGATGCGACCTTTTTCACCAACACGGTTACTTTACTCATTTCTTGTTATCTAACAGAACATATGCATTTACCATGGCCAAAAACATTCAGTTATTATCTGGGCCGACAGGTCCTTTTCCTCGCCGAAAAGACATCTCACGTCCTCCTCTTGGCCAGTAGGTCATCTCACACCCTCCACGCCATGATGACTTACTGCCATGTAGGCTAGGCGGCTATTTAGAGGCCGATAGGTCCCTTCACGACAATTCTAGGGCCGACATATATCTATTTTCATAATTTCTATATTTGTCCACCTATTTTTGCGATTTTCCAATGAAATAATATTAATTTTAAAATATTGGTATTTGATGCGACCTTTTTTCACCAACACGGTCACTTTACCCATTTCTCGTTATCTAACCGAACATATGCATTTACCATGGCAAAAAACATTGAGTTATTATCTAAAAAAAGAAATATAAAGACCTGTCGGCCATCCAAGTGCCGACAGGTCCTTTCCCTCACCAAAAAGCCATCTCACGTCTTTCTCGTGGCCAGTAGGTCATCTCACACCTTCCACGTCATGATACCGTACTGCCATATAGTTTAGGCCTCTATTTAGAGGCCGATAGGGCCCTTCATGACCATTCTAGGGCCGATATATATCTATTTTCATAATTTCTACATTTTTCCACCTATTTTTCCGATATTCCAATGAAATAATATTATTTTAAAAATATTGATCTGTGACTTTTTTTCTCTCCAACACGCGCACTTTGTTATATGACTGTAGATATGCATTTACCATGGCCAAAAACGTTGAGATATCACCTCTTGGCCATTGAAATGCCGACAGGTCATTTTCCTCGCTAAAAAGCCATCTCACGTCCTCCTCTTGGCCAGTAGGTATCTCACACCCTCCACGCCATGATGACGTACTGCCATGTAGGATAGGCGGCTATTTAGAGGCCGTTAGGTCCCTTCACGACAATTCTAGGGCCGACATATATCTATTTTCATAATTTCTATATTTGTCCACCTATTTTTGCGATATTCCAATGAAATAATATTACTTTTAAAAATATTGATATTTGATGCGACCTTTTTTCACCAACACGGTCACTTTACCCATTTTTGTTATCTAACCGAACATATGCATTTACCATGGCCAAAAACATTGAGTTATTATCTAAAAAAGAAAATAAAAAAATAAAAGGACCTGTCGGCCATTGAAGGGCCGACAGGTCCAATTCCTCACCAAGAAGCCATCTCACGTCCTCCTCGAAGCCAACTCACGTCCTCCTCGTGCCCAGTAGGTCATCTCACACCTTTCATGTCATGATATCGTACTACCATATAGTTTGGGCCTCTATTTAGAGGCCGATAGGTCCCTTTACGACCATTCTAGGGCTGATATATATCTATTTTCACAATTCCTAAATTTTTTCACCTATTTTGCGATATTCCAACGAAATAATATTATTTTAAAAATATTGATCTGTGACTTTTTTCTCTCCAACACGCGCACTTTGTTATATAAGCGTAGATATGCATTTACCATGGCCAAAAACGTTGAGGTATCATCCCAAAAAGAAAATAAAATATAAAAGGACCTGTGGGCCATGGCCGACAGGTCCTTTTCCTCGCTAAAATGCCATCTCACGTCCTCCTCTTGGTCAGTAGGTATCTCACACGCTCCACGCCATGATGACGTACTGCCATGTAGGCTAGGCGGCTATTTAGAGGCCGATAGGTCCCTTAACGATATTCTAGGGCCGACATATATCTATTTTCATAATTTCTATATTTGTCCACCTATTCTTGTGATATTCCAATGAAATAATATTACTTTTAAAAATATTGATATTTGATGCGACCTTTTTTCACCAACACGGTCACTTTACCCATTTTCTTGTTATATAACCGAACATATGCATTTACCATGGCCAAAAACATTGAGTTATTATCTAAAAAAAGATAATAAAAAATAAAAGGACCCGTCGGCCGACGGGTCCTTTTCCTCGCCAAAAGCCATCTCACGTCCTCCTCTTGGCCAGTAGGTCATCTCACACCTTACACGTCATGATATCATGATATCGTACTGCTATATAGTTTAGTCCTCTATTTAGTGGCCGATAGGTCCCTTCACGACCATTCTAGGGCCGATATATATCTATTTTCACAATTCCTAAAATTTTTGCACCTATTTTTGCGATATTCCAATGAAATAATATTATTTTAAAAATATTGATCTTTGATGTGAGTTTTTTCTCTCCAACACGCGCACTTTGTTATATAACTGTAGATATGCATTTACCATGGCCAAAAATGTCGAGATATCAGCTCAAAAAAGAAAATTAAATATAAAAAACCTGTCGGCCATTGAAGGGCCGACAGGTCGTTTTCCTCGCCAAAAAGACATCTCACGTCCTCCTCGTGGCCAGTAGGTCATCTCACACCTTCCACGTCATGATATCGTACTGCCATATAGTTTAGGCCTCTATTTAGATGCCGATAGGTCCCTTCACGACCGTTCTAGGGCCGATATATATCTATTTTCACAATTCCTAAATTTTTCCACCTATTTTTGCGATATTCCAATGAAATAATATTATTTTAAAAATATTGATCTTTGATGTGACTTTTTTTCTCTCCAACACGCGCACTTTGTTATATAACCGTAGATATACATTTACCATGGCAAAAAATGTTGAGATATCATCTTAAAAAAGAAAATAAAATATAAAGGACCTGTCGGCCATTGAATGGCCGACAGGTCCTCTTCCTCGCCAAAACCACCTCACGTCCTCCTCTTGGCCAGTAGGTCATCTCACACCCTCCACGCCGTGATGACGTACTGTCATGTAGGCTAGGCGGCTATTTAGAGGCCGATAGGTCCGTTCACGACAATTCTAGGGCCGACATATATCTATTTTCATAATTTCTATATTCGTCCACCTATTTTTGCGATTACTTTTAAAAATATTGATATTTGATCCGACCTTTTTTCACCAACACGGTCACTTTACCCATTTCTTGTGATCTAACCGAACATATGCATTTACCCTGGCAAAAAACATTGAGTTATTATCTAAAAAAAGAAAATAAAAAATAAAAGGACTCGTCGGACGTTGAAGGGACGACAGGTCCTTTTCCTCGCCAAAAAGCCATCTCACGTCCTCCTCTTGGCCAGTAGGTCATCTCACACCCTCCACGCCGTGATGACGTACTGCCATGTAGGCTAGGCGGCTATTTAGAGGCCGATAGGTCCGTTCACGACAATTCTAGGGCCGACATATATCTATTTTCATAATTTCTATATTCTTCCACCTATTTTTGCGATTTTCCAATAACTAATATTACTTTTAAAAATATTGATATTTGATGCGACCTTTTTTCACCAACACGGTCACTTTACCCATTTCTTGTTATCTAACCGAACATATGCATTTACCATGGCCAAAAACATTGTGTTATTATCTAAAAAAAGAAAATAAAAAATAAAAGGACCTGTCAGCCATTGAAGGGCCGACAGGTCCTTCCCTCGCCAAAAATCCATCTCACGTCCTCCTCGTGGCCAGTAGGTCATCTCACACCTTCCACATCATGATATCGTACTGCCATATAGTTTAGGCCTCTATTTAGAGGCCGATAGGTCCCTTTCACAACCATTCTAGGGCTGATATAGATCTATTTCACAATTCCTAAATTTTACCACCTATTTTTGCGATATTCCAATGAAATAATAATATTTTAAAAATATTGATCTTTGATGTGACTTTTTTTCTCTCCAACACGCGCACTTTGTTATATAACCGTAGATATGCATTTACCATGGCCAAAAACGTTGAGATATCATCTCAAAAAAGAAAATAAAATATAAAAAACTCGTCGGCCATTGAAGGGCCGACAGGTCGTTTTCCTCGCCAAAAAGCCATCTCACTGTCCTCCTCGTAGCCAGTAGGTCATCTCACACCTTCCACGTCATGATATCGTACTGCCATATAGTTTAGGCCACTATTTAGAGGCCGATAGGTCCCTTCACGACCGTTCTAGGGCCGATATATATCTATTTTCACAATTCCTAAATTTTCCACCTATTTTTGCGATATTCCAATGAAATAATATTATTTTAAAAATATTGATCTTTGATGTGACTTTTTTCTCTTCAACACGCGCACTTTGTTTTATAACCGTAGATATACATTTACCATGGCAAAAAACGTTGAGATATCATCTAAAAAAGAAAATAAAATATAAAAGGACCTGTCGGCCATTGAAGGGCCGACAGGTCCTCTCCTCGCCAAAAAGTCCATCTCACGTCCTCCTCTTGGCCAGTAGGTCATCTCACACCCTCCACGCCGTGGTGACGTACTGCCATGTAGGTTAGGCGGCTATTTAGAGACCGATAGGTCCGTTCACGACAATTCTAGGGCCGACATATATCTATTTTCATAATTTCTATATTCGTCCACCTATTTTTGCGATTTTCCAATGAACTAATATTATTTTTAAAAATATTGATATTTGATGCGACCTTTTTTCACCAACACGGTCACTTTACCCATTTCTTGTTATCTAACTGAACATATGCATTTACCATGGCCAAAAACATTGAGTTATTATCTAAAGAAAGAAAATAAAAAATAAAAGGACCTGTCGGCCATTAAAGGGCTGACAGGTCCTTTTCCTCGCCAAAAAGTCATCTCACGTCCTCGTCCTCCTCGTGGCCAGTAGGTAGCTTTCGTTCCAATTCAAACATAATTCTATCTAGATGGGTTAAGTTAAACTTTTTTAATTTTTATCTCAATAGCTTAAAAATAGATTGACAACCGATTTATAATGTGACTTATTACCAAAAAAGTTTTTACAATATACTCTTTTATTTAAGATAATATATTTGTTTAGAGTATTCTTAGTCCAAGTTCTATGCTTTTTGGCAAAATATGCATGTTTATAATCCCATTATATAAACCTTTCAACGTGATGAAAACAGCTCCAATGGATCAGTTCACGCGGCAGCTGTTATAAATTCATATGAATCCATGCGATACACGGCATATGCCATTTTTTTAGTTTAATGAAAAGCTATGCTGCATGCATGGACCAAATCTTTTAGGTTTTGTTTGGTTAATCCCCACTCTAAGGGGAAGGGGGTTTGAGAGGATTTATCCCCCTACAGACTCATTGGGGGATTTCCTGTAATATATACTAGTCCCTCCTAATTCGAGATTAGTTGAACAGGCCTTGAGGAATATGTGAAGTGTTATATTGAAAGAGAACTTAAGCGTGTTGGCATCAAAATGCAAATCACGGAGCGGGAACCGGAAGTAAACTTTGGCGCGCGAACCAGTAGTGATGCCAGCCCAGCCCATGCCACTCTCCTCTCATCGAGCTTCCAACAGTCCAGCCCATTTCCCCCACTCTCGCCCGGCACTTGGGCTGCTTTTTACGGAGGAGAGGCGGCGTTAATAAAAGGCATTATTTGGGCACCGTCACCGTAATTAACCCTAGACAGGAGGAGAGGGAGGCGGCGGTCGTCGCGCCCGGCCGCCGGCTGCAGCACCACGACGGACGACAGCGCCTGCAGGCTGCAGGAGAGACAAGCTGGTATGCCATTCTTCTGTCTCCATTCATGAATCCTGATTGAATTGACCTCTGAATGGGTCTTGATCCGCGGTTGGGGAGTTCCGAAACCGAACTTAGCGGAAACCAAAATTTAGCGCGTGTGCATCACTGGGTCTTACACCAATCTCGTGTGCTTGCTTAACAGTCCGATCGTGTTCACAGCCATGCCGCCTCAAGGAAGCCGCCGCCGGCGCCAAGAGGACGGCGACGGTGACGGAGGTGCCGATGGGGTGGACCGGCTCAGCGACCTCCCCGAGGAGCTGCGCCTCAAGATACTCGGCCGCCTCGACAGAGCCCGTGACGCCGCCCGCACCAGCGTCCTCTCCCGCCGGTGGCGCGGCCTCTGGACCGCGCTACCGGAGCTGACCTTCCGCGGCATCGGCACGGGCTCGGTCGAGGCCGCGCTCGCGCAGCTCACCGGCCCCAAGTTGGACCTCCTCGACGTGCGCATTGAAGAGCCAGTGACCCCTGGACGCGTCTCCTCGCTGCTCCGCGCCGCCGCGCGGCTGGGGCCCAAGGTGCTCTCCATCGGCGCGGTAATGCAGTATACTCCCTCCATGTCGAAATAGGCTTGTGTTAAGTCGGACTTTTTTGAAACTTGACTAAAGTTCAAAAAAATTACTATATACCATTTAAAAAATGAAATATCAAAAATATATTTCATAATGGATCTAATGATGCTTCTTTTCTATAAACTCATTCCAACTTTAAATAGATTGACTTATGACAAATTCTAAATCTCTTGTACTTCAGGAGAAATTGAGTACACCAGTGGTGCGTGGCACATTCGACCTGCCCTGCCTGGAACGCACGGCCTCCCTCAATATTAGCATTTTAGAGATGTCCTTGGCACCGCCCCCAGCCGGCGAGTTCGCCGCACTCACGAGCCTCTCCATCAAAGACTGCAGCAGCGTTGACATTGGAGCCCTGCTCCCACTCTGCCCGTGCTTGCGCTTTCTTGCCTTGCACAAGTGCCTCGAGTATGGTGCTGCGATTGTTCACTCACCATTGCTCGAGGAGCTTGTTCTGCGAGGTAACCTTTTGAAGTGTGTTGATATCGAGGCGCCCATGCTCAAGAAGGTGGATGTGGAGTTATATGTCATGGATGAGCTCAGCGTGTCATTCTTTGCGCCAATGGTGGAGCAATTTGAGTGGTGCATCGTTTACGAGAGCATGGATGTTGTTTTTTGTCAGCTCTGGCGGTTGAATTCTGTGTGTGAGCTCCGCAAAGAGGGGCGGCCACCGTGTGTCCAGATCCAATTGGACACACATGTATGTCACATCTGCAACCTCCTTTACTTGGCTTTTTGTGATGTTAAGTGTTAATTAATTAATTAATTAATTAATTAATTCGTTTTCATATGCAGCCAAGTACGTTTCAAGGGTGGGACTTCGCAGAAGCAATAGCACAGCTCCAGTTTCCCATTTTTTCTGTTTTGGAGCTGGATATCTTGACAGATGGGCATGTTTTTGGACCAATGGTGTTGCATCTGCTTCGAATTTGGCCAGTTATACAAACGCTTAGGATATCCATGGAAGGGAATGATCGGAATATGGTAAACACACTCACACCAAAACATTTCACTTCTGTTTGTGCTCTTTAGACCGCCATTGAACGTTTTACCATTAATGATACATTCTGCTCCAAACTTCCTTTCAGGTGAACATTGCATGCCCAAAAGACTGTCCTTGTAAACAGCCTAACGGTTGGAGAAGTGAAAGTGTCCCTTTGACTAATCTTGAAGTGGTAGAAATTGTGGGTCTCGAAGGAAAAGATCATGAGGTTGATTTCCTCAAACTAGTACTGCAATGTGCACCAGTGCTTAAGAGAATGACTGTGTGGTTGGTTGATGGGGCTTCACGAAGGAAGATCCTACGGATTTATAAGAAATATCCTAACGTGAAATGTGCTGTCTACAGAAGGTAAGTGGATTTGCATCCATATTGGCATGTCTCTATAGTTTGATACAGCAAGAAGTATTATCCTTATGCTTGAACTCATTGGGGAACTTCATCAATGTTTTATGTTGCTGTTATGCGTGCTGACAAGATTGTGCTACTTTTTTAGCGAGAGCCTCACGGCCCACAAATTTGCCTGGATGGCAGCAGTTGGAATGTGTTGTTACTAAATAATACTAGATCACAAATCGGTTCAGTCCAGGGGTGGTTGTTTTTTCTTTTCTCAGTGCAGAACCATTCTTTTCCAAATATACAGTACACTGAAAACGCCAATGTAAATTATAGATTTTCTGTGGTTAGTGCTCAATAAGAGCATTTTAACTGAAGGTAAACTTAGGACTGGTTGGAAGGGAGATAATACACTCAGCTCTGTGGCAGTAATGAATGCATTGATCACTATTTATCCCCCTCCCTTATCCCCTCTTGCTAGATTCACCTAGGATGTTACGGGAGTTTCTTTTTGTCTGCAAAATCATTCAAAATCAGTATGTCACCATGTATATGCAATGGATGGGCTGACAGTTTTGAAGGTGAAACAAATATGCTGGTAGTGAATGGGATTTTCCACAGTGTTTTTCTTTTACATAAAGTGCTCGTACTTGTGATCCTGTATCACTGATTTTTTTTTTCTGTTTTCTCATTGGTTTAATAACCAGCCTGTTAATTCTGCAGCCAAAAGAGCAAACCCGAAAGGTAGTGAAATGGGGAGCAAAGTTGCTAGAGGAGGTGGCGGCGGCTGATGCTTTTGGTGCCCCAATGGATGGTGTCCGCTCGGTGGTGTGGCGTATCCAATCAGCCTAATAAAACCAAGTATTTCCTGGATATTGAATGTTAGTCTTTCCATGGAAACCTTTGGAGTGGGATGTGTTTTCAGTTTTGTTATGCGTGTTAGTCTTTTGAAGGAAACCTTTGGAGTGGGATGTGTTTTCAGTTTTGTTATGCGTGTTGGCTCTTCAGACTCAGTGTTATGTTGCTGAGGCTCTGAACATTGATCCGTAGAGTACAATGTGGTAAAAATTGGAAGTAGTAGTTGAGACATTGGGCTGTTAGAGTCTGATGAGCAAGCTAGCGCTTGTGCGCGTCGCCTGCCTTGCCGCGCCGGCCTACCGGGAGCCGCCGTGACTATGCATCCCAGCCGAGCCGACGGGCGCCGGAGTAGAGTAACGCCGGCAGGCAAGCTCAGGCGACAAAGATCCCGGGTTCGGCAGGACACGGGCCTGGGCAGTGGGCACTCAGGAAATTGGGCCACGGCCCAGAATAGCGCTCACGCGTAGCCTGCCGGATTCGATCCTGACCGCACATACGCCATCCTACGGCTGAAAACTATTCCACCCTAGATGGTAAATGAGATAGCGTCCACCCCAAACAGTGAATGAAATACTGTCCATCGTGGGTCGGCCCCGGCCAGCGCGTACGTGTGCTTTCGGTCGTTCCGGGAGGATGGTGATCCCTCCAGCAGGCGACGCGCGAGGGCGGCCGGCTCAGACTTCAGTTTGCTGAGGGCGCGACGCTGAAGCAGCCACAGTGGCCGGTGGTGTGGGCGTCGTCGATGAGGAGGTGCACGGAGAAGACGACGACACCAAGCGTCCAAGCCAAGATAGATTAGTCATGTGAGATGCAATTGTTTGTGGTCCATGCCTTCATGGATCTCAAATCGAAGAGCTAAAAGGAATGCTAAAGGGCCTTAAAGTCTTATATCATACAATTCAGGGTACTGAAGATTTTCAAGAAAAATTCATTATGAACCTGTGACTGGTGAATTGACGAAAGAGCATGCACTGCCTTTGATCACATTGGCATTCATCGATCATGTTCCCTGTTCCTGATTTTGTAACACTTGTCGACGCTCAGAACACCAACCGCGCCGCCTTTAAGCATGTCGTGGGAGTTGACGTTGCACTCGGAACCGAGACCCTCGGTGCAGAGCAGCAGCGAGGCCGAGCTCTGCTTGTTCAGCCACAAGCTCTCGCTCCTCATCTTCAAGGTGGCCACGGTGCTCGCCGGCTTGGGCCTCAGGAGAGCGTCTAGCGACCGAGTCGTCCTTCTCTCATCGGCCTCGAGGCAGCGGCGATGCCGAGCCACGACGCCGGCCAGGACGCCGGCGGCGGCGCTGGGTGAGGGGTAGAACGGTACGCTCGCGCGGACAGCGCCCGCCTCGCTACCTTGCAGCGATCTAGGCCGTCCAAGCCCGATCCAACGTCCGAGACAGGCGCAGGGGTGGACGGTATTTCATTTACCGTCCACCCGGACGGTAGATGAGATACCGTCCACCCCCAGGGCCCCGATCGTCCGCGTCGCCGAGGACTCCGTGGCCAGCTCTCCTGCGAGCGACATGGTTCGAGACGTGTTCCAGCTTCCCAGGAGTCTGTTCGTCGCCAGCGCAGCCTCGCCGGCGTCGTCGTCCTCTCGCCGGGCGTCCTCGCCGCCATGTTCCACGAGACCGCGCGTCCCACCCGATCGCCGCCGCCCGTCGACGCCGCTGACACCCGACACTTGGATGCTTCCCTCTGTCCCTAATGCGCCAGGACTACACACCCTGACGTCGTCGTCGCAGGCGCCGGCGATAGGCGCTCCACATCGTATTCTTCTCCCCCGGCACGCGCACCGTGCCGTGGATCGTCAACTAGCCTGCTGCGGCACCGCGGCGTGTGAGGCGGTGACGCCCAAGCACAACTTGGTGTCCAAGCTCGCCGTGGCGCAGTCGTTCCTGTCGCTGACGGAGGCCATCGCGTGCCGCGCGTGCGCCGCCAGCTGGGTCGCCGGCTGGTTCTTGCCAGCGCGCGCTGCCAAGTGACGCCTTTCCTCACCGGCTCCGGCGGCGGCGCTACAGCCTACTGGCTCGACCTCTCCGGTCGGACACCCGCTCGCCGGCGTGTTCTTCCTGTTCTCGGCGACGCGGCGCTCCAGGGCGGCGCCAGGGACCACTACGACGAGCTGGCCAGGTGGCTCTACGGCCACAACAAACAGTACGTGCCGCGGCAGTTTGACTCGTCGAACAAGTGGGCGGCGGCGTACCCGCGCAGCCTCCGTATGCTTGCTGGCATGCCGGAGCTAACGCAAGCAAACAAGCTTGCGAGCCAGGGACGAAGCAGAGGAGCTGTTCTTGAGCGAGAGGCTCCCCCTCATCCGGTGACAAAGACAAATGCTGAAGCTGAACAACCATCCGGTACCAAATCTGCCCAAAAAATCTCTGAGCAAGGAGCTCACCACCGCCGGTCATTCTTATCTCATGTCTCCCTCCCTTCCCTCTTCTCTCTCTCTTCTCACTTCTCTCATCCTCCATCTTCTTTCTTCTAACATCTCTATCGCGTCTCTTCTTAGGCACTCCGCAGCAGGCAGCGAGCCAGTGGGCAAGCGGGAAGGCAAGCAGCGTCCCCAGCGCGCGGGGCGGGCGGCGGTGCCCCTAGCTCTGAGCGCCGGATTTGGTGCGGGCGTCGCGAGGTGCAGCGAGCGGGCTGCGGCGCCCCCAGCGTGCGAGCGCCGGCCCCGGAGTAGGCGGGCGCGCGAGGCCCAGCGGCGGGCGCGGCGAGGAGGACACGGCGAGGTGAGCGCGACGGCGGGCGCGGCGAGGTGGGCACGACGAGGGGGCCACGACGAGGAGGGCGCGGCGAGCGGGCGCAGCGGCGGCGCTTCCCTAGCGGCGGCCCAACCCGAGGCATGCTTTTTTTAAAAGTTTTTCATTTTTAGGACATGTATGTGAATGAATTTTTTTCTCAATAAATCTCTTGTTGTATAAATTCTTCTTGTGAATGTTTAATTTGTAATGACGGATTGAAATTGAATGTTTGTAAACTGAAGCTCCAGCTTCTCATCTTTTCTTTCTCCTCTTAGTGTTTTTCATCTCCAAGTTCTTACAGACGAGAACAATGCTGTACGGTGGAAAGAAAAACAGAGACGAGAGAGAAGGATGAGGAGCTAGAGAAGCAAGCTGTTTTTTTTTTTTGGAAAACAGTTTAGTCCCGGTTGAAGAGAGGGCCCGGGACTAAAAGTGCGTGTTTAGTACCGGACTGCATGTCAATTTAGTCTCGAAACTTTTCCAGCCGTTACTAAAGCTCGTTTTTCTTGTAGCGAGTGCCGCGGTCACTCTACCTCTATGGCTCTACCATACACTCTTTGACGTCATGCAAACATCATGCCAGTCCTACAGGCATCCGAGTGGCCTTCAAAGGTACCCTGCAGCCGGTGGCATGGCCACTGAGAGTGAGAGGTCATTTGTTTGCGTGTATGCACGGCAGCTTTCCCAACTTGCTACAATGGAGCATTTGAGCCCGAGAGAAATACACACCCCTTGCAAGTTGCAACGACTTGGTAGCTACAGTATCCGTGACAATTGATAGCGTCTCGTATCTTAATGGTACATTTTCCCAGTTCGTTGCAACCACAACTCGTAGGCAAAGCGCCTGAGGCGACTGACATGGAGGGCAACAAGAGTCATTGCGAAATCAATTTAAAAAACCATGCATGTATATATATCTCTCACCTACACGAGACATGTATATATATTAAATACATATATATGTGGCCGTATAATAATAATAGTAGTTCCGTATTACAGTGGGCATGCATGATGCCATGAATCATGCAGGCTTGCCCCTTTGGGGCGGCACGCATGCATGTGAGACCAAATAGAAAAAAAAAAAAGACAACAAGAATCACAAACGGTAGACGACGACACCCCCCTTCTGTTGGCAATACGCCAACGACCAACGCCTCAACCACCCTCCCTGCTCGCCCGCCTCACAAACAGCCAGCGGCGGTGGTGGTAGGGCAGCCACATCGACCGATCTCACTCACTAGCCTTTCGATCCATCGGTCCTTCACGGGCGCGACCGACCGACCGACCGACTCGATTCGATCAAGGGAAAAATCAACAAACAGCCAACGCGAAGGAAATTAACAAACACACACAGGACACCAACCAGATCGCCGATCCAGCATGCAACCGGCCAAGATCTCACTCGCTCAGCTCGATCGGCCGCCGGCGATGAGCTCATCAGCACTCGGGCGTGAGCGAGTGGTCCCGGCGGAAGTCGTTGCAGTAGTAGTAGACCATGTGGGCCTGCTGGGCCCAACGCATGGCGGCGTACTGCTGGGCGGTGAGGCCGGCGCCGGCGGGGGAAGCCGGGACGGGGCGGCACGCCGGCGGCGCGGCGACGGAGCACCCCGCGATGACGAAGCGGTCGAGGCGGGCCACGAAGGGCTGGTAGCTGTAGTCGGCGCGGTGGCGGCCGTCGTCGGTGGCCCAGTCGGAGGCGTCCCAGATGGAGCCGTACACCCACATGGGCCGGTCGGGGAACGTGAGCTCGGCGCGGCGCTCGTAGCGGCGGACGGGGACGTCGTCGACGAAGAAGGTGATGGCGTCGGGGTTCCACAGGATGGCGTAGGTGTGGTATCCGGCGGTGGGGTCGAACCAGAGGTGGAAACGCATCTCGCGGCCCACGATGCGGCCGTCGCCGCTGCCGCGGACGTACACGTTGGTCTGCAGCGTGTAGGGCTCGCCTGGGATGGTTCCCAGGAACTCCATGTCGATCTCGTCGTGGAAGCCAGGGTGCGCCTCGTTGTTCGACAGCTGCAAATTAAATAAACAATACTTGGTTTTAATTTTGGATTTCAATGTGAGGTGTGCTCAGGTTCATGATTGGCGTAGTGCTTGCTACAAGTGCAGAGGCAAAGCCAATTGTGCTCAGACGACTGGAGTGTGGTGGCTTACGTAGAAGGCTGTGTTGGTGCCGGCGGTGTAGCCGGTGGGGAGCTTGATGCGGGTGGAGAAGTAGCCGTTCCGGTAGGCGTGCTTCGACTTGAAACCACTCCCTGCAAAATTAAGGATTGCCCGTTAAGTATTTGAATAATTAACTTATGACCACTGTGATTATATATCATGAATTTCTGGTTACATTAACTAAGCTCTCGACAAGTAATGCATGTGCAATCACATTAATTAATTGTACACTAGCTAGTACAATTAAGGAAAATTGTTCAGGAAATGGGGCGATAATTCAAGCCTAGAGGCGAGGTATCATCGTGAGCTAGTGCAATTGTGCAAACACTTGAAAAGCGACAAGTAATGCATGTGCCCTCTCATCACGTTCGCATTGGCACTTTGGCAGCAGCTCGCAGCAGTGTCACACTGTCACTGTCAGCAGCGAGACAACAACACTGAACACGTACGTCCATGGGCCACATGAAAACTATGAAAGGGCATGGCCACAGTACAGACATGTACACTACAGTAGCAAGCTTTGCTTTGTGGCAAAAAAACAAAAGCAAGAATAATAACTTTTTTGCCTTTAATTTTTTTTAAAAACTTTTTGGTAGATATAGCACGGCACATACCGCAGGTCTTGTCGAGCCAGATGGTGAGGGAGGAGTGGTCGCCGGAGAGCGTCTGGTGCTGCGGGCCCCACTTGTTGGCGTACGCGCGGTTGAACGGGATGGGCCTGTACCTTGAGCTCGGGTAGTACCCCGGCGACGGCTGCGCGTCGGCGCCGGCGGTCGCCGCCAACGCCAACAGCCAGAAGCAATGCCGGCACGACGGCGGCGGCCGAACGCCGCCTTGTCATGCTGCTGCTGCTGCTGGAAGGAGGAGAAGACGCAGCCATTGCTAGCTAGCTTCAGCTCCGAGCGAGCTCACGAGTGTGATAGCTAGCTAGAGTGGCTGCTGCTGGGAGTGAAGGAAGAAAGAGGACACCACTCACTAATGTTGCGGGAGTGTGTTGTACACAATGCTGGGTATATATAGAAAGGATGAGAGAGAGAGATTGTAAGCAGGTAGAGAGAGAGAGAGAGAGAGGGCAGTGAGGTGGGCCCCGCTCACAAGGCGGAGTTGGCAAGTGTGGTAGGAGGATGAGAGTAAATGGGGAGAGCAACGGGGGCCACGGGGAGGTTGACGGAAGTTAAGACACGGCGAAGTGAGGGAGAGGGAACAACAGGCCGGTGCCGCACTGCTGGTGGAGAGTGGCGAGGCAGCCGCAGATCCCAGAGACCTGCCGGCTGCCGGTGCGGTGCCCGGCCTGCCTTGGCAAAGCGCCAAGCTGCCTGTAGCGGCAAAGCTGATCGCATTGCTCTGCTAGCTAGACTAGGCTATAGATGGACTTTGCTTGCATGGCTGCCTTTGCTCCAGCCCTCCAACCAACTGCTCAACCAACCGAGAGAACCGACACTGTTTGGTGAGTCATGAGTGAGATGCGCGTGATCTTTGCTAAATTTGGCACCGCAAGGAAGCTTCCCGGTTCCTGGTCGGTCGCACTGTTTGAAGGTAGAGTGTTCATGCATGCATGCTCTCTGCCTCTCCTGTGTGTACTTCCAAATCCCCAGTCCAGTCCCAACTCAGCTCATGTGGTGTGCAGTTAAAGTTGTTTTACGTGCTCCAAACGGCCGGGAGTAACATCTCTGTACGTCTGGATGCTTGCAGTGAAACATCGGAGCAGTGAAGACCGGCCGCTCCAATGATTGGGGAAGCAGACCGGGCTCCTGCCGGCGGCGGTAAAACTCAGCAGGCTCCGCGCGTTCCCGCCATGATTGACAGTGTCGGCATCGTTATTATTACAAAATTAAAAACGGCGGCCGGGACCGTACGCTTATTGGGTGTGGAATGTCGCCGCGGAGCACATGCTTGCGCGCCCCATGTTAGTGGCGCAGTCGCGCTTTCGTTTTATGCGGATGTTTGCGTCGCTAATTCCGCGCCTCATCACTATCACCTGCACCGGGATTCCTCTCGCCTGCAGGCCAACTTAGCTTCCTTTTCCCCAACGACGCATAATTCAATTCCAGATCCGCAAACACAGCTTTTGATTTGGTTTCATACGCTAGCTAGCTACTAGCTACAAGGGCTAATAGCTTCTAATCATTGAGAGACCTAGTTGTTCTAAAATGGATCATTAGTATTAGTATTAATTAACTTCTTTTGGAGAAACAACAGAGGTAAAAGAAAACGGAGGCTCGCTAGAGAGTCTGTACTGTATGTGTGAAGCCAGCACTGATCCTCGACCGTCATCGGACATGCTTGCGTACGCGCTTGGAAATGGCACAGTTTCGTCGCATCATGCATCCTGTGTCATATGGCTTAGACCGGGGCCGACGCTTTCAATTGAAGCTACAACTACAACCACGTACGGCATGCAGCGGGCAAGCAGGCAACAGTACGCACATATCCACAGTGGGCGCACATATACCGGTCCAAGTTGCAATGAAACGGCCTACCCGATGTAGGTGCACTTGAGGATACCATATATTATTCGCCACGCGACGGGACGACATCCCACATGCCTGCATGCGAGGCCTAACCTAAACGCGGAGCACGGAGCCATACGCGTCTCGCCAAGTGCGCACTGTGCGCGCGCTTACAAGCAGTAGATCCCAAAGGCACGTCCATGCATATTGCAAAAAGAATGGATTGGATACTGGATACTCCTCGTCGCTAGTACACGTACATGCATGTATATATGTATGTTTATATATATGCACGCACGTCCGGTCAAAAAGGGCGTGACGGATCGGCTTAACTTAATAGTATTGGTATTCAAGTGATATGCAGAATACAGTATGGACATGTCGGAGCAATCAGATCAACAGTGGTGGTGTGTGTGGAGTGGATGAGGCCAAGCCCACCATTCCCGCCAACCCAATCAGCAATCCCAGGGGCGGCGGCCTCGCCGGCGTCGGCGCACATGCATGCGCAAGCAGGCTTTCCGCCGCTGAAAACAATAATCTGCCGAGTTGAGTACTGCTGACCTGATTAATATTTACTTTGGAAAAAAAATCTGCTGATTGGAACAGATCTTTTCCGCCTAGTACGACTAGTGATTAAAATGAGTTGAGTTGCTTTTCATTTCGAAAATAAAGATGAAAGAAAGTTAGAAGAAGAAGAGTTTTTTTTTTTTTTGACAAGGGTAGAAGAAGAAGAGTTGAAAAGGGCGCGGGAAATGCGCGCCGGTCATGTCGCTACTACCCAGGTCTACGTACGTGGACCACCCCCGTGCACAAATCGGAGGCGCTCTAGCGGTAGCGGTGGGTGCTCGCTGATCGGGATCGCCGGCATGAATCGAGGTACCGGCCGGCCGCGTGCTCGGCATGTGAGGTGTGACCGCGACGTCAGCGTCGTCGTCCACGGCGGCCGTCGCTTTCCGGCCGTTACTCCTCGACGTGCGCTAATCGCTGTTGATTTCACAAGGGCACGGCCGGCCGGCCAGCAGGCCGCCTAGTCTTAGAACTCTTGATTTGTTGTTGAGTCGAGAAGGCCGGCGGTGGCCGGGGCCGCAATGATGGCGGTCGCCGTGCAGCGTGCGCTTATCTGGAAATCGCGACGGGACGTCGAGCATTGACATCTCTTGGATCCATCGTACGTCGACCTCTGCGCATAATTCCGCGGCGTGAGAGCGCGCGTCCGGCCGTGGAATTATTGGAGTAGGCCGGAGGCGTATCTTTCTACGCTACGCTACGGCGATCAGTGCAGAGATCGGATCGCTTGGTTGCTGTATACTACTTTGGCGTACGTCACCATCGGCCAGTCGAGTCGTCGATCTTCACGTACGTCGGGGTTTACAAATATCTGGTGGTGCTCTGTTTCCTCGGCGGAAAAAAAAAAGATCTGGGCTTCGGGGTGTGCAGTGTGAGGATGACATGCATGCAGCAGGAACCGTATTACTGCAGACAGCTAGAGATCGAGCATGTGAAACACACTGTACATAATCTTCTTGGGGTCGGCCGGGCCGGGGAGGAGCACGACGAGCGGCTGGCCGGCTGCGGCAGCACAATAGAAGGCAGGTCCGTCGACTCGTCCTTGGTGGATGGAGGTTGACCCCCGAGCCATTCGATCGACTAGAGAGTAGGAGGAGGAAAGGAGGTCCACTTCCACTAATGCGTGCATGCGTCCGTCCGAAAAGGAAGAGAGGTCCGCCGGCCATGTTCCCCTGTCCGGTTGGTTTGGGGCTCCGTAACATGCGGCGGCGGTCCTCGTCGATTCATCATGGCGCGCGCGCACTCTCGGACTTTCTCCCTACGTCCGCCTCCCAGTCTCAGACTCTGACGACCCCACCACCACCAGGCCACCAGGCCGATCCAAACCCAACAACCTCATCCAACGGCCGTGCGGTAACGTACCAACGACGAGATCGTCGAAACCGCCGATGGGTGGTTGGTCAGACCGTTAGCCTGTCGCCCATCCATGGGCGTGTACGACGACCGGGCGCAACCGCAAGTCCGCAACCACCACCGCCGTACCGAGAGCCCATATCGACGGACAGACACCGGCCAGCGACCGCGACTCGCAGTAGTAGTGCAGCATGCAATGCGTCTCCCCTGCATGCTGCTCCATCGCGTCCTCGGCCCTTGGCTCACAAGTCACAAGAGAGAGAGAGAAAAACATTCCGATCCCCCCATCGCTGTCGCTGGCGAGGCCGGCCGGGTTCAATCGCGCGCGCAATGATGCGGCCACATGCATCCACCGACGGTGCCCGGCCGTCAGCCGGTGCCCCGTGTGATCATGCATGCATGGACCGACCGACTGACGGTCACGTTCTCGCTCTCGCGCTCGGCCCTGCGCCGCACCGACACCGCTAGTCTGCTTCCTGACGTTTGCTCGACGGCTTTCTTTGCGCGAGGCTTTGCATTGACGGCGTCATAGCAGCTACTACTAGTACTACCTGCTTGGCTGCTTTTATCACTAGTCATCCGAATCCACCAGTATTCGGTTGGTGGATCCATGTGGTATGTACGAGAGCCGCATTATATGCGTCTCCCCTGCATGCATGCTCATGGATCTCTAGCTGCGCAGGGCGAGCATCAATGTGCAAAGCAGAGCCCAGCATATGCATAATGGATAATGCGCCGAGCTGGGGAGCACAAGTGTGTCGGTGCCAACCAGAGAGTATATATATCGCCAATGCTAGCTTGCAGTGTAATAATACGCTGTCTTATTAACTATGACACCCCTGGCACGTACGTGCGCGGGGTACCGACGGACCGACCGACGAACGTGTTATGCGAACTCCAGCCATCCTAAACATTAAACTAACCGTGCGTTAATTCAAACAACACGCAGCTAGTGTCTGTATCATGTTTGACCATAACACAAAAACTAGACCCGATGGGGTGAAGAGCCCCACGGTTTTTCATTAAGCCGAACCCTGACAAGCCGGCGAGAGGATTTTTTTTAAACCAGCCCCATAAATTCGCTCCAACGAGGAATCGCACCTGGGTCTACTGGTTGCGACCATGTCTCAGCCCCTCTAAGTAGGCTAGAGGACCTTTGGCGTTTGACCATAACACACAGGCCTGCAGATCAGAGAACCTAACCAGGGGCAGGGCCCTGTTTTTCAAATCAGATCCCGCGATTACCTCTGCATCCTGATATGACACTACTACAAGTTATGAACCCCAGGACGGAGTTTAATTTGTCATGGCCGCGCCTGCCCATTCCGCGATTACGGCCGCCCCCACCGGGCACGGGGCATACATGGCTGCTGCCATTGGGCAGAGGGACGACAGGTGGTGGTGGTGGTCGTCGCGTTCCGGGATTACGACGGCCCGCTGCAAACTGCAACTGGCTAGAGCCTGAACGTGACCGTCACCTCGTTCACACATGCACCGTACCAAAAGCGTGCGGCATTCGATCGGCATGCAGTAACACGTATGATAAGCGGCCGGGGCGGGGGCAGGAGGCGTTGGCACTTGGCACGCGTCGCCGTCGCCGAGACCGGCCCGGCCGCCCGGTAGTGAACGACACGGGCTCGCGTGCGTGCCCTGGGCATGTGCCGGCGGTTTGACTCCTGTCCGGCGCGGTGGAGGGCCTCTCGTGGGCGGTGGTCGACTCGACTCGTCGCGGGGAGCGCGCGGCGCCAAATCGGCAAAAGCGCGGTGAACGACGCCCACGCACGACACATGTGTCCGCGCGGCCTACTGTGCTGCACGCGGGGGGGGGGGGGGGGGGGGGGGGGGGGGGGGGGGGGGGGGGACGCGACCTCCACATGCGTGCCTGTGGTGGTGAGGGTGATGTGCCCCCAGCCGGCATGTGCCACCGCTTTGGGGAGGGTCGTTGGCCTTTTTGTTCTCACCGTCGGTCGGCATCCAATAATCCACGTTGTGCTTGCTTATTCTTTCTTGTTCTGGTTTATTTCACCCGGCCGGATTTTCTTTCTAATAGCAGAAAAGGGCTGTATTGTCTCTTTAGCCTGCACGCACAGCTGCTCAGGTGCTCCTGCCTCATCACAGGTCAGTTAAAACAACTGGCCTTTTTTTTTAACGGATGGCTAAAAGCTTTGCCGAATTTTTATTAGAAACAGGAACAGAAAACAAAAACTGTACAACTGATGGCACCATAGTGCCAGAGAATTAACTACTACTGCTAGCAAAGAGCCAAAGACAAAGGAGGAAAAAACCACTACAACTACCAAACTCCTGCAGCAGTACAAGCATGTTTTGCAAGATAATGTCCATACCTATTAGAATCCCTACCTTCATGTGCAAAACTCACATAATCAAAGGATCCTTTGCTTAACTGTTCTTGTTGGGCCACCTTGAGATGGGCATTCAAGTAAACAAAAAAAAAACAAAGACATGGAAAATGCTCCCTCCGGTTCGGCAGAGAGGCAAAGCAACCTTCTTGGGCCATAACATGATACGTAGTACTTCACAGGCTGGGCCTGCTATTACATTCGGATTTTGTGAACATAAATAAATTTTGTAAAAGAGGAAGGTTAGGTTTTTCGAACGACCAACAAACAAAAATTCGGATACTATAGATAGCGTCCACCATAATTTGAGGAGGAATACCATGACTTCTTTCGGTTGTTAATCCAAGTCAATGAAGTAGCTGAGCACGCTCTAAATTATAGTTTCTTTTTTGAGTGAGCAGCTCGTCCACCTGAATCAATTCCAGTGTCCCAAAACAACAAACATGATAAGTACTCGTACATCCAGATCAACGAGCGCAAAGAAGAAAAAGGGTCGACCCCCCGGTCAAGTGGGGCTTCTCCGTGGTATATACAACCACCAAAAACAAAAGAAAAAGAAAAACTGACGTGCAGTAGCCATGGCGCTTCAGACTCTCCACCTGTCCACCCTGCTACTTGTCCTCTTGCCTGATGTCCGCGGCAGTCGCGGCCATCAGTTCGTCTACAACGGCTTCAAGGGCGCGAACCTCACCCTCGACGGCGGGGCCGCGGTGACGCCGGGCGGCCTCCTGATGCTGACCAACGGCAGCATCCAGACGAAAGGGCACGCTTTGCACCCGTCTCCTCTCCCGTTCCGCCGTGACCCGGACGCCCCGAACGTCACCGCCGCCGCCCGGTCCTTCTCCACCGCCTTCGTGTTCGCCATCTTCGGGCAGTACGCCGACCTGAGCGCCGACGGCCTGGCCTTCTTCGTCTGCCGGGCAAGTTCCTGGGCCTCCTCAACGACTCCGACAACGGCAACCGGAGCAACCGCGTCTTCGCCGTGGAGCTCGACACCATCTTCCACGCAGAGTTCCGCGACATCAACAGCAACCACGTCGGCGTCGACGTCGACAGCCTCGTCTCGCGCGCCGCCGCCGACGCCGGGTACTACGACGACGGCACCGTGCAGTTCCGCAACCTGAGCCTCATAGGCCGGAAGGCCATCCATGTCTGGGTGGACTACGACGGCGGCGCCACCACGCCGCAGGTCACCGTCACCATGGCCCCGCTGGGCTTGCCCAGGCCCAAAGGTGAACTGCCGGCGCAAAGGTGAACTGCTCTTAATTAGTCTACAACTACATGCCAATATGGTAGCCTTGACAAGTACCTGTACGACCCAAGCAAGGGCGTGTTGGATTGGCCTCGGAGACTTCACATAATCAGATGAGTGGCTTCTGGGCTACTATATCTCCACGAGGACTGGGAGCAAGTCGTCGTCCATCGAGATGTTAAGGCAAGCAATGTGCTCATCCTCGATAGTGACATGAATGGGCGATTGGGAGACTTCGGCCTCGCGAGGCTCTATGATCACGGAGCTGATGTGCGTACTACACATGTCGTGGGCACTATAGGGTACCTAGCCCCTGAATTAGGCCACACGGGCAAGCCAACTCCAGCAGCTGACGTCTTCGCTTTTGGGGCGTTCCTTCTGGAGATCACCTGTGGACGAAGGCCCGTCCAGCAAGATCGGGACAACAATCGTGCCATGCTCGTCGATAGAGTAATTGAGCATTGGCGCAAGGGTTTGATCATTGACGTCGTGGATGCGAGGATTCCAGATGGGTATGAGGCCTCTCTTGTGTTAAAGCTTGGGCTGTTATGCTCGCATCCATTGCCCAGTGGGAGGCCGACCATGCGGCAGGTTATGCAGTACCTCGACGGCAATATGGTTCTCCCAGACTTATCACCAGCGTACTTGGGCTTCAACGAAATGGAGGAGCGAATGTGCCACATGGAGTTAAGTAACAGTATGTGCATGGAGGTCTTCTTCGGTGCTCCATACTATCCTACGGTAGTATGGAGTATGGAGGGATGGACAATTTTGTAATTAGACTGTAATATAATTTTTTTATTGGAGCTCCTAACCTAAATGAACATATGTGTAAAAAGAAATAAATATATCGGACCAAATGAGTATAAAAATAAAAATAATTTTTCTCATAATACCCCTATACCACTATATTACTCGATCTATACCACATTATATCACATGTTAAAAATAATTTTTTCCCACAATACCCCTATACTACTATACTACTCGACCTATATTACCTTATACTACAGGTGAAGGTCTAGTAGTATACAACTAATTTGGACCGTCAGATCTTTTATACTGGTCCTTTTTGAACACCAGTATAAGGTAGTATGGAGCACCGAAGAAAACCTCATGTGGAGGTCATCCACGAGCATCGGTACCATTTCTGGCCTCTCGGGAGGGAGGTGAAAGTGTTCTATGAGACTCTGAGTTCCAGTTAAGGGCAGGTACTGTGTTATTCTCGTTGTTGATGTAATTTAGCATGGAGGTTTTCTTGTGTTATACTCCATCCGTTCCAAAATTATTGTAGATTATTTTGGTTTTTCTAGACACGTAGTATTTATTATGAATCCTGACATAATGTATATCTAAATACATAGTAAATAACTAGCAAATATGCCCGTACGTATATGTATTTAGAAATGTCAAAACCACATATTATTTCGAACAGATGGAGTAATACTTACTGAACTCTTTAACTCATGTTTCAGTCACACAGCTCAGTAGTTTATCTAGAAATCGTGACCTGCTGGTGCAATATATCTTCCATTTCCTTCTTATTCTAGGATTTTTTTTTATGGAAATGAAATGCTTATGATGACGTACGATAATGAGCATGCACTCAGGTTTTTCTCGCGGGTGAACTAGGGGCATTGCTATTTTGCGGGCGGCCGCACGGGAGGCGTGGTGCGCCTCGCACTACCCGACAAAAATCGGATAGCGACGCCTCCCAACCTGCACGGCGCGCCTCACTTGAACCCTCCACGTGATGAAAAGTTTACAACAAAAAGTTGCGTGGAAAAAAATTTGCAACAAAAATTTGCACGTGTTTAAAAATAATTGTCCAAAGACAAAAATATTTGCAACCAACATTTGTCCGGACAGAAAAACTTTTGTCCAAAAGAGAAAAAATTGTCAAAAAAAATTGCAACAAAAATTTGCATCAAAATTTTGAGCAGACTTTTCACAGGGAATAAATGTGAAAAAATGTTTGGAGAAAACTTTTGCAACAAGATTTGAGGCAAAAAGGTGAAAAACTTTTTTTGAAAAATCTTTGTAAGAAACTTTTCTTTTCTCCCTAAAAAAGAAAAAAAATGTAAGTACCTGTGTGGCCGGCTGGCGTCGCCTTCTCCGTCGAGGCCGCCGCCACCGTGCCGAGGCTCGCCGGGGCCGCCACCGACGCCTGCCGGGGACAGCGCTGCCGCCCACCGGGGCACGTCGGGCCATGCCAGAGCCCGCCGGCGATGGAGCTGGTCGGAGGCGCCGCCGCGCCCGCCGGCGATGGAGCTGGTCGGAGGCGCCGCCGCGCCCACCAGCGATGGAGCTCGGCTGAGTGCTCTCACGGATGAACTTCCGCCGGGCGCAAAGCTCCATCGCCGGGCGCGCTCGTATGGCAGCAGTGCCGCAGAGGATAGGGTTGATGGGGCACATGGGTGGTCCCCACCCACGTGGGGGGCACCGAGCGCCGAGCGCCCGGGCGGCTCGATGCGGTCAAGTGCAATATTGGATCTCGGTGAACTAGCAAACACTCGATATGAACTCCAACATTGACCTGTCAGCGAATCCTTCTGCAATTACCGGCTTACATTATATTGACCGGCCAATGGTCCAACAGACCAACACCCAGCATGACCCAACCAACCGGGCAGATCTTTCCGTCACAGAATTTCCGGCTTCTTGGTGAAAGCAGGAACACGAGTGGCCTCATTCAGGGTGTTGTCCTTCTTTATCACTGGCACGACCGTGCAGGGCACGGCGCCCCTTGACACGATTTCACCATGTGGCATCTCTGACAGCGTTGCAATCACAGGGCTTCAGATTGAATCTAAGGTGTTGCCTGTGTGAAAAAACTACAATAAAAATATGAATTAATGAAGCATTTCTATCACTTATTTATATTACCATAAGAGTTTTTAGGTGTAAGCAAATCTTAAACACCATAAGAATTCTATGTCGTGCACGTCCTTATCTCCGTGTTTCAGGTTTTCCATATCTCTCTAGTGTCTTAACACTCAAGTCATCTGTGTGATGGAAGTCGTACGATAGTGATGGCCAAGAAGAAAGGGGTGTAAATTTTTATATGGAACACACATGAGATACTATATAATAGCCAGTTTCGCTGGTAGATAAGTTCGCTGGTTGTGACTAATTTTAACTGTTTGATGAATAATATATCTGTGAGAGAGAAGGAGATAGAATAAACAGAACAAGCTTGCTGTGGCTCGAAAACAGATAAGCAAAACTGGCTGATCTCAATTGGCCATAACGTGCACCATTAGTTCAACCGTAATAATTGCACTCCAGACTTAGCGCAGCTCCAGTGCTTTGTTCGACTTGTGCAGTCACCGAAGTCGAACAGAACTTTAGATCGATAGCCAAGAGTGTGGACGTCGATTAGTGTGACCCAGACAAAATTAAATAATGGCTAATTACATGCATGCGGCTTCCTCGCTAGAGCCCACATCTGATGGAAAAGTCTGCCTTTCTACGCTCGTCTCTCTCATTCTACGGCACTGATGAATTTTTTAATGCCCTTGCGGTCGAACCGAGTTTCATGGTCGATTTCAAGTCTGACAACGAATGGTCGATCGTCACTGTGTGTATAGTTCGATTTGAGCAGCTCAGTGGTCGATTTTTACCACACACTGGAGCTGGCCTTACACTTCAATAAGTTACCTTTCGTCATCACCAATTAAATACAGAATCAGTGACACCTGAACTAACGTACAGCGGCGGAGACGTGGGTGGAACTATGGAAGCATGTGTATATCCCTTTAATTTCTTTACAGTATTTTTTTGGTTGATATTGCTGGTCAGATTTGATGTTGAGGAGAACTGTGCCGATGTCTACTTATATTTCTGATCAAATAAATAAAAACACCCCTCAATAAAATAGTATATGTACCATACCAATTAGCTAAATTTCGTTAGATGTCTTGTCTATATATTATTAGCTTACAATAATAGATCCATAGCTGCTCTCTTCAGCTCAGATGCACGGATACCTGTGTCAATAGATCAAAAAATATTATGTCAGCTTCCAACGTTAGCAGAAAGAAGACACTTCATGTTTATCAACAGCTGCCCTAGTAGGGGAAAGCTTGCTAGGGTCTGACTATATAGACTCGTTTGTTTGTAAAGCATGCATGGATATATGCTTTTGACAATTGAGACGACAGCAGAAATGCATTTGGTTTCATCATCCACTATTTCTATTTTTGACCATGTCCAACGATTACATCCTGCACTGCAGGGTACGGCGCCTACCCTGGCAAAAACGTCGTACTGACAGAACAGGTGAGACGTCGACATGCATCTTGATAAAAAAAAAGTTTCTGGCAGCCACCGGGCCCATTTACACGCAGTGTCAATTAAGGTGTCAAACGCATGACGCAAGCTCGAGCATATTTCCTTTGGGCGTTGAATTGGTCGATCATATGTCGTTGCTCAATCCGTCATCCTATTTGCTACATCCATTATTCGTGTGTTCTTCAAGCTACTGAGCATGCAGCAGGTGACTCCGGCCGTGTCCTCCCCTCTCAGGCTCTCATTCGTTTCCCCACCAACTACACCCAACCCAAACGTGCATCTCTTGACCGTTTAGTTCGTTAAAAACTGCACGTATTAGCCAGCGAAGCAAAAACTGAGTTGCCGCTAAATAAACTCATTGGGCATCATCAAGGCAATAAAGTGAGCCAGAGTAGAATTATGCTTCCCATGTCTGTATCTGTATCCTTGGTCGTCTTGCTCCTCCTGGTGATTCATGTGGACTACTCTTCCTCCGGCGACGGCAATACCGAAGTTTGTGTACCAGGGCTTCGCCTCGGCGAACCTTGCTCTGGACGGCATCGACGTCAACAGCCTCAAGTCGGAGCAGGCTACTACGAGGACGACGACAGAGCAGCAGGAGGCGGCAGCATCTTCCGAGAGCTGAAGCTGAACAGCCATAGGCCGATGCAGGTCGCAGCACTATGTGCTCGGATGGAGCTTCAGCTTGGACGACGGGCCAGCTCCCTCTCTCGACTTCTCCAAGCTTCCCTCCCTGCCGCGCTTGGGTCCAAGGTCTTGGGCATCTTGCTGCCACTCGCCACGGCTTTGCTCGTCGCTGCTGTGCTAGCAGTCATCTTCTTCGTCGTGCAGCGAGTTTATTTTTACTATTGCTTTCATCTATAAATATGTTTCACCACTTGCATAGCTTTTCCCTTTTTTTCAGTTTTACGAGTTATTTTTACTATTGCTTTAATTTCTCACGCATGTTCACCTTTAACTATAATTTAGAGCGTCCTCAGCTACTTCTTTGCCTTGGATTAACAACCAAAAGAATTCATGGTATTCCTCCTCAAATTATGGTGCAGACTTTCTATAGTATCTGAATTTTTGTTTGTTGGTCATTCAAAGAACCTAGAGCCTGCACATTGGTTGACTGCTAAATTTTGGGCATGCCAATTCTTAAGTCACCAATTGGGTTGGTACTAAAAGTTGTCAATATCTCATATTTTTTACCAAAATGTTGGCAACTTTTTTGCTTAAATTTTGGCTTGCCAATACTGTGGAATGCTAATTTTTTTGCAACGAAACCACAATCAGGATTCTAATCTTCCTCTATTGCAAAATTTTATGTTTGAGACATAAAATCCAAATGTAATAGCAGGCCCAGCCTGCGAAGTATCATGTTGTGGCCGAGAAGGTTGCTTTCCCACTCTGCCGGGCCGGAGGGAGCCTTCTCCATGTCTTTTTTTTTTTTTTTTTTTTTACTTGGATGCCCATCTCAGGGTGGCCCAGAAAGAAGGGTAAAGCTAAGCTATTACAGCTCAGCCTGTTAATTAGTTTATAGTTGCAATAGCTTTGGTTTGGCGAACACACACATGCAACTATGCCAGCAGCGACCCATTATGACCAATGTTTGTTTTTTTCACTCTTTGTTTTCTTCTCGACTTTTCGTTCCCTTCCGTTTCATTTTTATCCTTTTATTATCAGTCCTCTTGTGGATTTTTTCTATAGCATTAATATTCATATCATTCATCTCTATTTTTTATAATAGCTTTTAAGAAGTCTATATTACATTGTTCGAGTTCTTGGAATCCATCATTGCTTGTATATTTTTAAATTATTTGAATCGTGAGAAACTCCGTTATATTTGTATTTCATTAGTTTTGAAATTTCAGTGTTTTTTGGTATTTTTCGCAAGTGGTGTGCCATATTATAGTTGATTGTTCCAACAGTGAAAATTTAATATTTCGTGCTTTATTTTGTGTCATGAATTTTGTAATTTTTTTTGTTGCACGCCTTTAACCTCGCTAGAGCAGTAGAGCGGCATCCAACATGAGACATCCAAAGATAGAAAATCAATGTGTTCAAAATTACAACGCAAGCATATTTCATTTTTCTTAGATATAGATGAGCTTTTAACCAACAATCAGTACTTTACAGATGCAAAATGGATGCTTTTATTGCTTTATTATATACAATTACTTGTGAGATTTTGACTCGCACTTTAGTAGGAGTAGATGTCAATTAAAACTCACCTGAGCAGTGTTTGTATATAATGCGTGCTATACACATTTCTCGTGGGGTGAGGCTTTACGAGCAATAAATATGTTTCACCGCTATATATGTAACTTTTCCCTGTTTTTTTTTTCTTTCAGTATTATGAGTTTATTTTTACGGGAAATTTTACGATTGCTTTAATTTCTCACGCATGTTCAACTTAATTTAGACACTACGAGAAAAATGACCTTTGGTCCCTTGTCATTTAGTACCGGTTGTTTAAAACCCGGTACTAAAATGGTCATCGACCCATTTAGTACCGGTTTGTAACATTGGAAGCCTCGGAGACCCATTTAGTCCCGGTTTGTAACACAAACCGGTACTAAACGGCACACATTAGTACCGGCTAGTGTTACAATCCGGTACTAACATGGCGTGCACGTTAGTCCCGGTTTGTAACACAAACCGGTGCACCGTTTAGTACCGGTTTGTGTTACAAACCGGGACTAAATGGGCCTCCACGGGTTATTTTAAAAGGAATGCATCTCCCACTCAATCACAAGTGATGCATAGGTGGGATGGTAAGGAAGCTACGCGCGAGGCCGGACTTGTTGCGTGACTTGTTGCGACGTTGCGCGTGTGCGGTCCTCCCAGCTCTTTCAAATATTTTTCCTTTTTTTTTGGGCATAAAGTCGGTTAGGTTACCAGCCGGTACTAACGTGCACCGTTTAGTACCGGTTGTGGAACCGGTACTAAACGACAAGACACTTTAGTCTCGAAAGTTTAGTACCGGTTCCACAACCGGTACTAAACGCGTCTTCCGGCCCGGTACTAAAAGTCGTTTCTGTAGTAGTGAGAGCGTGCTTAGCTACTTCTTTTCCTTGGATTAACAACCGAAAGAATTCATGGTATTTCCTTGGATTAACAACCGAAAGAATTCATGGTATTCCTCCTCAAATTATGGTGGAGACTCTCTATAGTATGATAGTATCAGAACTTTTGTTTGTTGGTCATTCGAAGAACCTAATCTTCCTCTTTTGCAAAATTTTATATTCGGGACACAAAATCCAAACGTTATAGCAGTCCGGGGAATAAAGGCAATTTCACACGTACATGTGGCCACATGATTTTCGTTCTATGCGGATCATACCTCGATGGGTTGATAGATTCATGAAGTAGCTACGGATATGACAATGACACTAAGGCCATAATTCATGGAGCATCGAATATGCTCACGAAATTCATGGATCATACATCGAATATTGATCTTATTTGACATTGTAAACTAAATTATTCGAGGGATTTATATGTCGCTTATTCCTAATTCTCCTAATCACCAATCGTAATAAAACTAGCATATATCGCTACTATAAAAGAACAATCCTACATCTAAAACTGATCTCTTAACGCCGCTCTCTGCTTCTGTCCTCTGTTGCTCTTACGGTGATGACCCTGCGGAAGGAAAGCAATACGAGATCAGAAAAAAAAAAGAAACATGCGACAATCCACGCACGAACATAGCCAGATCAAATCTGTAGGGCTCAGCTCAAAGAGCCATATAGTTACCAAGAAACGGCGATGGGGTCGGTGCTCCCGCCGGCGATGAGCTGGGGGAGCCTGCCGGTGGCGCAGCAGGTGGCCATATCCCTGGGAAATTTATGTCCAGATCAGGGAAAGGATCATGCTTCGGAGGCAGCTCTAGGTGGTAAGCCTGATCTGCGACTACTTCGGCGCCGGTCGTCGACGCGGTGGCTGCCGGGTTCTCCGGCTTGAACGCGGCCTGGGGCCTGATTGCCGCCGACGGCTGCAGCGTGTTGGCGAGCAGCGCCAGGACGAGCAAGGAGGCGACGATGATCTTGGATGGCGCCATAATCGTCTCCTGCTGGTGCACGTGGAGGCTGGCCGGATGTCTTTTGCGTTGGGTTGCTGGTGGATTTATATATATGGTGGGGTTAAACGTTGTTTGGATCGAGTAAATCCGTTAGGGTTAGATCATGTTTGTGTTTGGGGTTGTTATACGCTTAACAAACTGGTTTACTTTTACCAGACTCAAACTGGGTTTTATACCGGACTCAAACTGAGATTTAGGGAATTTGAACGGATAAACGGTTTGAGATGATTCTCTTGAACGCTACTGATATGAACCAAAATGCTAGACGGTGCACACCGCCACGCGTAGCGGCGAACGGGCGATGTGGTGAGCTCTGGGCCACGCGCGCGCTGTCTTCAACCTCGCGCCGCTCGCGCGGCTGCTCGTCGCCGGGTTAGGTTTTCGGGGCTGAGGTGAGGTTAGCATTGAGGGTTGCTAGGGGTTTCATGGTCACCGGTTGTCGGGGGGTGGGGGATGTCACGTGGACCAGCGGTGGTGGCAGTTGAGACGGCGGCGAGGCGGGGCGATGGGGGATGGTGGTCGGGCAGGGTAGGCGACGGGGGGTGATCCTGGGGGTTGGCGGCGGCCGTCTCACGACGAGTTAGGGCGAGGCGGCAGTGGAAGGCAGCGGCGCCGGAGCCGGGGGTGGAGGTGGCGGCAGGGGAGCTCGGCCGAGGGAGTTAGCGTTGGCTGGGGGCGGAGGGCGGTGGCGGAGGGAGTCAGCGGCGGGGGAGCTCAGTCAGCGATTTAGTGTCGGTTAGGGTTGGAGGGCGGCGGCGGCGCGGGAGCGCCGGAGCGGGGGGAGGCGTGGGAGGAGGGGCGACGGGGGAGGCGCGGAGGAGGAAGACGATGGAGGATGGAGGGGATGTTGTTCGCTGCGGTCACCCAGCAACATCCCCTGATATGAAGCCACTTGAGCCTGTTTGGATGAACCACGTTACAGTGAGGCTGGATGTCGAAACAGTGAAAATGAATCATGTGGAAGTAATGCATAGCGACTGCAGCTTTCCTGTTCCACGGCGGCCACCTGCGCTCAGTCGCTCCGAGCCTCCAACAGGCCATGCCGCGGCGCTTTGCCTGGCAGGACGCCGGTTGTGGCCGGTCAACTCACTCAGAGTTTGATTAGGAAAAATAGATTACGCCAACCGGCCTAATTAAGCTAATGCGGGATGACGCCGTTTTCTGGTGGCCTCGTGAGATTGTTGATCAACGGAGGAAAGAAAAAGGAGGGCCCAGCCCATCGAGGGAAGCCAACCGATGTGCTCCACGTGCGTGGAGACAAAATGGATGGAGACATGCAAGTTGAGCAAAATTCACGGGCGGCCCTTAAACTTGGCAGCGAGTGTCATCCAGGTCCCCAAACTTCCAAAATGACCATCTGGTCCCCAAACTTCCTAACAAGTTCACATGAGGTCCAAATCTCCATAATCCGGTTTAAACCGCCTAAGTGGCATGCTGACTGTGCACTGACATAGCCCTGACATATCAGGCCTATCGCCCCCCTCTTTCTTTCCCTTCCTCCCGTCTCTCTCTCACAACGCGGAAGAGGAAGGAGCTCCGCCTGCTCGCTGGCCCGAATCCAAGCCGGGGAGGAGCCGTCGTGCGCCGCCGCGTCAGGATCCGGGGAGGGCCGCTCTGCCTTCACGCGGAGGTCCGCCGCCGGGCGCTGAGCAGGGGAGCTCCTCTAGGGCCCGCAAGTTGCTCCTCAGTCGCCGCTCCCGCTCGCCTGCGCCCGCGACACTGCCTTCCCTCCTCCCCAATCGCGGCCGGCCTCGAATCCTTCGCCTCCGTCGCCTGGCGTCAATCTCCCGCGGCCGGCGCGTGAAAGCGGAGGAGGCACCGGGCCACGAGCTTCTCCTCCGCCGCCTCGAGCGCCGCCAGATCCAGCGCGGCGATGACGAGGACGGCCAGGAAGGGCGCGCGCATGGCCGTCGGTATCAAATGGGAAAGAATGGAGGATGGAGCAGGACAATAGGGGATGGGGGCGCGGCGGAGGGTGGCAGGGTCGTCAGAGGTGGGGGAGGGTGGGGTTGAGGACGGGGAAGAAAGGACGGCGCCGGCAATACCTGGCTGCCGGAGTTGAGGAAGAAGGACCGATGCTAGGCAGTTGGTGTGGGATGACCGAGAGGGGGAGGGAAAAGGGGGCCTGACAAGTGGGTGCCACATTTCAGGGCCTACATATGTGCACAGTCAGAATGCCACGTAGGCGGTTTAAACCAGATTATGGAGATTTGGACCTCACGTGAACTTGTTAGCAAGTTTGAGGACCCAGATGGTCATTTTGGGAGTTTGGGGATCTGGATGACACCCGCTGCCAAGTTAAAAGCCGGCTGTAAATTTTACTAAAATAAGTTCACGGGACTAACACAAATCATCAGGGTCAGATCCACTCCCGGCACGTAACACATCACTGGGCTTCCTGGGCCGAGCCCTCGCTCGCGGCCCTAACTTGAGAGCTTGCAATGTTCTGCTCAGCGGCTTCAGTATATCTTCATAAATCAGAATACACAAGAGCATCTCCAACAGTTTTCTTTTCTTTTTTCCCTTTCTCATCATATAGAGGAATCTCCTTTCACATTTTCATTATTCAAGGAAGAAGTGGTAAAATCAGTTCTCCCTTTTCCTTTTCTTCTTTTCTCCACCTGACAAATGGGACCCACCTGTTAATGACTACCACCTTCTTCTTCCTCTGCTCACCCTTCCTCTTCTTTCTCTGTTTTCTTCCCCATGGAACAGATCATAGCGCACGAGCATGGAGGTGGTGGTGGTCCGCGACCCCCGCGCGGGCAGGCTCGCGGTTGGCAGCGGCGGTGCCCCGCAGCCCCTACGCGAGCGAGCTCACGGCCGGCAGGCGGAGGTGCTCTGCAACCCCTACGCGGGCGGCCTCGCGGCCCCCGGTGGCGGCGCTCCACGGCCCAAGCACGGACGAGCACGAGGCTGTCGGCGGCGGCGCTCCACGACCCACGCGCGGACGGGCTCGCGGCTCGGACGACGAGGAGCCAGCGATGGCCAGCCGGCGGGGCTTGGCCGGGTGGCGCGCTACGGACAGTCAAGGCAGGGCGGCCGGCGCGGACGAGGCAGAGCGCGGCGGCCGGGGCTGGGCACGCGACGGCAGGAGCAGAAAGGCCGGCGCGGCGGCCGGAGCTGGGAACGCCGGCGGTGCTACAACGATGAGGAGAGGCAGAGAGCGAGGGCCATTGGGCGGCCAGGATGTGATGGATCGGACGGGTGGAGATGAAAACGGGAAAGGGAGAGGAAAGGGAGAAGCAACCAGACTCAGAAAAAGAAAGGGGGAGAAGTGAAGGATACAAGAGAAATAGGAGAAAGAGAAAAGGGAGAAGAGGATCTGTTGGAGCAAATTTCTTTCCCTCTAAATCCTCTATATGGCTAAAAGGTTGAAAAGGAAATGGGGATAGGGAAGGACGCTCTAACAGCTAGCCCGCTCATCTGCAAGTTGCAGTTCCTCAAAAGAAAAAAGTTGCAACAGTAGAATAACCTGAAATATCTCTAAACATAACCTATTCCGCAGCAGTTCATCCTGCAGATTCAGCTCATAGATGCAGAGCCCGGATACAGGGGTTTATGGACCAGAGAACGGAGAACGGACCGACAATTATTGGGCAACAAGGAGAGAAGAATGGCTCTGGTCTCCTTAAACTACAAATAGCTCATCAGTCATCAGTAAACACAAAGGCTAGGTTCACATTTCACAACAGTCCAGCTCTGACTACTGAAAGGACAAGAACTTCTTCAGGATACATCTCCTGTCCTGAGAGAACTAGGAGCATATGCAAATCATGCGTGCATACTGCATACACGACCTCCTCACCACACACAGCCGCTGTAAACAGAGCATTTCTCAGAAGGTTTTCACCTTCAAAGCGCGGCCGATTATTACCACGTAGATAGATTTCTCGCAGCATGCCACTACTGAACTGGCTATGCTACTTCTTGAAAGTAGGAGGCCTTCTGACTTTGGTAGCCTGCTCGAACGCGTAGGCCATCTCGATCAGCCTGGGCTCGTAGCCCTTGAGCCCGCCAAAGCATATCCCAAAAGGGATCCCCTGCTTGTCGTAGCCGGCCGGCACGGCGATGCCCGGATGACCGCCGATGGCGAGGACGCCGCCGGCGTTGTGGTTCGGCGCCACGATCGCATCCAGCTGGTGCTCTTTCATCATCCTCTCTAGCCCATTGGTGGAGATCTCGTGGAGGCGTCGGAGCGCGGCTCTCTCCTTGGCGCCAATACCGTTGGTTTTCTCAGCATCCAACAGGTCCTCCTGCCCAAAATCTTTAAGCCTCTCCTGCAACCGACAAAAATGGTAAGCATCTTGATTGTCTAAGCAACCGTCAACGACGCTTATTAGCCGCAAGTATCTTTCTTGAGATTTAACTGCAAGTCTGAAACCACTCTTTTGCTGTTTGAAGATAGAACAATTGTCCTGTTTACTACCTCTACAGGGTGTGCGTTGTTAAACGCTATGACGTCTGAAAGGGAGCGGACTGGTGAGTGCAACAGGTCTGACAAGTAAGCATTCAGGCTTAACTTGAACTCTGCTTTCATCAGAAGGAACTCTTGGTCACTTAGTTCGCTAAAATTTGTCGCGATGTCGAGATCCGGAATCAGAATAGCGCCGTGTTCACTACCATGAAGAGCAAAAATTAGGCACTCGCATTACTAGAGAATACTGAATGTCTGGAGGAAACAACTTTGGAGTGTAGATACTACATACCTCATTGTATCGAGATGCTTGGTGTACACGTCCCAACGCTCGGCATCGATCCCTACGAAGAGCTCAATGCAGAGACCGATCCTCTTGCCCCTCAACCCATCGGCCCTCAGGAACTGCGTGTAACCCCCACGCGGTATGTACTTGGAAGCTGCTCCAGTGGCTTCGGCGTCGAGCTTGTCATAGCCGGCAATGGCGTCCAGCACATGGACGGCGTCGGACACTGTACGGCACATTGGCCTGCCAGCACGAGGAGTAAGTTAATCACCCATTATAAAAACGGCTAATTATATTACTTGCATGCAGTGGCTGGTCCCCGTTGTTGCTTACCCTATGGTGTCTTGCCTCGGCGTGATCGGGATGACGCCTGACCGGCTCGTCAGCCCAACCGTCGGCTTGATCCCAACCACGGAGTTCAACGACGACGGGCAGAGTATCGAGCCGTCGGTCTCCGACCCCAGCGTCACGGCGGCCATGTCCGCCGCCGCCGCCACGCCCGGCCCGGCGCTCGACCCGCACGGCGTGGCCGAGCGAGCATACGGATTCTTTGTTCGTTGACAAAGATTACAAACATGTCATCCTAAACACTGCATTTGTAAACCGGAAGTGGTATATAAGCATGAACAGTGGAGGTGAGATCTACTATTAGTTACCACGGTCTGGCCGCCGCGTGCGCTCCAGCCGGCGTCAACGCGGCGGAAGTTGGACCACTCGGAGGGGTTGGCCTTGCCGAGGATGACGGCGCCGGCGGCGCGGAGGCGGGCCACCACGCCGGCGTCGCGCGGGACCACGGAGCCCAGCAGCGCGAGGGACCCCGCGGTGGTGTTGAGCCGGTCGCGGGTGGCGATGTTGTCCTTGAGCAGCACGGGGACGCCGTGCAGCGCGCCGCCGGAGGCCTGGCGGCGGCGCTCGGCGTCGGCGCGCGCCGCCTGCGCGAGCGCGCCCGGGTTGACCTCGATGACGGCGCGGAGCCGCGGGTTGAGGCGCGCGATGCGGTCCAGGTAGAACCGGACGAGGGCGGTCGAGGTGAGGGTGCCGTTCCTGAAGCCCAGCTGGATGGCGTCCACGGTGGCCTCCTCGAACTCGAACGCGCCGCAGCCAGCGGCGGCCGCGAGGGCCACGGCGACGGCGAGCACCTGGAGGCGCAGCGCAGCCATGCTGCATGTGTCTACCGACGTCTCTACGTAGCTTAGCTTAGTATCCAAGTGCACGAAATGTTAGTGGGAATACTGTGGCGCTCGTGCGGATCGTGCTGGATGATGGCTTGGCTACGCCGCTACGGCCTACATGCTCCATTTTGGCATTGGGATGCTCGGTGTCGGGCAGAGGCAGACCAGCACGCCTGCTGGTGGCAGGGCGGCATTTTTTTTTTTTTTTTTTGAAAATGGCAGGGCGGCATGAGGACCAGAGGTTTTGGGGCGTCTACTTTTGTTATGTGCTGAGAAATCATTGTCCTTCCGTCTGGCTTTTATCGTGGGACCTGGGACGGCTTCTCATAAACCCAGTTACTGAATTACATTTGATGTGACTTGTTTCTGCTCAGTCCTAGTATTTGTTCCAATATCTATGGCCAATAGGCCATCTCAAAAGAAGAAAAAAAGCCGTACCAGGAATGGCTGGGCGTGGGTTCATCAGATCCTGCAGGTGCAAAAACGGCCGGACGTGGGATTCATCGGACGGCATGTGAGCTCACAGTAGTGCGTGTATCTGGGCCACGCAATTGTGCAAAGTGGATGCTGTGAGAGGGGAGGTGCCAGGCAGGCGAGGGAAGAGGAGAAACGGGAGCACCGCTCTGACGAACAAGAATCACTGCTGCACCATGCCAAAGCCATTATTAGTCACATAACGCAGCACTTACATTTTCACTTAAAGCCGGGGGTAGAAAACTCATGAAATGGAAATTGCTCACTCATTGATCCAACAAAGCTCCTGTCACACCCTGATTTCAGGATGTGATTAGGAAAAAAAAACCCAATGTTTTCCCATAACTAAAATTTTCCCAACATTTTTTTCTTGACAGGAAATTTAGAAAGTAATTGGTTGTTTTTTTTCAAACTAAATAAGTTTGTTCGAAGTGTGTTGCATGCATGCCGAGTGCATAATGTTTTGGATGAAAAATGTATTTAAAATTGTTTCAAATACGATCAATTAAGTTTTTATCCTTTCCAAATCCAGCTTTTTTTTAATCTTATAAATCATTTCCTAAATCTCCCGTGCATAATTTCCTTTCTTCCTTTCGAATTTGATACAATCCAATATCTTTTATCTCTCTACATTTCTTCTTCCATTTTTTCTTCCTATCCGAACTAAGCTAGCTTTTTCTTTGTTTTCCCTTACACGGGTACAAGTCCAGAGAAGCTAGCAATTACCTTCACGTCAAACTAACCTATCTCATTCCATCTTTGTGACTTGTGAGTTGCATGCAAGGTCGTGTTGCGCACCGGCCATCAGCAGTTAACCCAACAGACATGCATGTACTGGTTCCTCTTCAACTTCAAGACGTCTCGCTTTGTCACCAGGCAGCCATGCATGAACGCCTGCTAGTGCTGCACGTCTGTGCATCTCCCATGAGCACCTATGCCCACTTTATAGCGAAACGGAATCAGCACTTGTTCCTCATTCATGTCCAATCACCGGATGGCATTAACACTATCCACCATCAGACCCTTCTACTCCCTCCCATACACCTATAAAAGGTGAGGCCTGAACGCCCTTACGCTGCTGCTCGTCTCGATCGCTCTCGCGCCGTGCAGCACTGCCGTCCGGAGCTGCGAAGCCGAGCGCCGCCGCCGGACCTTGGCCGTTCCGATTCGCAGCCCACCTCACTCTCCTCTTCTCACTGCCAGCCAGGCCCCACGAGTCAGACCATCTTCTTCCTCCCTCAACCGACCGTGCCACAGCAGCGTCGCCCCGCCTGCTCAGGCGTTCAGCTCCCGTGCGCCGTGCCGCTTGCTCTCCCCATTGCAGCACCGACCTCCTCGCTCGCCTTCAATGCTCAGTGGAGCACTCGCCGTCGCCTCCTCTCCTTCCACCACGAACGGCCGCTCCACCTTGCCATTAATGGCCACCCAAGCTCCACCGTGGCCTCCACTCCCCTTCCTGCTGTGCCTATAAAAGGTGAGCACCCGAGCCCTCTGCGTGCCCCTGCTGTCCTCGCTCAGCCTTGCCGCCCTCACCTCGCGTCGCGCCCCGCAGCAGAACCGTCGCCGCCGCCATCACCAACGCAGCACCGCCGCCGGCCTTTGCCGCCCCGATTTGCCGCCCACGAACCCTCCCGGAGCAATCCACCGCTTCCAGGAGCTGCGCGACGCCGAGCTGCGTCCGCCGAGTCTCTTCTCGTCGCCGGAGACCCACTGGAGCGCCGCCGCCGCAAGCATCCCCGAGCCGGCTGTCGTCCCCACCGTCTCCGTCCGCCGGCCGAAATTCCGGCCATCCCTGTGAGAATCCGCCGCTGGTGAGCACCCCTGTGAGACCCCTCTCGTGCCCCTCTTCCTTTTCCCCATGCGCGCCGAGCCCCTAGCTCACCGAAGTGCCGGCGATTTGATCCATCCAGACCTCCCGTCCGCCATGGTCACGGAAAGAAGAAAGGCCCTTGCAGCCTTTGCGATTAGGTCCCTAAAATCCTATGTAATTTTCATAGAATCTTTTGTCTCTTGCAGTTCTTTCACAAAACCCCCTACAAAGATCCCACCTTTGCACATAAATCCAACCCGAGCACTTTTACATGATCTAACCCTGTCCTTTGACCTTTTCACGGGCACTAGTTTAGGTGTCTTGGTAATCTTTTCAGCTAACCCTCCACGTCTATGGTTAATCGCGTTTAGACCCCTGCAGCTTGTTTAGTGCATAGATTCCACGTTTTAGCTCCGTTTCGATCCGTTCAAATTGCGTTAGGTTCATAATAACATAAAGTACACAGTAGTACTGATGTTTCCCATCATGCAGGTTTTTAAAAATAAATTTCATATTAATTTGATTAATGTCTATTTGAATGTCTTTTCTTAATAAAAGTTTAATTAAGGTTTACCTCGATTTTCATAATCAAATTAACTTGACTAATACTATTTAATTGAGTTTCTAAATAAAATTAAATAGAGTTGAACCTCGGCTTTCATAATCAACTTAATTTGCTTAATGTTCGAGACTGAATCATTTGCTAATTAAAAGTTGGATAGGTTTTTACACCGGCTTTTATGAACAAATGTTAATTTGGCTAATATAAATATAAGTTGTTTTTGAATTATAATTTGGTTAGTTCAACACTGAATCAAAAAGTTATACGCTTAGATGTACCACTTGTGACCTTTTTCCAGTTAAATGTTTAAATGACATAATTTAACATTAATATTATTAATAAAAATGGACTAGACTTACATCGCCTTTTCATATCCAATATAATATGATTAACTCTAATGTGGGTATTTCTTTGAAATAACCTTTACATGTGTTTTATAAATTAAAATAATGCAGCATATAGCCTTTGTCCTTTTCTTTACAACCAAAGTTTCCCGTTAGATGTGTGTCTTCAACGATAGCATCGTTCTTAGTGTTTATGCGTTTTGACGATCCATAGACTCGATCCTTATCCTTTAGTACGTTCTTTTAAAGCCTTTCTTGATTGGTGTATTGTTCTCAGTTCTTATTTATTGCTTTGTATGTTTGTGCCTGATGATTGTTACGAGTAGAAGCACCGATGTTCAAGAGTTTTGAAGATCAAGAGCTGAAGACTCTGAGAAGTTACACTTTGGTGAAAGGCAAGTGACCCTAACCATCCTTCTATCTATGCTTTAATACTATCATGATGAATTTTAATCGGAACGTGGAGAACCACCCAGGAATTACAGTACAACCATGAGACTACATGGCTCTGGTCTTGGCTAATTAATTAGAAACTTTGGTGGATGATAGTCTTACCTGAAAAGGGCAAGAGGGGTGGCGTTGACGGGGTATAGCCCGGTCCTCTTGAGAGGTATGCTTTGCTAAGATACTCTGCTCACTAGGGAGGGTTATGACCGCGGCGACCTGAATCCTTAGCGGACTATTATTTACTGAAGAATCTTTGTAAAGGTCTCGTAGCGTCCCTATGCAATCACACCTCGGAAGTGTGATAAGCGCCTGTGTGGTGCAGCATGGTTGGGTCTAAAGTTCTTCTGAACTTTTACGCGACTTATGGTGAAAGTGTACAACCTCTGCAGAGTGTTTAAAACTGATATATCAGCCGTGCTCACGGTCAAGAGCAGCCTGGACCCTCACATGGTAATATACTTGAAGTTGATATGAAATCATTTTCTGGTTAATTTCCGTGGTCCTTGCTGAGTACCAACCATAAGTGTACTCACCCTTGCTAAATTGCTGCTCAGAAGAAGAAGGTGTATGAAGTTTTTGAAGATGTCGCTGAGTGCTAGGCGTACGCTACCCCCAGTCGATTGCCTGTGAAGTTTGGAGCCTTCGTTTCCAGGATTAAGCGTAAATCTCTGATAAACTCCTTTTCTTTATGTGATACTGTTGCTGTTATTCACTAATGATGTCACTATATGTATGAAACTAGATCCTGGCATACATATAGATAGCATTCGGTTTTGTCTACGGAACCGGGTGTGACAGCTCCTTTGCTGAAAACTCCTTTATTCGCTCCAAGACCTTAATCGATGTTTACTGAAACCTCACCTCAATTCGTCAGCAGGTTTTCATGGATGCAGGGACCACACCTCGACCCGCACCATCCACACACAGACCCAGCACCGCCGCTCCACCTTCGATGCATGTCAATTCCACCATAGTCTTGCCGTGCTCGTCCACATCAGAGTATGCACGAGCAGCAGCAGAGCGGCTTGGCCTACGAGTGTTCGTTCTGAAGGCTGACCAGGTCTTGCCAAATCCACCCATCTTCGCAGGAGCCGATGCCACACCTGCTTGCCTGACAATACTGCAAAGAAGTTACCAGCACATAATTGCCAAAACTCAAGGAGCCTGCACTTATCTGTAACCAAAATTACTAAATCATATAGCAAGCTTTATATTCAACCATCCTGCACATCCAGCTAAAAGATGCAAGACTGTGATACAAGCATTAGACCGGACCAGCAAGCAATTCGGAAATGAGGAAAAGATATATCGTTCTGGAACTACCACAATAGTACGTCAGTAAACGCATGAAGGCTACCTTAACAACGACAAAGGACAGGCTCGAGCTCTGAAAGGACAAAAGCTTCTTGATATTTCTCCTGTACATCTACAAGCATTTGCAGGATCATGCAAACACAACCTGCTCGCCACAACTGCTATAAAGATAGCATTTTACAGATGGATTCGCTTTGAATATGTCACAGATTTCCTTGCATTCCCTGCTACTTGGTAAGACCTCAGGGGCCAGTTTCACAGTCATTCTTTTCATCAGGGGAGCGCATCTGAACACAAGTTTCACAAAGTCAATTTCATGTCCACTTCCTTGCAGATTTTCTATTGCTACTTCCTCAAGAGCCATCAAGGAAATATTCTGATTTCTCCAGTCTTGCAGTTGATCACAAGGACAATTTTGGAGGCATGCGTTGTCCATCCACTGAAAGATAAGTGAAGTATTGTTACTTTTAGCTCCCCATATCCAAAACATATTTACAAGTACTCCAGTATTAAATGTTGAAATGCAGCTCCACATATTTTTTGAAAATGTATATATCAACCAGTTCGAGTGAAGTATTACCGGAAGTGCAATGACTAACTTAAGGCTTCGTATGGTAGTACAAATCCCAAGTAGATTCAATATCATTGCTCCAAAGACATGTCCCCGTGGTAACAGATATAGCCTCAAAAGAGAGAAGTTAGGAAGTTGGGCTATTTGTTTCATCAAGTCCCGGTCTGTGTCTGGTGGAATGTCCTGGAAAATTAAAAAATTCATGTTAAAGGAAGTAGAAGACAAGTATAATGACAGTAAAATAACTTGACAAGCCACTGCACACCACAGCATAATAAAGCATGTATTTGGCAAACTTGAATAACAAAGACACAGGCGTAAGTAAGGCAAAGTCAAAGCATTTTGCTCCCCTGATTGTCTCAAAACAAAAGCCTGCTGGTTCTGGATGGATTGTCACTTGGACTTTTTGCTATAAACCTATAAGTGACCAAAGAATGCAGAAGTTTTAAATAACCATGTTAGTCCAACAACATCGATGTGATTTCAACGACCTTATCTAAGCAAGACATGATTATATATGGTGGAAGGATCACCCTTTTCATAAAGGAGAAATGTAACAATAGAAAGATGGAATGATAACACTAAAATGGAATAATAAAAGGCAAATAAGGATGTCTTGCTAGTTGCTAGCTTTTAACAGGTGGATTTACTTTGGAAATGTAAGGCAGAGAGAAAAGGTGTTGAGAAGTACTCGTGTACATCCAAAAAAACAGTATTTGTAATGAAAGTATACTAACTAGATAAACTACAATATTGCTCCTAATTAAGCGGTGCAGAATTCTGATAGAAAACTATACACTCTTCACTTCTTCAGCTGTTCAGCACCAGTGTTGGAAGAATGACACAATAGGCACAGTGATGACATATTTGGGTTGCGGTGGACCAGATAAGGTGGTGCTGAAACTAATTGGCACATTTTGCCCCTGGACACGTTAAAATGTGGTATTTGCTGTGAACCACTAAAAAAACGTGTCACCGCTAGGAGACACTAATAAACCGTGTACATTTGCCACAAGAGGCCCCTAGCTGAGTTAGTTAGGTGGCTCTAGTAGCACTCCTCAGGTCCTGGGTTCGACTCCCCGTGGGAGCAAATTTCAGGCTGAGGTTAAAAAAAGTCACTTGCTGGTTCCCTTGGTCGGCATGGGTGAACCGACCTATGGTGGGCGGGCCCTCATGTAAGGGGCTGGTCGTATGGGTTGGGCCTCAAAGCACGGGTAAAGGCCCGAACCATAGGGGGTGGCATCCCCATGTATGAGGGGGTCAGCTTTCGTGACTTTTCTCGGCTGGGGCTCCGGTTGAGCTCTTCTTAATGTAATACCATGGGGGCAGTCTTTCCCCCACCGGCCGAGTTTTTTTTACTCCATGCCTTATTCTATCAGATTTAATTGGAGAGCCATAGGAAATGACTGATTTGCCCTTGCTGCCTTATCCTCTCCTCCCGCAGGCCAATTCCTTTCTCCAGAAACTAACGCACGAGCTTTCCTCCCCTCGCTAACTACAGGCAGCGGCCCCGATTCCTTCCGGCGCGTGGCCTGTCCCATCAGCGGTCATGCCTGGCAGGGGCCCTATCCGGCATGCAGCCCATGAGAAGGCCCCTCTCCTTCCCTACCGTCGCTTAGGGGAGCCATGCTGGCGAGGAGCTTCGGCGGCGCCCCCTGCCGGCAGCCAACCCCGGTGGCCTTGGTTGCAAGACGGAGGCTCCACGATATCTCAGCTAGAATTTTCCGTAGAAGGATGCCAATCTTTCATGGTTTCCCGATGGGAATGTCTTCTTCCATTTTCTCCTTGGGTTAGTACTAACTTTGGGTAATTAGGCTCGGTATTGTGCAATTGGACTCGTTATTGCAAAGTAAATCATACAATGTGTTGATTCTGCTCCGATTTATGCTACTGTCTGTGTAGGATATGGATCCCAATTCGTCCTACAGGCTTCAGGCTTGCTGTTCAATGTGACTACAATGTGATCAGTTTAGAGGAGGGGTATTCTTGGCCAGATTCATGTGTTTTGTGACCTGTTTGAGGTGGAAATGATATTATATGAGCCATGATGTCTTCCAGCAAATGTGCATAGAATTGTAATGGCTTCTAGCAAAGACACAGTTTTATAGTGGCCTGTGGCAAAGGCCGCCTTTTAACAATGTCCAAGAGCAAATTTCGCCAAACTTATTCCATCGACCTTCTCAGTAAAATGGATTGCCAACTGGGCTTATGATCACAACAATATACTGATTCAGAAAGAATGCCTTCACTCCAGATTTTGATGTCTTGCTCAGGCCAAAGCTTGAATGGTAAGCTGAGACCCTGGGGACTATACTTCCATTAATCATTTCATTTTTGAAGAAACTTAGATGCACCAATATTCATAACCCTATTACTGAAATATGCCAACAAAAATAAAATAAAATAACTCAGGATGGGTTTCTTGGAAGTGTGTGGGTTTGTAGTTTTGTACAGCAATGAAATCCAATCCATAGTAGATTCAGGATTTTGTTACCTTACCTCTAACCTCTCTAAGGAGAATTATACTTTCTAGAATAGACAACATTGGTCAGAAGACACGCTGCACTTAGTAATTGAATTATTGACTTCTTAATACAGAAAAGACAAAGCAGGAGAGGAGGCACACCATTTCAATTGTCAAACCTAGGCCGCAGGTGCTCTTCTCCATCCATAAGTCGAGATGGCACAGGCGCCCCATCTCACTGAGTCCTACGTTCCTCAAATCGCACAAGCACCACCACGAGAGATCCTTCACCATAGGTGCCAAGAATGAAACGTTGAAATCCCAGTCCATGTAGGTAGACATGGTGAATTTCTTCAGTGCAGGGGCTGCAATATCAATACCCCCAATCCACCCGTTACCATCGATAACAAGCTCCTCAATTGTCGTTGAATGGACCATGATAATGCCAAGACGCCAACAATGGCTTAGCTCCAGCACACGCAGGCGTGGGCATTGCGAGACCAGGAAACCACGGTCCACCTGGCAACTTGAGATAGAGAGCTTCTCTAGCACAGTGAACTCACCGCCCTGCGCCGGAGGTATTAGGTAGAGGTTCTGCACATCCAGCTTCATCGACGTTGCACGGTTGAATATGGGCACCTCGACGGGAATGTCGTGATCATTTATGTCACCCCGAACTACCACGCTTAGCACCACCGGCGCCAGACGTGCGGCGGTGGAGAGCAGCGAGGCAACGCCTGCAGCGGAGTACCTGTGGGACTCGGGGACATCGATATCGAGGAGGCACAGATCCGTGCGGGCGACCTGGCCGAGGGCGGTGTCGAGAGCACCCGGCGTGATGCCGCGGAAGGAGAGCTCCGACAGGTGCCTCCAGAGGCCGCGCCAGCGGCGCGAGAGCAGGCTGGTGTGGGCGGCGGCGCGGGCGCAGCGGAGGCGGACGAGGACCTGGAAGAGGAGGTCGTCGGGAAGGCCGCTGATGTGGTCCACCCCGTCAGTGTCGCAGCATGGGCACGTACGCTGCCGGCAGCGGCGGCGAGCTCCGAGGGGTGGCCCCAAACGGAGGGTGCGACCCGAACGCAACTCCATGAGACCCAGCCCCAGGCGAAGATTGCTCTGGTTGGGGTTTGGGGAGGATTTGAGCAGGCGGGTGATCTAAGATCAGCAGCGGTGTGTTGCAGGGGAGACACGGTGGCTGGGTGCAGATGGTATAGGGCCGACGGCCGCCATTGCCGGCGGCGGCGGCGCAGTTTGGATAATGGCGGCGGCGGCACCGAGAATGGGAACGAAAGGCCACAAAGGGGGGATTTGCAATTTTGGATGGAGCAAGAGCAAACAGTCTAATGCCAAACGGGCGTGCTAGCGCCCGGACGTCCGACGCGAGTGTAGCATTGAAAATTCCCACCGCAATATCGGGTACTGAAACATGTAAATTTTTTTTGCAACATCTAAGAATGCGCGATTGCAACATGAAAAGTCGATATTTGCAACATCGAGAATGCGTACAGAAATGGCATCGTATACCATCGATCGAACATCATCCGGTGAAAATTCCTGCCGCAACATCGGGTAATATTGCATGAAACATGTAAAGTTTTTGCAACATTTAAAAAGTGCATTTGCAACATTAAGAATGTGTGATTGCAACATGTAAAATCAATATTTGCAACAGTCGGGAATGCGTACAGAAATGCCATCGAATACCATCGATTGAACGTCCAGATCTACTTTTTTGCAACATCCGCATAAAACAGTTGCAACATTGTTCTGAAACATATGAAACACGCGAAACATACACATCCAACATGTAGCAAACCCTAGAAAAAATGGATCTGCACAGGAGAGGAGGACAACGAGCAGAGAGCTTTGCTGCCGGAGCTCATGTCGTCGCTGCTCGCCATGGCCGCCGTCCGCCATGAATTCCGCCGCCGAGCTTCCCCACAGGGATCCCACTGGAGCCGCTCGCCCCGCGAGAGAGCTCGCGCAGTCAGGAAGCTCGGGATTCATGACCGTCGCTTGCCATAGCCGCTTCCCGCTGCACCTCGGAGCTCACGCCGTCACCGCCCGCCATGGCCGCCGCTCGCCATGGATGCCGCCGCCGCCCGCGCGGGGCTCGCCGTCGAACGCGTGCTGCGGCGCTGGGAGAGGGGCGGCGGCAAGCTGGAAGGGAGAGGAGGGGGGTCGCAGGGGGAGGAGTGGGCGCGAGGTAGACGAAGGGGGCGAACGTCCGCCGCACCGTGCGGGGCTCACCGCCGGCCGGGTGCTGCAACGCAGGGAGAGGGGCGGCAACGAGCTACAAGGGAGAGGAGGGGGTCGCGGGGAAAAGAGGAGCGCGAGGTAGATGAAGGGGGCGGGCGTCCGACGCGTCCGGACGCCCGTCCCCTAGCATTACCGAATGACAAAAGGGTAATGAGCAAACAGTCAGTTTTTCGGATAATAGAATTTTGAGAGTATTATTTTTAGAGAGTGGCTAATGAAATTTGAGCTGAGGATATATCAGAATTTTATTTTATTTTTTACTAAGAGGGGTTCCTAACATTTGGCCCCAAGGCATTGCATTATATTATCTCAAAATTTCATCAAATACTTCTGCAACTCGTGTTGTTGGATGTACAGAGTGATTGAAGGCTGACTAGGTCTTGCCAATCCATCCATCTTCACAGTTGATGCCACACCTGCTTGCCTGACAGTGCTGGAAAGAAGTCACACATTGTGCTGTTCGGTTGGGTGATTCTTTGGCGTAATCCGATCGCAATGCGATCGAGACGGTACACTTTTTTTTTTATGATTCGTTTTTGCAATGCCTGTAACAGTAACTTACTAAACAACTCGAACCTGCAATATCTGTAACTGTAACTACCGTTACTAAACAAATCATATAATAAGCTTCATATTCAACCAACGAAACAAACAGGTTTGGCAGCAGGCCCATCCAGCATATTCAGCTAAAAGATGCGTTCTGACACAAGCATTTAACCGATTTCATTAGACCGGACTTATTGGGAAATGAGGAGAAGATATATATAGTTCTGGAAACGCCACAGTTCATCAGTAAATACATGAAGGCTACCTTAACAACCACAAAGGACAAGCTTGAGCTCTGAAAGGACAAAAGCTTCAGGATATTTCTCTTGTACATCTACAAGCATGTGTAAAATCATGCATACACAACCCGCTCGTCACGACTGCTATAAAGGTAACATTTCACAGATGGATTCGCCTTGAATATGTTACAGATTTCCTTGCATCCCCTGTTACTTGGTAAGACCTTAGGGGCCAGTTTCACGGTCATTCTTTTCATCAGGGGCGCACATCTGAACAAAAGTTTCACAAAGTCAACTTCATGTCCACTTCCTTCCACATTTTTAATTGCTACTTCCTCAAGAGCCTTCAAGGAAATATTCTGATTTCTCCAGTCATGCAGTTGATCGCAAGGACAATTTGGGGGGCATGCTTCATCTGTCGCCTGAAAGAGAAGTGAAGTATTGTTGGCTACCCATATCCAAAACATATCAACACATTTACATCTTTTCCAGTATTAAATGTTGAAATGCAGCTAAACATATTTTTTGAAAATGTATACATCAGCTGGTTCAAGTGAAAAATTACCGCAAGTGGTTCAATAACCAACTTAAGGCTTTGTATGGTAGTACAAATCCCAAGTAGATTCAACACCATCGCTCCAAAGACATGTCCCCATGTTAACAGATATAGCCCCAGAACAGAAAATTTAGGAAGTTGGGCTATTTGTTTCATCAAGTCCCGGTCAGCATTTGGTGGAATGTCCTGGAAATTTATGAAACTCTTGCGTTACAGGAAGTAAAAGACAACGAGTATAGTTACAGACAAATAATTTGACAATTCAATACACACCGCAGCACAGCATGCATTTGTTAAACTTGAATAACACAGATACAAGCATAAGAAAAAGTTTTAGCATTTTGGTCCAGTTATTGTCTATGTCAATCTAACATCGATATAATTATATCAACTTTATCTAAGCAAGCCATGATTCATATATATGGTTGAAGGCTCTCCTAGTGATTTTTTTTTTTCATAAGGAGGAATGCAACAATGGACATTGGACAGATGGAATGGTAACACTAAAATGAAATACAAGGGTAAATGAGGATGTCTTGCCAGCTGCTAAAGAGGAGGTGAATTTGCTTTGGAAATGTAAGTGAATGAGAAAAGGTGCAATAAGAAGTGCTCATTTGTGTTGAGAAGTATTGTGGACATCCAAAACAGTTGTAATGAAAGTATACTAATTAGACTAATTACAATATTGCTTCTAAATAAGTGGTGCAGAATTATGAAACAAAATGTGTATACATTCTTTACTTCTCCAGCACCAGTGTTGGAAAAATGACATAATAGGCACAGCTAGTGGTGGTGTATTTGGGTTGCTGGATCAGAAAGGTGGTGCTGGAACTAATTTTATGGGCCCTCTCAGTAAAATGGATGGTCAACTGAAGTCACGGTTAAATTAATGATACTGATTCGGAAAGATGTCTTCACTTCAGAATTTGATGTCTAGATCAGGTAGAGATGGTTTGTCCTTGCCTGAGACCTTGGAGACTAGATTTCTGTTAATCCTTTCTTTTTTGGAGAAATTTGGATGCACCAATGTTTGGGATAGGTTTTCTCGGAATTGTGGGTTTGTGCAACGACACCAATAGTAGATTCAAGATTTTGTTACCTTACCTCTCTAAGGATAATTATACTTTCTAAATAGAAACCATTGGTCGCAAGATAAGCTGAACTTAGTAATTTAATATTTGACTGTTCTTAACACAGAAAAAAACAAAGCACAAGAGGAGGCGTACCGGCATTTCAATTGTCAAATCTAGGTTGTAGACGCTCTGCTCCATCAACAAATCCAGCTCGCGCAGGCGCCACATATCACCGATTCCTACGTTCCTGGAGTCACACAAGCAGCGCCACGAGAGATCCTTCACGATAGGAGCAAAGAATGACACATTGAAATCCCTACCCATGTAGGTGCTCATGGTGAACTTCTTCAGTGCAGGGGCTACAATGTCAATACCCCCAATCCAGCCATTATGAGACACAACAAGTTCCTCAATTGTCGCTGAATGGACCATGACAATGCCAAGATGCCAACAATGGCACAGCTCCAGCACGCGCAGGCACGGGCATTGTGGGACCAGGAAACCGTTGTCGAAGTGGCAGCCTGAGATAGAGAGCCTCTCGAGCACAGGGAACTCACAGCCCTGCACAGGGGGTGTCAGGTAGAGGTTGTGCGCATCCAGCTCGATCGATGTTGCACGGTGGAAGATGGGCACCTCAACGGGAATGTCGCGATCATATATGTCCCCACACACTACTAATCTTAGCACCACCGGCGCCAGACGCGCGGCGGCGCGCAGCAGCGAAGCAACGCCTGCGGCAGAGTATCTGTGGTGGTTGGGGACATTGATATCGAGGAGATACAGCTCTGTGCGGGAGATCTGGGAGAGAGCGGTGTCGAGAGCGCCCGGCGCAATCTCGCGGAAGGAGAGCTCAGGGAGGTGCCTCCAGAGGCCGCGCCAGCGTCGCGAGAGCAGACTGGTGCGGCCGGCGGCGCGGGCGCATCGGAGGCGGACGAGGACTTGGTAGAGAAGGTCATCGGGAAGGCTGCTGATGCGGTCCACCCCGTCAGTGTCGCAGTATGGGTGGGTCCCGGGCCAGCGGCGGCGGCGAGCTCCGAGAGGTGGCTCCAAGGTGAGGGGGCGACCCGAGCTCAACTCCATGAGACCCAAGCCCTAGGCGAAGATTGCGCTGGTTGGGGAGGAATGAGCAAGCGGGGGATCTGGGATCAGCGGCGGTGTGTTGCAGGGGACAGGCGGTGGCGGAAAGGATAAGGCCGGCGGCCGGCGGCGCGGGGCCGCCGGTAGGAATGGGGAACGATTGGAACTTTTGATGGAGCAACTGTTTTTTTAGGAATAAATCCCTTAACTATTACAAAAGTGTGACTTCCGTCCCTTATATTTTAATTGGTGCGTATTAACCCCTTAACTAACCAAACCGGTGCACTAATCATCCATGTGCCGGTTTAACAATAGTTTAGTGCCATTTAGCACTGTTTTAGGCCATGTAGTCAACTAATCATAGTTCATAAAAAGATTAACAAAATCTCACCCACATCAGTCTCTTTAACGATTAATTCTACTTAGCATCCAAAATATGTTTTACTAAATTTATTCTATGTTCTTATTAGTAAGTGCGCGAATAAACTTCCTACAATGATAATTGCTAATAAGTGAATGCGTAAACTATTACATGGTCTAAACCACTATCAAATGGCACTAATTCATTGATAAGCTTAGATACGGATGATTAGTGCACCAATTTAGATTTGCACCAACTGAAACATAAGAGATGAAAGTCACACTTTCATAATACTTAAGGGATAAGAAATACATTTTTTTTCTTTTTTTAATAACTACTAGCAGGAACACTGCTGATGGAGCAACGGTCCAAAATGGTAAAATATTTCTACTTACACAACCGTCACAATGCATAATTTTTGACCTTTTCACCCAACTAAAGACTGCCAATATTTATTTATAGAATTACTATTTGTTAGAGCGGTACTAGTGAAATTTGGGCAAACGACAATACTAGATTTTTTTTTTCCTATTGAGAGGGCTTGTGGCATCAAGGCACCGCGTTATTATCTCATAATTTCATCAAATACTTTAGCCATTCGTGTTGTTTGATATACTCCCTCCATTCAAAATTATACGTTATTTTGGCTTTTAAAACTCATAGCTTTTACTTATATATTATTTAAAGAAATAAAGATAATATATACTTTAAAACAGAGAAAGTACGTATTAAATTCTTGATAATTGGAATCTATTGGCTTGCATTTATACTAAAACTTATTTCCCCGGCTTTGTCCATTTTAAATTGTATCATTTTAGCTTTTTGATATGCATACTTTTGTTATGGATATAAATATATGTTACTTTTAGACTTAGACTTATAATAAAAACTATATATTTAGAATATCAAAATGAGTTACAATTTGAAACGAAGAGAATACGTCGCTAACTACGATGAGGTCGAAATGGTGAAAATATGAGCAGCATATCACCACAGTTACTTAGTTCCTCTTGTTTTCATTGGGTTACGGACATTCTCGATGAGCGGGAAGATTCCATTCGAACATTTCTAGCCGAAGGTTTAGGGCACCTACAACGGCCAGATAGATGCCGTCGATTCGCGTTTACCTAAGAGCAAGTATTATGATGTGCTAGTAGCTGGCGAGATCCTACGTGAAAGGGAGAGAAAACAGAAAAGAGAGTGGAGCAGGCGTCTCCCGACGCGCCCGCCTCAAGCCGGCGTAGACGTCACTGCGCGTCAGCTATTGGCTCAAGGTTCATGCTACGCGTCTGCTATTTGATGAGATGTTGCTTTGCATTAAATGCCTAGGGGTCCACCACGGGTGCTGTTGCGAGCTGCAGCCCGCTACCGGGCGAAATCATAAGACGTGCTCTAAGCAAAATCAGCTGCCGTGAGAGAGTGTCGTTGTCGCCTTGTTCGTCTACGGCACGCGCGCATGCTCCGACGCAAGTCGCCGACTTCCGGCGCGCGTTGTACGAGTCGGCGGCGGCGGCACGGATCCGGTGTGCGCGGTCTTCACTTTCCTTCCCACGTCTCTCGCTCCCAGTCACTTTTCTTTTTTTTCCTGTAGTCTTCTTCCTCCCCGTCCGGAGAGCTCGTATGGAGGGAAGCGGAGACCTCGGCCGCCCAGGCATATGCGGCGTCGAGCGGGCGAGCAAGCCCCTACCGTCGTGCTGCCTAACCGGCAGGCCCGTCTTAGAGGGGGGTCAGCCTGTGCGATGGCCAGGGGCCCATCAGGCTGAGGGCCCATGAATCTACAAAGTACGTATAAGTATAATACAGTATATCTTGCACGATCTACCATGTATGTATATTTTAGATACAATTGATCTTGAAAGTGTTCTGGAAGATTTTGCATCAAGAAATGCCCAAAAACACCTTTTTAAAAAGCACTATACATTTATTTGAGATAACCATCATAGTTATTTTGCCCTTTTTTATCTTCTTTGATGTACTGTTACTTTTCTGAGAAGAATTAAATATATACTATGTATGCTACAAGTTATCTCTTATTAATACTATTATACTGTAATTGTTTTATTAAAATATTAGATTGTCAGGCACTTGGTGTCTTACTGGCCCAAGGGCCCATAAAATTTGTGGGACGGGGCTGCTAACCGGTTCTGCTGAGCGCGGGCAAGGAAGAAGATGATGGGCGAGCAAGCCGTGCCGCGTGCTCACGATGCTCTGTGCAAGGATATGTGTTGTCGACAGTCAACCGTGTCAAAGTGGTCGTGCGGGTACGATTGCTCATGGCCAGACAGCGCCGCTTAGAAGCTCATGTTGATGAATTTCCTTTGGTATTGGCTTGAAACTCGGAATTGTGCTAGTCGATTTGGTGGTGTCCTCACTGTGTTCGTGGAAATGCCTATGAAGGAGTTATCATGTGTTTTCATGAGTACTATTGATTACTATATGTACTGCATGCATTCGTGCTGTAGATTGTGAGAGGAGCAACGATTTGATCAGAGATATGTAATCGTGAAGTTGTGAAGAAAGTACGCGTGCCTTCCTAGTTCTTATAATTGGATAATCTCCCTACACCTTGCTTGTTACTGAGAGAAAGTACAAGTCTTGACTGCAATATGTCTTGAAGACGTTGAGTCTCACTGAAGGGGTTCTGATCATTACGGGTGTTTTGGAAATGTATGTCTCACTAAAGATGTTGAGTCTTGCAGATGTATGAACTATTTTTCTGCCAAGTTCTGATCATTAGGGGCCTTCAATTGAAAAGTGCTTGCTCGAGATGTGTCCTCTTACTTGAATTTGGTTCTTATTTCCGTTCACAATTAGTTGGATTCCGATCTGAACTAATGCATGCTTGTGTGTTTGCCTAGTGATGCCCCCTGAGCGATTGCTGATTCTTGTTGCTCAGATTGCTTCTCTGGTGTAGGTCTGTACGAATAGAGGGAATGGAGTAGCTCGCTCTTCTGTTTTCTCTGCTTCTTGTTGTGTCTGTCTGTCTGAAGGGAGTGGGACTAAAACCAATCTGGTTCAGAGTTCTGATATACATGCATGTGTGTGTGTGTTTGAATATATCATGGACTCTCTTGTGTATGCATCAAAATGGCTATAAAGATCAAATGATGTACTAGATCATCATGATTTACGTGTCAAATGATGCATTAAATATCTTGCAGACAACCAAATAGACAACAGTTGTCTAAACTGTTGTACAAGCTGTCTGTTTAGCTGTCTGTGTGCGACAAAAAGACAGCAGCTGTCTAAACCGTTGTAGTTGCCCTTATCATTGAAACCTTGTCATAATTAAAGGTGCTTTTACGCATACACAAGGTTTGAGTTGAAGAACTTGTAGTACTTTAGTCCTGTCATACATGTCATGCTTCATCACTTTCCATTCGTGTTATCACCTTCTCCTTCCCCTACCTTTCTTCCAAGTTCCAGTCCTCCCTTCCACTACCTCGATGCCGGCTCTGCTCGTGCTCCCATCATGTGTCTAGCATTTTTTTTTCTTTAATAATGATCATGTGTCTAGCATTGGATCCCATTGCCACACATGTGTAAGGCATGCGGCTTGTCCCTAGTCAAATGTGTTGTTTTTTACTCAAACGATGGTCCTACGCTCCTGGTGGCATGCCACTCATCAAGCATCTAAACATGAAGGCAAAAAGAAGTGTACAGTATGAAAGTACAAAACCAACACAGAGCCAGAACACACTATACATGCGCACTGACTGAAGTGTGCAGCACAAAGCTAGACCAGCCGGCCGGCGACAGTTCCACGCCATGGTTGACCTGCGCCTCCAGGTCGTCGCCGCCGTCATGGGCATCATCATGGCCCTCGCGACCGCCGGCGGCGGCAGCAAACCCAGCGGCGCGTTCGAGTTCGAGGAGGCCACCGTGGACGCCATCCAGCTAGGCTTCAGGAACGGCACCCTCACCTCGACGGCGCTCGTCCGCTTCTACCTGGACCAGATCGCCCGCCTCAACCCGCTGCTCCGCGCCGTCATCGAGGTCAACCCCGACGCGCTCGCGCAGGCGGCGCGCGCCGACGCCGAGCGCCGCCGCGGGGCCTCCGGCGGCGCGCTGCACGGCGTCCCCGTCCTGCTGAAGGATAACATCGCCACGCGCGACCGGCTCAACACCACGGCGGGGTCCCTCGCGCTGCTGGGCTCCGTCGTCCCACGCGACGCCGGCGTGGTGGCCCGCCTCCGCGCCGCCGGCGCCGTCATCCTCGGCAAGGCCAACCCCTCCGAGTGGTCCAACTTCCGCCCCGTCGAGTCCGGCTGGAGCGCCCGCGGCGGCCAGACGCTGGTGAGTAACCTCACACGTGCATCACTTCTGGCCACGAATGCACAAAGTTTTTTTCTGATTGAGATCACAATCTAAGACATGAGGTCGCGAATGTTTGTGAAGAATCCGTATGTTCTCTCGGCCACGCCATGCGGGTCGAGCGCCGGGCCGGGCGTGGCGGCGGCGGCGAACATGGCCGCCGTGACGCTGGGATCGGAGACGGACGGCTCGATACTCTGCCCGTCGTCGGCGAACTCCGTGGTTGGGATCAAGCCGACGGTTGGGCTGACCAGCCGGTCAGGCGTCATCCCAATCACGCCGAGGCAAGACACCATAGGGTAATGATTACTAAGCCTTTCCCAAGCCCTGTGTAGTTCTTCACTCTGAAAGTTCTGACGGGTAAGCTGACGTTTTCGTTCGTCGTGGCAGGCCAATGTGTCGTACGGTGTCCGACGCCGTCCATGTGCTGGACGCCATTGTCGGCTATGACAAGCTCGACGCCGAAGCCACTGGAGCAGCTTCCAAGTACATACCGCGTGGGGGTTACACGCAGTTCCTGAGGGCCGATGGGTTGAGGGGCAAGAGAATCGGTGTCCCTACTGTGTTTTTTGAAGGGTATGATCAAGTGCAACTGGCGGTGTATGAGAAGCATCTCAATACGATGAGGTAATAGCTTTGGCGCCTTGGCCCACTTAAATCACAGTTAAGATTTAGGTTGTTTAGACCTGCTATAATATCTGTACTACAACAATGTTATCTAAAGAAAATCTGTCGATGGTTTGCTCGAGACATTCAGTGTAGCTACATTTGAGTTTCATACAAAATCTGATGTGCAGTTCAATTCCATCAGTTAAACTCCATTTTATGTGTGGTAACCTCAGGCTGCCTGTAGACTAATATGTAGGAGTACAGTATTTTCATACGTCACCTCTCGTGATAAAATCTTCTAGACAAATTGACAAGGCAAATGATGTTTAATTTCTGCTCTTCATGGCAGGAAACACGGCGCCATTGTTGTCGAGGATCTCGACATCGCGACGAATTTCACCGATCTATATGACAAAGAGACGCTTCTGATGAACGCAGAGTTCAAGTTAAGCATCAATGCTTACTTGTCAGACCTACTGCGCTCCCCTGTCCGCTCCCTCTCAGATATCATAGCATTCAACAACAAACACTCTGTGGAGGTAAGTAATAACAAACTGAATAATCCTTTTATCTTCCAACATACTTGTGGCTAATAAAGCATTAATTAGTGCATCACTGACGCTTGTTGAACGAAACATGATATGATCAGAGATGCTGACGACGATCTTGGTTCGTTGCAGGAGAGGCTCAAAGATTTTGGGCAGCCGGACCTCATCGCGGCCGAGAAGACCAACGGTATTGGCGCCAGGGAGAGAGCTGCGATCCGGCGGCTCAAGGAGATATCCGCCAACGGGCTGGAGAAGCTGGTGAAGGAGCACCGGCTGGACGCGATCGTGGCGCCCAACAGCGACGCCTCCTCCGTCCTCGCCGTCGGCGGCTACCCGGGCATCGCCGTGCCGGCGGGGTACGACAAGGGGGGAGTCCCGTTTGCGATATGCTTCGGCGGGCTCAGTGGCTACGAGCCGAGGCTGATAGAGATGGCCTACGCGTTCGAGCAGGCGACCAGAGTCAGGAGGCCACCTACTTTCAAGCGTTAGCTAACTAGTACTGTATACTCCAATTGAGTAAAATTCACGCCCTTAAACTTAGCAACATGTATCATCCAGGTCCCCAAACTTTCAAAATGACCATATCTAGGTCCCTAAACTTGCTATGATTCGCTTACATGGACTGTTGATTGTGCCGTGACGTGGCTCTAACATATGAGCCTACCGATCAACCTCTATCTCTCCCTCTTCCTCTCTTCTTCCTCGTCTCCCGCAGCCGGATCTTGTTGAACGATCGTTTACTGCTCGTGATGGTCGTGGCCCTGTCGCCACCCCTCCTTGCCGGTCCCACACGCCACTACCGTCTTGGACGCCATCCACCCGTGCTAGGCCACGGGCTCAGTAGCAGCTGCTCGGCCATGGCAGCACACCGGCGAGGTCGCGTCGCCCAACATTCGGCCCTTCCGCCGAGGGGGCGCTCGCATGGGTCACGCCGACGACACCCGCATCATCGAGGGCGTCCCCGCAGACTACGCCGGCGAGATCGTCGTCTGTGGGCCAGGCCGGCCGAGGGACATCCTCACGAGCCACGTCGCCATCGGCCGCACTGCTGTTCGAGGTGTGAGCCGGCTCGTGCCAGCCGCCATTGCCTTATCGCCGCCACCACCGGAGACGAGCACGAAGGAGGGGAAGAAGGGGAGCCGAGGAAGAAAGGGAGGCGGCGGGAGATGGAGAAGAAGAGTGGAAGAGGGAGAGAGATGACGGTGAGTCCCACATGTCAGAGCCATGTCAGGCACAATTAATAGTCCATGTAAGCAGTTTAAAATGGGGTTGTGGAGATTTGGACCTCGAGTGAACCGATTAGCAAGTTTGAGGGCTCAGATGGTCATTTTGAAAGTTTGGGGACCTTGATGACACACGCTGCCAAGTTTAGGGGTCGGCTGTGTATTTTACTCACTCCAATTAGCATGGGGACGACTTTATTATGAAACTAGGTGATTTCCCACGCGTTGTTGCGAGATTTGAAAGAGTTTTCGATAAACGATGAATCATTGTGGTTGTTTAGTTGGTCGTAAAAATAGTGCACTTGTAGAGATTAAGACATATGAGCTATCTCTTGATGAAAATCATAAACTTTTATGTTGCTTTTGAGTGGATAAGAAATATATCTAATGAGTAGAAAATGTGTACCAAATTGATAGAGGCCAGATTTTTTTCCATTATTTACAAAATGTTATTTCTAGTTTCTATGTTATTGCTTTCAAACCCACTCTTAGTGCTTGCTAAAAATTATATCACGATGGAGTACTTGTATTTGTATTACAGTATCAACAAACTATGCAAGCAAGGTAAAAATTAATTTAGTTTCCCATCAGCCAATTTCAAACTCTATATATTTCCCATCAGCTAATTTTCATATTTAAATTCACGTTTGAGAATTCAAGATGATGTGCACCACATGAGAGAAATATCAATTAATGTTTCTTAGTGGGGTTTTAGTGCATCTCAGTAGGAGGTGATGATGTGTCTTCATGAGAGATGAGAGAAATCTTTAGTGAGAACCAATTATATAAGTTATATAGATAACTCTATGGAAATAATTACATCTTAACGTTACGAGGTTATTCTTGCACCTCAGAAAAAAGAATTATGGGTGCCCTAAAAAGTTGGTTTATCATCTATGATTGTACTCTCTTTGTCGCTGACAGCGGTCCAACCACCGAAACTATCATGAGCTTGTGATGGGTTCGGTGAGGTTGAATAAAACCAATGACATTTTGTTCGGGCCTAAATCGACATCGTGCCCGAACTTATGTGGAATCTATCTATACTATAAGGAGCAAATTGAAACCATTTTTACCAACAAAACACCTTCCCTACCCCTCACAAAGTATCCACATGTCAGCCTAAAGTGGACGACCATAGGGGGAGACCCATTTTCACCGTGTAAAATCACCTCTCGCGCCCCCATCCATCCATTTTTTTCTCATCGCGTCTTTTCTTACCCACTCATCGTATCCACACCCGATTGTTTACCATAAAGTCTGCAATTAAGGGTAAGGTTTTCTTTCATAAGAAAGAATGACATCTATGCAATCGGATGTCTCCTCCTTTTAAGACGTGATTGCTTACCGTAAATTCCGTCAATCAGGATAAAGGTTTCCTTTCAGAAAAAAAGCTTTTTTTTAGACTTGATTACTTACCCTAGCCGTGAGAGCCGTGAGAGTAAAGCTGAAAATGGGTCGGGTGAAAACCGAGCGTAGCAGTTTGGGTTCACTCATATCAGACCTCGATTTGGTGGGCACTGGTTGCTTCATATAACAGTTTAGTTTCAGAGAAAGTGGTTCGGCTCAATTCGCCGGCACCGGTGCGGTGGTGGTGACGATCATCAGTGAGCACGTGAGCTGGGCGGCAGCTAGGAAGCAGTCGAAGGAGAGGCATGGCATGCGATGTGGCTTGATTGGGTTTAATTAAAGAGCTGAGTCAGTTCAGTTTAGGGTTTGCAAAGGTGCAGTTCAAGGTGGCGCGGTGCAAGATAGATATCCTTCTCGATGTAAGTTTGGTTCAGTTGTAGTTGTGAGCCCATTGCTGGCTTTATGTGGGAGTTATTAGCTCATCATAGTGTGGGTGTCCAAGTTCGTATTCTTTAGCCCTTATGCCCTCTTTATAAGGTGCCCTCCTCCTTATCGAAGCACATAATCTCTTCCTTCGTTCCCATCGCCTGTTTAGAGTTCATATTTCTTTCTTAAGGATGCCGGCGCCAAGCACGACGCAAGGGTGGCCTGCGACGCTCGTTGTGTCCGAGCTCACCGGGTAGAAGCGAAACGTGCTCCACGTTGTGGCGGTGTCCGACGCCATCGAGTGCTGACATCGTTGCTCCACGCCACCGGCGACGAGTAAAGCAACCTTCTCGGCCTCCTCATCAACGAGAAGCTGTCTGCGGTGCCAAGTCGCTCATGGATACCTGTATCTTAAATATTTTTCTTTTGTACATGTTGCTGTTCGTTTAAGATTTAATTATACAAATTACTTCTATTTTCTCCGGAGGCCCAAAGCTTTTATATATGAATATATAATTTTTAATGTGATATGTTTTTGAATAATTTTAATATACAATGTAACAAAAGTGTGCATTTCACATACTTATTTCTTTTTAAATTAAAATTTTTAAATTTATATGATTTTTATAATAAGTGCTAACCTACTAGTACCAAAATAAAAATGCTGAGATTATACTCTTCCATCACTAGTCGTGCGCGTGGACTTGTGGTCGTCATGGACGCCGACAAGATGTTACTCTCGGAGTTTGGAAGGCAGTCACGCGCTGCACGATCCGGTCAACCTTCCTTCCCTTCCGCTTTTGCCCCCGCCCCGCTCCCTGCCATCCCTGTGGGCCCCACCGCACGCGCGCGCTCGCATACACCCGGTCCACGCACCCGGCGGCATCCCGTGCCACTGACTTCGGCGATCTCGGAGGGTCACGGGCGCCACGAGGTGGAGTTAGGTCCGTGGACGCGGTGCACGGACGGACGGCCCGACCTACCAGCCACATTCCTTCCGCCTTCCTTTCACCCTTCCCGGCGGCGGCGGCGGCCAGATGCGACCTCCTCCCCCGTCCCTCGCTCGCGCAATTCCTTCCTGTTCTCCTCTTGCCAAACGCGGAGCAACCAAGGAGAGAAAGGAAGCGGGCGAGGAAAAGCGATTTGGCGCCTTCTCACGTTCCGGCCTTCCGGGTTGATCACGAGGTTCGATCGACGCTCCCAAACTTCTCTGTTCCTGAATGCATTTCATGTCTGTTTTTTTTTCCCACGCGATTGCTGAACTGGGTGGGTGGGTACTCTGTTCTGATCCGTGGGCGGATTTTTCGTGAATCCTGGTGCGACTGCGAGCCGAAGAGGGGTGCCCGCGGTTGCGCTTGCTTACCATCTCCCGGTACGGCGCATGTTTGAGCCGTTCAAATCGTGATGGTACCCTTGCTGCTAGATTTGGTACAAACGGATGTGGGCACTGCTGGTTGATTGGTTGTGTCCTTGATGGACAAGGACCAGAGGAGGATGCATGGCACCGTGAAATTTATCAAATGGGAGGAGACGGGTACTGGGTCTGATATAACAATAAGTCAATAGCAGCATTATGACCGTAAATTTTGAACGAGTTATTATGCTTTAGAGTTCACTGGACATTTTGCGAAAACGCAGATTTTGGTGGCTTAGGTTAATCCTGTATCTTTTCAAATTCACTGGTTCTACTTTTTTGCCTTTTGTATCACCTAGTGCTACATATTGACTTGGATTATTGTGGCACTAAAGTGGGAGAGCTTGCTTGCCTTCTGAGCAATTGGGGTAATCTAGTTTGTCAGATGCATCTAATTTCCCTCCTTAGTATTTATTGATAAGCCTATATCCTGATGAACATTCTTACTGATCATATACAGCTTGAAATTGTGGGTTGCATACTTATATATAAACTTTGCATGTATGCACGGCATGTACACTCACAGTAACAATTTGATTTTCTTCTGTCTGGCCTTGGATATCTTACAACTATGTAAACAGTGACAAAGGCATCTGCGAACTCATACTCCGTATGTAGCATCGTTTCCATACTAGGCTGCTAACTCTATTGTAAACAGTGACTAGTGATTAAGCGACTAAAGTGGACATAAACTCTGGATTCTAGACACTAGAATTTGTTTTCTGCTTGATCTGGGAAAATTGGATAAAAATCTATAGAAGACTATACATTGCTGAATGCTGATTGTGTTTGTGATTTCCTCCTGTTGGTTCGCTGAAACAATGGAGCATTCCATTCCTACAGCAGCCACCAGCACTTTTTAGTTCGCTTATAAGAGAGTGGAATCCGTTGGAAACTAGCTTGGATTTAAAGCTTTTAATCTATTCACCAAGATCTAATTAGAGGCCAGTCTGTGTTTATCCCTTCTTACAATGGATTGCCTCCTTATTATGCCTATCCAGCTAGTTGGCCATTGGTCATAACTGAAGCTGAAGGGGGCAAAAAACAAGGATAGCATTCTGAAGATTGATGTCCCCATCTTATACTCCACAGCTTACTCTTGCTTTACTATTATGTATTTGGAAGCGGGAAAAGCGAAACTTGGCATTTTTAAATACTTAAATATTTTGATGTTGAAACAAGCATCCCAACAACTGTATGATCTGAATGTCTTGTGCATGGTGTTCATGCGAACATTAAGTGGCTTAGCTACATTTATCCATCTCTTGGATTGTTGCACTAAATTGTTGATAAAATCATCATCATGCACAGTCTGCTCTGCATGTTTTTTCATATGAAAATGTTGAGCAAGGCATCTCACAATAAAACTCTCTTTAGATTTTTTTTGTGTCGTCACTTCTTTCCACAGGATTAATACCTTATTTGAAGCTACTGTTCTCTAACATTCTCTCTCTTTTTTCAGAAATACATGTACTGTGCAATAGATGTCTGAAGCATGAACTCACTCTGTTAAACGGTTCCGGTTCCTTTAGCACATTGATGGCTGAGATGTTTGCATGACATCCTCTTTGAGCTTATATGGGGTAGGTGCTCTCCATTTATACCCAAGAAATTTGTTTGTGATCGGATCACACCGTGTATCTTATTTACACATTGTAAATATAATTACATGGAGCACTTGAGTGCTATCTTTTGAGCAATTTCTGCCTCAAGCATATCTGATTTTTAATTTGCACAGAGCAGTGGCTGTATTGGTAATTTAAGCAAATCTCAGTCACTTCAAGATTCTAAATTGAAAGGATCTTTAAGAAAGAAGTCTCAGTATTCATCTACTGGAAACAGAAGACGATGGCAATCAGGTCAAGAAGTAATGGAGAACAATGTTAGCATATCAGTTTCTCTTGAGGGGAATATCTCGTCTATTCCTAACTCAATAGTCAACGATTCTAAAATGTCAGTGGAAAATGGGGTAGATACATCATTTATTAACCATGGTATGATTTTATTTTGAAATCATTTTTGAACTAATTTATCTTGTCCTTTGTATATGCTTACTACAGAAGTAGATTGAGAAAGGTAGCATTAGAGCATCTCCAAGAGTGCCCAAAAAATAAAGTTCTAAAAAACTAGTTTAGGCATTGCCAAAAATTATTGGGAGTGAAAAAAGGCTCATCATCCAACAGTTCCCAAAAACTTTGATCCAAAAAAGATTAAGTTTGGCCACATCAGCAATATGAGGACCCAACTATTCATTTTTTCCACGACAAAAGAATACTACACGTTGCGCACCTATCGTTTTCCCATGAAAAATGGAGCGTCATTTTTTTCTCATGTCAAACAGTCCTTTTCTCTCTCGTTTCTGGGATTGGGAGTGAGAGGGAGGGGTGCAAATATGGCTCAGGTTGATGCTAGTATTGGGCATGCCAAAAATTTAGGCACTAGTTTACTGTTTACACAACTGTTGGAGCTAATGTTTTTCTTTTAGTTTCTAAAAATGAGTTTTAGCAATGTATTTTGGGCACTCTTGGAAATGCTCTTATGAGGTAAATATGTTTGTAGTTGCCACATCCATACGATTGTAAAGCATCTTTGATATGCGGTCTGGTGAAATCAAATAGTTTATTGTGCTTGTACGAGCAGCAAAGCTGTACCCAAATTGTTTTACTCTTTTAAACAAGAACTGCACAACTCTTTGAACAATAACTATACAACTGTAGATATAGGCTTGTTTTTCTTTGAATGATAATGAAAACCACATGATGTAAAGGGGCTCATCCTACTGTGTTTTAGTGTTAAGTCATTGTACAGAATAGTGTTTCTCGTTTACTTTACTTTTTTCCAAGGGAAAGCTTTTTGTTAGATGTGAACTTACTGTGATCAGTTACATAGACAATAACATATTTTCTTAATACCTAATAGCCTAGTGTCTCTTTTTGACGGGATATGGATGAATATATTAGAGTATTAGACTTCGTAATGGAAAGTTATTTGCAGACTGATTATGAAATTTTCTTTCTGCAGCTGCTGTAGCATGGGCTGAAATGAGAAGGCAATGGGTTGGACATCAGGCAGAAGTTCTGAAAAAGACAGCTCACGAGCCAGTAATAAGGTTTCTGATCCTCATTTCCTTTGCCTGAATCATAATTTTCTATCGGATGCTATGTATGGGTTTAAAGAATCTATAGATTATTCTCATTGACTTGGGCAGGTATTTGGAGTTTAAAGGTTGTGTGAAATTTCTAATGATTTTTTTTTTTGAAATTTCATAGCTGCCCACTCGCCCCAGCAAAATAAACACTTTGATTTACTATTGCTGTTTTAACAGAAAATAGAAAAGAGGCGTTGTAGCTAATATCCTAGCTAGTTGATATGATGAGCGCCTGATATACTTGTTCTGGTAAAAACACTTCTATCAGGAGCATCTAGAAAATTAGCATATTAATTTACACTGAAGAAAGCTTCTAGTCGTTTCATGTTAGTTAGATAGCTTCTTGATTCATGGTAGGCTGCAAGCTATACTTGTAAGAAATCAGTAGATTTTCTGGATTCAGAATTCTCAACATGGTAGGCTATGTACTTACGAAATCCGTTAGATTTCCTTACTTACCTTGCTGGGTTCAGAATTCTCAAGTCTCAACTCTACTGTGTCTTTCTCATCACAGTTGGTCCACAACATATGACGATCTCTTGTCAACAAGTGAACATTTTCCACAGCCAATCCCACTATCTGTAAGATCCCTGAACAAAAGCCCCCTTTCACCTGTGGATCATGTTATCAGCTTCTGACTTGCAGAATTCTTGTAGGAGATGGTTGATTTTTTGGTCGATATATGGCATGAAGAAGGGCTCTATGATTAGCTGACCCCTGGCTTTCTTTTCGCCTTGCTGTTAGAAAATCCCATCACCTTCCTCCCTACAAAAGATTTAAATCTCCAGAAGAAGCTAGAAACTACGGAGTTGTTGCTTAATTAGTCCCAACATTTGGAACTGAAGCTCTGAATTGTAAAGGTACCACAGTCTACAGTTGGTTGGTATAGTTTCTGACATTCGGACATTAGCCATCAGCTCTGGTTGGATGGCCTGTCATACTGGAATGAATGGTTGTTTATGGACAGAAAGGAAAAGGGGAATTGTAATTCTGTATAATATACAATCATTGTGATTTTATTATCGACGAGTTGATGTTTTGTCAATGATGGTCATCTACTTGACGTTTTGCAGTACTACTAATCAACCTCAAAATAAGGGCTCTATTTGCAAATGTACTAGTACAATAAAATGCTGATTCGCTATGTTGTGCGCTTGTAAGGAGGCTTCATTGCAGCATTAGTTGAATTGGATGTCTATAAAAGTTTTATGAAGTAAAAATGTAAAATATTTGTGACACTCCTATTGAGCAGTTCAACAAAAGCAAGGAAACCAATACTGAATTTTGTTTAGTTTGGTGCAGGATGTCCAATATGGTATCTAGTTGGTTTTTTTTGGTTTACATTCAACGCTACCTAGTTCGGATATGTTTCCCTCGAAAATCTTTTCCACCCTGAGGCTGCAGTCAATCTTGAGATACGCCAGGAAAAAATATGATATTTTGTTTCTCTATATAAACCACCATATGAAATTGAAAACGAAAGAAATCATTTTAAATAAAAAATTACAAAAGGGAAAGAAATGAACAGCAAAGCTGCCTTGGCCGATAGGAGCACGCGTAGGAAACCCCGAGTCGAAAGTCGAAACACGGTTGGAAGTCGACGCCGGTTTACGGTTTACTCGCCCGCCGACCGTGGCGACGCGCCCCTCGCTTCTCGCTTTCTTCCCCCTGCGGCCCTGCCCCCCCCACCTTCTTCTCCGGCGAGGGAACCACCGAATCCGCCCAGCCCGCGTGATTGCGTGAAGCTTCCGCGCCGATCTGGGAGGGGCCGTCGGCGCCGCCGATGGACAAGGTGAAGAGCCTGCTGAAGCCGCGGCCGACGCCGCAGCAGCAGCTGCGCGAGTGGCAGCGCCGCCTCCGCAACGAGTGCCGCGTCCTCGACCGCCAGATCCGAGGTCCTACTCCCTCGTACTCGCCCGTCTCTCCTTCCTCCCCTTATATCCCCTCCACTTCTCCGTCTCCGGGGGCCCTAGGAGACGCGCGATCAAGCCTTCGCGTGGCGTTCCGATTGGGAATGGCGAAAGGGGTTTCTCAGATTCGTGGTTGGGTGTTGCTTGGTGTGCCCGTCCTAGGCGTGCCTCAGAAATTGGCAGTGACGCGATTAGCCACGCCCTTGTTGCGATCGATGTGGTTGGGCGTCAAGCCCTTTAACACTTATCCGTAGCGTTGTTGTCGTTTCCGCGATGTTCTGGGTAATATGGTTTTGGGTATCGTTTGTTCTTACTACTCGTTGGCTTGTTTTTGCAGATGTGCAGAGGGAGGAGAAGAATGTGGAGAAAGCCATCAGGGAGGCTGCCAAGCGCAACGACATGGGATCTGCAAAGGTGTGGCCGGTTTAATCTTGTTGTTCCATGTATAAACTTTATGCTTGCTCGCTTGTAATGTGATTGTTGGGCTGCTGAGAGTAGCACATTTACAAACACAAACCAAATTAATCTCCTGGCACTAAAACTGCAAGGTTTATACCCCCAAAAAAAACTGCAAGGTTTATGAATTGCTATTCAGTTTCTTCTATTGCTGTATGTTGACTGTCGGGTGCTATTTGTCAATGAAAGCAAACTTACTCATTGATTTATTTCAGTTATTTGAGCTACATGCCTACATGATGTGCCTTTTGTATCTTTTCCTCTAGGTCTTATCTTAGGAATATTGAATATGGTAGCAGGAATGCTTGCTCTGAAAGAAAGAATACCATAACCTTCAATTTCTTACGAAAGTCTTTTATTTTCTCGTGATCTTTGATTGGTTCATTATCAAAAGGAACTGAAAACTACTATACAAATTGTTGCTTATGTTAGATCACAAGTTTTGGTTATTTTCCTGCCCCAAAATAGTGGTCGCTTGTTCCTAGCGGTGGTGGCATCAGGTCCTCTTGATCCTTGTTCTAAAGAACAACACTGTCATTATCATCAACACCTTCATCCTTGTTACAGATGAGTAAGAAGCATGATCGTACCATTTGGAATACAGTCCATGAGTACTTGAGATTGAAAGTAGTTAGGGGTTGAGGGAAGAATGGGTGCTGAACAAAAACAAAATAGGGAACGAAATGATCATGGTGGTGTTGGTTGTTTCCAGGATAGTAGATCCACTTTATATTCTTCAAAGTATTCCCACCAGCAATGCCATTATCCCAGTTTTCAGGAATATTGTTGTCATCAGTAGCAACATCATTCTTGAGGACCTGGGCAAAAGTGGAATGATTATCCACCGAAGGTCACTAGTACATGCAGTTGCCTTGAACACTGCCTTTGACCCTTTGTTGTTACGTTACAGAGAAGTAGAGAACATATTAGTTCCTGAAAACACACACCTCATTTGTGTATACCAGCTCTTCTCTGTGTTTCAGTCCTTCACATATAATGTTTCAAGTTTCAACACACATAATACAGGTCAAAGTTTCATGGTTGATCTTATCTGTCAGAATAAGACTAACAGTTTGCCATGCTTTTGATGTTATGATTTATTTTTTATGTCAGGCACTTGCTAAGGAACTTGTAAGATCAAGACGTGCTGTTAATCGTCTTTATGAAAACAAGGCTCAACTGAATTCGGTATCTATGCACCTTGGAGAAATTGTTGGTATGGCCTTTCTTTCCCTGAGTTTTTGTTGGTTTAGTGTTTCATACCATCCATTAAAACTATAGCCTTGAACTTATGGAAGAGTGATTCTGTTAGTTAATATCCAGTGGCACACCTTGTTATGGACAATTGCGTTAGTATCAAGTATTCAAGTATCAATATCATGAATGAAAACTTTGTGCACAGTTTGTCTTTTGGCACTAATACTGCTGGAAAGCATTGACGTGTTTTGCACACCATCACCGAAATTTGTATATGCCTCTAAAAGTGTTGCCCCTTTGTTTTTTGCCTTGAGCTTTTAGGATCTCATTCCAGATTATTATAATAGTCCTGTCTATGATTGCAGCACTTCACAAATACAAAATCACATATTAGCATGTTATTACCTGTAACTGTAAGTTTAGCAAATTCACAGTTGACAACATAGTGGTTCATGTTCCACACTTGTGTATAAATATGCATTGAACTTTATCCTGTTTCATTCACCTTTATTTTTGTAAAGGTAGTACTCACAGTTTGTCTACTATTTTGTTCTTTTATAATGCTTACAAGTAATTTTTGTGGATGCAATTTGTCAGCAACTGCAAGAACTGTGGGCCATCTGTCCAAGAGCACTGAAGTGATGAAAATTGTTAACAATCTAATGAAAGCTCCAGAGTTGGCTGCCACAATGCAAGAATTTAGCAAAGAAATGACAAAGGTAATATGCTACCTGTAAATTATCAGTAGTTGTGTATGTTGTCTCAAAAGGAAAGCAATTGCTTCCATTTTGTGTGCTCTGTTCAAAGACTTCACATTTTATATGAAACTGAAATATCTTTAAACATTGACATGTGTTATGACTCAGCTGACATATTAGCATTCTGACTCTAGGCTGGTGTGATGGAAGAGATGGTGAATGATGCAGTTGATTCAGCTTTGGACTCTGAGGATATGGAGGAGGAAATTGAGGAGGAGGTCGACAAGGTTCTTGCTTCAGTAGCAGGGGAGACTGCATCCCAGCTACCTGATGCCGTCAGGACACAGAAGATACAGCAAGCTTCAACAAGCAAGGTTCCAGAAGAGGTAAGTGCTTTGCCTTGCAGTTTATTTGCATGTTACGGAGTAGTATCTTGTATATGAACAAGCGTGCAGAGGATAAAGATATTGCATGGACAGTTGCTTTAGAGGAGTTAAATTGTCCATTGCAGCACTATAGAGTTAGTTTTTGGGGTCGAAATCAATTAAGTTACTGCTGCTCCTGTAGCGTTCACCTTATGCTACTAAAGTGCATTTTTGTGTTAAGAACACAATCTTAATATGAATTTGATGACTTTGGTTGGGCACGTTTTGCAGCGACAAGCTGTTGCTGAGGGCGTTGATGATGACGAGGAAGACCTAGAAGAGATCAGGGCCCGGCTTGCCAAAGTGAGGTCCTAAAGCGTCCATCCCTGAGGCATCTAACTTGTGGAGTTCATGTTCTACGATATATGACAGCCAAACCGTTGCATGTTAAATTGGGCTGACGAGTGATGATAGCTGTTCCACCCTCACTTGACCTGGCAAGGTATTGTTGTACAGTAGTAAGCAATGTGATGTGGACAGCGACTTGTCGTCGCTGATTTGGTCTGCGATTTAAGATTTAGCACAGAAAAAGCTGAATAATGGTTTGTCCACCCTTCAGAATGTATGTACTAGCGTTTACAGAGACCATGCGCACAGCAACGAGCTGGCAAGTTGTGTTAGGCTGTTAACTGTCACAGCATCCGAGTCTGCAGAACATATGCTGCTGGACACGGCTTGCTTCTCTCCACGTTTCTGTATTCGTTCGACTTTGGGCTGATCAACTTGTCTTTGCTTCTGGAGGATGATGGCTCCTGGTGAATTCTTGTGTGAATGCGTGTCATGTTTCCGTGCCTGTTTGAATGAAACCCAAACTTCAATCTAGCTCAGAATTTCCCCGAGCCCTTTGATGGAAGAATTCGCCGGACGGATTCGTTTCGAATTCATTTTATCTCGACTACTTTCCCCCAAGAGAAGTGATTTGCTAGTTCTAATTAGCATCAGATCTTGCTTAACCGACAACGTGATGGACGTGGCAGCTACATTCGGATGGCAAAACGTGATGCTGTTGATGAAAGCGACAAAGTTAACCGTAGTGGCCATGTCACACGAAGAACGGAAGAAGAGGGCACGCAACTTACGAGCAAGCTGTAGGCACATCGCTCTCGGCCTCCTTTTGCTAAACTTGCTTCGATCCTCTCTGTATTTCTCTTAACTTTGATTAACAAGAGTGAAGTGACGTTTTATGATTAATTAACACCATAAGAACAAACTAAGACTTACAGACATCACAAGAACGTTTTAGATCGCAGTTCCCCAAGGAAATTATAATTTTAAGAATTTTTTTGTCCGATTAATCTCGAGGTTCCGATCGCATCTGCGACTACACTCCGTGTCATAAGTAGAGATACATCGCTGGGAGCTTTCCAGCGCTCCCAGCACCCCTGCTACTATAGCGTGGGGTCCACGTGGGTCCCACGCTACATTACCCATTGTTTCACATTTCGGTTCGCTGCACAACATGCTAATTTTTCTGCACTGTACTTTTTTTTCTATAGTATGTCTGTTTTCCCTACACGAGTGTCACGTCTGATGATGCCTAAATATTATCCCTAGACGAAATACATGGCATTCATGCTGTCCACCCCGATCTAACACGCTTCCCATGTGAAGCCACGCCCACCTTTTTCGTGAGACAAGTTTGTCGAACCGTAGTTCCTGCCCTCAGTTGTCCTCTCTCCTCTCTTTGTTATTGCTCGGCCAACAACGTCACATCGCGCCGCTTCAATTCTCAGTTCCCACGAGCTCTAGCGCGACAGTGGTAGATGGGCCTCCTAAGTGCGCACTCTATGTCAATAGAGCGACGCTCTCTATGGTCGAGAACATCTGCCTTCCGCCATCGAGTTTGCTGATGAGTGCCAACATGACAGCATCACTGTCCACGATTGCTACTATATGCGTACTTTCTATGCATATTGTCTACTTCATTCAACACGTGTGTGTGGTTGTTTCATGCATGTAACCATTTAGTGTTCTTAGTGATTAGAAAAATAAAAATAGAGAGAATAAAAAACAATCCATGATGGTAACAAGTAATTACTCATGTAATCTTAACAGGCGCAGCGTTAGCGCGCCGTTATTCCTAGTTTGTTGGGCCCGTAGAATGAGGCACACGCGTGCCGTGTGCCACGTATCTTACCCACTATCCCAGTGCCTCCCGTAACTGACAGGTGAGCCCACCACGCCGGAAAAATCTGGTGGACTCTTCTTGCTTTAACCACCTCCCAACTCGAGTCGTCTTCTTTCCGCCACCACTCTTCTCCCCAACGCTGCTCCACTTCCCACTTTTGATCCCTCCGATTCACCACCGCCACCGCCGGAACCGACCATGGGGCCCGCCGGTCGGAGCCCCGCCCTCGCCTTCCTCGGCCTCCTCCTGCTCGCCGCCGTCCACGGCTCGCCGGATGACGGGAGCCTCCTCCGCCTCCCCTCCGCCGGGCCGCGGCACCTGGCCCCGCGGTTCCCCCGCTCCGCCGCCGTCGACCTGATCCGCGCCCTCAACCTCCACCCCGCCGACGCCTCCCCGCGTGCCCCCACCGCCGGCGCCGCCCCCGCCCCCGCGGGTACCCTCGTCGAGCGTCCCATCAGCCTCGAGTCCCTCGTGGCCGGGGGCACGTCGGTCAAGGACCTCGGGCACAGCGCCGGGTACTACCGCCTCCCCAACACCCACGACGCCAGGTGAGCTTCATCCTTCAGCTTCCCCATCTCCGATTCCCGTTTCCTACTCCCCGCCATGCCCCCCATGGCGCGTTTTGTTGACGCGCGCCGACCATGTTCGCTTGCCCGCTCGGGACCGACCCATCGTGCTGTGCAGGATGTTCTACTTCTTCTTCAAGTCGAGGGGGAACAAGGACGACCCCGTGGTGATCTGGCTCACGGGCGGGCCCGGGTGCAGCAGCGAGCTCGCGCTCTTCTACGAGAACGGACCCTTCCACATAGCAGACAACTTGTCGCTCGTCTGGAATGATTTTGGTTGGGACCAGGTACATATTCTGCTGCTCCTGCTCTTAGCGATCTAGCAGACGAACTTTCTGTTTTGTTTTACAGGGTCTGTGACTTTCAGATGTGTTCCTGTGTCATCTGTTGATTGCAAGCTCTGTGTAACCTTGCTTCTGTTGTGTCTTTCACAGGCATCCAACCTTATCTATGTTGATCAGCCCACTGGAACTGGGTTCAGCTACAGCTCGGACTCACGGGACACTCGCCACAACGAAGCTGACATCAGCAATGATTTATATGACTTCCTGCAGGTAGTGACTATCCTTCTTTTTTCGGACACGATGCATTCAATTATATGCGGAAGTGGGATTTCAGGGTATGTTGTGGCCTGAGTCAAGGGGGACATTTATGGTACATATTGTTTTTGGGGTCTGTTTGGATTGAGGGGGTAAGTATTTGCCCCAAGGCAAATGTTTTGCCCCTTCCATTTGCCCCTAATAAAATTGCTCCCTTGGGGTGTTTGGATTGAGGGGTAAATATTTACCCCCAAGGGCCATTTGAATGGGCCAGTTGTTGGGATGGGAGGGGACGAGAGAAGTTTTTGGTAGGCCCCATCAGATATTTGCCCAATTTGACACTCTTTAGGGGCAAATGAAATTTGGGGGCAAAACATTTACCCCACCCCATTTGCCCCTACATGTTTGGCACTTTTGGGGGTAAATTGGGGCAAATTTGCCCCCATTTACCCCTCCATCCAAACAGGGCCTTGATATATTACCTTTTGAGTAGGATATTAGTGACATGAATTACACCGGTACCTTTCAGATGTGCTATGTGCCTAAACCAAAAACAGAGTATAGTTTAAGGCGTGGAGTTTATCTGAAATAGAGTGTCAATTCGCTTTGGCAGCAACCTTGAAGGAAATGAGTCTGTTTTTTTTGTTCCAATTTTTGTCATGAATTCCATTTCTTGCTTCTAACTATGTGACACTGGCAGGCCTTTTTCACTGAGCACCCAAAGTATGCTAAAAATGATTTCTTCATAACTGGGGAATCATATGCTGGGCATTACATTCCTGCCTTTGCAAGTCGTGTGTACCGCGGAAACAAGAACAATGAGGGCATTCACATTAATTTGAAGGTTCTAGTTTTTCTCTTTCTTGAAGTATCTATGCATTTTTTTTTTCTTCTGAAAACGTTATTCATGGAATCATGTTGTAATCCTCACTTTATATGATTTTCAGGGCTTTGCGATTGGCAACGGGCTAACAGATCCAGCAATACAGTATAAGGCATACCCTGATTATGCATTAGATATGGGCTTAATCACAAAATCACAGTTTAACAGGATCAATAAAATAGTTCCAACTTGTGAATTTGCTGTCAAGCTTTGTGGTAAGCCCTGCTTTGATTGTGTGTAAATCTCTGCTAGTATTGGTAAATTTTACCCCTTGGCTCTGGCCTTGCAGCATCATCAGCAGTCTTCAATGTTTGTTCAGCAATTAGTTGCACATTAGCTAGTTGGTGCCAATTAGTATGGGCTGATGAAACTTAATTCCTTATTCTTTTGCAGGTACCTCTGGTACTGTATCTTGCTTTGCTGCATACATTGTTTGTAATACCATATTCAGTGCCATCAGGACAATCATAGGGAGTAAAAATGTAGGGTGCAAAACACAAGCTCTATTTTTTGGCCCCATGTTTTGGTACCTTCTAATCAGTGTATATTGTCTTTGCAGTACTATGACATCAGGAAGCCATGTGTTGGGAGCCTGTGCTATGATTTCTCTAATTTGGAGAAATTTCTCAATAAAAAAACTGTTAGAGAGAGCCTAGGTGTTGGAGACATAGAGTTCGTTTCATGCAGCCCAAGTGTCTATCAGGCCATGTTATTAGATTGGATGAGGAACCTTGAAGTTGGAATCCCTGAGCTCCTTGAGAATGACATCAAAGTGTTGATTTATGCTGGAGAGTATGATCTCATATGCAACTGGCTTGGTGAGTATCTTGCAACTTATAATCTCACTCGACACAGATATGATGAATTCCCTATTACCTTTTTCCATCTGAGACTTGTGAACTGCTCCTTCATGATTAGGTTTTATTCACTTTTTTTACTAGTAAATTAGTGGCAGGTTTATGTGTTATAGATATTAGATCTTGGTTTGGTTGGTACTATGTAAAGTTGTGGTGAAAGCATTGACATAAGTTACCGGGTGTTGTATAAACTTTCCTATCCTCAGGGAAGGATAACAATGCACACTGCTTTTCATTTCTTTTGGGGTACATAATGGTGAAATTTGCCAATGGATAATAATAGGATTATAGGAAGACGAACACTGTTGAAGATCTATTCTTTCCTTTCCCATTATTTTGTCCTTCTACTATTGTATTCTTGCTTCGCCGGATGTGTATAATCTTATCCTGATCTGGGCAGGGAACTCGAGATGGGTAAACTCTATGGAATGGTCTGGAAAGGAAGCTTTTGTCTCATCGTCCGAGAAGCCCTTCACAGTTGATGGAAAAGAAGCTGGCCTTCTAAAGAGCCATGGTCCTTTGAGTTTCTTGAAGGTTAGATTTATACTATGCACAAAAATGCAGCTTCCTCTATATGTTCAACAATCTCTATTCATGAGCAAAGTAGCTACACAATAATTGGTAGATATATATGCCTATATTTACAAATTTTCATGGAAACCGTTAAAAGGATGTAAGAAACGTCGTTGTGTTACAATTGGTTTGTGCAGTGAGGGCTAAAAATGAAGGATAATTGGATGTGGAGCCATTACCTTAGTGATGTGCACTCTTTTTGAAAACTTACTAAAGGCGCTTTGTGCAACAGGTCCACGATGCTGGTCACATGGTACCGATGGATCAACCGAAGGCTGCTCTGGAGATGCTGAAGAGGTGGACATCCGGTAACCTGTCGGAACAGTCCTCGATCTCCCAGAAGCTTGATTTCGACATGTGACCAACAGGCTGTTTCCCCTATGATACAGTCCCCTCAGACGACTGCATGTAATTTACTGTGTACTTGAGGATGATCTTAGGCTCTGAAAAGCTCATCTTGCGACCGTACAGATGTTATTTGCCTTGTACGGGCGCCCCGCGTGCTGATGAGACGTGGTCTTACAACTCGATTGTGTGCAATAAAGTTTTCAGAGAAATGTTATGCCAGAAATGCTTGGATGGATCATCTTAGGCTCTGAGAATCGCCAAAGTATCGTTTGTGATGACTTGTGCCCTGAGAAGTATGAAGCGTCGACGCTATGATGTACAGTAATTGACGTGCACCCAACTAGGAAGGAATGCGCGACATCCGAACAAAATTATTCGTTTCTGTTGCTAAGTTTCGACAGAAATTTGCAAAGATATCCCTGGTAACTGACAAACAGAACGTTCAATTTACGTTCTCAACAACGGCCTGATGAGGACATGGGGGAATGCATTTTAGAAGTTTGCAAAACAAGTAGTAGGACGGCACGATTCAGAGGTTTGCTTCTCTGCTAGCATCTTTATAATCTTTTGCAGGAACAGTCTGCTCCCGTTTATCAATCTTCCTTCTTCCTGCTGCTAAGCAGCTGGCAAAAACGCTGAATGAAATTGAAATATGAAACGGCATAAGAGAAAGCACATGCCAAGCAAATATATCCATTAACAGCAGCTTACGCAGTCACAAGCTAACGACAGTTAAATGAACTATGTCAGTCATGGTACACTGCTAAGTGCTAAAAGCAACAGCACAGAAATATCCATACATAGCAAGACTGTATTCTGCCTATTGTTTTCCACATAAAACAAGTTGCCAACAAGTTTGTATACCGGTGCCTTTTGCTCAGACGAAGAGCGCCAGAACAGAATCCTAAATAACCAGGAACAAGGACTCTCTGTTGTCTCTCTAGCATGTTGCTTAATCTTCTTTCTTCTGTTTCTTCGGAGAGGGCTTCTGGTACAGTAGTATCTGACCCAATAGTGTACCGTTCATGACGATGCCAATTGCGGAGCCCATGATCACTTTCCAAGAGTTAAGGATTGCCGAGGACAATAAAGTGAGAGAGAAAAGCAAGCTTGTTGGAAAATTCTATACTAGCAGAACAGTAAGTCATTTCTCAGCATTTTTGCTAAGCCTATTGTCACCATATTCTATGGAAACATATTGAGATAAGCAGCTACCAAGTCAAACTTTAACCATGAGGATAGAGACCAAATACGGTTTGGGAAAATATAGTGAAACTATTAAGTTCCACATTCTATGAACTACCTATGTAAACAGTAAACAAATCCATCAGTATGTTGTAATGAACAGCAATCAGAATCAAGGATACCACTTAAGGGAGTCTTCTCCTGTATGCTGGTAAAAACTCTTACTGCAAGACAAGCGGTATCAGTGATTAGCGAGCTTTCAGCCTGATTGAAGAGTTTACTGATATCAGGAAAAGATGCATGTGACCAATTATAAATGTGATTAACTTGAGTCATGTAAAATATTTTACAATTCAGTATATGAACTCCACACGTGCCAAATGCCTGTACTGCTTAACTTAAAAGGGGGTGATGTGAAACAGTAATATTAGCAAACAAGATAAGCCAGAAGTTAAAAATATAATGGTTTATATTTGGCAGGTACTTACCAATTGAACCAGCAAAGTTCATGAAACAGGTAAGGAAGCTGAGCTCGCCAGTGCCCTTATTCTGCAAAGTACGGGCAAGACAACGGCCACTTTTATACTTGATTGAAGTAATCACTTCAAGAACTAGGTTCTCAAATAGTGCTCAAAAGAGAATGTTCCGAGAAAGTGCCAGAAAATATCCAATTCAAGTAGTTCAAATCCAGAATAATGCAAATAGACAATAAAAGCCTACACGACTCAAGCAGATTGCTGTTCAAGATAGAGAAAGCACAAATGACAAGTGTTGGTTGAATCACTATTTACAAGCTTCCATTCATAAAATTTTCACAAAATGCTGATTGATAGTAGTGAAGTTCATTAATGCAGCTGCCCGCTGGGTTTCAAACATCTACTTTTCAGACTGCAGCCAGATATCCAGAGCTAATATATATTGAATGGTGTACCCTCACACCTAATTCAGCCAACTTGCTATAGAAGATATATAAAATTGTGTAATGAGGTGTACCGTAAAATTCTTCCATATCTGTGGAACTCTAGCAAAAAAGAAGATAGCATGCTGTGAAGCCTGCACAGAAATTAGACAATAAATAAGTCAAGAGTCGAGAATATACACCTACATCATGAGTAATACAACAAATATAACTCACTACTTACATAAAGGACTTCAAAAAGTGCAGGATCAATTTTTCCGGCCAAAACAGTTGGTGCCAATCCACAATATCTAAATGACCACTGTTTAGGGAAAGCAGGTCAAACATTGTAAAATATTAATACAGTTGGGTGATCTTCATCTCCATGGGACTTATTGCCAGCACAGAAGTGAAGTTAGAATAAACACTAAGAAAATGAAGGATACAATAAAGCTTTCATCCATGTCTTGGTTCCCATTGGTGGGGAGTAATAGTAAATGATTCCAACCAAGATAATCGCTGCATATCACATATAATCATCAGTTAAGACGATCAACAAAGAGAAGTACAGCAGCTTTAGCAATAGAAAAGAAAAAAAAATCATAATAGATAGAAATATGCCCTCCACTCAAGACATGAAGCCAAATACAAACCTTGGATTAACAGAAAAGCTAGCTCCCCGTACGCTGAAAACGGAAGTCCTTTATGAACACAATATGCCAAAGCAATCGTGTAGCCGACGACCTCAAGTTCAAAGGATGCTACACTAAGTCCTCTAACACTTCCATGCTTCAAAATTTTCAGTATCTGCAGCAGGAAATATTTGTAATTATGGTGGAAGGTTAAAAAAATGAGAAGGTAATCAATCCTAAAGCGCAAGCAAGATTCTCGGCACATGATCAACAAGAAAAATCTTCAGACTGAATTATGTCATTTTTCTAATATGCATATAAATAGGAATTCAATTAGGAATTACAAATTAACTTAATTTAGTCATGTGATTATGCAGTAACTTCTTTCTTATTATTAATAGTAAATTATCTCTTTCTCTAAGAAAGACGAATCTGCAGTTTATATAATGTCTAATCCGAGTGCCAGTCCATGCAGATAAGGATTTATCTGCTTCAACAATCCTTTCACAACTTTTGCAACCCATTAATTATGTGACCACTACAAACAGTCAATATATACTGCAAGCACAAAGAGCCAGCAAGCTTCCTATTCTTATTGTTGATTACCACTCATGACATGATTTGCCCTGAGATCCCAGGCATGGCAAGGGTTGGTGTAACACAGAAAAGTGCAGGAAAATCATGAAAACCAACAACTCTAAAATAAAGAAAGAAACAATGTGCACCTTTGTTTTAATTCCTTTCCAAATGTTGGGAAAAATACATACCAAAGGCAAATAAGGCTACTCAATACCACATCATACAAAAACCGCATGCATATTTAGATAGAAAGTAAAGAAGCAAACTCCTCCATAACTGTCAAACTAATCCTTAATTCTTATGTTCGTCAAATTTCTTCATTCTTAATTAATAATATAGCACTAGATGCAAGCACCTGAGGGAGCTTGGCCACAGTGGATGCAGCAATGATGGAATACCCGAGGACCTTAGAGAAGAGAGGAAGCAGGATGTTTGCATCCAAAGGAAATGATAGGAAGCACAGCATGTTCATGCTCATCATATCCAGCTGCATCCCTGAGGCTAGCCTCTTCCCTTTGCTCATCTCCAAGGCCTTCAAATTTTGGCGACCCGACAGTGGCTGGATTCTAATTTCAGGCATTTGTGGGCTGCAAACCATCAAGGATAAGAAGGTTGGTGTGGGTATTTTAGAGGATGCTATTTGGTGGACTGACTGGGGCTGCAATGTGCCAACGGTGATCCCAGAGCAGAGCACGGGGAGTGCTGAGATCATATTCGCTGATCAATATTGGGACTTCGTGGCCAGGACTGAAAACTTCGAATTACTGATGTCTCTAAGCAGGGGAAGCTCTTGAGAGAGGAACTAACTGCAAGAGTTCATGCTCAACACTCAAGCACCAGAAAGTATCACGCCAATCCACCACCATCGCACAAAAAGAGCAAAGAATTCCGGCGGCTCCCCCCTTGATTTCTCTTCACTTTTACCGCGCCGCGCCAAGCTCGCAGCAAAGCTACCAACAACGGACCTTTTATGCAAAATTCCGCACGCGACGCTCACGCAAAGAACATGAGATTTGAGATCCCCTCCCACACCCGCCAGGCCAGCTCGCCACAGATCGAGACATACACAGGCATGCATATCTATCCGCATAGAATAATAAACTTTAACTGGTGGCAAGAGGGAAGGCGGGGGGAACCTGGGGGAGCTTGACGGTGGTGGATGCGGCGACGATGGCGTAGCCGAGCAGCTTGGAGATGAGCGGGAGGAGGCAGCCCTTGTCGGGGATCTTGGCGTCGCTCAGCGCCGCGAGGACGCACCCGAAGTTCATGCCCAGGATCTCCAGCTCCATCGCCACCATGGCCGTCTCCTCCTCCCGAGGCCGCTCAGGTGTTTACCGCGGCGTCGTCGACGGAAGAGAAGACGACGAGCAGCGAAGAAGCCCACACGCCACGCGAACCTCAGATTCTTCAGCGAGCTGGGCCGCGTATCACAATGAGATGGGCCGACGCGAGGAATTCGTCGCTGCTTATTCGTACTGTGGGCCTGGAGAATTCTAAAGAAAAACGGTTTTCGGTTTTTGGGATGCTAGCTGCAACCTGCAAGCAAGTTGGGCAAGAACTCTTCTCTCAAATTCGCCTGGAGAATTCTAAAGAAAAACGGTTTTCGGTTTTGGGATGCTAGCTGCAACCTGCAAGCAAGTTGGGCAAGAACTCTTCTCTCAAATTCTCAAAAAAAAAAAAAGAACTCTTCTCTCAAACCGAAGAGGAGGAATTCTTCTTCAAGCTAAATCTAGTATTCGCTTTGAAAGTTATAAAAGCTAAAAAGGTAAAACGGGCAGAAATCCCGAAGAAACATATATTTTGAATGAGAATAAATGCATTGATCCTTCACATAAAAAACGTTTCTTCTTTTTCTAAAAAAAATAAAAACGCTTCTTACTCGCATAATGCCAATTTTCAATTTTTTGGGTTATCTTTTTCTTAGAATTAGACTATGAGTGTTAGGCTGCAAGTACGGTCTATCAAGTAATGATCCTCGTTTATATTGAGTTAGTTATTGAGAACCGGTACTTGAATATTTTGAATGTTAGGTATGTAGAGCGGTACAATGTTCGCCTCACCTATTTTCAATCCAGAATGTGTCCTTTGACCATGTAGTACCAATCTAGAGATTTGTAGGTACTTCAAATTGTCAGCTGGACTGATGCTCGACTTTTACATGGGATCCCCTCAAAAAAAAAAATACATGGGGCAAGAGTAGTTAGCCTGTGATAGTCGCAAAGAATGTCCTAATTTGCAATTTGTTGAGGCCTAGGACCCCCTCCAACCGCATCCATAAACATACTTATTATACACTTAATGATTTTAGCTATCTTGTATCCATCAGTTTTGGGATCGTGTTGTTTCTTCGACTCTTGGGTAAAGCAGGGATGTCCCTTTCCACGGAAACAACCCGATGTAGAAAGGCAGAAAGCCTAGTGCACACATTTTCGCAGGAAATGGATTCCGCCATCACCTCCAAAGGCTTCAATTCAACCCTACGGCATAAAAGTCATAAGCTGAGGCCAACACATCAAAATTGTCAATTGCTCAACGCAACATTATGCTATTGTTTACGTGTCTTGGAATATCCCGTTGCAAGTACAGAGAGTATAACTGAATTGATAAAATATCACTGTAATCGCGGGGCTCGTAAATCTTGCATAATTGCTTGAACCTTTGCACTTTTCTTTTAGACATGAGGTTTCATCGTTAACCCTTTTACACAGCGCGAGAGTTGGCATGTCGCAGTCTCAAAACCTGCACGAGTGTTACAGCTTGGTGTGGTATATTTACACCCAGAAGGACACCTTTAAAGTACTTATTTAAAGTTAACGGTGGTAGCAATGTAGCTGTCTCGTATCCATCAGTGTCAGGCTCAGGTTGCATCTTCCATCCTTCTGTAAGAAGACAACTAGACAAGTCCCATTCTCTACAAACAGCATGATGGAGAGTGTGTGAGACGAGCTTTCAGTTGGTCCATGGCCTGGACCCTGCTGCCTGGGTCACCATTTCTTCCATGCCGCGCAACTCGCTACCCGACGTGACAGGGCCTGCAGTGTTGCCTCACGTCTTTCCCAAATGATACTTCAGCGATAAGCTTTTGCCTTCCTTTGATTCCACAAGAACTTCGCCATCTGAAAATCAATGGTGGCTGGTGCAACAGGCGTCGGTTGAAAATCTCTCCTGTCTGAACAAATAGCATACTATACAGCATTTCAATTTCAACAATGAGCAGCAACCTTTGGTTGCAGGGTCCTCCAATGGTACTGACATTAGTTGCCAAGTAGCAAACAATTGCATTAGCAGGTCATCATCAGTAGTTAACGAGAGCAGAAACAAACAGAGTTCGTGAGGCACAAGGCTACTCGGGGAGCTTGTTGGTCAGTCCATTTTCAGCATGTACATATCATGTTATTACTCTGACAAAAACGTGCAGCTCAAAGGATAGCCCCACATAAGACCGGAGAAGTAACAAAAAAGAGAACCTATGTATACAGCTATATTTATGATATCAAACAGGAGCACGGGTATTCACTATGAAAATACACCAGGTGCCACCCAGCAAGTTTATTTACATATGTATATGGTCTATATGAACACCGGCCCGACATAGTGGGCAAGACGCCTGCCTAAGGAGCCAATTGTCGATGCACCGCACATGGAATACATGTTGGCACTGAGGCAGGGCCCTCACAAATTGTTGTGATCCAAAATCCTGTTACATTGATTTACCTTGTCATCAGCAGTCAGCACAAAGACACAGAGCTAATACTCTGATGTATCAACAGATTGCTGGAACACAGCATGTCGAAATCACACTAACCTGAAGGCAGACTGAGCAGCAGCTGCTATCAATTTCCTTGTCACAATTGCTTGCAGCACTGAACCTCAACTTTGGGATCCTGTCAATCAAATCCCTTGACATGCCTCCTGTACTGCCAGTTTCGAAGAGGTCATTATTGTCCATGAATGGTGTGCTCAGTAGACTCATCTGCATGACACAAACCATTGGTCAAACCTAGTATTAGCATAAGTAACATGAGTTGCAATCAAATATAACCTTTGCAACCCTAAAAATCAACATGAAATGCAATTATGGTTGTTGAAACTACTAGTTATTTGTTCTACTATATGGTCCCATGAAAGCAGCTGGAGGCGTGGAGTATGTGCACAAGAAAAATATTATCTGGTTCTATGAAATCTCATAAGAGTGTGTGCTCCAAAAGAAACGCTATCTGGTGGTATATAGACATGGTTTGTGCGCAACCATCACTTGTATGTAATATAAAAATAATACAGCTGTGTATATTTTTCTTAAAAGAAACAATTTAACCTACAACTGTACCAATTTGGACATAAAAATGACAGTCTCAATGTCATTCTTTTCAATGCATAAAAATACAATTATACCTGAGAATCAGCTGACTGGTCATAAAAATTCATCGCATGCAAAATTTGTTTTTAGATGTGTTCCAGGTGTGTTGCACCCCACATTTTAGGTGTTGCAATAAAAACGTTGATCTCTACAACTAAGATGCAGATCTAGATATTTCTGTCGCTAGAAACTTCTTCTAGCAGGTGCATGGGGCGCATTATTATCCAATATCCACATAACCATTTAATGCTGAGAAACCCATACCCCATTAATCCTATGGTCCGAAAATGTGTCTTGCATTAATTGTTCACAATATTTATTTTCCTAGTCGGTTTACCAATAACTTGAGGTAATCTCAGTAGCAATAGCAAACATTGTAAACCACTGCACCCATTCCAGAGCACGACAGCTTGCCGGATACAAGAAGAGCTCTGTACCTGACTTTGAACTGCGCGTTGCAGTGCTGGACTGACTTTCTCCCACACAATTCTCCCGCTGAAGAGGCTAGAGATGATGTCCAGCTGAAAGAATCAGAGCAGAAAAAATCAGAACAAAATACTGGTGAAATAAAGCATCAGTGAGACACATTAGACAAGAATCGTGTTGGCTGTCATTAGAGCAGCAGCTAGCTTTAGCAGAAAGACATAATTTGGTGGAGCAGAAAAGGTTGCTACTCTGTTCACATGCTCATCTGAGTTTTATGCCAGCCGACAAACAGGGAAGTATGCTGCATGCTGGAGTAGGTATATGAAAATGATCTTTCACCTCCCCTGCAATGTGAAAGACAGATTCTTCCACTCACCACAAAGAGAATGCTGTATTTCCCTGAATGGCTGGACCTCCAAATCTCGATGCAGGATTCAACAGCCTCAATGGAGAAGACTGCACCGGAGACTGCTCCGACGCCAGCCCCGCGCAACATGCCACTTTCCGTGGACATCCCCATGAAGGCACCAATGAAGATTCCGACGAGTGAGCCCACTGCAGTAAGCACAACCAAAGGAAATCACAACAGGAACGAACTGGAATTCATCATTTGTAATAGAATTCCAGCAATTGCTGCACATAGAACAATCACGTGAATAATAAACAGAGGCTGGAAAAAAAAGGATGAAATATGGGGAGCCAGTAACTGTATGAAACCCAGAGCAAGAAAAGAGGCATCGCCGCAAGCTTTCTTACAAGGCAGGCCATGGCCCGTGCAAGACGCAAGTGGCAAAGAGCCGCCGAGATTTTAGCTTGCAAGATTAAATTCCTTCCCAATTTGAAGAAGCAGAGGTAGTACAGGCCAAGAGAGGCAGGTAAGGTCTAGGGCGTGCGCCGGTGGGTGTGGGCCGCACGGAACAATCAGGCAGAGGTCCTGGAATTCAGGTTACTCGATTGGGCCCCGGTTGCCGAGGAATCCACGGATTCCGCAGCGATCAACCGCCGGATTCGATCGATAAGCACGCCGACACTGGCCCCGCGGGGAACAGGAACCGGGGGGAGGATTCATCCCCAATTGATCATGCGGAGCAGCCCCCAATGGCCAAGGGGGAAAAGAAAAAGGAAGAAGCTTTGGGCACGTACCGACGGCGAAGACGCAGGTGAGCAGCGCGCCGAGAGCCCAGCCGGCGGCGCCCGCGGCGGCGGCGGCGTGCCTGGCGCACGCCCTCCGCAGCGCGTCAAAGCGGCAGCAGGGAGCGGCGGGGGCCCAAGAAGAGGAGGAGGAGGAAGACGGCACCGAATCCATCGCGGCGGCGGCGTCCGAGCTCGGCCAATCCGGGAAGCGAAGCAAGCATGCTACGAATGAGTCGGGGTCGCGCGCGTATATATAGCAGCAGGCAGCAGTCGCCCAAGCCGAAGGGGAGGGAGAAGCCTTGTGGGTCAAGCAGCAGGGGGGAGAGGAGGAGGAGGGGGGGGAGAGTCCTGGGGCGCGACGACGAAGGGGATAGGGAGGGGAGGCGGCCATTAATGCGAGAGGGGGGAAAGGAAGGGAAGGGTGGCGTCACGGGAAAGCAGGCGGAGCCGGAGGAGCGGGCCGCCGTTTTTCCTCAGGCGCGTGGACTCGCTCGGTTGGATTCGTTCGACGCGGCGGGGAAGGAGAAATGCCGTAACGGGTGGGCCGGGTCCGGGTCACGTTTGGGGGACGGGAAGAATCAAGGTGGTTCTTCGTTGTGCTTGAAATTGTGCAGGTAATTTTTTTGGTGGGGGAATAATTGTGCAGGTAATTCATGATTGTTTCCCCAGCATATCTTGTACTCCTTCCGAATTCGTTTCAAAAAAATTATATTTTGATCGTCTCAAAAAAATTGCTCCTTCCGGATTGAATGTACTCCATCCGTTTCAATTGTAAGCCATTTTGTTTTATGTGTAAATAATTTTTCTATACACCTTAGACACAACGTATATGTATGTGGTCTGTACAAGTTATGTATTTTGAAAGTCAAAATAGCTTACAATTTATAAGTAAGCGGAGGGAGTAAGTTTGTCTAGACTCGTGCATCAATAATTGCGTGTAGATGACATGCTTCCCCTTTCCGCTAATAACGAAGTTCAGTGTTCAGGTAGAGGCAAACAAACAAGGAAATGAGGGGGGAAATGTGCCTTAAAGTTGTTATTGTACTTGGACAAAGTGCAATGGAGGCTGGGTATGGACTATGGAGAGAAAGAGAGGATAATTGATTGCGGCGGCCACTTATTAACGCAATAACGCTACACGATCTTCAGGTTGAGGCAGAAGCCTGTTCGACGCTCCCTCATTTTCCTGGCTCAAGAAACTTTGACGCGACTGAAGAAGTTTGTAAAGAACAAGTCAGATGTTAATAAACAACATGGCGAAGCATCATGAGTTAGTCAGTCTTGCATCAGCATGGTTTGTTTGAATTGAAAATCATCAACGATTTTTCTCTAGGGGAACTTTTCAATATTGGCCTTGTTTAGTTTCAAAATTCAAAATCCAAAATGAATGTTTAGACACATGTATGGCGTACTAAATGTAGGTAAAAAACAAATCGCATTATATAGATGGACTGGAATTTGCGAGACGAATCCAATGAGCCTAATTAGGACGTGATTAGACACTAAATTGCTACAGTAATGCTACAGTAAACATGTGCTAATGACAGATTACTTAGGTTCCTTAGGTTCGTCTCGCGAATTCCAAACGTAATCTGCAATTAGTTTTTTAATTAGTCTATGTTTAATACTTCAAATGTGAAAAGATTGCCTTCCAAAATCTTTTCACCGCGGAACTAAACACGGCCATTGTTCCAAGCTTTTTCTCACGATTTCATTTATTATCAAGAACCCTAATTCCACCTTATTTATTTTAGAAAATGGAACCTCCATCCCATGACTTCAATATTACGTAAACTCCACTGCTGGGACACGATGTCAGACACTGATAGCGTGGCAGGGATTTCATTGTGACGAAACATGAAAGTTATATCCTCTCATACATAACTTTTGTAATAAGGAATGTCTAATGTTAGGATATGAGTCTATTTGCTTTTAAAAAATACATTATATTCTTGAAATTTCTTAATATATATCACGGGTTTTCTAGAACACTCATAGAACAATAATTTATACTTCTAGAACAATTGTTTATATCTGAAGAATATTTTTTTCGGCCCACATTTTTTTGTTATTCTCCACTCCCATCCCTCTCCATGTTTTTTTAATGTCAATCCACAAATTTTTCAGAACACTCTCCAAATGTAATTGTTTCATGTTTGGGGGAAAAGTTGTTCGCGGATCATGACTTTTTTGAGTAAAATATATTGAGGTTTCATAAACTTAGTCCATGTCACTTAGGTCATTAACTCTGAAAGTGCATTTTTTGGTCCATGAACTTTTAAAGTTTTGCCATTTAGGTTTGTACCCGTCCACGTGTACGCTAACGCTGATGTGGCATGCTGACTATATGTTTTCTTGCCCGTCTAAGTATTTTCTAGCCCTTCTCCCTCCGCATATTTTCTAGCCCTTCCCCTCCACATATTTTCTTGCCAATCTACATTTTTTTCAAAACAATTATTTGTCCACCTAAAGCAATATTTATTTCTAAAACTTTTATTTGACACCTCAGCTCCAGCCTCTGGCAGGTCAAATTGGGAAGCGTCAGTGCTCTCCCTTATGGCCCAAAACAGTGCTATTTCTTTAGGCCAAGCCCATCGCGCTTGCGTGGCCGGTAGCCCCAAAGTTTACCCGCCTGACACAAGTGTCCAGCTCGATCGGCTTGGGTGCTTGCAGCTTGTTTTTTTTAAATAAAAGCAGGAGCACTGCTATGTCATATAACAAGAAGAAGCATTCGTACATAACGCGCTGAAGCGGACACCACCACACAAACAAGCCCTCAAACAAAACAAACGCACACATCACGACACACAGCCACCTCCGACCGCTTGGGAGAGGAACTCAAAACAGGCCGTCGACCCCTGCGCCGTCGTTGCCAACGTTGTGCCACGCCAGAGCCGCAGCCCGCTGCAAGTCCGATTGGCCCCCCTGCGCTCCTCCACCATGGGGCTATCAACCTCAAGCCGCACACACACGACCGTCGATCCCTCCACTCCAGTGATGCTTCAGCAGAACACTCCCATCTCAGCACCAAGTAAAACCACTGATCCTGGCCACTCTGCATGGGGGCCTCGCCTCTTCCACCGCCTCACTCCTCCGCCAAGGACTCAGATATCTGAGGCCGCAATGAGAGCATTACCTCCGCCCAGCCGTCACCGAGATCACCACTGCACCTTGTGCGACACCTCAAACCCTCCAGCACCCATGGGCCCTCTGCACTTTCCTGGCACCAGACAAAGCGCATTTCCGTCGTTGCGCATGCACAACACCATCAGCTGATCACCACCACCACCTCTACCACAAGCCGATATGGGTCTTCAGTTGCGACGCCTCCTAGAAGGGCACGACGCCAAGGCGCCGTCGTCGCACGTCCAGATGGACAGGGTTTTCACCCTAAGTAAGGATGGAAATGTGGAAATGGAATCCGAATTATCCGATATCCGTATCTGCTAAAACGTAAATATGGATATCTGTATTCGTATTCGAATTCAAATGTGGTAATAAAATGGATACATCCGAATTCGTTTTCGTTGAATTTCTCTATCCGATTCCACATTCGTATTCGGCAATATCCGGCAGTATCTGTATTCGACCATATGAAATTGTTAGTTATTTCTATAACTAATGACAAATGATGTCCATTTAAATATTAATAATGGTAGTGTATAATTAAAAAAGTTATCTCCATTACTAATGATTATGATATTGATTTTAATTATGAATGAATGTGATATTATTAATGAGTGATCTTTGTTTAGACGTACTCATACTTTAGTCTTTACTTTTATATAATAATTTTATAATATAAACTATTAATAAAGAAAATAAGTAAATATTGTTTTCCAACTAGTATAAATATCCGATGCGTATTCGAATTCGAGACATCCGTTTTGTATTCGTATTCGAGAACATTCGAATCCGTATTCGTATTCGAGTTAAAATGTGGTAAAAGGTGATATCCGAATCCGATTCCATGCGAATCCGATCCGTTTCCATCCATAACCCTAAGAGCCCGCCGCGACATAGAACATGGTGCCACACCATGGTGCCCCCAGCGGGGAAAACGACGCCACCAGGGCGCCGCCACCATGCCAACCGAAAGAAGCGTTGGTGAAGGCTTTCGCCCTGACCCAGCACCGTGCTTGCCGCACTTGTGGCCCTCTCCCCGTCGCAGGCGAGAAGAGGGGGAGCGCAGCCACCCCTGGCTGGCCGTAGCCAGCCGTGGCCGGCCGCAGCCGAGGCCGACCGCAGCCAACCAGCCGAGGCCGGCCGCTGCACCTATTGGCCGCTGGTCACCAGCCGTGGCCGCCGCCAGGCCAAGGTCGCCGGTCGCCCTGGCCGGCTGCAGCCGTTGGCTGCCGGCCATGGCCGTCGCCAGGCCTAGCCCGCAGCTGTTGCTACGGCAGCCACGGTCGCCACCGCAGCTGCTGCCGCGGTCGCCGCCAGCCGCCGGCGTCCATGCTGCGCCGCCGCCCAGATCTGCGCAATCCCAGCCGCCGTTGACCACCACCCCGACCTCACACACAGTCCCCACAACAACCACCACCGGATCCGGTCGGGGAGGAACCGGATCCGTGGCCCCTTGCCGTCTCCGCCGCCGTCGAAGCCCGGCCGCCGGCGAGCTCCGTCTTGGCCTGGCCGGCCGCGCCCGCCGCAGTACCCAGATGGAAGGGGAGCTTGCCGCGCCGTCACCTTCCTTGGAGCCTCACGGGCTTCCGAAGGGCATCCTCGGGCGGCGGCGCGGTGGAGGGAGGCGGCGAGGAGGAGGGGCGGCGGCGCTCTGGTTTGCGCCCAAGCCGCCCACGCGGGGGGCGACGCGAGCGCTTGACTGTTGGAAGAGAGAGGCCTCGATACAAGCCGCTTGCAGCTTGTCAGTGTGGCTTGCAGAAGGTGTAGCGGCTTGGGAGAAAGCAAGCGCTCCGACTGCTGTGAGAGAGGAAAAGCACTGTGAAAAGCTGACTCGAGAGAGGATAGAGAAGATGATGGTAAAAAGTAAGTGTAGCCTGCATTGGGTACTTGAAGATTCTAAAGTTTTAGTGTCTACGTGGAATACAACTTTTTTATGAGGCTACTACTACTATATGCTTGCGTTGGGCTTGCCCTTAGACGACAATTTAAAAAAAAAATGGTAGCGGAAGCGATTGCTCCCGTCCGTGGCCAAGGACGACATCGCTCCTGTCTCCTCCGGCCGTATGGCTGCAATGGGAAAAATGGTAGCGGAAGCGATTGCTCCCGTCCGTGGCCAAGGACGACATCGCTCCTGTCTCCTCCGGCCGTATGGCTGCAATGGGAATTGGCCGGCAAATTAAAGATCACAAATCCGTTTAGCGTTAACGGGAGGCCCTCCTTGCGACGTGGGGGCGGGGAGGGCGGGTTGCCGGCGGCGGCGGCCGGCGGCGTCCCCCGGCGGCGGCGGCCGGCGGCGGGGACGCCGCCAGCCGCGGGGGAGGCGGTGGAGGAGGGGGCTTTAGGGCCCGGGGTTGCCGGGGGAAGGGGAGGGATCCACTACCGCCGGATCTAGAGGAGGGGTTCGGAGGCGGCGGCCGGCCCGACGGTGGTGGCGGGCGAGATGGCGGCGGAGCGGGAGCGCCACCGTAGCCGGGCGGCGGGGGATCCCCGGTTGGGCGGTGGAGGGGGCGGGGACGTCAACGCTGGAGACGAAGAAGATGAGGAGCTCGCCGGCGGATCTAGGGTTAGGACCTTAGCTCCTTCTAGTTAAGACGTTTTCTTGGAAGTGATTGATGCTAGAATCTGTTGTTGGAATCGCACATCCGGAACATTTTGCATTTTATGTTTATTCAGGAATGAACTGAAGTGATAACTGTCACTGCTGATTCTGAATCATCGACAGTCTTGTTCACTAAAACCAACATCGGCAATAACTGTTTCAATGGTAGCTAAACTGCTAAAGGACTAGACTTGCTCGTTCTCGGAAGGAATTCCAGCAAGTTTGCCCCGAAAATATGTCTACGTCATCAACTATTCATCAATCTTGCAGACTTTTGACGTAACACAAGAGCAATTGAGGGTGTATACAACTTTTTTTTAAATCATACGTAGACGCTCACAAACACCCACGTACACTCGTCTCTATAAACACATGTATGCAATCCGCTCCTATGAGCACATCTGAAAGACTGAGCCGGCAAATCCTCAATATTAGCGAAATAGCCACCGGCGACAGTTAAATCTTAAAATAAATCCAAAAAAGTGCGAGCTTCAATGCCAAATCGATGACTTGAATCCTGGTGGACAGGTTACACCATACGGACTTCGCGAGGGTATATATAACTGTTGTCGGTAGGCCGGGCTGCACTCTCCTCATAATAATCGATGCGATGGGGTGTGCGCGTACGTACGTGCATGCATTGCCGTTCCCGGAATCCCTTACCCCTGAAGCAGCAGGCCGGGTTAATTCGAAACAAACAAATTCAGATTCGTTTACGGCACACGGCAAAGAGAGGAGCACACGGCAAAGAGCCCCTTTGCCGTCCAAACTTTACCGTGTGCCCTTTGCTGTGTGCCACACACGGTAAAGCCTTTGCCATGTGTATTTAAGGCTTTGCCGTGTGTACCGGGCACACGGCAAAGCCTTGGATTCCGGTAGTGCATTCTGTTTGCATCATTGGATTGGATAAACTCATAAACATGCAGGCTCGCATGCACGCACGACGTGTGCCAGCCGCGATTCACGCCCGGATCGCTCGACGACGAGCTCGCTCGCACGTCCGCCGGCCGCAAGCTAGGATCATCTGGTCATGGAGCTGCGGTTTCCAATGGTCATCTTCTTGTAGCTATAGGTAGCTGCTGTGCCGGATGTGGCTTTGCATGGCGCGAGAGCAGCCGAGCAGGGCGCAGGCGCACGTGCCTTCACGCGCGCTTCCGTCCTCTGGCTACGTATGTATAATTGTATATACGGCACACACACAGATATGTATCTCGATCGGCAACGACGGATTTGGCCCGGCGCGCGTCATTGGATCACCGCCGTGCGCGCGTGCCCTCCGACAGATGCATATACACTGTCCTCCGTATACGCCAGGACGCAGCGCCAAACCTCATCTGCTACTGCTAGCTTACAGCCGCCACCTCCTGGGGAACCGGAGAGTTCTCGCCTGCCTCTTTGGTTGGAGAGTAGGACTATCCCTGTAGGCTGTAGGGAAAGCCAACGTCTTCATCTTGTTGCCCTGTTCGTTTGCAGGGGTTTGCTATATGCGCCGATCTGGATACTATATATGATTACGTTCCTTGAAAAAAAAAACTATGATTACAAGGCACACACGGGATGATGGGAAGACTTCATCCTAGTCGCCTCCCTAATGATTTGTCATATTTCAGCCCTCAGACATACTTGCTGCAAGCAGAGTTACGGGGCATCTATCTCAAAAAACGAAAAAAAAAGTTGAGACATACTACTTGAAATTAATTTTCCAAGGATGGTGACAAATCATATACCGGTGAAGTTATCTTCAAAGTACGATAACATTGAAGTATGGATGCATATCACCGCAAGAACACTGGACGGCTTTGCTACGTTATTCTAGCGGAAGTCGAAGTAGGCCGTATACGAAAAGGACCTGACGCACGCATCGCCGCCGGCGCCGATCAGTTGGCTCGCCGTGGCGTCCGCGGCACTTGCAGACGTTGATACTCAGATACGGAAGTACAGTACTACTAGCTTCTTCAATTCCGCCGACGATTGAGGGGGAACGATGTCTAGCTACCTACGCCTTTCATACGCACGAGAGCCATGCACAGCATTTCTCCACTCCAGTGGCTGAGGAAGCACCGTTACTGCTCCATTATTCAGTGATCAGTCACCATCCCTGAACACAGCAGATCATGAAGCGGTGACCGTCGGATCTCCACCGGACGCCCCGCGTAGCTGCAGTTATCTCTGTCCGGGAATGCACATGCTCTGCTTTGCTCTGTTCCAGTAGCAGTGTCTCCCTCCCCTGTTCTTCCAGGGGCTGCTAGCGAACGGGAACCACACGCCGGCGGCGGCGGCGCCCATCATCCTCGAGACCACGACGCATCGGTCGATTTCTACACAGGTCTCGGGGTGCAGGGACTCGAGTACGGGAGTCCCTACATGATGCAATGAATGGTCAACCAATGAGGAGGCCTGAAGAAATAAGAATCTGCGAGTATGTTCACTGTACTACAAGCACAGTGCGCGGTTTAGATTCTTCCTGAAGCCGAGCCTTTCCATTTCTTTTTTCCTCAAGTGTGGATGTTTTCTGTATGGCCCGGTTTAGATGTTTTGCGAAAAAATTTTCGAGTACGTCGAGCGGACATTTGAAGTATTAAATATAGACTAATTACAAAACTAATTACAGATTCTGTCAGTAAATCGCAAGACAAACCTAATGAGTCTAATTAATCTGTCATTAGCACATGTTTACTGTAGCAATTTATTGTCTAATCGTGACCTAACTAGGCTCATTAGATTCGTCTCGCGAAGTACACTCCATCCATATAATGGGTTATTTTTTTCGACTACATTTAATATGCCATGCATGTGAGGGAACGTACTCGAAAACAATTTCGCGAAACATTTAAACATGCCCTATGTGTGGAGTCTGGAGGCACAACAGTTAAGTGCACTTCTATCGGGACCATGTCAGCGGATGACACCTGATTTGACCTGAATTTTGACCTACTCCGTACAGTAATTTATCTCCAGGGAAATCCTCGAACCCAGTGCAGTTAGTGTCATGCTGCGACACGATTGGACAGCGGAATGAAAGGAAATTGTGAAAACATGAGCATCACTTGGAAGTTGGGCCTTCCAAACTGTAGCTCATGGTCATGGAGTGTGCCCATTTCTCCTTGTAATACAGAGTGAACAGATGCACTTCTATTTGGAGATGTCTTGGAGTGTGAGTAACAACCACGTATCCTCTTCTGGCTACTCCAACCATGTGTTTAAATCTTAATTTAATCCCAAGAGAATAATCCAGAGCTCAACATTCAGAAGTATCATTGACTACACTGCCAGCCGTCAGAGTGTAAAAAAAGGAATTTTCAGAATGAATGGGTCACAAATGAAGGCCGTGTTTAGTTCTCCATTTCACAATCGGATTGAAAGCTTTGCGGCACTCTCACAAGGAAGGTAGCTCGGTATGGATTGTTCGTTGACCTGAAAAGAAAAAAAGGTAGAAAAGGTATGTAAAGATCGACCAAATCTTCTGTGGGATCCATGGACGATCGAATCCGTACATCAGGTAGCTTCTTCTAACGAGTTTGCCAGACGTTTCTGAATCCATCACTGTATCGCAGCATCATCGGAACAATCAGTTCTGTCAGCATCACGATTTTCAGGATCTTGACTAGCCGCCGAAGGCAACGATTTTCAGGATGCAGAGTTGTGTCATTTGCAGTCAGTTTTTATTGTTTCCAGTACTGGTCGGGTAGCCGAACTGGACTCTTGTTTTGACCAGATTGTAGCTAATGTTGTCACAGCATTTGCAGTCACAGTTGGCTAGTTATAACAAGCACAACGTAACTTTCCATTTTTGTAGAGCATACTATGTGCCTACTTGAGTACTACGCATATTTAGGAGAAGTAAAAAAGATTTCCTCTATGGCCTATGGGTCTACTATGAATTATTTTCCTCTCATATATTTAGGAGAATTACAAAGCTGTAACTGTGACAACATTTCTTATAAACATTTCCTAATAATAATAATAATCTCGTACGTCAAGATCATCAGCAGATCATACATGTAGGAATGTAGGATGTGCCTCGAAACAGTCCTCTTGTACACACGGCTAAGTAATCACGGGCACTGTTTAGGCCCACAGCTAGCTGCTGGGTTTCAAGTGCAGTCAGCTGAAAGGAACGTCGAACTGCCCCTGTTGCCCGCACAGGAAAGCAGCCCTGCTCGGCGGTCCATCTACGCTGCTCAATGCAAGGCTAGCTCTGGAATTATACGAGCTACAGGCTCTACAGGCCTTTATTTTTTTTTAAAAAAAGTTGCTCGATTTTTGGTGTAATGTCTAGAACATTAGTGGATGCAGAGCCACAATGATGTGGATGTAGATGGCCAACTGCTTTCCATATATGCAGAAATGCTGTCTAGCAACATGCATGCTTATGAAGGCCATGTAAGAATATCTGAAGCTATGTCTCTCATGATGTTGAACCGGCACCATAAGCAACCAAGAACTTTATGAATTGTACCTGTGACACATTGGGTTGGGCTTGGACATACATGCTGATCGGCTGATCCGTTAACTAACAATAATGAAGCCCTGCAGTTCAGCGGCTTCCATTCATTCAAGTACACAAACCGTTGGCAGTATTGCCATTCTTCATCAAGAGAGCAAATTTAGCCAACCATGCATCTGCATCATGCAGCAATTCAGAGCCTAGTATGGAGTAGCTCACACCAACATATGTGTGGATGTGTAATCAAGATGGGCACAACCGCACATACCCTGCACTTATTGAAGATTGGTGAGCTCGACGTGACAGTGAAGTCCTGCAGTTGGGCATTTAAGCCTTTGCTTAGCCCAACACCATCATTTGGCCGATCTCCAGGAGAAACCATAGTCAAGAAGCGTCTATTTTAAAATTTCAATTAAAGAGTCGCGACAGTAAATTATGATCATGCTGTTGTTGCTGTTATACAGAGTCTCAATTCTGCAAAAGCCACATATGATGTTATATGTAGTCATGGGTCAATGAAGATAATCTAGAAATCAAATCAATCACTCAAATCAAATAAAAAGTTGAAAAAAGAAGCTGCAACACATGTGAAGAGACGAAGATGAAAAGTCACGGGTGACCATTGCCTTTGCTAGAAGATCGACGTGGACAGCGGATGATCCAATCAGAGCACTGAATTCCCATGGTCAAGTTCTCGCTAATTTCTCTTTCAACTTTTTAATCACGGATTGCATTTTCCGTTAACAAGCACCACGTGGTGTCGTCAACTTGTCATCAGGAACAGTAATGTCTAGTAGGCTACGAACATTGTAACGGAAAAAGGCAGAGGAGACAGGAAATATCATCCAAACCAACGTGTGAGTCGCTAACACACGGGCAAAGCTTAATCAGGTCTCATAGGCCTGGATCGCGATACCATCATTAGCAGCTGAAGATTTTCCAAAGTGATGATGGCAACTAGATCAATTGAAGCCCAACCATCAGCATTAAGAATCTCCGAGTTCGCAGAAGAGCATGTACGCATCAACAAGCAGAGAGCCCATCAGAGTTTTCAGAGGGCAGGGCACGGCAGGGCAGAGTTCTTAGCCACACAGATGCGTGACGTGTAACTGTTTATGACCACAAATAAATTCTGGTCACCGCACAACATGCTTGAACAGAGAAGATATTAATTCTTCCTCAGTTTCCATCAGTATTATTTTCATATATTTTTATGCGAACGCACACTTGTTTCATGTTTTGAACACACACTTTCAGAAACTTCAAAATGATATTATTATTATATAAACGCAACAACTAAATATGTCCAAATAAACTGGAGCCTTGTTAAATTAGGAGTTTTATAGGACACAGGAAACTCCTGCATTTTGAGTACAAAATTGAAAGTTGAATTGAATGTACTATTTTATCTTGATGAACTTCTAAATATTTAACGCAAAATTCCTACGGTTCCATTCGAATAGGTAAAACACACACATTATCTGCTTGAGTGCAAGATGACTTGGTTAGGCCGATCGTGCAGGTCCATTTGCATGTATGATGTAAGTGTTACAATTTGCAATAATGTGAGACGTGTATCTGCTTGTAGGATATGATTTCGTCGACGATCTATTAGACAGGTGCTGTGCCTGCTTAAATGGTGCTATTGATGCCAGTTACCATCCCCAACAGGCCACACGACTGATGTTTGGAGTTGGAGACGTCGTAGCCGCCTACTGTACTGTTTTTTGAACTTTGGTCGATGGGAAGTATCGAACTGCTTTAAGCGTTTATCAGCATGATCGAAGTGCTGCCTAATTGTGGTTGAAGAAGGACATAATAAATATGCAAAAGGAATTGCATATACAGAAGACCAAAGATCAAATATTAAAAGCATATGCTTTAGTAGTTCGGTATTTTGACTTTAGGAAACGAAAAGCGATTCAATTCTGCAACGAAAATAAGAAAACTTTCATTAAAAAAAGAAAACAAGCAAAGTGGGCGCACGTGGCAAAAATTCCTTTCATGTCTGGGCTTCGGCTGCCACATCGGCCCAATCGGCAAAGCCGCTTCTGCTGCTGGGCTTGTGTTGTGTGTGTGCGCGAGGGAGGGAAGGTGGAAGGCCTGTGTTAACTTTCTGGGCTTCCATGTCGACCCAATCGACTGCAAAGCACCGCAGAATGTCTTCCACGCACCAAGCAACCACGAACAAGGCGAATATTTTTTGGATTGTGTTAGGTGTAGAGAAGAAATAAAGTGATACGATTTTTTAAGTGAACTTTTGGATTTTAGGTGGAACTAAACACCCCGTATTCAAACTGCAAGTCTCTAACTTACGCTGATCAACAAAATTTTAGCATGTAAGGTTCGATTACCATCTTAAATATTTGTTTCCCAACAGAAGGGTAAGTTCCATTATTACAATACTAGAACTTTTTCGGCGCAACTGATTATAGCAAACTTATTTCGAACATGATAATATAATGATCGATTGAAAATGGAAATAGATAATTTACTATTCTGAAGTAAGCAAAGATCGGACCCATGCATAGTCCCGTTCATAAACAAAACAGGAGCGAAAAAAAAGGAATATCAAATTATTTCGAACATGTGACAATATAGTGATCGATTGAAAATGGAAATATATAATTTACCATTCTGAACTAAGCAAAGATCTGACCCATGCATAGTCTCGTTCCTAAACAAAACAGGATCGGAGAGGGGCAAAAAAAGAAAAAAAAAACAGGTGGTCCCCAGAACGCAGCACGTATCGTACACCTGGTCGGGACAGCTCACTCGGCCACGCCTTCCAGGCCAGCAGACAGGGAAAACGGCGGTCAAACACAGGTCACCCTGCGGGCCCCACCGGTCACGCTTGCAGCAAGGCTGCCTTGCCTCCAGTTCACTCCTGACGTCACCGGGCGCCGGCTGCAGCAGACCTCACGCGCCGCGCCGCGCCTCCATTTCGCACTGCCCAAATCCCCCAGCCGCCCACCACCGGCGAACAAGCCCTACGCACAGCCAGATTCTATCCCCTCTCGGCGCCTCGAGAGCATGGCCTCCGGATCCCGTGGCCGTGGCCGCGGCCGCGGCTCGCGCGCCGCCGCCCGCGGCGGAGCCCCACCACCAGCCGTCGCCGCCGCCGCCGCCCCTGCTCTGCCCCCGGCCCTGGCCGCCTTGTCCGATCCCCATCTCGCGACCCTGCCGGCCGTGGACCTCGTGAGCCGCCTCATCGGCTGCAACCGCCGCGCGTCCGACTTTGTGGACGTGGCGCTGGTGCTCGCGGCGCGTGAGCGCAGGCTCGCCGACGCGGAGGCCCGGGCCCGCGCGGCCGAGGAGGACGCGGCCCGCCTGCGGCGCCAGATCGCGGCGGAGGCCCAGGTCCGCCGCCTCGTCGCCGAGATGGAGCTGGGGCTCCGGGCCGAGATCCGCGCGTGGCAGCGCAGGGCCGCCCAGGCCGAGGCGCGCCTGATCCGCTTCCAGGCCCATGCCCAGGCCGATCTGACCGGAGGAGGAGAGAGGGGAAGGCACAGGCGGAGGAAGAGGAGGCGCCTTTACAGGCGGCTGTCTCCGGCAAGAGGAAGGAGGCGGCGGCTGCTTCGTCTCCGGACAAGCGCCTGAAGAAGCTCATCAAGCTGCCGGCAGGGGGAGGTTGCTGCTCATCAAATGCGGCAGTGCTACCGGAATCAGAAGCTGATACTACCATTGATGAAGCTGAAGATGAAGATGCGCGGGAAGATCAAGATGCCCTTGAAATCGCACCTCTAGGGCGTGACGTGCATGGTGGTCTGGAAATGGGAACTGACGACGACGACATGCAGGGAATTGGTGAGGATGATCAGCCTGAGGATAAAACCCGAGGTGAGCCCGAGGAATTTGAACCCGAAATAAACCCTGTTGCGCTTGTTGTTGTGGCTCCAGGCAATGATCTGCTGCCACTGAACGATGGTGGCATTGGCATCGAAGCAGCAACAGACTTGAAGGCAGCAGGTGGGCACGAGAAGGAGCCTGATGAGTTGGCCAGGACGGCAGCTGCTTCTGCACAGGGGAGTGGAGATAATTATGACAGTGCCAATAATGATGTGCTGCCGGAGAATGGAGCAGTCATGGACATGGAAGTCTCTCATGCAGCTGCTACCCGCTCCGGAGAAAGAGAGGCAGGCGACTCTTGCCAGTGCCTTGCAGCCGAGCCTCAGGTGATGCCTGTACTGTACGCGCCTCTGCCGAAAGAGTCAGTGGACGACGTGGAGGAGCGTCCTCGTCACGATGACGACAAGGATGCACCGCAACAGTGATTCATATCGGACGGTATGGCATATTGTTTCTGTTCAGTTCATAGATTTTGGCTTACTGCAAACCATATGCCATTAGCATCAGCATTGTTGCTCTCCTATGTATTTTAGAATTTAAACAAAATGGTTTTGATATTCTCAAGAATGAAAATCATAGAATTAGTTCAATCAGTCATATCCATGAACTGCAAATTAAAAGGGATTTATGCTCAAATAATATTTTGTCAGCCATTATCATATACACACACACACACTCCTTTTCGCGTAAATTTTCAGTATATATTCTTTGACACAATCTTAACTGTGTAGCTAATACGTTCACAAGATATTTTTTTCCTCTTGTTAAGAGCGTAGAAATCTTTTATTGGGGTCTATCCCTGAGCATCAAGAGCAGATTTTTGACATGCTAGTTGCAATATTGTATACTCATGGTAAATTAACACATGGAAAGATCTAGCTTGCAGGAATAAACAGTAAATAATTCATCGCTGAATAAATTAATATCCTTTTTCTTCTGGTGACTGAAATGAACTTAACATCGTAAATTATGAGATGAACAAAAAATTTACATGTGCATATATAATTGTAGTATTTCCTTCTGCAGTTACAACGTACACAGTTTTTTTTAAAAAAATCTTAGGATATCTAATTCCACACACACACACACACACATATATATATATATATATATATATATATATATATATATATATATATATATATATATATATATATATATATATATATATATATATATATATATATATATATCCTTTCTACACGCGCGTGTAGCTACTCCTACCTACGTATCTCATGATACATGACGTATCTGATCCAACCAAGAGTATGTACATGTAGTATGTGATGATACTAGACCATCTGTGGTGGTATATACGTTGAGTATGTGAGCATACATAGAGTATGTGGACATACTAATTTTTACATCCTAGTAATAAGGTACAATCAAACAAATTAAAAACTAGGGATGTTTTTGAATTTTTTCATGAATCTCCCTTTGAATTACCTTAGAATTAGTATGTGGACATACTCAAAGTGATAAAATAGTATGTACACATACGTATGGTGGTATTCTGATGGTGAGAGTAGCTACACGCGCGTGTAGATAAAACGCGTCCTATATGTGATTATTTTTTTTGCAATTTTTGGCAAAGCAGTACTAGCATTTATATCTGTATATTAGAAGAGTTATGCGCGCAGTTGTTGCTACTTTTCCTATTATGGATGTTCTCTTTTTGTAGAAAATATAAACTTGTCCCAGCTATTATTGATTCTTTTGTTTGCAATGTCGTTCCAATGCAGTATTATATATGTGTGTAGTAGATGTCCATAATTATTTGTGTTTGCTTTAATTTTGGGCAGCTCATCAGTTGATGGAAATTGGTTTGGATGGACTGTTGAAAAGGACTATATAGCAACTCCGGAAACATGATGCCATCAGCTGTTGTTCAAAAGTTGCTGGAACAAACTGAGAGTAAGATATTTCATGCTTCCTTTGACAGCAATAAAGAAATTACAACTTGCCTTGGTGATAAACCTGCTGCTATTGGAACTATTTAGTCTCGGTCCTCCGGGACTGGGATTTTGTTATCTATGTTTCAAAAGTGACATGTAACTCTCCTCTATCTACTTTATTTATGCGTTTGCAAAGGACATATTGAAATATTAAAACATTGCTTTATTATGTATTTATAATAGTTAATTTAGTTCAATACTATCCTGTTAAGATGGTTATATGATCATGTTGTGCTCATCCTTCTGGATGGCATAATGCTCCACTGTTTTGTTTGTCCGACGCACAAGGTCGTAGAGATGCAATGCAAGGTTGTGGGGTTCACAATCTAGCTAGCTAAGGTGCCAAAACTTTGCTTTCTTCTTATTGCCCACTGTGATCGTAGTGGCGTTCTCGATCAGAAATATTCCATGGCATCTTAAGGCACACAATTCATTAGGTCAATCCAGTGTGGATGCCACTTGTCTCCTCACTTCTTTTAATAGGTTCCATCGTTGAATTTGGTCGATTTGTTTTGAACACCAATGCAAAACTACGGGTTGAAAGACCGTGACATGGCAGGTTGGGATGACAAACAGGACTATATCACCAACATGGCATGCATGCATTATTGAGTAGACGTCCTTTCCATTTCGACAGTCGTTGGGATTGCGTCTCTGGTTTTGTCAGTAAGGACTAGAGTGACATTGAATGGTGATCTAGGCATGCGATGTGATCCATGTCATGCATGGTCTTCGGCAAGAGGACCCCTTCTTGTCGATGATGTTTATTGTGCTCATGGAGGTCCTACACCTAGCTCTTCAAAAGGGTAGCCCGTAGCCCTATCCAGTGTGCTAGCACCATCCGACTCCAATGATTCATCATCAGTGTTCCATTTATGCCGATGATGTGATGCTTTTCATCGTGCCTGCTGAGCAAGACTTGATCATGACATGAGAAGTTCTCTACCTCTTTGCAAAAGCCTCAAGTTTTGGCACCAACCTATCCAATAGTTTGATCACACCAATTGCATGTGCTGGTGAGTACGTCAACCGCGCCAAGCATATATCTTGATAGCTCTCGATTTAATACCTTTGCCTATCTTGATGTGGGCCGGCTAAGGAAACCACACTTGCAACCATTGGTGGACAAGGATAGCGGCGAGCATTACATCCTAGAAGGCACTTCTCATGAATAAAGTTAGTCAGCTCATCACGGTCAAGGTCATATAGTGTACTCCAAATGCATACACACCTTGATCTCACTAAAGGTACCGAAGTAGGTCTTCCAAGAGGTGGACAACCGAATGCGCGTATTCTTCTAGGCAGTTGAAAGAAAAATTGGGCTAATGCCTAGTTGCATGGGAAGCTGTATGTAGTCCCCCATGAGCTCGGTGGTATCGGGATCCCTTGCGCCTCACTGCATTTTCTTTGCACTTGAGGTAGTTATGGATTTAATGGATGGAGTTGAATGACCGTAAAAAATTCTATAACCCACAAAACCAATCAAAGAAAAGTTAATCATAAGCACATACCATCATCATCCCCAAACGTGTATTAATCAAATTAATTTAAGTTCAAGTTTAAAGAAAACAAGTATCACTTAAATATGTCACGTGGTATAAAAACACAAAGCAAATTCCATTGAGCACACTAATGTGCCAGGGGCGTGCTTTGTACTCACTCCATTCGTTTATCTTCTACGCATACGTATGCTTCACCAAGACCAAGGCAGGCGACGCGAGCGGCCACGTTGTATTTAAATGGCATCGCTCGCTCGCTTTGGCCTCTCCCCATGGGCCACCGAAAATTAACTCCTCTGACCCCTCCGTCTCCTCGGCAAAAGTTCCATCTCCATCCGTCCGTCTCCCCCCTAGCCAAAATCATTCACGGCGTGTATCTGAAACCGCACCTGCCAAAACTCTTGCCCCCCCCTCTCTCTCTCTCTCTCTCTCTCTCTCTCTCTCTCTCTCTCTCTCTCTCTCTCTCTCTCTCTCTCTCTCTCTCTCTCGCCCACGCCAAAATCTTTCCATCCTCGCGCCACGGTCTGCCAAAAACAGATGAAACTTTCATCGCAAAACCTCGCCACCGTGCCAGATCGATCCAATCTAAAAATTTTAGAGCCACTGATGAAAATTTTAAAAGCCAACGCCCTGCTCATCTCCTCTACATTCCATGGCCCTATATATGCTTCCATGTGTTGAAGGGAAGCCACCATCAGTTCACCATCTTACTCGACCTGAAACCAACCCATGGCAGGACGAGACCTCGACCTCAATCTAGAGCCACATGAACATGATTTGGAGCAAACTGATCCCATCGATTGGGATGGCATTGAAGAGTGGGATGGTCCTACCCATGAGCTCAACTACAACCTTGTTTGGCATGATGGGGGTGAATCAGGTGAGTGTGGTTTGATTCCAATGAGTGCTTATCAGTGGCGGACCCAGCTTTTGGAGAAGACTAGGGCCGAAATTCAGTGGTCAAAATTTGGCAGACAAAAGTACCGCATATATGACATGATATTAACTATAAAGTAATAGCAGCTCTCACTATGGGAGAAAGGACTTTCGGTCCCTCTCCCTTAGTACCGGCCACAGCGACCGGTACTAACCCGTCCTGTGACCGGTACTAAAGGCCAATTTTCCTGTAGTGTCTATAGTAAAGGTTCCAAATTGAGAAAAATGCTTGAGTACATGTTGATTACTGCGACATAGAAGTAAAAAAGTAGCAAGAAACATACAAAAATAAATACCTAGTCATCATTTGGTGCATTCATGGTCACATCCTCCATTTCCTCATCAGCAGTCTCATCACTAACACCTAGACAAGGATAAGATGGAAATGCACATAAAAATATGACTCAACAAAACAAGTAAGATTTCTTAGATAATGTTTGGATGTAACATACCACACGTATTGCTACTGGACAATTTAGGCAACTTCTTCTTACAAGTCTTTAGTTCTTGAAAATATTGTAAGATGTCATCATTGTTTAAGCTTGCAAATATTTATCTCTCAATATAACATATCATTCTATAATTCAGCCACTCATCCCCATCTTGTTCTGGAGCTGAAAGTATGCAGAGGATTCATTGACTTCAATTCCATTCAATTGTGTAGCAGGAACACGAGGGTAATAAGATGCCAAAGTTCTAGTCCTCTTCATTTTGCAGCTCAAACTCCAAATCTGAAATTGCAGTGCAAAAATTCCAATTACTGAACTGAGATTAGGGTTAGAGAGAATGGGAGACAGAGAAGATCAAACACCTGAAACTGAAAGCTAGTGGTTGCCTCCTTCCAGCCTCGCCTCTTTCAGTGCCGGCAGGTGGAGATTATAGGGACAGCCTAGACGCCCGGACAAGGTCACAGGGAGAGGGAGGCAGGGAGCAGGCGAGTAGCTGACGTCCGGCGCACAGCCAGGCAGCGGCTGGCGGCAGGCGGCGTCTCGGCGGCAGGTGGCGTTTCGACAGCCAGTCCTACCGACAGACGACAGCAGGCGGCAGGCAGCGTCTCGATGCCGGGCGGCGACCAAAGAAGCGAGCGAGGAACGGAGGAAGGACGAGACGAGGCACTGAGCGCTCAGGTTGTTGGACTGGGCTGTGCCCTACTTGAGGGTGTGGGCCTTTTCATTTTGGGCCAAATATTAAAGGGGGTTAGTGGATATCTATGGGCCACGACTAGGACCGTGGCTTGTGTGGCCCTAGGCTTGTGCCCGCCCCTAGTGTTTATGGCTTTCGAATGACACTAATTTGTTTTGTTATCTTGGTTTTTTGTCTTCCTGTACTAGATGGTGACAGACAAGGACAAGGGGCTGCTGACGGAGGAGAAGACGCTAGTACAGAAGATGAAGAGGGAGCCAGAGATGGAGGAGTTCCTACAAGTTCAGGAGTATCTGCCGCTTCACAAGGAGCACAAACTGCTGGACAAGAGGGTAAGGTTTACAACTTGCAAATCATGTGTTGCTGGATGAGCTACAGTAGCATGTGTTGCCGGATGAGCTATAGTAGAATACTGCAACTGATGTAGACCTTGGTTACCTATTTTTGTTCTAATTACTCTTGTTTGTTTGGAAGAAAGAAATGATGCCACCATGTGGTTAATGTATGAATCTATAGGTTCTGTTAGCTTACTTTTATTTTTCTTTGTTTTGCATTTGGAACAGTACCATGCATCTGTCAGCCATGATATGTAGCTTCTATTAGTTTATTGGTATTTTTTCTTTGTTTTGCATTTGGAGTAGTACCATGCATTTGTTTATTGTTTGTGTTAGCAATGGACCATTTGAATCTGTTAGCGATGGGCTAGAGCTTGTGTTTATTGTTTGCTTTGCTTTTCTGTAGGAGAAAGAGTGAAAAAGAGGAGGTTCTACTCAAATGAGTTGAAGATAGCCATCTATCAAGATTTGTTGGCAAAGACAGATCCTCCAGTGTTGCATTATGGAGTTTAGAGAGACGTTGCACTCAAACATGGTGTACCGCAGAGGTTAGTGCAGCAAGTGTGGCACAATGGTCAGGATTATGGTGGCATACATGGTGTAAAAAAACTTGCAAGAAACTGTGTTCGCAAAAGAAAAGAAATAGATACGGAAGCCATAAAACCGGTGCCATTGAGTGAGCGCACAACCTTCCAAAATAGCTTCATGGCCATGTCCACAACCTTGTCCATGTGAGAACCAAAGGAGGGTAGTCACAACATGATTCACATGCTCATTGTGCTCTCCATAGAGTAGTGGAACTAGGACAGGTAGCATCAAATCTACAACCTTTTTTAGCAGCCTATTAGAATCAAATTTCTAACCTCTAAAGGGAGTTGTGCAAGCGTAAGCGCAACGTCCTTGACATCAACCATCTCTTCCTCCAGAACAGAAACACCCGTGAAGTCTTGATAGTCTGGGACCTGCGGATTGCCGGCCAATGAATCCATCACGAACGAGACCTCATTGGATTCATCCATCACGAATGGAATCTCATCAGACTCTCCGGCGTCGTCGCTATCTGGAGCCCAGTTGACCCCACGGATGAGGGACTCTTCTTCCATCCTTGCCACACTCAGTGCTACCTTCTCCCCTAGATCTCAATAATGTGGACGTGGTGATGAATAAAAAAGAAGAACGCTGCACTATACGATAGAGAATATGGAAAGGGGAGGAAAGCAACAAGTATACGAAGCAAAGAGAGGCACACGAAGAGGCCAGAAGCCTAACGGGCGTATCCAACGGCACTTTGAAGTTTTAAGTAACTAAAATGTAGCCCACAATTAACTAAATTTTCAAGTACAACCATCCATTACAATCTTCTTCCTAAGAAACAAAGCTAAAGCAGCTAGCTACATTTATAAGTAATCCATACATCATTGAAGTTGCTAGTTTATCAATATGAAGAAGGGAGTTATAGGAGGGGGTTGACTGGTCACAGATTGATGGAGGGTCACAATGGCAGTAGTCATCAATGACATGACATTGACATGGTGGTGGGATATGTCAAGGCGGCAGTGGTCCTTGGCGGTGTATCGATGAGGAGGTTTTGGAAGAGGAAGCCGAGGCCATGGTCAGTGAAGGTACGGGAGGAGGGTAGCATCATGTTGGGGATGGCGATAGATGCCATGTATGGTGGGTTGAGGTAGTTGCTAGTAGTGGCGCATTGAGGTGGAGGGGCAGTGTTAGCATAGCGAGGTCAAGAAGAAGTATGAGGTGGCGTGAGGGTAGACACATGGATATGGAATGAAGGAATGATGTCACATATGCCAATCTGATTGGAATAGAAGTTCGGATCCATGGATTGAAATTGATGCCATGATGTGTAACATGCAACATGTCACTTTTTGGGCGAGTCAATAATGAGGGGTCATGATATAACATGTCGCTAGAGTCCCCCCTCCCCCCGCCCGCAAAAATCGTCACTTTTGAGCAAGGCATAAATGAGATGTGACACTATGATCTGTCACTATTACTTATAGTGGTGGCTGGTAGTTGTTGTCCCTCATCATTGTAGCCTCTCAGTTAGTTACGGGTCATGGTCAGGTCCTGACCCAAAGGCCGCATCCTATCAATAGTTGGTATTAGTGATGGGACACAAATAACCATCATTTATCTGGCAATACTAATGGTTGATTTTCACATAGTGGCACACATATGAGTACTAGAGTAAGAAAAGCTACACTAACTTTCATCTCCATTTAATTATCTTTAGAATAATTGCATGTATAAGACTAACTATGATACTTGTGCATTCATAAGAGCAAGTTATATAATTGACACATAAAAAATGATAAAATACCACATAAGAATATCCTAAGACTATTAGACTATCAATCCATAGTGCACACAATACACTTGTGTGTGTGTGTGCACGCGCGCACGTGTGTGTGTACAACATAGACATCATGGTTGCTATTTTAAATATCATATGTGTAAATATCATATGTGGTTGAAGAGGAAATGGCACACCATTTATCTATCAATTACTAACATAAGTGAAGGACCGATTAGGCCGACCAGAGAGGGGGGAGTGAATGGGAGCCGATAAAATTTCTTCTCAAGCGATCCGGCTTTTCCCAACTCAACTCCAAAGCCTCACAAACCGATCTTGCCAAGATCACGTAGCTACTGAGAGGCTACTGACCCTAGGAACAAGATCACAGCAGCGGAACACGAATCAATCAAATCGAATACGAATCGAACCAATCCAAACCAAAACAACTCCTCTCGGGCAGGGGCAGTCAGACCGCCTTGGAGGGGCGGTTGGACCAGCCCTGGTCTGCTCCCAGGTAGGGGCGGTCAGACCGCCTAGGCAGGGCGGTTAGACCGGCCTGGTCTAGAGCCTCGGGAAAAGTCTAAACCGAAAGTCAACTCGTGAATAGATCTCCCAAACGGCTTGAGCTCTTGAGACGAAACTTTGGGTAGATGATATACACCTCAAGTAGAGGCTATACCCTAAAAATCTCGGCCTCTAACTCTCTAGAACTCATGGAATCTCAAATCTAAGGAAGAACACCTCCATCTCGAGTTCATCCGAAAATCTTCAAATCTAGAGCGATTCCTGGCGTTTGGCGGCAAGGGATCACCAAGGAAAGAGGAACAAGGCACTCATGTGTGATTCCCCCAAAGAAATCCGAGAGAAAACAGCCCTAAAAGTCCATGAACGAAAATCCACCAAAAAGACCAAAAATAGCCACGGGATGAACAAAGAAATAACAAAAGAGAGGATGAGCAAGAGCTAAATCTTCCATACATGATGAGGTCAACTTCTTTAAAAAAAAGACTAGCAATCCTCCCACATCCTACCCTCTCGAAGATTTCACCATGAAGCACTAGCAAGCCTATGGAAAAATAGAAAGGGGAAAACCAAAGGAAATAGAACTAAGCCAAGAGAGATAGCAGACACCAACCCCAAGGGGGTCTATTATATAGTCCAAGTGGTGGTGCTCTAATGACTCAACTACCCCTAAGTGATACATACCCCTCAGGGGCAAATTTGGCATTTTCAGCGAAGATTTTTCCGGCTGGGACACCTTCCACCGCAAGCTTGCTTCCCTCCGACGCAAACCTTGCGATCACACCGCGTGTCCTCCAGATCTGAAGCTCCTCGACGCCCACGGTTTACACTTGCCCAAGGGGGGGGGGGGGTTCAGACCGCCCCCCAGGGGCGGTCAGACCTGCCCCAGGGTGGCTGACCGGCCCCTTGGCCCGTCGCGACGCCGAGTCCTCACCCTTGGTTTTTGTGGCCCAAACCAAGGAAAACCGTCCACCTGATGGTCTTTTGGCCAAACCACCAAACCCCGCGTGCAAGCTTCGGTTGTGAGCCGCTACCTTGCACCGGCTTCATGTCCGCGTACGAGCTTCGGTCGTGAGCCGCTACCTCGCACCGGAACCACGTTCCGTTGCTCGTTCTTGCCACCATGTGAACCGCACTTGATCCATCTGGCCACCGGGTCCCTCGAACCAAGCCTACTTGTCTCTCCACTCCCTGGAGGCCGCCATGGCTAAGACCTTTCGTGCCTGTTCTTCACCTGCACCAATGCAATCAAGCCGCATTCTACACCTGCAATACTTGAGCCAAGGTAAATGTCAGTCCACACAACGTTGTCAATCACTCATCACACCAGGAAGCGACCATACACCGGTCCTTGGACACACCCGGTCCTCAATTAGAACTTATTTTTTGATACCAGCTGATGCAGGGAGGTGAGTGCTTGGTTGACGCATGGGAAAACCCGCAAGGACTTGCTATTATGTGTCATGAGGACGAGGACCTACCAGTGCCAACTCCACTTGAAGTTGTACTAGCTCCAAGTCCAGGAAGAAACCTTTCTCCACATCATGACTTGGAACTAGAAGCACAGAAAAAGAGGAAGACTGCTCATGCAGGAGGGCACGAGAGACCAAGGTGAGACACACAATAGTATCCAAGACTTTCCAAGGGCACTAACTTCACTAGTATTATCTTCCTTTGAGGTCAACAATAATGGGAGAGGGACCAAAGACAATGGAAGCTCTCCTGTTTCAATACATCACAGTAGCAAGAGGTATAGACATTGGACCTAGCAAAAGCAAAACTTGATCGAGAGGCACCGAGAAGCGTCGTGAGAATGGATTCTTCTACAGTATGGTTTTGAAACCTCTCAAGGAGAGGGAGAGTCAAGCCCTTGTTGAGGCGCGATGGCCTCGTAGCCACCAAACATTAGGTGATGGTTGTACACACATCTACCCTTGGAGTTAGTGGCAGTGGAGGAGGATCCTCATGGACAAGAACCGTATAAGTGATTCTTATAGGTATGACTTATTGCTTTTCTTAGTTTGTAGTAGTATTGATGATGAGGACATCCCAACTACGTGTAACCCGAATGCCTTGGTTACACGTACTTGATACATTGCTTTTGCATATTACTTCTGCAGTTACATCAACTCCACCACTGGTTACACGCCAGGCCCAACTCCAGTTACATATTAAGAAATAAGTACACAAGCAAGTACACATGTGTATGAAAGACCTCTAAGAAGGAGTGCTTTGGAACCTAACGACCACAAGATGCTACCACTAGCATCCGCTGTTCAACCATTATTGCTGGAACATAAAGATGTTTCATGCCTCCGTCGACAGAAGCGAAGAAAACTTAATGTCCTTTGTGATTGTGATACAACCCCGCAATAGTTACGATCCAGCAATATTATTGCTGCAAATGTGAAAATCCAACATGTATGGAACTCTCTTATTATTTGCCTTCTGCATTTGAAAAGTTCATGTTGAAGAAACATAAAGAAAGTGTGTGTGTGTTTGTGTGCGCGCGTGCGCGCGCGTGTGTGTTCCATTGCTTGTAGTTTCTTTTTTCTTTGAAATAGTGGTATGCCTACACTTTGGCGCCGGGATATACGCATAGCATGAGGTTTGATGAGCGGACGATCGAGACAAGTCGAGTGTACAATTAACTAATTTGTTCTAGGCCCTCAAAGGATGAAATGAAAAGTGAGCGGCCCAAGGGGTCCATAACCGTGGAAAAAATGAAATAGAATAGACATAGCACCGCTCATTACTACTGTCACTAATCTATTCCACGCTCTTTGCCGAGTGTACAACTAATCAACTCTTCCGTGCTCTTTGCCGAGTGTCTGAAAGATTGCACTCTTGACAAACAACCTGTCACTCGGCAAACAGCGGGTTTCCGGTAGCGTAGGTCATGCATTCACGCTATCTAGGCAACAAACACGAAAATGAAATAGGAAAGTAGTCGATAGGGAAGCGGACAAGCCCTAGAACCAGAACTACCGTCCTTCTCGTTCGCCACCTCCATTTCTGACCTTAGCCATTCTCCAGCTGCCTCAAATCCCCACCCTAGCAGCTACATTCCTCCTAGAGATTGCAGAAGTAACTAGAATCAGCAAATTTGCAGTGGTGGCCGGATAACCAACATGTATATGGAACTCTCTTTTTATTTACCTTTTGCATTTGAAAAATGTACACGATTAAGAAACATAAAAGACACGTGTGTTGTGAGTGTGTGTTTGCTTGCAATTTCTTTTCTTTCTTTGAAACAGTAGTATATATGCTTGCTACACGCTACCCTGCATCTACACTGAGCGGACGAGAGACACGTACGTCGACAGCTAATCTGCTGTTCTGGGCCTTGAAGGATGAAAAACAATGAACGGCCCAAGGGGCCCGCAGCCATGGAAAATAAAGAAGACAGTCCCAGGCACCCGACAGGAACAGGAAACCGAAATAGGAAAACAGTCGCAGCGGACAAACCCTAGAGCTACGGTTCCTTTCGCGCGCCGCCTCCATTTCTGACCTACCCATTCTCCAGCCGCCTCAAATCCCCACACTATATATATATAGCCACCAACCAAATAAAGTAATAAACCCTAGCCAGTAGCCTCAGCCTCAGCCCTCAGGTCCGCAACCCCTCATCCCCCCTCCAGCCGCCTCCCATTCCCGTCCGTCCGACTCCGGCTAGCTTGACGCCTCGCCGCGCCGCCATTCCCTGCCCCGCCGCGTGACCATGTCCTCCTCCCGTCGTGGCCGCGGCTACCGCCCCCGCAGCTTGCGCATGCGAGCCGGCGGCGCTCCTCCTGACGACGACGACGTCGCCCTCCCCATGCTCGCGCATCTGCCATCCATGGGCCTGCTGGCGCACCTCAGGCGCCTCCTCGCCGCGTCGGGCTCCACCGACCCGGAGGACGACGTGGCGGCTACTGTGCTCCTCGCTGAGCTCGAGCGCCGGCTCGACGAGGCCGACGACCGGATCCTTGCGTCCGACGAGGCCGCCGCCACCATGCGCGACGAGATCCGTCGGGCCACGGAGACGGCGGCGCGGCTGCGGGAGGAGATCGGCGGCGCGGCGGCCGGCCACAAGGCCGCGCTCCAGGCTCTCGAACAGAGAGCACTCCGGGCTGAAGCTGAGCTCCGTCGGGCTTCCGAGGCCGAGGCCCAGCTTCAGCTGCAGGACAAGATCCAGGAGCTGGAGCGGAACGCCGCCGCCACCGCCCACCGGGCTGAGACCGAGGCGCTGGAGCGCAGAGCTGTGAAGGCGGAGGGGGAACTCAGTGACGAGGTCATCAGGCGCCACACAATGGCCATGAACTTCCAGGTACGCCTAGAGGCCATTGTTAGCCAGGCAGAAGAAGCGGTTACCCTCCTCGCGGTCAGCCACGGGCTCCAGACTCTGTCACTAGAGAGTAGAGTCACCGAGCTCGAGGGGCACCTCGAGGACGAGATTAGCAGCCGTAATCGCATGGCCGGAGAGTTCCAGGACCGGCTAGATTCCATTGTTAGCGAAACAAAACGTGTGGCTGCCGGGGTGGAGGCTGGCTATAGGGTTCGGACTGAGGCCCTCGAGCAGATGCTTGCTAAAGCCAAGGAGCGCCTCAATGATGAAGTCAGCAGACGCGAAGGTATATATGGTCTTGCAGTCCCATGTGTGTAATTGTGTAGTGACCACTGAAGTCGCGTCGAGGCTGATGACCTCATTTCCATGATCCCTGCAGGCAAGGAGAAGGCTGCTGAGACGATGATGGACACTACTGAGACCAGTAGCGAGGCTGCTAATAATCAGGTTGCGGCCTCCCTTTACAATGGAATCGATGAGGCTGACCTCGTGATTGCGGAACTCAGGGCCAGGCTAGCCACGACACGCGCCATGGAAGCGAAGAAGAACCATGATGCAGACGGCCAGCAGCGAGCGCCACGCCTCCTGCTGCAAGGCACACAGACTTCTGAGCATGGCGACTTTGTTGATCTTACCACACCGGCGAGGATGTGTAAGAAAGTTGAGGTACAAATATTGCTCAAGTAGTCTAGTCTACAGATTAGTTTTCATGTTAGTGTACGTAGTACGTATATGGCTGTTGAAATAAACATTTAGAATATAATTGGGTTGAAATATTTTCTTTATGTGTGTCTGCATGAGTGTGTTCCATGCATGATTTAGATAAAAACGTAGTGTGTGTGTCTCTGTGTGTGTGTGTATTCCAAGTTTTGGAGAAAATATTTTGTGTGTTCCATGATTTAGAGATTATTTTGTGTGTGCATTCCATGATTTAAAAAAAGCCGTGTGTTCTGTGCGTGCATGCGTGAGTGCACGTGCGCAATTTTGAATATATTGCATTTGCATGTATATTCTAGTACGTCAAGCACAACAAAGCATTATTACTAGTATATATGTAGCCGTTTAAGTAATAGTTCTCTTATCTCTTTTGCCTGTGCAATTATTGTTTTCCCTACCATGACTATTATGTTCAATTTATTAGAAAATGGAACCTTGTTGCAGCTATTAATCATTTGTTTTTGCAATGTGTCATTTCTAATAGAGGATTATATGTGCACTAGACTAATTGTGTGATGTTGTCTTCAGTTTTGAGCAGCTCTGTTGGTGCAAATTTGATTGGCTGGACATCACCGTGGAGCTCTAAAAAGAGTGCTTAGGAACTCAAATGACAAGATTCCATCAGCCGTTGTTCAAATGTTGCAGAAAGAAGTTTGGCATTTCATGCTTCATTGAAAGAAGCAAGCAAAACCTTAGTCCCTTTGTAATAAAGCCCCCTTGGAATGGTCAAGAACCAACATCATATGGAACTCTCTTTTTATTTACTTTATGCATTTGGAAAGCGCATGTTAAAGAAACATCAAGTTATTACTTAAATTATATTTATTTATATGTTTGTTATAGTTCTTCTTTGCCCTGTTAAGATTTTGGTCATGTTGCATATTATCCTGCTGAATGGCATGTGTAGCTTTGCTGGTTTTCTAAGCTTGTCAATGATAATATTATCGCACGGAATCATATGAGTAGTCCTATCTTGGCATCTTCGCAGTACTTGGTGAGATAATTTGGAATGCTGTGACTTGGAAAATGAAATCGGTCAATATTATCACAGGTCATGCTCCCCACAAAAAATGCACCATTGAGACTTTAGAATTTCATGATCAGTGTCTTGTTACAACTCCTTTATGAATCCACCAGGGTTTTTTTATTGATTGGTTAATGCAAAATAGCAGTAATTATTTTTCCAGGTAAAATATGGTGATAATTCTGGTATAGCGCTGAGATGGATGGGTAGAGAAAAAGTTGGAGGTCAAAACATATGGTTGCCACGAATTATGAACACTGAATATATGTTTCTGAGAGACCTGTGACTACCTGCGCTGTTTCATCTGATTGTGGTAGTGCTCCGTGTGCCATCTGAGTTGATTAATTGGAAGATTAGGACCCTCCATAGATTAAAAATAGGTTTTTATGTTGTACCACATCAATGAATTAAGAAGAAAATTAAAACAATTTTTTTTTGTATTTTAGTTCAATGTAGACTGCTAAGGATGGTTTTCGGTCCTTAAAAACAGCAAAGGATGGTCATACGCAGACTGCTACATTGGATGCACTAGTCGTCTGTGGTGGATTAACCTTGAATAATGTGAGAGGTACGAGTTCTAATCTCAAGGATTGAACGGAGCTAGCTTTCGGGTTTAATTTTTGGTGCTGGTCGCAAATAAGAGGCGGAAAAATCTAATGCTGCGCAAGTCCATAAACTTTGTTGCCCTTCTGCAGCTTTCGCATCAATGCATAAGAAATACATCACAGGGCACGTGACTATGGTACTAAAATGTGCATATGTTAGGAATGGTAGAGCTTTTGTTGAACTGTTAAGCGAAGTTGTACAGCTTTTGGGCGTGTCCAGTTTTTTTGTAAGTTGTGATGTTAGAAATCCAGGCTAAGTAGAGTTAGGGCAGTCCCAACCCTCCAACTAGGATAGTTTCTATAGTATTAATTAGATTGCCACGTAGGACTTTTAGCTTAGGTGGCACTGTATTAAATAAGAAAGAGAGTAGAGAGAGGAAAAAACTGGGTCTTGCATGAGACCCAATGTCTACACGAGAACCTATGCACTAGACACTACCAAACTTTGCATTGGGGAGGTGATGGTTTCTTCATGAGTGATAAAGAGTAAATATGATTGGTAGAGAGGAGAGATGGTGCATTTATTAACAATTTACATTCAAGAAATCATGGGTTGTGGAGTGTAGTTTCTATAGTGATTTCTTACTTATGTGGCGACATAGAAACTACCCATAGACACTATGGGTTGAGACTGCCCTTAGAGGGGATGTTGCCCCTTTTTTTTTGCAGTCGCTGTGAAAGCGTGCTGTGCCAATTGTTGGCAGGGTGGCCGTCTAGTGCTGGGAGCGAGGAAGCCCCTGAAAAACGCCTCGGCAATATGCCGTTCGATCAGATGTAATCGCTCGATAAGCTTTAATAAAGCTAGGGGAATGCCTTTGGTCGAAAAAAATGTGCATATGTTGACTCATTCGAAATTTAGATGCACAGATTCAGGATTGCATATTCAATTAACAAGAAATGATAGTGAATCTCTCTAGTTTTACAAATTATTGGAACAATTGTTTTAATAATTATATATACTATTAATACTGTTCCAGGTCCAAGCTAGTTTTTTTATGGACTGATATGGCCTGAAGGCATCCTAAATTTGAATCAGAAATATTTATCTCCCATTTTTATGGACTATGATATGGCCTGAAGGTATCCTAAATTTGAATCAGAAATATTTATCTCCCTTCATTAAGTTTCGTGATCTATTTTAAATATAATTATGTGTTCATTTGTATTAAATAATCAATCTCATCATGTAACAGTTTAAGTAGAGTTCTCTGGTGTTTGGCTTGTGCAGTTGTTTTTACTAATATAAAGCCTTGCAATGTCATTTCCAATAATGCACGATCACAAGTGCACAGATACAAACCATACAACAACTTGTACGCTCACTCTATGTTTGTGTAAATCTTGAAGGATAACTTAAAAAAGAAAGAGTACGGAGTATATATGTGATCCTATAGGGCTTAGTTATCTTCAGAACATAGGAATACACTTCCATACGCAATTGTATGATATTTACATTGGAATAGGTAATTCATACTTCTGTGACACAAGAAGCAAAACCTGGAAAACATTATGATATATTATTTCCACTACTAGATTTCACAGTTTTCCCGAGAGTTCTTAACTAGTGGCCGAGGGGTTCACTTTCTTTATCATTTCTCAGCTCTAATGCCCGACGGTGGTTGAGTGTTTTAGAATGAATTCCCAAGAGTGGTTATGATTTCAAGACTAACGAAAGCTGACGCAAGAGGATAAGAATACTAGGTAACCGTCGGCCACTGGAGCAGAACCTCTCAGCAATTCTGTAGAATCTTGTAGTGTTCACTGGATGGTATTAGCGCCCTGCTGAAACTAACAAGCAGTATACTTGAATAAATGCACAACTAATGGTCTCCACCTGGAACAATAAAATTAGTTATATATATTTGTGATTCGTGAAGCACAGGCACATGGATGGTTCTATGATATGATGTCGATGACGCACATATTCAATTACTAGGGCTTATTAGGGGAAGTCCAAACCAACCCCTTTCAAGTATGACCAAAGTCTGGATAATCCACTAAGCATATTCTCTCATCATTTTTATGCAGTTGTTTTTATCTCAAGGATTAACATATTATTATTAGGTGGTCTAGCCTATCAAAATAATGGTAAAAGTTTCATATTATATTTTATTTACATAAGTTATATATCATCAGCTTGCAAAATTTTAATTTAAAAATCCACTTGTGAGTGAAACCAAAAGGATAACCTTATTCAGGGGTAAATTTAATCATAGTGAAATTAAATTGTGGGAGTAGATTGTACAAAAAAAGATATAGTTTATGAGGTTTATTTGGACGTTGGCCTATCATCTTCTTCAATAATGCATGTTATATCTTAAGTCCATCACTAGCTCTGTACCTTGGCTATTCCCCACATGCCAGCATCACATGAATTGGTAAAACGTACGACTTGTGTGTATCCTGTAGTTATGTGTGGGCCAGAAGATTTGATCAATATCTCTGTATGTTCTCGATGCTACGACTTTGCCTATTTGGTTGGGCTAATTTGGACACAATCTTGCATTTTGAAATTACATTTTACATTCTAGGATATTGAAGATACACAGTGTACCCGGTTATGACAAGCATGTTTTTTTCTTTCAGTTCCCTAGCCTGACAGGAATTTCGACCTGTCCCTGATTTTTTTAACAAACCAGCACGAGTCTTTTTGCAATGATTTAATTACGGCCCGGCTAGCCGGTTAGAATAAGTACAAAGGCTTTAATCTCGCGCTAAAGAGCCTCTAAACCTTTTGCAATGATTTAATTACAGCCCGGCCAAGTCAACACTTCAGATTTAATTTTTTGCAATGATCGTCGTTGCCGGGCACTCTCGTCGGTTAAAAACCCTTGCGTTCCTTTTAAGCCAAATCTCCCAGATGATGAGTAGCACTAGGCTTCTCAGGGCTTTCTTGCTTAGGCACCGCACGTTGTGTCGTTATCATCGCCCACCGATCGGATACTATCAGCGTGTGGCCAAGTCCCGGGTAGCAGGTCGGCCGGGCTGCGCCAGCCATGTTGTGATCCACAGTCTGAAAGCATCCATATATATGCTACCAACTTCTTGATGACCTTCTGCTGCTCATGGGTCCTGGCCCTACAGTACGTTCCCCATACCTTTGCTGTCACGTGTTTTCATTCATAAAAAACTATAGTGTATTTTATCTGCATATATCTATATCATTTACGTGTACTCCCGGTCACATTCTATATCATATATATTATCATTTCACGATATTCGCCGTCTACCCAGCTCTAATCACGCTTACACCCATTGTTTTGCATATCATCAATTATATGCTACAAATTAAAATAATCAAACCAGATGTCTCTTCATGAGTATGAACGCAATATCTCTCAGCAAGACATCCAAGCAGTTCACAATATCTCCAGAAAATGCATAAATAAATGACCTCCTCCTTTTTACGGCAAGAATGGCAAAATTTGACCGTTAACTGGCCGTATATGCGCCCGCCTCGTGACCCCGTCCACCAGCAGACAGCCAGACAAAACCAAAACCACGCGGAGGAGTCGCGGACAGAAATCCACTGGCAGTCCGTGTGACAGACTCACTACAGCCGCCGCCGCCGCCGCCTCCATTTCCGCTGCCCCCCGCCCAAATCCCCAGGCCACCACCAACCCCTAGCAACAAGCCCGGCCGGCGCTAGCTCCAGTCCCAGATGGCCGGCGCCGCCTCCGGATCCGATGGCCGCGCCGCCGCCGTCCCCGCCGCCATGTCGCTGCAACTGGAATCTCTAGCCAACCCCGGGTTCGCGACAATGCCTGGCGCCGACCTCGTCGTCCACCTCTTCAACGTCCGGCGCGCGGCTGCCTTCGCGGACGCGGCGCTCGTGATCTCCGCGCGCGAGCGCGCCGCCGTGGCCGCCGAGGCCCGGGCCCGCGCCGCCGAGGAGGCCGCCGGGCGCCTCCGGGAGGAGATGGCGGCGCGCGCCCTCGAGGCCGAGGCGCAGATTCGCCGGGCCACCGAGACGGAGGCGCGGCTGCGTGCCGAGATCCGCGCGCTGGAGCTGAGGGCTGAAGAGGCCGAGGCGCGCGCCGCCGCCGCCCGGCCGCCGTCCGACGAGCTCGAGGCCGGGGAGATCGAGCCTGAGCACGGCGCCCCACCACAAGACCCCGCGGCCGAGGACGGCGGCCCGCCTGACGTGGAACCCGACGATTTCAGGTGGTGGGACCGTGCTGTTTCCAGTGACGACGACGACGTGGCAGGCGTCGAGGTGGAGGTGGAGGACGGGGAGATGGAGGCTGATCTCGGCGCACAAGACCCCGCGGCTGGATTTGAGGAGGAGGAGGACGGCGCTGACGTGGATCCTGACGACACGCTCACGCTGAACCAGTACTTGCAAAAGCCGAAGCTGATTCGGGGAGGTGATGATGAGAGTGCTTGGGAAAACCTAAAAGCGCTTGCAGTCGTGTGTCATCAGGAGGACGAGGAGGACCTACTGATGCCAACTCCGCTTGATGTTATATTTCCAACAAGTCCATGCAACAACGACGACCTTTCGCCAAATCATCATGACATGGAACCGGAAGCAAAGAAGAGGAGGAAGACTGCTGCTCATGTAGGAGGCACGGGAGATCAAGGTGATGAGCCACAGTACAGTACCCAACCAGACTCTCCTAGGGCAGTAGCTTCGCCAATATTAGCTTCCTCAGAGGGCAATGGAAGCTCTCCTGCTGCAAAGCATCCCAAAGAAGCAGGAGGAAGAAGCATTATTAGACCGAGTAAAAGCACAGCGCGACCAAGAGGCACCGAGAAGAAGCCACGCGAGAAGGGATTTTTCTACAACATGGTTTTGAAAGCTCTTAAGGAGAGGGAGAGGCCAGCCCTAGCCAAGGCATCGCAGCAGCCAGACCTCACGTGCTGGCTGTATGCACCCCGGCCCACAGAGTCAAAGGATATGGAGGAGGATCCTCATGGCCGACAAGAACCACAAAAGTGATTATTATTCTTGGTGGTATGGCTTCTTAATTTACAGTACTGGCATAGTGAAAGCCTTTATTTGAAATAGCAAATGTTTTTGCCGACATGCAAAATCCTAATTCAATCATTGAATCTGTTCTCAACTTGCAGCAGATAGATGCTTTGCTGGAATGTGGAAGTGGCACTCTCTACTGCGTGCTAGTTATGCAAGCCTCTCCAAGGAGAAGATGTGGAGTGTGGCACTCTATTGGTGCATTTGCTTAATTGTTGCAGTATTTGTTGATTTTTTTAGTGCACTCCTATGTTTTGAAATGTGTTATTGGATGTTCATTTGGCACCTATATATATGTTGGTGGTATGTTTTTCAAGCATGCAAATTTAGGATTGTTTGTTATTTTGCTAAACTATAGGATTTTAATATATTTGGGACTCTGCACTTAGGATATTGATTTTCTTGAGCGAATGGGGAGTGGAGTCCCTATCTTTTTTATCTATAAAAGAACTGACGGGTATTTATTGAGTCCCCTACCTAGCTATGACATTATTAAGATGTTCATTATAATGTCTATCTAATGGATTCAATAACTTGTAATATGTGACTTATTTCTTTCGTTGCTGTATCCAATTGTCATATAGGATGTGGCTTAGAGGTTGTTTATAGGGAAATTATGCCATTTTTTCTAGAAAAAAATAGTTTGTTTGAATTCGATCTGATATTTCTGATATTTCATGTTTAATGTGAAGTCCGATAAATTTTATTTAGCTGAACTGTAAACCCTGAATTCCAAATATTCTACTAGTTCAGCTTGTATGAAATCAGCATATGCATATGAAATTTGGCAAATTTCCTTCCAACTTAAGTGTCACAGGTAGAGGATCACATGATTCATAGTTTGTGTTGAAACTTTCCCTTTGCCTCCTCTCCACATCGAGTAGTACAATCCCTGGTGCCTCTGCTGCCTCCTCCCCGATGACGCCTGCTCATTGGCTAATTGCCTCTTTCTCCATGATCCGCTAGCTGTCCCTCCCTACTTCACATGAGCTACTATGTGCATGACCGCCTCCCTCCTTGCTTAATGTATGCCGATCCTCCTGGCTTTACTGGCACTACTCTTCCTGGCCGCCTCCAGTCACCATTGTCTCCAACTCCAGGTATGTCTCACCCTCCTATACAGTGTTTTATCCTGAATATATAGTGGTTTATATCTGTTTGTTGAAAGTGGTTTCACAAGGTAGTCATCCCATTATTTTCTATTTTGTTGAAGGTTCACAGAAGATTCTTCTTCAATACGAACCCATTTGTAATAGTGAAATAGCATCCTTAAGCATTATTTTCTACTATTTTCGCAAGGTATAGTCCCATTATTTTTCTGCATCTATGCCAAACTTGAACCTGGCAAAGTAGGTGTATCTCTAGACTTTTTCATCCACCATAGGAGTGAAGCAGGTATAATTTTGTTTAGCTCTTATATCTCCTTAATTAATTTGTAAGCCGCTGTCCCATATTACTACCTTTCGGTCGAATATAAATGACGTTTCAGACAAGAAAGCATGAACAAAAAAAGCTACCTTCTCCTGTCCAGACGTCATAAAATAAAAACGAACGGAGGTAGTACTATGTTATATGCAATGTAATTCAATGTAGAACAGGGTCAATATATCTTCTTTTGTTAAGTTGGCACAAGCCAAAATGATCTCGTGAGCTAACATTTCCAATAGTGTAAATGGGTTTTGCATTTGGTGACAGGGTGATTAAAATCACTGGTGGACAGAAGCAGATGCCATCTGTGTCAGGTAAATTTTTTCAGCTAGTAGAACTCAAGTAGTAGAAATGCTTAAAATTAAAAATTCATAGATGCAGCTCTACCCATATGTACAAATGCTATTTCTCAACGTTTTCCTTTGTACAGCCAGATTTGGATCTAATTATTTGGTCCCATATTGCATACTTGTAGTGTGTTCTTTATGGATAAAGCTCAAAGAAAAATATTGTTGAGAACGAGTTAGGAGACCCTTGTTTGTAGAAAAATACCTCTTGATTCTACATGCATATGGGTGCCTACACCAACTTAATATTGGAAATTTGCTTTGTTTTGGTCTGTACCTAACTAATGCGTTACTTAGTCCTTATTCAAGTTATAAATTGTGAGATGTGTGACAGCCATATGTTGCCATGCATGATACTGCTCACTTTGTCAATTCCAATAGCTCGATTTTTAACCTGGTTCTCAAGTAATTTCATAATCTAATTTTTCTCAGATGATTGAATCTTTTCATGTGAAGTTTGAATATTGGGTGACTTTCTCTGAAGTGTTATGGGTCTGAAATGTTCTCTTGGAATGATTTTTTTCCTTTTTGTGCATAATCCTCTATAGCAAAATGTATGATATGTTGGTTTTTTTCCAAAATCAAATTTTCTGTCTATGATTTAAAAAATAGCTTATTAATGCCACCATGAAAATATGCAAGTGAATTTTAAATTTAACTTGGAAGTTAGAGATGTTATGGTGAATTATTACACTTGATTTTGCATATTCATATACTTCTACTTCCCTTCTACAGCTTATATATCACTGCACAGGAATTACATCATAGGGCGATAATACAGCACAGAAGTTTTTAATATTAAATGCATATATGCTCATTTAGTGGAAATCTAATAGAAAAGATTTAACATATCACTTATTGAATTTACCAAGAAACGGTAGTCGTCTCTTGTTTTTGTTTCCAAATTGTATTATTATTTGAGTAACTCTGTCATTATATATGGACTGTGTTCATGTCCTAAAGGGATACTAAAATTAATTTGAATCGTGAAATGTTTATCCCCCTTAAACTAATTTTGGTATTTTATTATCATTTGTTGATAATTAAGTTCTTAAGAATCCTATAGAATATTGCATATATCATATGTATGCATGCGTTTTAATTTGAAGTTCAGCATGTAACAGTTTAAGTAGAGACCTCCTGTCTTTCCTTAGAAATTCTTTTTTACTGTTATATATGAAAGCTTTGCAATGTCATTTCTAATGCACGATTTACATGTACTAAAGATGTTTGTTTGAAATTGCTCACCATATTTTAGGGCAACAAATAGTGTTGGAGTTTTCGTCTGCATATCACCGGGTACGTGTGATTAGTTATAATAATGCTTTTCACTGATCCCTATTTGCTGATGCTCCGTGTGTACTGGATGGTTAGTTTTAATTTTGGCATGCATGGTCGCATATATGATGCTCTGTTGCAGATCATTCAAAATTTTCGCTCTATTTTATCAGGCCATGCGCAACTTGCACAAGTTTTCCTTCCCTGTGCCTTATGTCGCCTTCACGTGCAGGTAAGTTTTTTATCTCCCACTTTTCTGGCGTGACTATCTTATGCGGCCTTCGCATATATGCAGGAAAGTTTTACAACCATGGCTTGGCCTGATGGTTGTATCACTTTCGGCTCAAAAACTTAGTATCAAAATGAATAAATACATGACAGCTACCCACATGAATGTGCACAGCTAGCATTTATGTGGAGAAGATGAATGTTCATTGCTCAAATTTTATGCACTCTAGTATTTTACCACCTTCTGTAGCTATGACATTTTGATGTGCATTTTGTTTTCTCAGATAGGAATGGTTATATGTACCTTGATAGGGTAGGATTAGATATTTATTTTTGAAAATTGAAATCCTAAACCTATGTGTGTCACTAGGAAAATCATGAAAGTAAGACCAAAATTGCAAAGAATTATAATGAAAAGTCGCACAGCGTTTATCCATGCATTTACATTGTAATAACAGGGCCATGACTTATTCCAAATTCTAAATAGTTTGCTTGGTAGGTTTTTGATGATCCGCAGCAACAGATTCTGGAACCAAAGTTGGTAATCTTATTTTGAAGCTCCCGATGGAAGTTCTCTGTTCAGTGTGTACAAAAGGTTCTCTTTATAATTTATATACAAAGTTATTTTTGAGTAAACCGTATGATTTATGCTAAACTATTCTACAAAATCGGATGTGTGCTCATTTAAACAGGTTATTCAACCCCACACCAGGTCACATGGTGTGACGTTGAATTAATTTCAAATCTTTTCGTCCAAGGCTAACTCTTTCTACTTCTTTCAAGCACATTGCAATCAACCAAGTACTTTCTTATCTTGCAAGTACAGAATATTTCTCTTCATTTATTTATTTCTTGCAATGGTTTATTCTTCATTTCCACAACGTTAAATGTAGATTGATTCTTGCTACACGGCCATCACTGCTTTTGTACCTGAAGGGCCAAGGATGCCAACTAACTAGAAGTTAAAGGTGGTAAATATGCATTTTAAATTTTAATGTTTTGACACATCTGAAAGAAAGGTCATGTGGCGAATTGTAGTATGTAGCTTTCAGTTCTTTACTTTCTTGATTGTGAAAAATTTGAAGCCATAATGTCTTTAATCAGGACAGCAAGTAGCTAGGCACTACACCACTATCTTCTTGTGCAAATGCATCCATGCACTATTTCAAGCATATATCAACTCAAGTAGTTGAACCCAAAAAAGTTTCCAGTAAAGTCTGTCGCCACACTAGCTGATATAATCAGTAAGGTCATGTACCTTACAAGAAAGTGCTACTGGTGTGTCTAAGGAAAGAGATTTTTAAGGTGTTTGCAAGGTACAGGGCGATGTTCTAAAACATAAAAGATATCAACAATTAATTGACCCAACGGTGGTAGTTTATGTATAGCAATTTTTAAGGTGAGTACATGTAAATTAACTCTGCAATCACCATAATCTGTGACCTACCTATAATCTTTCTTCTTCAATCCTTTATCCCGCCATTGTTATTAGAATTTTTAAGCTGTTCCATACGTTTCATCCCCATTCCCAGACATAATTCAATGCAACCATGTGATGAATAGCATACGCTCAGAGGTGATGTCTTGATTATTACATGGTAATTTATTGAATAAAATTTATTGACACGCTAATATATAATTGTGACCCCATATTTTTCCTTTGTGAACGCAAGAAGTTCCATTATATTGAAATACTTTACTGTGGGCTGCAAATGTAGCGACCATCATCGGATAAGATAATAATGTGGCTTCTAACCGAAAGAATATCAGTTAACTTCCTTTTATGTTCTCTCCATTCTATAGCTTCTATATTTGTTATATAAAATTATAGGTATCTAGCCTCATCTTTTCAAGTTGGTACTTTAATTTCTCCAGTACTTAAATACTACTGTACAAGAGATGCTTTAGTAAATAAGATGCTGTTGTATTACTCTTACTGTGCTTGATCACAGTAAGTCATCAAGCACGTACGTACTGTAAGAAAAATATATATGTATATGGTTCTAATACTCTACTGAGAAAGCAATGTATTCATACTCTCTTGGAGCAAGCTACTACGTGACTAATAAATAATAAATTAAGCCAGACTAACCTGGCTGTTTATTATGTTAAGAATTAGGAGGAGGTGTGGTGTTTCTGGCAAGACAAACATGCATATATACAAGAGCGGAGTTAGCAGATCACCATGACTCAGAAAGTGCTCGTTTTTGCGAAGCTTCAGCCTCCTAGGCGCACCTCTGGGAAGATTATTGCTTTGTTGAGATCTAATGGCTTCAATACAGGGGCTGATCAAAAGCCTGGACTGATGAGTTATTTTTGAACAACATATGGCATGTGTAAAAAGCTGCTGAGTCCAGTGAAACAAATATGTGCTTTCTAATCAAAGCGGGGCCAAATGGCGTTTGGTTTAATAGATTGAATAGAACGAGGAAATAGAGTATTTATTTCGTGGTGCTGCTGTTATTTACCGGGCATATCTACATTGCATATGATAGTAATAGAGGGGCAGAAATTGAGTTGGGGTACAAGAGTTTTTTGTTACCACTTGGGACATTGCACAAAATAATATTATATTCTGCATATAGTATAATGCCTCTATGTGTTGTTAAAGATACAAGTCTAGAGCAACTGAGAAAAATGTTTCAAAAGCATCTCCCTCAATCACAGCTTGATATTCTTTTTTTTTTGTTACTTACTCAGTATTGAAAATTTGCACATCACTAATTGTTTGCGTGGATATATGTACCCAGAGAGGCATACTCATCATCATGAGACGATTTCTCCCCATGTTATGAACCTCTTTCCTGAATATACATTGACGATAAAATAACATTTGGAACACTGTTGCAAAAATTCATCAACTCCCCAAGCGCGCAGCGGTGTACTACGGCGCCGTTCAGGCACAGGCGCACGTACAGCAGACGAAACCAGCACCTACCTTGTGGAGTTGTAGGCCCACGCGCGCGGTCAGAAAAGAAGCAGACAGCCCTTCCAGTAGCTCCTTGTAGGCCCACTAGGTCTAGGTCAGAGAATAAGAGGACCGCGGCACCGCGCCCGCCTTCCACTCCTGGTATATCACTTCAGCAGCCGCCGCCGCCGCCTCCATTTCCGCTCCCCTCCTGCAGTCCTGCCCAAATCCCCAGGCGCGCACCACCAACAACCAAACCCTAGCTACGCAACCTCAGGTCCTCAGCTCCCATCCCTGCCTCCAGGCATCCATCCCACCCAGCCAGCCAACCCCGCCGGTCGAGAGCCAGCGCGGAAACTGCCCCCGGCCACCCTGCCTGCTCGCCTCGCCGCCGACGACCTAGGATTTCGGCCAGCCTCCCGCCGCCTAGATCCCAGCCTCGACCCTGCCACTGCAAGAGAGAGGATGGCGGCTTCCGGATCCGACGACTCTGGCCGCACCGCCACCGCTGGCTCTGAGCTGCTGGGGACCCTCTCCAACCCCGAGCTCGCAACCCTACCGGCGGCGGAGCTCGTCGTCCACCTGTTCAACCACCGGCGCGCCTCCGACTTCGCCGACGTGGCGCTCGTGCTCGCCGCGCGCGAGAGCAGGCTCGCCGAGGCCGAGGCGCAGATCCGCCGCGGCGGCGAGAAGGAGGAGCGGCTGCTGGCCGAGATCCGTGCGTGGGAGCGCAGGGCCACCGAGGCCGAGGCGCTCCTCCTCCGTGCCGGCGTCCGCGGGCCGGACCGCACGGCGGCGCCGGCAGGCGGCCAGGGTGGACGAGCAGGAAGGAGTCGAGGCCGGCGAGGTCGTCGTCGAAGCGCACACCAGCAGGGACTGCACACTCAGTACAGTCGAGGAGGCCGCCGACGTCCTGGCCATGCTCGCCGAGGCCGGCGACATTGTCGTGCCCAGGCTGAGCCCGATGAGGACGACTGCCGCCGCACTCCTAGCTCCAACGCCGCAACGTGGTGAGCTATTTTATTTATTTACCAATAGGTTGTTTTATTATTATGTGCCTGTTCGTTTTGTAATTTGTTTGTTCTCCTAAAGAAACGTAGCATACTGGCGGTATAGTTAGACATTTGGTACGAGGCCCATGGGTCAGCCCACAGCACGAAAATATGGCCCGACACGAACACGGCCCAGCACGACGCGATCGTGCCCGTGCGGGCCCGTCCCGTCCTCGTGCTGTGTCTGGGCGGTGCCGCTAGCCCACCGTGCCGGCCCAGCACAGCCCGAAGCCAGCCGACCCGACGTGGCACAATGGGCTGACATGTGGCCCAGCTGGCCCAGCCGGCCCGACCGCCCTGCATAAAGCCGCTCCCCAGCCAGCCAGCCCCTGAAACCCTAGCTCCCAGCCCCACGCGCGCTGTCTCCCACCTCGCCTCTCTGCTCGCCGTCTTGCACCTCGCCTCACCTCGCCAGTTCCGGCCGACCTCTCTTCCCCACCCCGGTCAGTCTCTCCTCCTCACCTCCGGTCACCGAATCGATGTTGGTCGGCCTTTCCTCTCCTTCTCCGCTCTCCATCCACCGTCGCCAGCTCAGTCCCTTCCTCCATGTTGTCGGCCAGCCTCTCCTCCCACCTCCAGCCACTGGATCGACGCCACCCGACCTCTCCTCACTGTCTCCGCTCTCCGTCGGTCGTCGCCCATTTGTCCCTTCCTCTCCCTTCCTCCGGCGCAGCCGCCTCTGCTCGCCGCCACCGGTGGCCTTACCTCGCTTCTCTCCTCCTCCGCCACCCTTCCTTTCCCGTCGGCGCCGTGCTGTGGGCTGGCACGGGCACAGACGGCACGATGGGCCGTCGCCGTGCCATCGTGCCGGCACGGCACGGAAAAAGGGCGTCGTGCCTGTGGTGTGCTCCATCCTTGGCACGTAATGCTGGCACGGCACTGACACGAAGTGCCCTTCGTGCCGCAGCCGTTCCGTGCTAGCTTCGTGCCGTGTCGTGTTAGTGCCGGGCCGACCCAACGGCCATCTATAACTGGCGGAGCCTAGTGGATAACATATGCCCTCTTTGGATTGAGGGGGTAAATATATACCCAAAGGCAAATGTTTTGCCTCTTTTATTTGCCCTAACAAATTTTTCCCATGACGTGTTTGGATTGAGGGGTAAATAATTGCCCCAATTTGACACTCTTTAGGGGCAAATGAAATTTGAGGGGCAAAACATTTGTCCCACCCTGTTTACCCTACATGTTTGGCACCTTTGGGGTAAATTGAGGCAAATTTGTCTCATTTACCCATTTATATCTCTATCCAAACATGCCCATAGGCTCCGGTACCGCTCAGTCAGCCGTTGTTTTAAAATAATAATAATAATAATAATAATAATAATAATAATAATAATAATAATAATAATAATAATAGGAGGTGTCGACCTAGCAGGTGATGGTTAAACCTTACAAGCATTGGACTAGTTAACGGTCGGATGGGCACACCCCAAGAGAAGAATAGTAATAAGTTACAACATAACGCTGATCGAGTATAAACAGAGGAAGAGAGAAACACACCTCACATACAAATTCAAAGGCTAGGTACGACACAACCGAAAGGCAACTATCAATAGTTGATTAGCACCACCACCGAACTCCATGCACCACCTCTCCGAAAGGCAACTATCAATAGTCGATTAGCACCACCACCAAACTCTGTGCACCACCTCTCATAGCAATGTAGCCCCGTTGTTGCCCTCCAACTTTTTTTGAAAAGATAGTAAGAGCACTTCTTTGTCACTTAAGAAGAAGAAATTGTAGCCATACATCATACGCCGAAGTGAACACCAACACAACAGAAACAACGCACACAACAAAATGCTACACCATCACAATCTGGGAGATGAACTGAAAGTAAGCCACCAAGAATGGTGTCATCGTCACCAACGTTGTGCCACGCCAAAAGCCGTAGCCCGGTGCAAGCTCAAGCGGCTACCAGAAATCCTACATCACGGAGCTATCATCAGCAAGCCGCACACAGACGACCGTCGATCCCCAGCTCCAGCTTGCTTCAACAGAACACTCCGTTGCAGCACCATTGTAACACCAGGATCCTAGCCCACTCAAACGCGTGGGGGGCTCGCCTCACCCATTGCCTGACACTCCATAGAAGAAACCACCTTAAAGTGCATGGGGATCTCGTCGCCCACCACACTGGACACTGCTCTACCAAGGACCCAAACCTGCATCCGAAACCTCTTTGAGAGCATCACATACGCCAAGCCATCACCGGGTACACCGCTACGCCATGCGCGCCAGCCCGAGTCATCAAGCTCCCATGGGCCCTCTACACCTCACCACCAACACGCGGACCTTGCGCACCTCCACTGCTGCTGTGCACAGGCAACACCACCAAATAGGTCACCACCAACACTACCATGAGCCGAGACGAGTCTCAATAAGTGATGCCTCCAATGAGTACGTGATGTCGATGTTGCCGTCATCGCTTGTCCAGAACTGGACAGGGTTTTCACCCCGAGACCCTCATGCTATAGGACACGATGCCCGGTAATGGTGTCCCCAACGGGAAGAATGATGCCCCAAGCGAGCTGCCACCACTACCACCGGCAAGAGTGCCAGTGAAGATTTTCGCCCGAATCAACACCATGCCTATTGCACCCTAGCGGACAAGCAGCAATAGCTTGCTCCCTGTAGGCACCACCACGTCGCCTCTACCAGAGAGATGTCTCGGCACATCCCAAAATGCCACCATGGCACCATAAGAGTATAGCACGAGCCACCCAGCCCCACCACCTAAGCAGCGTCAAACCAGCATCACCGTCGAGTAGAAGAGAAGGGTGAACGCCGGCCACCTCGTCTCTATTCCCATTGCTCGCATGTAGATGGCCACCAGCCAAATCTAGGCCACCAAGGCCTAGAGCGGACAGCATCGCCGGCGCCCCCCATGTAGGGCCTCCCACGACACCAAGCCGCACCACCTGCGCCTTGCAGGATGCTGGAGCCATCGTCGATGCACAGATCGGCACTCGTGCGCCTCCAGACCATGTGTTGGCTACCAGCGTCGTCCCGTACCGACCACCACCGCCGACCCGCGCCGGCCACGAAGGTCATGCAAGAAAAAAAGTTCACCGGAAACAACAATCTCCCTTAAAGATCACCTATAGCACATCCAAGCTCCACGTACCACCTTCCAATGCTGCCAAGGGGAGGAATCCTTGAAGGGGAATGGTGGAAACACCACCCTCACCCGACATTTGATTTTTTTGCACTATCAACAAAGATAGCATTGACAAAGCAGAGGTGCCTAAGGAGGATATATCACTACGGGAAAAATGGCCTTTAGTACCGGTCACAGGACGGCTTAGTGCCGGTCGCTGTGGCCGGTGCTAAAGGTCCGGTACTAACGTGACGCATGTTAGTACCGGTCACAGCCAACCGGTACTACCACGCGCAGATTAGTACCGGCTGGTAAAATCAGCCGGTACTAACCTGTATAGGCCCTGAATGCCCTCCGCCCCTGCGCCTCCTGCTTTCCCTTTCTTTCTTTCCTTTTCTATTCTTTTTTCATTTTCTTTCTTTCTTTCCTTTTGTTCTGTTCTTATTTTCTCAATCAACAAGCTCAAAGAATCACAATCCCACACTCACATGTCACACAATCTCACATCAAAAAAATCACAAGAAAATACATCTTACAATCACACAATCTCACATCACAAAAATCATAAGAATACATCTCACACCATCACACAATCTCTCAATCACAACAGCAATCTCACAAGAATCAAGAATCTCTCACATTACAATTTTAGAGCAACAATCACTCGAGCTTCGCCGGTGCCGCGGCCTTGACGCGCCGGCCGGGAGGGGGGCGTCGGGCTCCACGCACCTGGGCGCGCCGGCCGGGGTGCGCGCGGCCTCCACACGCTGGCCGGGGGGGCGCACCGGCCTCCACGCGCTGGCCGGGGGGCGCGCGGCCTCCACGCGCTAGCCGGGAAGGGGGGCAGCCTCCACACCGCCTCCGGGCGTCGCGCCTGGCCCAGCTCCACCCTGCCTGCACCACCAGATCGAGAAGGGTCAGGGGAGATGGGAAAGGGAAGAAGAAACGAGAGAGACCAGATGAGGAGAGCAGGGAGAAGACGCCAATAAATAAAAAGACACCGCGCGGGTACTCTTCGACGACCGACACTTAGCAGATCTTTGGTGTCTATGGTTAGTACCGGCTGGAGGCTCTGACCGGTACTAACCTGCTACATTTTGTATCAGACAGAGCCACCAGCCGGTACTAAATCGTCCACGCAAAAATAGTACCGGATGGGGAAACCAGCCGGTATTAACTTGACTTCTAACAGGGTCAGAAGTGCACGTTAGTACCGGCTGGTTTCCCCAGCCGGTACTAACTTGGTTTTATGGCTACTGTTCCCAGGAGCTGGTACTAAATGTGTCCTTTAGTACCGACTCCGGCTAGCCGGCACTAAAGGAGAGGGATGAAAGGTGGTTTCTCCCATAGTGTATACTTCCAAATCATAGTAGTAGCCAGCAACCAGTGACAACCTCACCCAAGAGATGTAGCTAATGGACGACATGCCAATGAACAGGACCGGCTCGGTGAGCGCCATATGTTGGAACCGAGTATTGCCGGACAATCATAAGAACATGACACACACAATTTGGTGGGCAACGAACGACCACCACGGTGACAAATGTCATTCTTTCTCTTCTGTTCTCTTGGCTCAACTTACGAGCATCGAATAGAAGACCCATTTATAGTCTCGGCACATGAGCAACTGCCTCATGCGGTCTTCACTGACACACACACATGCACTTGGCGGACAACACGTATGCACACATGTGCTAAGTAGCCAAGTGACTTGAAATACAGACCAAGTCATGATTATCCTAAGAAACGCCACCTAATAATCTTGGCTTGCCATTGCCAAAGTTGTTGCAGCTCCTGTCGTCTTCATCGTTGTTGGCGCGCTAAACGCGCACCAAGATCCACCACAAGCGCACAGATCTGTTGTAGCTCTTCCCTCAAGAGAGTATTCCCCAAGGTTATCAATCTATGGAACTAAAGATGCAAGAATTAATCTAACTAGCAAACACTTCAGCTTTAAGATGAATCTAATCTACTAAAGATCAAATTCGAAGAATGTCAGAGATCGCCTAGATCATGCAAACATTGTAGTTCTGAGCAAAACAGTGAAGTAAGATAGATGAGAATCTCATTGAAAACATCTTTAAATCATAGCCTCTGGTCAAACTCCCGAGGATCACCACATTACATGGGTCACCCCTGTCACGACGCTCCCTATCGACGTAGTGAACACAAGGACACGTCAATGAACGTGTTGAACATCCTTGGTAGATCCGGTATGAACCCCTAGCCACCATGGCTAAAATAACATCCTGATCGACCTATCTCAATAATGCATCTTAGAAGAAGCAAACCCAAAAACGAGCAAAATCATAGAAAGAGGCACTTGATCGCTAAAAATAATCGGAAACTCAAATAGACTTCACTATGAATGATTGAATGTACATCATGATCACCACCGGGATCCAAACTTGATCTTGATGAACTAGCTCCAGAACTCTGATGTGGACTTTCTCGCAGGATTACCACGTCGGCTAGGGCAAACCCTAGACAACTAGCACGACCCTCAGCTTTCCGAGAGGTGTCCCTCTAGCTTCTCTGCTCCTCGGCGTTGAATGGAAAATGACTTGATGGGTGCCAAATGAAATGGTGGCTATTTATAGTCCTGAGAAACCTAGGTCAAATGGGAAGGCGAGGGGCCATAGGAATGGCCCTGGCCGCGTGGCCAGGGGGGTCCTAGGTCGGCCGGCCTGGCCCATTCCTAAGCCGCCTCGACTTCATCTTTTTCCCCAAGCTTCCTTGATGGTTCTGGAATGTTCCTTTCAATGCATGTGGGCCCTGGACGTCGTTTGCTTCGGGATAAAATTATCTCTTGATGACTTTCCATTTGAATTGCCTTCATCTCGAAGCAACTTGACTTTATCTTCATTTGCTTAGTCCTTAAGCATTCTTGGAGGTTGGTGGGCTGAATCCGGGCATGAGTGGGCTTCAAGTCCATGTCTTGGGCGCCTGGGCCTAGTAGGCCTGCTTCATACGGGCTTCCGGTCTTCGCTTTACGCTTGTCTCGAATTTAGCCCATATTCATCTTGAATTTATCATTTATCCTGTATAAACCAAAATGCTCCAAAAACACATGCATATATGAAAATGTCCTAGTTATAGAGTATGATCAATAGTTTAGATATTAAATTTATGCAATTATCAAAGTTAAACCGGGATAAAAAGTGTGTCATTTAAGAGCGCCAACAATCGCTACAGCCACCGCTACGGCCAACCGACCTGACGTGGCTAGCTCTTCAAGCTCCATCTCCACGTGAATGTCATATGCTTCTTCTCAGTGACACACACGTTCTTGTCTAATAACTCATCTCGCTTCTTAATGACACACACGTTGCTGAGCACGTCTTGCCCGGTAGGACCGACACACGATCCACTACGGAGCACCTCTTTTGGCTTCCGCGCATGGACCGACACATGGTCTGATGACCTTCAGTGTGTCACAGCCTCCGTCAAATATATGCCGCATGGTGGGTAGCGCACCGCCTTGCTGCCACCTTGGCTACTCCTGCCACCCGGAAGCTGCTCTAGGTCCTCCAGACAAAGGTTCCCCAGTTCCCAAAAACACTAAACCGTAAAGGACACTGTAACTAGGGAATAAGGTGATAGAGGTGGAGGAGAAGAGAAACTACATGCTAAATAAAACATGGGTGTGGGAGGCAACTAAAATGCTAAGGAAAGCTTGGAGCATCTCTCTCACACAATTCACAAAGTTGTTATGCCTGTAGCCAGCAATTAGCATTGTCCCAAGTACACTCTAATATACTCAGCCTATAAATAGAGTGTAGTCGCTCGGTGGATTGTGTTGAGTATGCTCCGAGATCCAGTACATTCAGCTTTGTAGTATGGTGAGCGATTGTGTCTAGTACACTCAAGTGGGGATCCCTAGGTTAGGGCCAGTCTCCCGCCGCCCACCTAGATCCATGCGAGCCTATTACTCAAGAGGCATAGTGCCCTATTACTGGAATGTCCAGCAGCATCATGAGCGCGTCTTGCTACCAGCCGACAATGGCATTTGCACCTTGTTGCTTCAGCCCTTATCAGCTCGAGCAAGTAGAAAGGTACAATCCCATTATCAAGCCCAGACTGTAAGCCACCAATTAACCGCCCTCCAAAGCCGCATTACCCAGGCCTTCCGAGGGGCACACACGCATCACATAGCACCTTGCTGACACTTTCATCCTCGCTTTATGTAAAAAGGTTAACCCGAGGGTGATATGGTTGGAGGGCAAAGGCTTATAAGTTGGTTCCACCCTTGCTCAACTAGCATGGTGGTACTAAACACGTGCATACCACGCTCGTGGGCCATTACTAGGCCGAAACAATTGGACTGAGTGTCACATACATCCCTCCTCAAAGAACCAAACGTCCTCGTCAGACCAACTCACCCACACGGACAAATGTCCAGGACCATTCCCTCTTAGCGCACAACAGTACATCTAGTGCCGATTTCATATGTCATGTCATGTGTCCCGTCTGGGTCCACGCACGCCATGCTCCCTATGCCCGCACACTGACCCGTATGCGCATAGAAGCAACACAGGCCCGACATGAGATTATGAGCAAGCAACTCCCATCATGTAGCCGACCTACTTGGAGATGAAGGGATGTTGTAACTGACGGATGACGTACCAATGATTGGGATGGGCTCGGCGAGTGCCATGTTGGAACCGAGGACTTGCCGGACAATCACAAGAACATGAGACACACAATTTGGTGGGCAATGAATGCTCGCCATGGGGCGCCGAATGCCCTGCCATACATGGCGATGAATGTCATTCTTTCTCTTCTTTCTCTTGGCTCAACTTACGAGCATCAATTAAAAGACCCATATTTATAGTCTCGACACCTGAGCAACTGCCTCCTGCGGTCCTCACGCATGATCCCCTCATGACCCGATGAGTGTGCCATGAGCCATGCCTAGTTCTTCTGTGTTTAATGCCGCAACAGCTAACCTGCCTACACAAACATGCCCTTAATGAACAACACGTATGCACACACGTGCTAACTAACCAACTGACTGGAAACACACTACAAGTCATGATTATCCTAATAAACGCTCCCTAATCTTTACTTGCCATTGCCGAAGTTGATGAATCCCCTATCGTCTTCATCGCTACAGGCGCCGCTACGGCCTACCGACCTGACGTGGCCAGCTTTGCAGGCCCGTCTCCGCGTGAATGCCATATTCTTCTTCTCAGTGACACACGCCTTCTTCTTCTCAAACAACTCACATTGCTCCTCCAGCAACATATCATCTTCTCGTGCTCTAGCGACACACGTGTTGCTGAACACATTTTGCCCAGTAGGAGCGACACATGATCTTCTGCCGAGCACCTCCACTGGCTTCCACATGTGGACCGACAACCTTCAGCACATCGCAGCCTCTGTCAAATGTCGCATGTCGGGTACGATGATGCACCGCCTTGCTGCTGTCTTGACTACTCCTACCAATAACTCGAAGCTCCTTTAGGTCCCCAGATAAAGGTGACCGCTCATCCCCAAAACACTTAACCTGAAGGACACTGAAACTAGGGAAGAAGGTGATAGAGGTTGGAGGAGAAGAGAAACTACATGCTCAATAAAACGTGAGTGTGGAAGGCGACTAAAATGCTAAGGAAAGCTGCTTGGAGCCTCTCTCACACAATTCACAAATTCATTATGCTTGTAGCCAAGAATTGGGGTTGTGCCAAGTATACTCAGCCTATACAGGGAGTGTAGTCGGTGTGGATTGTGTTGAGTACACTCCAATCATGTACATTCAACTTATGTAGGGAGTGTAGTATGGTGAGGGATTGTGTCTAGTACACTCAAGTGGACATCCCTAGGTTAGGGCCTCCCGCAACCCACCGAGATCCATGCGACTCTGCCACTGCGAAAGGATGGCGGTTTTTGGATCCGATGGCTCTCTAGGTTCCCTCTCCAACCCCGAGCTTGCTACCTTGTGGTGAAAATCCGGTTGACGATTTCTAGCTACAAGGATAGTTGGTGTGCCAGGTAGGGCAGATCATGGGGTTCCACAGCTAGCTTAATGGTAGATCGATCCCGCGTTGCCCTCACCGCAAGCTTGAAGGACTGTCCCGACGACGTCATCGGCATCAGCTTCTACAATGAGTGCCACCTCATCATCGGCTCCACCATCAGCACTCGTAAACTGCATGCTATAGTCTGGCCTGATGGTTAATGATAAACCTCAAACAAGCAGTATAAGAAAATCTCATGATGGTGGGGTGTTGGTCACGACTACATGCATGCAGCTCGGCATCAAATAGCAATTCACAAAGTCATGATGCCTGTAGCCAGCACCTGGGACTATGCCGAGTACACTCCAATACACTTAGCCTATATAGGGAGCTAGTGTAGTCGGTTAGGGACTCTGTTGAGTACCCAGTACATTCAGCTTGTTTAGAGAGTAGCCGGCGGTGAGGGATTGTGTTGAGTACACTCAAGTGGAGATGAGCTGCCAAATCAGGGCTTCTACCCCACTGAACACAGTGGTGGTCGTTAATTGCACACTTCTCTCCTATCCTAGTGAAGATTGAATAGCTAGGCTATGCACAAATATTGTGGATTATTACATATATATGCTCTCTTTTTATTATGTGCATTAGTTTTTGTTAGTTCTGGTATTATGCAACCACTTACTGTAACTGGAGTTGGCATCTTTCTTGTGATGATAGTGCACCCTAGTGTATGTAGTGTATGCTCTACATTTTTGCATTTCAGTCTTTTTTTAATTGGGTAGTAAAGCATTTGTTTTGATGTCTTGCTAATTCAATGGGTATATTTGTTGGCTGCAGAATCAGAATGCAATAAGGAAAATGAAGATTCAGGGAGCAGTGGTCATGGGCACGCAAATGTGTCTCAGGGGAATGTCCTTCCTGATACTTCACTAGAGATCGAGGATGCTCCAATAGCAAGCTCAGACCATGGACTAGGTCAGAGCGAGCCCAAGAACCACATGATTTCAACGTTAGGACAGGAGATCAGAACCTGCCAAGAACCCAACAACCAGGATGTGGAGAACACACATGGCATAAATATCTCAGTCATGGGGAAGGGACAGGCTGAAGGTGGCTATTGTGCTGACGCCGCTATGAGTGTGGCGTCCGAGGACAGTGGTGCTGATGAGCAGGCATTAGGGCTCCTCACAGAGAGCCAATGGTGGGATATGCTGAACAAGACCAAAGCACAAGTTTCTGCTTGGGAGTCCGAATTGAACCCTGCAGATGGTGGCATGCCCCAAGCATCAACAACTGTGCATGAAGGGAAGATTGTGTATGACACACAGGCTCAGGGAAGAAGTGAATCCACCGAGGCTAGGCTCCGAGATGAGATCATTGTGTGTGAGAGCAAGCTCCTCGAGGCCCAGGCTGTGATCCAGGCGGCCTCCAAGACCGAGGAACGTCTCCGTGCTGAGATCATGCAGTGCAAGGAAAAGGCCACTAAGACCGAGGTAGGTCTCTGGGCAGAGATCCAGGCACGCGGCTCTGCGGTCACAAACCTCGAGGCATGGAAGCACTGCGCTGAAGTGGCCCAGACACTGATCCGTGAAGCCTCCATGCTAGTGGCACGACTCCGAGTTGAGCTCGCTGCAAGCAAGCGCATGGCCACTGAAGCTGAGGCTAGGCACCGGGCAGAGATCAAGGCTTGCGAGGACAAAGCAGCCGGTGCCATCACACACCTTCAGGGTGAGATAAGCAAGCGCGACCACAAGGCCTTGGAATACAAGGCATTCATGGAAGACAAGATCATTGCACTGGACGGCTACCACACCGCAATTCAGACTGGCATCCGCGCTGCTTCCGATGGGCAGGATTTCATGATCAAATACTTGCAGAACGAGGTCCAGGAATTGTATGCCATGCTCGACGACATGCAGGGACGACACATGGACGAGCAGAGAGTCATGAGTGGGGGTGAGCACACTGATGCTCCATCATCTTCCGGTGCACAGGCGGGCGGCGGACAACACTGATTCACGCACTGAGTCAAGGTAACATACTAGTACAAATTTACGGCATGTTCTAAATCAAATTAGTATTTAATTTTTAGATCGGAACATCATGGTGGATTGTAAATTTTCTGAAACTTGAATTGTGTATTTTCCACAGGCACAAACCATGTACACACAAATTCATGTGTGTCACACACATACAACGATTTTGGGATGGTATGGTACACAAAGGAACGAACTTCAAGAGTTGCCAATGCATCCAGACCTTTATTAGGTTCCATACTTTTTCACATGGAGGCGTTACCCTTTCTCTTTATTATTATCCGCTACTCCTATGGAAACTAAGCTCGAATGTACAATGGTTAAGCATGGCGTGTGTCTATCTTTTTCTCTCTACTTTATGCGTTTCAAAAGGACAGACAGTTTTTTTCTTTTTGAGCCAAAGGACAGACAGTTATTGAGAAATTGAAACATGCATCTGGAGCTTTCTATGTTATCAATATATTTCATCTTTACAGTCACATGCCTTCACATTGTAAAGTTTCCTTATTTCATATTCAAACTGTTATAAAGAAGCCGTTCACTGATTTAGCTGTTTGAACGCGGAAATATTTCATCATATCTGCTGCTCTTAGACTAGATTCTAGATCATCATATATGTTCGAGCGCAAGGCGCGGCCTATACTGATGAAATAGTCGTGTCCCTTGCTGAGGTCAGCACGTAGTTGACGCTCGCCTTAAGCATGGCTTAGTCACGGCGTGTGCTAGTAGTAGTGGCATTGATCAACTGATCAAGGCATAATTCATTGTAGCAGTGTATCCATTGCTTGCACCTATGTGGTACCGTGTCCAATGAAGTTGCCTATCTGAAGCACCCTGACGCTTGATGTAGTATCTGTGTCCTCTGTGGTGGAGTGGAGTCATTGAACATAATGTTGGCGTTGTCCTCCAGCTTCGTAAGGGACTAAGGGACTTGAGCTAGCTCCCAGAAGCCAAGCCAGAGCTTGACATCCTCAGACACAACACCAAACGCAGCTATGGAGGTTCGGCACTTGGATGACGACGTTGGCCGGCCGTGGAGATCGTCGATCTGCTCCACTTTCACGCCCACCCGTGCTCAGTGGTTTTTTTTTTTCAATTTGGCCCTTTTACAAAACTATTTTCACAAATAGACCCTTGACGAAACCATTTTAAAAAATGGACCTTTTTTCGGCGTAGTGTCCGTTAACGTCGAGGTATGTGGCTCGGCATATCATGACACCATGCCAAGATATGCCACGTTGGAGCCACCGTGGCTGCTAGATCAAAGCTCGACATCATATCATGTAACGCCAAGATCAGATAGCTCGATGTGACATTCACTAGGGAGAGGGCGGCCTGGCGGTGGTTGGTAGGCAGGATGATGAGGCGGCGGAGCACTGTTGGCCATGGGAGCATATGCAAGCGGTCCGGGCCAGGGAGGGGCGGGGGAGTGACGTCAAAGAGGTGTAAGGGGACGGCGCGACAAGAAGCGCCCACGCCGGGCAGGCCTGCGGCCGCGGCCACGCTCGTCGCCGACGCCGTGCCCGCGGTTTGGGAGGTCCGCGCTAGGGGGCCCAGCGCGCCGCCTCCAGAGGAGCCCGCCGGGGGGGCCTCCACGCGCCGCCGCCACCGCCGGGCGAGCTCGTCCTCGCCCGTGTCGGGGCCTCCGCCTCTGTTTCCTCTTGGCCTCCGCGCCTGAGGACGGCATCGATGGCCCGCCGCCGCCCGCGCCTCCGCCTCCTGCTGGCCCCGCGCCCGCGGCCGGGAGGGCCCCCAGCCGCGCTCGTCGGCGGCCTCCTCCTGGTCCCTCGCGGCCGCGCCCGCCGCTCTAGGCCGCCGCGGTCGGGGAGGTCCGCCGAGAGGCCTCCGCGGCCGAGGAGGCCCGCGCAGGCAGCTAGGCGCCGCGCCGCGCCAGTAGCCCGCGCCACGCCTCGCGCCCCGACGCGCGCTTGCTTCTCTGTGTGAGGAGATAAGGTAGAGAGGAGAGGAAGAGATAAGACAGATCGAGAGGTGAAGGATGGGCCGGGGAGATAAAAGGGCGCGGTGGATTTTTCTGAGGACACGTTAGTATCGCCCGAGGGCATCAGCCGGTACTAACGTGCGTTATTTAGTATCGGCTGGTGTGTTTGACCGGTACTAAAGTGGCACGCCCATTTAGTACCGGCCAATGACACCAGCCGGTACTAAATAACGCACGGTAGTACCGCCAGCCGGTACTAAATAACGCACGGTAGTACCGCCTGGTGCCCTCGACCGGGACTAATGTGGCTTTGTGGACACTGTTGCCTGGAGCCGATACTAAAGACCCACTTTAGTACCGGCTTTGGCCAGCCGGTACTAAGGGAGAGGGATGAAATGTCGTTTCTCCCGTAGTGGCGTGCGTTGCCGTTGGCCGAAGGCGGCGAGGGCTAGGGTGGGGCAACGGCGTGAGCAAAGTTAGAAAGGGCGGGTGGAGGAGGTAGGGACGGAGGATGGCCGGTCGCGGACTGCGGGCAGCTAGAGGAAGGGGGCGGGGGTGCGTGGCTTGGCTTGGCTCACACGCAGACGCACGGTTGCTGACGTGTTTAGGATTTTGTGTAATATGAGATTTTTAAAATTAGAACACTGTTTGGATGCTTTTTTGGAACAATTTTTTATGTTGGAATAATTTGCGGGGGTGTGCCGTGTGCGTCGGCCTGTGCGTGACGCACGTGCTGACGGGAGTCCCTCCCCTGTGGCAATCACCGCAACCGTCGTCGTCTGTGTGCTCGGTGCTCGCCCCCCGCGGCCTGCGCCAAGCATCCTCTGTCGCGTTGCGTGTGGCACTCCTCGATCAGCTGTATCTCCGGCTCCGCTCTGCGCCAGAAGCCGTCGACCGTGCACCGTACCCGGCCGTTTTGGATTGCCTGACCGACAAAAGTGACACTGGCACCGCGTGATTTCCCATTACCTTTCATGGCTCATTTTCACTTGACAAAAGCCTCTCTGATTTTCCACTTGTTCGGGTCAGTGCATTTGAATTACAAAAAGTGTGACAGACCAGACGGATGACTGAACACTGAAATGCGCACGAACTTATAAGGAGGAACAGGCCGTCATCACAGTCTGAAAACCATATCGGGCGCGTCCGATCCGGTGGAAAGGATCGCCTCTGCATATAACACGTGAACAATTGTGCAGCAGCAACTCAATGAGAAGCTTCTTCTAGAGAGAATAATCAGCGCCCTCCTTACCCCAAGCAGAAGCCAACAAATGAATGTGCAAATAATCAGTGGCCAGATGGGGAAAAAATCTGGGCCGGACGCAACGGCAGCCACAAACCCACTAGCTTCTGAGTGGATGGATTTGGATTGAAAGCAAGCAAGCTCACTACGCTAAGCAAAGCTCATCTGACTATCTGAGCTCCTCCCTCGCTCTTCCTCGGCAGCACCAGCACCAGCATCATCCCACTCCCTCCCTCCTACCACTAGATCCCCAACAATGGCCTCCACCGCCATCACCTTCCTCTCCACCCTCGCCCGTGCCACCGCCGGCAGCCTAAGCAGCAGCGTCGTGCCGTCCGGCGGCGGCGCCAAGGTCGTCAGGCTCCTGCCCGCGCAGGCCACCAGCCGCGGGCGGCCGATCAGAGCGGCGGTCTCCGGCGCCGAGAAGGCGGCGCAGCCACCGGCGTCGCCCTCCTCCTCCGACAAGTCGGAGCGCGTGGTGCGCGTGCACAACGCCGACGAGTTCGACGCCGCGCTGGCGGCAGCGAAGGACCGTCTGGTGGTGGTGGAGTTCGCGGCGAGCGACAGCGAGAGCAGCAGCGAGATCTACCCAGCCATGGTGCAGCTGAGCCGCACCTGCGGCGACGTGGACTTCCTCCTCGTGATGGGCGACGAGTCGGAGGCCACGAGGGAGCTCCTCCGCCGGGAAGGGATCACGCAGGTGCCCCACTTCGGGTTCTACAAGGGCGCCGAGAAGGTGCACGAGGAGGAGGCCATGGCCATCGGGCGGCTCGGCCCGGAGCGGCTCGCCGGGGACGTGCTCTACTACGGGGACAGCCACTCGGCGGTGGTGCAGCTGCACTCGCGGGGGGACGTGGAGGCGCTCATCGACGAGCACCGCGGTGAGGGAGGGAAGCTGGTGGTGCTGGACGTGGGGCTCAAGCACTGCGGGCCATGCGTCAAGGTGTACCCCACCGTGGTGAAGCTGTCGAGGTCCATGGCAGAGACCACGGTGTTCGCGCGCATGAACGGGGACGAGAACGACAGCTGCATGGAGTTCCTCAGGGACATGAAGGTCGTCGAGGTGCCCACCTTCGTCTTCATCAGGGACGGCAAGATCGTCGGCCGCTATGTGGGGTCAGGGAAGGGGGAGCTCGTTGGGGAGATCCTCAGATACAACGGCGTCAGGGTCACCTACTGAAGCAGCAGCAGCAGCAGCAAGCGATGAATGGAGAATGTACAACGACATGAGGATTGAAGACACGAACTGTAAAATTATTACTGCAACATCCATCGATGATTGGTCGATGTTTAGACTGTTTTATTGGGTAGTGGGTGCCTTACTATGCTTGTATGTTAATCGGAGTACTGTTCAGTACAGTTTTGGAGTTCTAGCAGCCGATCTATTTTGCGACTTCCTTTTGTGATGGCCAATCAGCTTGCTTCTCCAAATGTCCCACTTTACAAACTCTCACAGTCGACGCAAGTAATTATCGTATGTTTGGACTTTACAGACAGATTCCAAAAATATATACCACAAAATTTGTTTCAAGCAGGCCATGCCACGAAATACCTACGGGAGAATTAATCCACATGCAACAAAATAGCTCCACAAGAGACTCAAGTTCACCTAACACTTGTCAAACCCAGCTAGAAGTTCTGATAATACCGCAAACATCAATTGTCCACCAGTTTACACTTGCACAGAAAAGTGTACATCACCTTTTGCTTTCACCACTCCCAGATCTTTTACCCAGCTGCTTGCTTGGGGGGATACTAAGCACTAGTTAAAGTGAACTTCCATGGCTCTGTCTGCACCTGGAGGAGATCCCCGAATTTTCAGATTACACATCTGACACAGATTGTTCAGAAATTACTGGGTGGTACATGCATACTTTGCCTTAAGAATCTGACCTACCTTTCTTATGTTTTTACATGCGTCGTAACAATAAAACATGCAAGTCAAGTTGGGTCCTAAAATGTCATGTTCTGCCACTAGATACAGTTACCTAACAGGGTGAGTTTGTAAACTACACACAGATATCCCAAAAGCAACACGATGCTATTGCTCTGCCACCTCCTCTCCCTCCTCTTCATCAGCTGCCCACCAAGCAAGAAGACCAAGACCATCTCCTTTAATACTTCCCTGCAAAGGCATTATACTCGCAATTACTCACCAAAGCATGGAAGGACAAAATTCAGCATATTACAAGGACATAACACTCTCCCAGAAGGCATACAAAGATGTTAATATATTTGACAGATCAAGGGAATCAAAATTTAAAGCATAATAAACAATCCAGATTATCAGATTTTGTCACCATTAGAAAACTTATGCATTATGCTATTTTTATAGCCTGTCCAAGCAAGAAACTGTGTTTGGTATGCATAGAAAAAGTTTGATTTCACACCATGCATGATGACACAGAATGCATAGAAAATATCGTGAGTTCTGTGCACAGAGTATGCAAGGAATCATATGTTAAGAGGCTTAGATTTGACACCATGCATGATGACATCTCCCATATGGCAATGCACCCAAAATTGCGAAAGCATGCCAGCATTTTTGTCAATCATAATTTTGATGCCCCCACTATCTGTAAAAGAGACAAGCAACCCTAGAACATCAAACTTTTTTTCCCACCAAGAAAAATACTAGTAGCCTTTGCCTTGCCATGAATCACAAGCTTCACGCAACCTCTCCACTTTTTATATGTAACCACAGAGTGATATGCATTGTCAATTTGGAAATTGGGATTAATGTTTCTTGTGCAAACTGAAAGACATCAGATTTAATGGGCCGAAGGGCTAAAGCCTGCACGGGCTCGCTCCAACATGCATTCTATAACATATCAAGCATTCAGGCCACCAAATTGGATGCAACATATCAGAAGCAATAGTTTATAAGATGTACAACAAATGTTAAGTAAATACAGAATGAGCATGAATGTAGATCCAACACAGACTTCATTTTCCAAAGCATGATATCAATAAGAAATGACTATCCAAGAATATAAACAGAGTTATGCTGCGCATATGTACAACAATATGCATACAGGAAACCATGCTTACAACAATCTGCATTGGAGAAAATGGTGGATCATCCTCCTTTTGCTCAATTGGGATAGGCGGGTATTTTGTGCTAGATACCAAGAACCTTATCTGCACAGTGATTGCGTTGATCATGAGTTTGGTGTGGGCAGTGATCTGAGGACTTAGTCTTTGCTTTGTAATAAAGAAAAATGAAATAAAGCTAAAATTTAAAACACCTCATCATCTAGATCTAGATATAGCTCATCACCATCTTCAGTCTTTAGCATCCACCTACCATCTGGTCCCCTGGAAATCCAATGAGCATTGAATTTGATGAGAAGTATAGAAAATATACTGAACTTCATGCTGGAAATACTTTCTATAGAAGCAGACGAAAAGCTCAGTGTTTCATCAATGCAATTAGTTAAAGTAAGGTTCTTTTATATACTCTAAAAGTGCTATCTACTTGCTGGAAAAAGCAAACATCGTTCTCTTTTCCCCCAGTCATGTTTCACTTTAGTTTCTTAAGAGATTAATGTTATGGCATTACAGTCCATAACAATCATGGTTGGATGGAGTGCACTGGCATGATAACTTAAATGATTTAGGTCATACTTGTGATGTAAATGAAGAATAGTTGAGATGCTAATCCAAGACAAATGAAACTATTTATGATATCACTTTCAAAGCACATAATAACTTCAATTTTAAATAACACTACTGATTTATGTACTATGCCAATAAATTAACGAATAGGGTTGTGCCCAACCTCACTGTGCCATACTGCATCAAATGTCCAGGGATGCATACGTCATTGAAGAAATCAAGTGAAACTGCAAAAGGAGGAGGTATATTAGCAAAAATTAATGCGGTGATAATATTATGAATCTGGTGTTTCATTAACAGGAAGCAGAGCGTTCTAATTCTGTAGCAACCAGGAAACGTAAATGCTTGTAAAAAGCATATTTATATTTCCACGAAGAAATACTGGAACAGATTAGACATAAACCGAGACAGTTGGTTCTTTTGTTTAGAAATTTGATGGACATACAGTGATATGAAGGGAAAAACACCCTGCAGAGCAAAATGTTACAGAAAGGTAAAATACAGCACCACAAAGCACCCTAGACAAGTTCAATCGAGTGAATGAATTGAGAGATTGCTAACCGAGTAGTTCTCCAAAGTAAACTCACCCTGCAACCCCTTATCATCATATCCACTGATTCTCCCAACTAGAATCTCCCCTTTAAAGGGCTTGAACATCAGCAAACGGAATGATACCTATCCAAAACAGGAACAAGGAAGCATGAGCACAACTTGCAAAGTGTAGGAAGCCTCAGGATTGAAATAAATAACTTCACAGAGATCAAATATCTTATAGCTGGACAAAGGGCCTCAAAAAAAGATGCATAGTTCTATACTTCCAGTTACAAAGTGCCATTCATGTATAATACTTGTGCTGAAATCAAGTCAATTAACAAGTAGAAATACTCAAGCAATGGGCTAAAATTCACATCAAAGAAATAGTCAACATTGTTTTTTGACAAAGGGAACTGGGATCAATTAGAAAATACAGGTTGGGAACCATCACAGTTTGAAGTTTGAACTAACATGTTAAGTGCCTGTGTGCCAAACTCCAAAGCCATCGGAAAGAGGGAAATGCCAGCAAAATGTGCATATTTGCCTTTCAACTTTTCAAGTTATGGACAAGTAGCTGTCATATGTGAACAGAAGAAAAGCTATTTGACTGGATAAGCAACCACCATAACAACACGCTTTCAGGATCAATCACAAAAGCTACTATTTTCCTTTAAGCACAGAAACCAAACAGTAAGCACAACTAATAAATGGTTTTAAGTAATCTAGTGAGCACCAAGGATCACACAAATTAAAGAGTGTGAAAAGGCAGCATAGCAGCACTAATGTGATTGGGAGATCACTCTTTATGGGAATGGCAATACTCCACAAATTCGCCTTCCATAAAACATTATAAGGCAAGCACAGTACATCAAGAACTTGAACAGTAGAGATAAAAAAAATTAAGGCAAGCATTACTTTATAGGTCGAGCAGCCCTCTCCTGCAGGGATGGACCCGCCTTCAATGGACCGGATGTCATAGACAGACACGCACAGCCCAAGCTCCGCGATAACCTGCGTCATAGGCCAAACGCCAACAGATACACTCAATTAGGAACCATCAATGTCGGAGCAAAAGTGTTCAATCCGATTATTTCAGACTCTCCGAGCAAAATTTTTGCTCACCAGTGCTAATTCTACGGCTAAATAACAACGAAATCCGCTTTACCTTGTCCAGGAAGAGCCTCTCGAGCTCGGCCTTGATGGCATCGGGGAGGGGGCGGCTCAGCAGGTGCGGCGGCATCGGCAGGTCGTGCTCAATCAGGCTCAGCGCGAACATCCTGCCCGCCTAGAACCACCGACCACCGGAGTCGATTCCGGAGGGAGTGGGATGCGCCGAATAGAGATTTGGAGGCGGCGCCGGCACGCCCCTGTACTGGAGGGCTTCTCCCAGCGAGGAACAACGGGGAGCAAGAGCAGGTCGCCCCGCGCGTCGAGGAGGCGGCGGGACGGAAGGAAGCGACGGCGACGGCGACGGAGACGGAGGGTTTTACCGGGGATGCCAACGGGCTCATTGGGCTGGAAATGGACCCCGTAGGAAACTCGGCGGTGAACCGCCCAAGTGGCCCGCGAATTGATTTGGGCCAGGCCTAGAAGGGGTACTACTACTAAGTCATATCCTTAGCCCAACACGGCATTAAGGAGCAGGTGATTAACCACTGGTGGACACCTGATCACAGCATGTATGTACGCGAGTTGAAATTTTGAAACTAAAGGCCTCCCGTTACTACAAAGTCGGTGACACATGCAGTCGTTTTATTATCTTCTAGTAGTATATTTTTTTGAAAGTTAAATATTTTCTATATAAGGTACACCAAGATTTAAGTTCCCATAGATAGAGTTATGCACACTCACAACTCCACCACACCAAGTAGCATTTGCGCAATGCTAAAGAGCCGTTCGTTGTCAGCAATTAACATGGAACAATTCTAGTAAAATGTGCAAAGGAAAATGAACTATATGCTCCGAGTTACTTCATTAAAAAAAAAGCACTAAAAATGGTGTTCCCATTTGGCGGTGGCGTCAAGGAACAAAGGTCCTCCCGTGTTCTTCCCCGTCTTGGCAGGTGCTTCGTCAACAAGCGCGTGGGGGAGGAGCTCCCGATGTAGAGCTCCTGTCAGGAGTCCACCGCGCGGCGACTCGGCTGCTCATGGGCGAGGTTTGTTTGTCGGACTTTTGCTTTGTAGACGCATAGTCGGCTCTGGATTTTGTGCAAGTTTGGAGAGTGGAATCAGGCTCGACGATCTTCCCGCGGCGGCTCTAGTCGCCGCCGGCGAGCCTGTTTCCAAGGTCGTCAGAACTTGGGGCGGGTCCCTGACCGATGGATTTTCAACGTCGGCTTTGTCTCTCAGTTCTTCTCAATGCCATGCGGCGGCAGTAGGAAAGCTTCAGTGTGCAGCGGTCCTAGGGACAAGACCACACTTGTTCTCTGTATCCTACCTTACCGTATCTCCGGATCTGTATCTGTACGGATATTTGTATTGTATCCTTAACTTTAATACAGGTGTATGGTTTGATTAAAAAAAACTTTCACCCTGGGCATGGTTGGCCTCCCCCCTCCTTCCACGACAAGCAAACGCTGCTACATACGTCGGGGTGATAATGGGTCCAACTTTTTATATGACGGGACGCTCCATACCGCAAGGTCATCGTAGCCACCCCGTGCCCTCGCCTCCCCGTGCCCTCACCTCCCGCACATGGTGGGCCCCTGTGCCCCCGCCTGCGTGGTAGAGAAGACCACCCGCCCACAGTAATTAACGCGTCCCGTCGCTGTCCTCGCCAGTCACCACCGATGCCTTTCCTCTCTTTCCTTCATTCCCTTTCCTCACCAGAGGCCCAGAGCTCTGCATGCCCCGCGCCGCCCGACCTCCCCGCTGCGCCACCCTCTAGCCGGGCCATCCGCCGTCAGACCTCCCCGCCATGCCGGAGCTCCATACGCTGCTTGCGGGCCAGGCCCCGCGAGCTCCATGCGGTACCTCGAGCCTCCCCTCCCCGCTCCCCCGGCGGTGCCTAGAGCTCGAGGCTGCTTAGGTAGGCAGGGAAGGAGTTGTCGCCGCCGATTCGCGCCGGTATGGAGCGCTGCCGCCTCATGCTCCCCACGCTGCGCGCCGGCTTCATAGGAAGGAGTTCGATTGTTCACCTCCGGGCGTCCTGGCCGGCGATTCGTCGGTCTCGATCCGGAGTTGGTCCTTGGCCTTGCCTGCGCCCACGCCCGACCACAACAACATCAGCAGCAAGGGAAGGAAGGCGAGCTCCCCAACACACGACAACGCACGGGCCGAAAGGTGGATCGGGTGGCGGAAGTGATTGGAGAGTGAGTACTGAATCGAGGCTCGGTTGGGAGAGCGGAGCTACGGAGGGTGATGTGGAAAGCTCTGAGTGTTAGGGAAGATGATGGGGGATTGGGGGCAGTCGTAGTTCAGGAGTAAACTGGAATTGACTGCGATGCGATGAGATTGGAGAAAGGAGTAAACGAGATGCAAGCGTGGCAGCGAATTGAGAGAAATCGAGTTAGCACTGATTTGCTGTTGCTGCTGGTTGGAATCAAGAGGAGAAGAAAGATGAAGGTGAAAGCTGCTGCTCGCTTTTGCATCCAGGTAGAGAAGGAATTAGTGTGGGTAGAGGAAAATTGAGTTGTTCGCTCGCTTTTCCATGGGAAGAGAGGAGATGGTTGTTTGCTTGTGTCGTTCTGATTTCTTAATGATAGGAGATGACATGTTACTGTTTTTCTTGTCTGACGGAGATAGAAGGGCCGAGACTTGAGATGACGCACAACAGAGAAAGAAGAAGAGGAGATGGCATTTCTGTAATTGCATACAGTAACCAAACAACGCTACTAGCTTTTAGACATTGTATCAAACAACCATGGATTAATTTCAAGCTACTAAATTTATCCAACAAAATTTTAATTTAATTTAGCCTATCTAAACTGAATCTTATTTATTATCTCTATTTACATCATGGACTACTTTCTTTCACTTGGTCAATGTCTACACCTTTTCATATGTAATGGTATTAGCTCCTTTTTATATGTATTTGGTATAGATAAGTTTAGAACGAGATCTTGTAATATAAAATTAAATTAGTTTGTGGGCATGTGACATATTAGAGCTCAATTGAGACATATTATTGACCAAGGTTATGTACAGATAGATTCAGATTAATCATGTCACTTTTCAAAGTATCTACGATATATATACATTTGTAGACATTGACCACCCATGTGGCCATGTACCTCGACCCAAAAAGAAAAAAAAATCGATCCGAATTTGCCCTAGCACACTGCCATAAATGGTGCCATCAAATTATCAATCTATACTACAAAGATCAACAACTTTAAATGTTAAATATTAGTAGTACTTAACATGCGGGGCGAATCAAGTTTGAGTGTCGTGTTCTATATTTTTCATAGGTCTATGATTTTAGATTTGATGATAATTTTTCCATTATAGCGCAGAGTACTCACCTATATTACTGAATCTAAGGAATTGTTTGATAGAAGTCCACTTGCATGAGCATGTGTTAATCAAACTACTTCATTTGTTTTAATTATATGACATTCAAGATAATAAATTCTTAGTAATCTTATTTTTTGCAGGTTCATAGTAATCCTATTGATAGGAACTACTCTATACGTTTAAAATACATGGTATTTATAACAAGCTTTGACATTTAAACTGATTAGTGCCAATAATTTACTCTAGATTAATATTTGTTTGTTTATAATGTTAGCCCGTAGCAACGCACGGGCTATTACCTAGTAAATTTAAAAGGATCGAATCGATATTATATACAAACTTGGTCTACAAATAATTAGGTTAGATCTTCCCTCACTCATGCCCCGTTATCACCCCTTCGGACACTGGCGAAGATGAATCCTTCATTCGCGGTGCTCCACACTACGTTACTTCCTTCTCCTTCCCTGGTCCGAACTTCATTCATGCCTTCACATTGAAAGGTGTACACGGAGTACAATGTGTTCCACGCAAGTCGTGTTCCGCTGGCTTGCTCTGCTGGCGTCGTCCATGAAGAGGTCATTGGGGCTCGTCGGCATCATCATCTCGGGGAGGTCGGTGGGCTCCCCAGCTCAGCTGTGGCGGTGGTGGCAGTGTACATGTAACACCCAGGTGTTTAGCACATGTAATTAAAGGTTAACTATCTGTAAAACAAGCATTAACATTTTTTTTTCATATGTGAAATTTGCAGGCACTTCCTTGTTGTTAAATTTGATCACGTTTTGCCCTTCCAAAATTGTGTCCTAGTCAGCCAAATGAAACAAACCTTCACGAGTGTTGTGACTCTGATCAAATGTTAATATAACTTGTTTTTCTCGAGATTTTTGGAGCTGTTAATCTCTCAAACCAAAATCCTAATCACCTTGAGCCTTTACAAAAATTTTAGCTCTCATATCCACCACGAACTTTTGTTTTTGAAGACTGAAAAGTTTTTATCTGAAATCAAAAGGAAAGAAATCGATTTGAGATGACATTTTTGAGATGGCCATAAACTGTTCTTCCTACTGTCAGCTGTTCGGCTATCTGGCTTTCAGACGTTGCCGCGTCCACGCGCCGGCTTCCGCTGCGATCCCTCTCTCGGCCCCTTCGAGTCAAACACGTCGTACGTTGTCAGCCCACTTGCTCCGCTCGCCCATGCCGCTGACGGCTGCTCCGGTGCCGCCTCGGCCGTGCCGGCCACTGCTCGCCGTCCTCGCATCACTGCTCGCCGTCCTCGCCTACAGCCACAGGCGCACGGCCACCAACTCCACCGCAACCTTATCTCCTCCCCAATCCGGCCCCATTCCTTCTCCTTCCTCACTTCCATCTTCTTCTTCCTCGGGTGGACAGGAGCAGAGCAACGACCGAGCCAACACCGTCTCCACCCGCCGGCTAAATACTCCACATCCTCCCCACCAAAATCAAATCGCTCTTGCCCAGACCTCCCATGCATCCCCAGCTAGCTCCTCATCACCTCCTTGCCCAGCCCTGGCCATCACCTTGCCGAGAATCGGCGAAACCATGGCCGCCAAGCGCTGCCAGACCGTCGCCTTCGACCTGCTCGACGAAATGCACCAGCTGGCGTCATCTCCTATTTCTACACCAAGCTGCACGTGCTTGAGGTCGTCTTCATGCACTTAGGACTCGGTGATCATCTTCCCCAATTTTCCCCATGGCCAAACTGACCGATTAAGCCTGCTCCATTCCCTCTTGCGCTCTCTCTGTTCCTGTGACTTTTGCAAGAAGATAGACAGTACAAGCTGGCTAATTAGTTGATACCTATTAGTCGTGTGTATTCCAAATCTGGTGAAATTCCTTAGAAAATAAATACATCTGCAAAAACTGAGATTTGAGTTGCCTTGTACTTTGGATGACAAATACTGACCTGCTTACTTCACTTGCTTAGATGGTTATTTTTTTACTATTATGACCATCTGGTAGTTATTCATGACTAATTATTCACTGATGCATCACAAATAACTAGTCCCTTTGCAATTCCTCTTTGACAAAAGTTAATCATGATTAAACTTGGAATGAAAAAACCATTTTGTATAATCTTGGCATGTATCTGAACCTGAATCTTACGCTTCTTCCTTGTGCATTATGTATGTCTGTAGCTGCTGGGTATATCCTGCCTTTATCTGCTGCTTTGGGAACCTTTAGGCACCCATATCAAGCTTCTTTTGCTTTATTTGTACGATTGGCACTTTGGTCTGGAAATTAGCACTATCATCTTTCTGTTATCAGGTCAATCAACATTGAGTATCAGGTTATCAAGAAACTGTCTAGTTAGTTCGGCTAAGCTGCTACCATTTTATTTAAGCTACGCTCAGGAGAGGCTTCCGTTTCGCTTCAATTGTATTATGTAATCTCTGTAGTAGTAATATGGCTGGAGAGCTTTAGAATAATTTTACACATGAAATTAAGTTACTTGCATGTTTGTTTAAATTAACTATCCACCGGCAGCCTCCATGTTTATTTATGCAGTTAGTCTATTTGTTATTACCAGATAGCGTCTGTCCCTTGTTTTGAAGTAAAATGTTTGCATTCATTTAATTCTGCACTGCATCTTTGCATTCATGTAGAAGCCGCTGCAGAGAACGTTGTGTACGAGCTGGTGGCTACGGAGCAGCCGCAGCAGGTGAACCAGCAGGGGGATCAGGAGCCTAGAGAGTGCTTGAGCAGCAGCAAGACCTGGCCCAAGGCCTAGATAATACTAACATTGTGCAACAAAGGCAAGCCCCGGAGCATAACCCTTCTTTTGAAATTATAATTATTTATGATTTGTGCATTTACGTTTTCAGGAGTTGAATGGAACCATAGATGCATGATTCATAGGCTCCCACATTTTATACTAGTATGTGTAGGTCGTTAGTCCTGCCATGCTTAATTAGGTTCGGTAGAAGTCGAGTGATTACCTGTCACTCGCGAGATATAGGGCAAGTTGGTGCTGGTATTATTTGGAAAATGATTCATATGAAAAGTTGATGACCAGGCGGAGATGTGGATTATTATATTGTTGCTGGTTACTAGCTCCGCCTGTGTCGATTAAGGCCCGACCGTTGTTGGCTGTGTTGATCGAGTTTGAACAGTACTAATCACATGCTGGTAGTAGGAGGTAGTCGAACCTGGTAAACTATACTTGATTCGCTCCAGAGTTGGAACTCCTTCCTGCCCTCCTAGGGTAGCGCAAGTGGCCGTGGAGAATTGGGTATGTACTTTTATTTTGGTGGTCTCTCGTAGGGCTTGGCTGACTAGTGCGGGCGGGGCAGATCCGGCTTCCGGTAGCGAAGATAGGAACGGTTGGCACGTGCTTTTCGACGGGGCATGCATGTGACGTGTAGTTGGTTTTCCTTGCAAGGATTAAAATCGAATCGATTCGCCGCCGCTCTCGGATAAGAGAACCTCGATCACTTCGCCGCATCGTAGTAAAGAAGTGAAATTTATGATGATGATAATACTGCTGTCTGATTAATTATTATCTACCATGGTTCTTGTAGTTATGCAAATTTAGAAATAGCTTATCTCACCTTTAATTTGGCTAAAATATTGAAAATAAGGATCCACTATTAGCTGCTTTTTTTGGCAAATAAACCCCACAACCAAAAGCCTTTCATACTAGGAGTCTTTTTCGTCGGGTAAGTCTTGTTGAGTATTAGTTGCTCAGGGTTTGTTGATTAACTATTTTCAGGTGGAGTTGTCTTCTCTATGGTGTCATATCGGTGGGCTCGATGTGATGTTCTCTACTCGTCGTTGTCACCGTATCGTAGTGGTTGTTTCGTATTTGTGTTTCAAACTTTAATTCCGCTGTATAATTGTACTTTTGTCCCCTTTTGTATTTAAACTCAACTTGTAATATTAAGCTCTTTATCATTGTAATTAATTATTTTGTAACCCTGTCATGTTGATACTATCTGTGCTCACCCTCGCATGAGATTACCGGTGTTTGTTTCGATCCAGATTCTAGAATTGTGGTTGCATCGGGAATTACTCGACGGACTGTCAAATTATGCCGTTTTAAGTGGTTGTTTACTAGATTAATTATTAAAATGATGGTTAGCGTACTTAAGCAGGATTAATTTGGGCGGTTATGTCACGGTACACATATCGGTCGGCTCGATGACGTGCGGCCATCATCTGAGTACACAAGTGGCTGGGCGCCGCTCCGAGATCGTGACGGCTCCACGCCATCATCTGAGTACACAAGTCGCTAGGCGCCGCTCCGAGATCGTGACGGCTCCACGCCTCCACGTTGGCACGGCGCGGAGGCTGGTGGCCGGAGATCGAGCAGGCCCGCTGCCGTGTTGTGTCGTCGGCAATCGCGATATGCTGCTGCTGATGCATCGTACTATTGAGAGTTGCCGGCGGTGCCAATGGAAGCCTCCCTCGGCGCATGTACGCGTACAAAAGGCCGGTCTTTTATTTCCTTTAATTAATTCCATGCCTATTCCTTGTTTCTTCACACATTAAATGGAATTAAGAAAATGTCGATTTCTAACCGCTGTATATGTGTTGGAATCGTGCGTACCGGCTCGAATCAGGACTCAATCCAATTCATGAGACTAGATAAAAAATCATCTTAACAGTGTATTTATCACATTTTATTTTTCGCCATAACAAATAAAGGTTCACGATCGAGTTTGTTGTGCCATAACATGTTTTGTAGGGAGATGAGCAAGGACGATGACAACCATTCTTAATCTTACATAGGATGATTGATGGCGCATATGTTTTGTCAAATTGTTGATCTCATCTGTGAGCTGAGTTCAAAGCTACCTGGTAATGGTAAGGTCTTGTGGGAGCTGACGTAGCGGTCCAGCCTTTGGTGTACACCTTGCAGGTGTTCCGGTAATCTCCCATGATTCATCATCCAGCACCATGCTGTCAAGCTCAAGGACACCCTCCAGCACCTTCAGCTTCGGGCAATCGTAGATGTCAACAGTCCGCAACTTGGAGAGGCCGCTAATCCTCTTGAGCTCGGGACAATTGTACAAACTGAGTTTCACAAGCGAAGGGAAATTCTCCAAATACTCTAGGAGCATGAGATTTTCTAGAGAAATGTTTCTCAGATTATGCCTATGGTCACTAGCCAATCCAGGGGGCAGGTGTGTCAGCCTGCAGTCTGTGAGTTCAAGATTCTCTAGAGCTGGCATGGCGACACGGCTCTGCTCCTCCCAGTCCCACTCCATCCATGCAGACAGCCCTTGCAGCAACAATTTTGTCAGGTCTCGAAATGGTGTAGTAACAATACCGCCTTTTCCTCTTGCTAGGCTCTGGAAATCAGCTCCAACATGCTCAATGGCTGGAGCATGGCCGATAATCAGTTCTTCCAAACCAGGGATTCTGCACAAACCATCAGGTAATTGGGTGCAGTAGGTTATGTCATGTAGGCTAATGGACCTCAAGCTCTCAAAGTTTGTTGCCGCTGGTGAGTGCATCCAATTTGGTAGTCGACGACCATAATATCTCGAAATTATTAGTACGTCCAATATAGGTGGAGGACAGAGCTCATCAAATACATCTTCAATTCTCTGTTGTTGTTCTGGCCCAATTTGTTGCACTTCCTTTTCTACTTCCTCCTCAATCTGCGTTTCTTCTTCATTCTCTTCCTCATTTTTTTCATCCAAGTTGTCACTGTCCTCCTCCTCCTCATCATCATCATACTCAGCTTCCTCCTCCTCAATATGCTTTCCCTCTTCATTCTCTTCGTTCTTAATTTCCTCCTCCTCATCCTTATCATCATCAGCAACAGTAGCAACATCTTCTTCTTCCTCCTCCTCTCCCTCCTCCTCATCCTCCTCCTCCTCCTCCTCCTTGTAGCAATTTAATTCCAAATACTCTAGACGCCTCTTATTGCTAATTCTGGCCTTTTTAGCAACTGTGCTATCATGCACATTTTCTAGATTTTCGACTTGAAGATTTCTAAGATGTGAAAGAGTCTCTAACTCTTCTAAAGTGCACCAGTCTCCATCCATCTTTGTTGGAAACCCATAAAGTGATCTCAAATTTGTTAAACCACCAAACCCTCTTGGTATTATATCAATTTTGGAGCCAACAAAGGAAAAGTATCTTAAACGAACTAACTTTGTGATGTTATCAGGAAACTTATCCAACTTTGGACAATTGTCAAGCTGAATATGTTGAAGGAACCACATCTTATCTATGTCACTTGGAAGCCTAGATATGTTTGTATTAGAGAATGACAAGTACCTTAGGTGCCTCAGCTGACACAAAGAGTCTACTAACCAATCAGACTCCTCGGAGCTTATATCCAGTACTCGTAGACTAGTAAAATTTGCCAATGAACCACCAGGTTTAATGTCACAGTTTATTACTAGTAGTGTTCTCAATTTTTCTTGCATCTCTAGGATGGTCCACTCAAGTTCTGAATCAATTTGTATGGAGAGACGGCGGAATTTTTGGTTTTCTGGAAGAAGACTTCTAATGTCAGTTGGATCCTCATGAACCACGAAGGCTTCTTCTCTAGCCACAAATTGAGCAAATGAGCGGACAATGTCATGCATGGTGTAGTCCCATATGTTATCAGTTGAATCATCAGGCTCCAAAAGATTTCTAGTGACTAACTCCCGATGATACCCTTTCCCTATTTCTTCCAGATCGAGTTGGCCTGACTCTGATGTCCCCTCATGTTGAATGAACCCTTCACTAATCCACATGCTAATAACTCTATCCTCTATAAAACCTGAGCCCTTCGGGAAAAGTGAGTAGTAAAGAAAACATTGCTTCAATTGTGGAGATAAATCTTCGTAGCTCAAGCGTACTGAATAGTTTAGTTCCTCTTCCTCTTGTGGATCAACCTTTTTCCACTCGATATTCTTTTCCAAAACAATCTCCCAGTCACGTTCATTTGGACGCCTTGTGCTTAATAGTCCACCCATAACTTTAATCGCAAGTGGCAATCCATCACACTTTTTAATAATCTTCATTCCAATATGTTTCAGCTCATCAAAATCACCCTGTCAACAGTACGAAGCAACTTAGTAATTAATTGTAGCATATATCTATAATTCCATAGTTCATTGCACTTGTACATGCATCCAAGAAAACAATGTGTAGTTCTTCTAGATTATTTTCAATTCTATTAAAATATTAGAAACGATGCCCACCAAAGGTGCAAAGGAAAAATATTTGTAAATGGAAAAAATAGTTTTTTCAATAATACTAGACACCTGAAAGTAATGCTTGCTGCATCCAATATAAGAAGAATCAATTTAAAACATGGTTAACTTATTGTGGTAATTTAACTTCAAATCTAACGTATGTATCCAAAGATGATCAACAAATTTAGAAATCAAACGTATGGTGTCAAACTATCCATATATATGAAAAGGTGATATGATTATCAGAATTCAAAATTCCAAATTTTAGGAAATCCCGTTATATTTAAATAAATAAGAGAGTTAGCTTAGGCCCATCCATGAAATCACTATTCAAATAAAGACATCAAATTTGTTTTATGTATTTGGGCATGTGGACACAAGAACACAGACCGGAAATTAGGGTGTATTAGCAAATTACTAGGTTTTGGCTCCACTTAATTACTTTGGTCACTAGAAACAGTCCTTAGAAAGCTAATGGTAGGATACTTAGGGTGTGTTTGGTTTGGTTGAAGCTATGAAAAAAGTTATCGTGGCCGGTGAGCTATGAAAAAGCTGGTGTGAGATGTCAGCTGTGAGAAAACTAAAAGTCATTTGGTGGTGAAAATGCTGATGTGGTGTGAGACTAGAAGCCCAATACTAAACTTTTTAGAAATTCTCTTAACTTCAGTGGGTTTTATGTGAAAATATCAAGACACAAAAATACTACAATCATTAAAAGTTTCTATGAAGGCCCTTTTGCAAAATCCTAGCCTCCTCTGTCTTCTCCCTTTCAAACTCTTTCTTCTCCACAGAGATGAGAAGGCCACAGTTGCCGCCCAAACTCCGACGAGCTTTGCCCTGCCGATGTTGCGACCGCCCTAGACCTTGCTTCCGCCTTCGCCTGCAGCTCGCATGCCACAATGCCCCTAAACATCTGAAGCTACCTCTCGTGCTCTGCCACCTCCTCCACCTACCAAATCCTACCCACCACCACGCTGGCCGGATCCTACCCACCTCCTGTGCCCATCGCCGACACGTCCCTGCTCACCACCCACCGGATCTTGCCCACCACCGCGCCCACGCCGGCCACCAACGCTCGAGGAGGTGGTCGCACCGATAGGGGAGTCGGACATCATGCGGTTGGCCATGGGGCCTCACATGGCCATACCTGGGACCTTGCGTGCGTGTTAGATGTGGGGAGGGACAAAAACGAAACGAATGGTATCCACATAACGAGTGGCAATGCAGGTAATTTTGGGGAAGAATTTGACTCAAAGCACGTATTGGCTGCTGCATGATTTATATTTGCTCCATTGCAACTTTTGGCTGTGGCTTTGGTTGGCAGCCCGATTGAAGGGACCCTTAACTAGTTTAACCGTTGTATCCCAAATCTAATTGTAATATTTACTTCTTAAAAGTAATATAATGCAAAGATATTGATGCAGTCTCTATAAGAAGGTTACGATATCTAATTTCTACTCCACTAGTTTCACCGTTCACAAATAGAAGAGATTCTACAATTTTAGGTAAAATTAAGAGGCATAGGAAATGAATCATGTGACACTCTCGGAGCATCTCCAAGAGATAGGCCAAATCATTTTTTAAAGACAAATTTAGCTATTATTAAACAAAAAATGTCTTCAATAGACTTTGTAAACGACTTTCCAAATTTAGCAGCTCTTCATCCCACCTCATTCACTCTATTTTTAGCTAGCCTACCTCATTAGCCATCTGTACATAGTCTATTGGAATACTTTATTTGTTTGTCAAATCTATTTTTAACTGTAGCTAAACAGAAATTTTGGCTAAACCTTTTTTTGCTAATATCGATGCTCTCATTAGTGCCAAGTTCCAAATTAGCTAGACTAAGGGAGTGTTTAAATTCACAAAGTTTGTAAAGAGTTTTTCATTGGGAAACGTGTTCCCTGTTTCAAGCATGCTTCCCAATGCATAAATATTTGGGAAAATTGAGGGAACTAAACACCCCCTAAAGACAGGTTGTTGGGATCGACTGATCAGTTTGAATGCCGGCTAAATTAATAACACATGACAAAATATGTTGTATTTATCGATTCACTTTGAATCCTAAAATACTTCATACTTGTGCAGGGAAGACATACTAATAAATGTCATAGTAGAATGTTACTATTACCAATTGTTTTAGGGTCTCCATGTTAATTTGATCACGAGTCTAGAAAACAAGAAAAATTAGAATCATCTATCCAACCATCGATTCGGTGGCATTTAATTATAGGGTATTTGCGTTCTTACACCCATTTTACAGTGTAATTGTAATTTTACCCTCATTTTAACTTTGTGATTTTGTCTTTCACTATTCACAAGTCAACGCAATTTTGTCCATAGTCAATGGTCAAAACAAGGGCAGATTCGCAAAGACCAAGGGCAAAATCACAAAGTAAAAAAAGGGCCAAAATCATAATTACACTTCAAAATAGTTAAATAATAATTACTAAATCTATTATGTTTCCTAAAACGTTTTCTACCTGCATCATTTTGAAAATACACTTATGGTCACCTTATAAATCTACATCTAAAATATCTACGATTGAAAGAAACATAAAGTAACGCTATAATATTTATCTAAATTACCCGCCTATAGTAATATTATTAAGAAAATAATTTAAAGTTCCCATAATTTCCATCCAAATTAACTACGTCTACTATTATTAAATATAAACAATAAAATAATATAATAACCCCTGAATATATGTATAGTTATTCCGAACAGAGGGAGTATATAGGCATAGTTTCCGAATAGAGGGAGTATGTTATAAGCATAGTTTCGGAACAGAGGGGGCATAAAAAATACCTCACGCTGCGGCAGCTGTTTCTTGAGCAGGGACCAAGCATCTTCATCATCAAGTTTGCTGACATGGAGTTGGTCGCTATGGGAGTGGTAGTGTCCCATCTTGAGAACGACGTCCCCAATTCTGGTGGTGAGCAGGACGCGGCTGCCCGGTTGCTTGCGGGCAGCGTTAGCGACGGGGACCTGGAACACTTCCTTCCATGCCCTCTCGCTCCACACGTCGTCCAGGACCAGCAGGAACCTGTTGGCCGACAGGGCGTCGGTGAGGGTCTGCTCGAGGAAGGACTCGTCCTTCCCCTTTGCAGGCTCCTTCTTCGCCTGGGTCACGGCCGACCTGAGCAGATCAACTCTGTCGAACTGCTGCGTGACGCTCAGCCATATCTTGGTCTTGAACTCCTCCTTGACGGCCTCGCTCGCGAAGACCTTCCTGGCCAGGGTGCTCTTGCCCATGCCGCCCGGGCCGACGACGGACACCACCTTGACGGCCGCAGCGGCAGCGTCGTCGCGGCGGCCGGAAATCAGCATCCGCGCCAGCTTCTCCGTGTCCTTCTGGATCTTGTCCCCGACGATGGCCGACTCGTCGAACCCGGACGTGGTCTTGCGCCTGGCGAGCGCCGTGTCCGCTGGCCTCCTCCCCTGCTCCTCGTAGGAGCCGAGCTTGACGAACCTGAACTTGGTGACGCCGTCGCGGATGCTTTGCAGCTCCTCGTTGAGCTTCTTGATGCGGCTGCCGGCCTCATGGGCGAAGCAAGGGTTCTGCAGGCAGAACAGGAACGGGTGGACGATGTCGTGCAGGTTCTTTCCCATGATCATGAGCCCTTCCAGGGAAGAGAGGCAGCCGCCGGAGCCGGAGGACTCGTCTTCCTGCCGCTCCATGGCCTCGAGCTGGCAGAGCTCGAGGATGTCCGCGGCCTTGTACATGGCGTCCTTGAGCATCTTCACCCACGACTGCACGCTCGCGTCGGTGATGCGCCTCTTCTCGGCATCGGCGACGTAGTCCTGGAGGTAACCCAGGTTGTTCTTCAGCTTGCTGATCTCGCGCGAGACGCCCAGCAGCAGGCCCACCTCTTCTTTCGCCATGTCCGTGACCATCTTCTTCACATAGGGTGCCAAAGCATCGAGGACAGCCGCCATGGCTAGCTGCCTACGTGTCCTGCGTACACCAGTCTACACGTTCATCATACAGATCAATATGCATCTTCGTGCATGCATTATATTGGGCACCATTCGTGCATGCTGAGATCAATCGCAAGCAGCAGGTAGGCACATGTAGCTACAAGCAGAACAAAATAATCAACTAATATAACTAGAAACATGCAAATTATATATGTTAAAGATGTTTTTGTCGAGTATCACCTCAGCTTCCAGCGAAAGGAATAAGAGGACGACCTCGATCGATTCTCTTCAGGAAGAGATCGAGTATCAGCTGGGTGGTGAGAAGGGCGAGAAGAGCTGCTGCAGCAGGAACCATATATATAATAGCAATGAGGGTAGTTTAATTTTCACTGAAAAATATTACTCGATTATGTTCTTGTTGCTTTGATCACTTGTCTTTTGATCAGTCTTACATAATGCCCAATTGGGTTTATTTATACTCGACACACAAGTTGTAGTAGATTTGGCGGACAAAGCCGGCTACTACTGGCGCCGGGGAATCCGCGAATGTCAACACTGCTACAAGATGATTTGTACACTACCTTCATTTGATAAATTTAACAACTTGTTTGCTAATTATTTTGCTTGTATGAAACGTCAAACTTTGCTAACAGGAGATAGTATATATATTGAAATATAAACTATCTATCAAGATATTGTTTATTCATCAAGTGAAAAGTAATATATATATTGAACTTTTTTACAAGTTTTTGAATCAATTTGCACCCGCTTATCAAGTTATTGTACTAAATTGACCATTTTTCAAGTTGATTATGTAGTGAGTGCAATTTACTCTTCAAAAACATATGATTATCTCAGGTTTATAACACACTCCGTAAGTAACATCTTTTGTTAAATGCAACCCATCTACGCAAGCTAAGCATGTCACCTATTGTCCTTTGTTAAATGCAACCCACCTACGCAAGCTAAGCATGTCACCTATTGTCCTTTGTTAAATGCAACCCACCTACGCAATAAGCTAATAAGCATGTCACCTCAGCATGCTTATACTTTTATCAAATATTCATGGAATGACTTCATAGTGTGCCATTTCATTTTTACATGAAGAAGTGATTCGTTGAACCCAAACACCTTAGACCTTAGTTGATTAACTTTCTAGAGATATATGCATCATCACGTATACAATTAAAGAGCACGAGAGTGAAACAAGAGATATGGGACGGGCCTGCTGTGTCGTCGTCGCTACGGCATCGAGACTCTGGACGGGTGCTACTGTGCTAGGCCTGCCAGCTGCTCTCGCGCATGCAGGCATCCCAAGGGAAGACCATGGACGCTGGGTGCCGTGTCGAAGAAATGCGTGCGGAGGTCCCATGCTTAGCTTGCGTGGCGATGCAACCTATCCCAGTTGCGTTTTTCGCCCATATGTACACAGTTGACATAACGGAGCGCAGACTTTCGCTATTGATTGGTCAGCAGCCGGTTTGTTAATTTTTAATTCCTGCTTTAAATTAACATTATACTGAACTGTAGATTCATATACGTACGTGATGATGCATACTCCGGCTTTATATAAAATATAAGCTGCAATTTTATCCTAATTAGACTTTCCAAACACTGCCAAGCTTTATATAAAAATATGCCAACATCTACAAACCTCAAATTTAATTTTACTAAACTCATCATGAGATAGGTACGTATATAGTGCATTTATTTGATATATATATTTATATAAATTACTACGGGAACTTTTGTTCAATAATCAGTTGCATCTCTAGAAATCGGTTTTAGACCCCTACTAAAATGTCACTTTTAGTGGCGCAAGCGACGGGCGTGCTGTTTAGAGTGCGAGCCTGCTCTCGCATGCAGGGGCACGACCTTGCAAATGGTGATGAGGTGGCGTGCTTGCGTCGCCCGGCAACTTGTCCCATTTTGTTTTCCGACCAAAATATGTAGTTGACGTACACGAGCGCAGACTTTCGCTAGTTTTTTACCCGAACATAATTTGGTAGTTTGACTCTGAACTTTGATTGCTCGATATAAGCGACTACTCCCTTTGTCTAAAAAGTACTCCATCCATTTCAAAATAATACAACTCTAGCCTTCTACCAAATCAAATCTCAGTCTCAATTTTGAGCAAACGCGGAATATGAGGGTGGCGACTGACGATGTTTGAGCACCAGACTAGGGATTCGGGGGAATCTCAATTTAGGGCTTGTTTGGGTACAAGAGAATTGGGGTGAAATGAAGGGGATTAATTTTAAAATGAACTAAGTGCCGCTCCAATCCCTCCATTCCACCTCATTTCACTAGTTTCCAAACAAGCCCTTAGAGATTTGGCCTGGGATAAAACACGTGAATATTGATTCGCTTGTATATTTTGTGAGTAGACAGAAGGTTTTTAGATAGGTTCGAGCCACCCTGGGGCGTAACATCCTTACATCCTCGTGTATGTTCTTGTTGCTTTGATCACTTGTCTTTTGATCAGTCTTACATAATGCCCAATTGGGTTTATTTATACTCGACACACAAGTTGCAGTAGATTTGGCGGACAAAGCCGGCTACTACTGGCGCCGAGGAATCCGCGAATGTCAACACTGCTACAAGATGAATTGTACACTACCTTCATTTGATAAATTAAACTCGACATTTTAACAGGACAACAACTTGTTTGCTAATTATTTTGCTTGTATGAAACGTCAAACTTTGCTAACAGGAGATAGTATATATATTGAAATATAAACTATCTATCAAGATATTGTTTCTATGCCTTTCACCTACCTTGGCCTGCCAATGGGGACAACAAAACCAAAAATTGAGGACTTCTCTCCAATTATGACCAGAATTGAAAGAACACTCACCGCCTGTTCTTCCCTGTTATCATATTCTGGTAGGTTACAGTTGGTCAATTCGGTTGTCACCCCAAAAGTTTTATACCCAATGTGCGTCATCAAGCTGCACAAAGGTGTTTTTGAAAATATTGATAGAGCTAGAAAACAATGTTTGTGGAGGGGAAATGATATGAACAAAAAAGGAGGAAACTTAGCAGCATGGGACATGGTGCAAAAGCCAAAGGATAAAGGTGGTTTAGGGGTTATTAACCTTAAAATTCAGAATGATGCTTTACTCCTGAAACACCTTCACAAATTCTACTCCAAGAAGGACATCCCATGGGTTAATCTTGTCTGGTCCACTTATTATCCTAATTCAGTGCCACATGCCACAAGAGAGGTGGGATCTTTCTGGTGGAAGGATATTTGGCAGCTACACACTCTTTTCAGGGGAATTGCCAAATGCAATATCGGCAATGGGTCTACAGTTCTTTTCTGGAATGACTTATGGGCTTCTCATATACTAGCAGAAAATTTCTCAAGGCTATATTCTTTTGCAACACATCCAGATATGTCTGTCAGAGATATTATTTTGGCTCCAGACCTTGCCTCCATATTCTCACTCCCTCTATCTGCTGAAGCTCACACTGAACTTGAAAGCTTAAAGAATTTTCTGCAGCCTTTCATCTATGATGAATCTGCAAAGGATGAGTGGACTTTCCTTTGGGGAATGCTAAATATGCAGCAAACAAACTCTACAAGCTCGTCTTCTCAGGAATTGATGTCCCACCAACATTTAGTTGGATTTGGACAACAGGTTGTACACCACGTCTGAAGTTTTTTGCTTGGCTACTTGTGGTGGACAGGCTCAACACAAAAGATATGTTGCACCGACGAAGATGCAATGTGCAAACTGGTGTACAATGTATGATGTGTCATCAAAATGTCACTGAAGATAGAGATCATCTTTTCTTCACCTGTCCGTTTGTAGAGCAATGTTGGAACAGGATACATTTCTTTTGGCCTGATTCCCCAATGATCCACGACCGCATCATTACAGGAAAGCAAATGTCTAACCTGCCCTTCTTTACGGAAATTTTCATTATTGCCGCTTGGGAGCTTTGGAAGCTTAGAAATGCAATGATCTTTGATGGTGCAAGAGTTACTCATTGACTTTGGACTTTGAAGTTCAAAGAGCAAGTCAGCCTCCAGTTACTTCGGGTCAGGGAGGATAAGAGGTTAATAGTTAATCAATGGCTTAGAGATACTTTGTAATGTGCTGCTACTAATTTCTTCCTAACCCCAACTGTAAATAAACTCTCTCGCTGTAAGTATCCCTTTTAACTAAAATGAAAAAGAAGCACTGTGGGGAACTCCCCCACAGTTTTACCTTAAAAAAAGATATTGTTTATTCATCAAGTGAAAAGTAATATAACTTTTACCACCCTTAGATAAAGATCAATCTAAAGGTACCACTCCTGTCAATGCATAGAGTTATTAGAACGTACATGACGACTTTTATTACCTGTTTATTCACCAAAATGTGTCGGCCAACATGAGATTAATTTAAACACAACCAACAATGACTTCGCCAAAAAAAAAGGCAATAATGACATTGATAGAGAGAGAGAGTCATTGCAGACCACATATGCCCATCCATCTCCGCATATTGTTCCTCGTATGCCGCCGTACTAAGGGCGTCCTTAATGGTAATTTGCAAATAGCTAGTTAAATGAGACTTCAAAATAATAAAAAAAACACTTTGATGGAGAATTGTGAGAGCTGTGAGAGAGATGCTTCTAAGATATCGTGCTAGACTAGCTATTTAGGAGTCACTAGCTATTCCATCTCTCCTTGATAGCCAATAGAATTCTTCTTAGACTAGTTATAACCATTGCAGACGCCCTAATTGATTAGGCTCACGAAAGCAATATTATTCGCTTGGCTATGATCATCACTGCTTGATTAATCTAATCGCCCTCATCTTCCGAGTAACATTTAGTTTGTTCACTTCCACTTGCATAGATGCTACAGTTTATGATCTCTACAACAGCAATGTTAATCCTCTTGTAGGCCGACTGCAGGCCTGCATATCCAAATCACAGTTGACAATATAATCCTAGTGTTACGAAAGGGTCTCTAGCCTAGTGGTTAGAGCACTTGAGTAGCACCCAGCAAGCCGAGGTTCGACTTCCCGCAGGAGCGAATTAAATCGGTCTGAAATAAATATATTATACAAAAATATGTAGGGGATTCCTCTGCTGACTTTGGTCAAAAAAATCCTAGTGCAAGTCTAATCTATGAAAAGATCGTAAAAATATCTTTATTTTTAGCGGAGTTTTAAATTTCCATGGTCATTTATTTAGGTTAGCTAGGGACATCATTGTGGCTTAGGACTAGATAGTGAGATTTAACATAAAACTCTCTCCACTTGGATGTAACATCCAGTGAATAAAGTCATCTCACCTTGGCTCAAAACTATATCACCAATATGTGAAAGGAGATTATTCCACATTACTAGGTTGTTCCCGATTAAGTCTCTTCTGCATGAGACATTAGAAGGTGAGGTGCTTAGCACTGCTAACAGTATCCCATTTATGACGATTGACTAGCGATGCTGTAGAGACACGGATTGTTGTCCTGGTACCTTGCCACGCCAATCCTCACGGAACATAATCTGCGATCCATCTTTGATAACGAAGATACGCACCAAAGTGAAGGAAATCACATTTGACCTTCATAAGACTTGCCACGAGGCACGAAATGAGATTCCCCGTCTTTAGATACATGGGAAAGCAGCTTGAAATCTACGTAGGTACTTATTTCATAGCAATTGTTGCCAACTTTTCAGAATCTCCGAGCAAAATTTTTGCTCAACAATGCTAATTCTACGGCCAAATAACAACGAAATCCGCTTTACCTTGTCCAGGAAGAGCCTCTCGAGCTCGGCCTTGAGCCCTTGATGGCTTCGGGGAGGGGGCAGCTTGTTAGCCGAAGCTAATCGGAGCCAGGGGAAGAAGGGAATCGAGAGCCAGAAGAAGAGGGAGGAAGACGAACAGTAGCGAGGAAGTTTTCCTTTAGATGCAAGTTGTTCTGATACAGATGATCCTCTCTCCCTCTCTTCTCTTCAACATCAAATTTGACCAGCAATATCAACCAAAAAAAATACTGTAAAGAAATTAAAGGGATATACACATGCTTCCATAGTTCCACCCACGTCTCCGCCGCTGTGCGGTAGTTCAGGTGTCACTGATTCTGTATTTAATTGGTGATGACGAAAGGTAACTTATTGAAGTGTAAGGCCAGCTCCAGCGTGTGGTAAAAATCGCGAACGAGATCCTGTGCAGGTGGTCCCTCTGCTGTTGAGTCGCTGACATGTGGGTCCAAACTTTGTGGGGCCCGCACGTCAGCGACTCGATGGTAGAGGACCAACTGCAGAGAAACTCTTTCCAAAAATCGACCACTGAGCTGCTCAAATCGAACTATACACACAGTGACGATCGACCATTCGTTGTCAGACTTGAAATCGACCATGAAACTCGGTTCGACCGCAAGGGCATTAAAAAATTCATCAGTGCCGTAGAATGAGAGAGACGAGCGTAGAAAGGCAGACTTTTCCATCAGATGTGGGCTCCAGCGAGAGAAGCCGCATGCATGTAATTAGCCATTATTTAATTTTGTCTGGGTCACACTAATCGACGTCCACACTCTGGCTATCGATCTAAAGTTCTGTTCGACTTCGGTGACTGCACAAGTCAAACAAAGGCCGTGTCTAGTTCCGCGGTGAAAAGATTTTGAAAGAGAATCTTTTCACATTTAAAGTATTAAACATAGACTAATTAAAAAACTAATTGCAGATTACGTTTGGAATTTGCGAGACGAACTTAATGAACCTAATTAATCTGTCATTAGTACATGTTACTGTAGCATTACTGTAGCAATTTAGTGTCTAATCACGTTCTAATTAGACTCATTGGATTCGTCTCGCAAATTCCAGTCCATCTATATAATACGATTTGTTTTTTACCTACATTTAATACGCCATACATGTGTCTAAACATTCATTTTGGATTTTGGAACTAAACAAGGCCAAAGCACTGGAGCTGCCCTAAGTCTGGAGTGCAATTATTACGGTTGAACTAATGGTGCACGTTATGGCCAATTGAGATCAGCCAGTTTTGCTTATATGCTTTCGAGCCACAGCAAGCTTGTCCTGGTTTATTCTATCTCCTTCTCTCTCATTATTCTATCTCCTTCTCTCTCACAGATATATTATTCATCAAACAGTTAAAATTAGTCACAACCAACGAATTTATCTACCAGCGAAACTGGCTATTATATATATCTCATGTGTGTTCCATATAAAAATTTGCACCCCTTTCTTCTTGGCCATCACTATCGTACGACTTCCATCACACACAGATGACTTGAGTGTTAAGACACTAGAGAGATATGGAAAACCTGAAACACGGAGATAAGGACGTGCACAACATAGAATTCTTATGGTGTTTAAGATTTTCTTACACCTAAAAACTCTTATGGTAATATAAATAAGTGATAGAAATGCTTCATTAATTCATATTTTTATTGTAGTTTTTTCACACACGCAACACCTTAGATTCAATCTGAAGCCCTGTGGTTGCAACGCTGTCAGAGATGCCACATGGTGAAATCGTGTCAAGGGGCGCCGTGCCCTGCACGGTCGTGCCAGTGATAAAGAAGGTTCTGGTTGGATCGAGGAGCGAGGGAAGACTGCACATAAGGTTGAAGTTTAACGAAAACCATGTCACCCACATTGAAAGAGCGTTCTGAGCGTTTCTTGTCGGCTTGTTTCTTCATACGAAGCTTGGCTCGGGTAAGGTGCTGTTTGATGAGGTTAGGGATGACCACCTTATCCTGTAACCAGGCTGACAGTGTTGGTGTTTCCACAGATTCCAAGGAAGAGATGCCGAAATGCCTTGGAGCATAGCCATATAATGCCTCAAAGGGGGAACGACCCACAGCTGAATGAAAACAGGAGTTGTACCAGAATTGGGCAAGAGGTAGCCACATCAGCCACTTGGAAGGGCAAGCGTTCACAAAACAACGTAGGAATGTTTCCATAGTCTGGTTTAGGCGTTCTGTTTGCCCATCCGTTTGCGGGTGATAGCTTTAACTCATATGAAGGTCAACCCCTGCCAATGAAAACAGTTCACGCCACAGCTTACTGTTGAATACCCGATCACGGTCAGAAACAATAGCCAGAGGGAGGCCGTGGAGCTTATAGATATTGTTGATGAAAACTTTAGCTACCCCTGCTGCTGTGAAAGGGTGCTTGAGAGGAAGAAAATGCCCATACTTTGTGAAAGAGTCCACAATCACCAATATGCAATTTGCCTGGCCGGACAGCGGAAGACCCTCCACGAAATCCATTGAGATAGTCTGCCAGGCAGCAGCTGGGACTGGCAGAGGCTGGAGTTTACCAGGAAGTTTGGATCTATCGGGCTTAGCTTGCTGGCAGATGGAACACGATTTGATAAATTGATGCATATCAGCTTTCATACCTTTCCAGGCAAACATCTTCTTCACACGCATATACATGACGGGGAACCCAGAATGGCCCCCTAGAGCACTAGCATGGCAAGCGTTAAGTAACTTGAGTTGGAGCATATGGTTACTCCCAATCCACAGCCTGTTCTTGTAGCGTAACAGCCCATTGGTGAAAGAGAAGTGTGGAACTGCATTTGTGTCAATAGACAACTTGCTTATCATGGATAGAGCAGTTGCATCATGTTGATAGCCATCCACAACTTCTTGTACCCACTGAGGAGTACAGGTAGATACAGCGGCACAGATAGCATCAGAGTGAGGTTTCCTAGACAATGCATCTGCCACCTTGTTGTCTATGCCCTTCTTATACACGATATGATACTAAAGACCTAGCATCTTTGTGAATGCCTTTTGCTGCCATTCAGTGTGTAACCGTTGGTCAGACAATAAGGAGAGACTGCGCTGATCAGTGTATATCAGGAACTCCCCATGCTATAGGTAAGGTCTCCATTGTTGAATTGCCAACAAAATCGCCATATATTCCTTCTCATAAGTGGATAAGCCTCTTGTTTTAGGACCCAGAGCTTTACTGATGAATGCCAATGGATGCCTGTCCTGCATCAAGATAGCCCCAACCCCCAACCCACTGGCATCAGTCTCGATACAGAATGTCTTGGAGAAATCTGGAAGGGCTAACACTAGGGATGATGATAGTGCTGTCTTGAGAGCAACAAAGGATTTCTCATGGTCTGAAGTCCATATAAACATAACATTCTTCTTGAGTAGGTCAGTTAAGGGTTTAGAGATAATACCGAAGTTTCTGACAAACTTCCGATAATAGCCTGCCAAGCCCAAAAAACTGCGGAGTTCCTTAGCATTTGCTGGTGATCGCCAATCTACAATTGCAGAAATCTTGGAGGGGTCAGTTGCTACGCCTTGCTCACTGATGACGTACCCAAGATAGCTGACAGCCCGCTGAGCAAATGTGCATTTCTTCAGTTTTATCTTCCACTGATCTTGTAATAGCAGCTGAAACACCAGTCTGATGTGTGTGACATGTTCCTCATAAGTTCTACTGTAAATTAAGATGTCATCGAAGAATACCAAGACGAACTTTCGAAGAAAAGGGGCTAAAGTGGAGTTCATTGCAAACTGGAAAGTGCCTGGTGCCCCAGTGAGACCGAAGGCCATAACACGGAATTCATAGTGACCACAGTGAGTCTGAAAAGTTGTCTTGAATTCTTCTCCTGGTTTGAGACGGATTTGATGAAAACCAGCATGCAAATCTAACTTAGTAAACCAGCTGGCATAGGCCAACTCATCAAGGAATTCGTCGATGACAGGTACTTGATACTTCCCCTTGACGGTGATAGCGTTTAAATGTCGGTAGTCGACACAAAAGCGCCAAGAGTTGTCCTTCTTCTTGACTAGCAGCACTGAAGAAGAGAAAGGGCTGTTGCTGGGTTGAATAAGACCAGACTGCAGCATTTCCTTAACTTGTTTCTCAATCTCGTCCTTGAGAGTAGGAGCGAACCTGTAGGGCCTGATGCTAACTGGAGCTGCTCCATCGACCAGTGGAATGGTATGGTCACAGGAGCGCTCTGGGGAAGTTGGGTTGGTACCTCGAACAACGTGGCAAATTCATCTATCAATTCATGAATCTCAGGTGGAAAAGACACTTGCACTGTTTCCTCTGATGCTAAAATCTGAACTGAACAGACCTGAACCACTGACCCTTCAGGAAAATCAGCAACATCCCCACATAACAGTGCTGTAGACCCATGATAAGGAACAGACATCCACTTGTGTCTCCAGTGCACCTTCATCGGGCTGTGTTGCTCAAGCCAGTCGAGTCCCAATATCAAATCATAAGATGACAGCGGTAGAACTTTCACATCAGACTGAAAAGAGTACTGAGACACTGGCCATGAAGTTTGAAGTAACTGTGAGGAGCATACCAACACATGACCATTAGCCACCTGGACATTAACAGCAGGAGACAACCGAGAGACACCAGATAAGTGAACAGCCACAGAGTCACTGAGGAATGTGTGAGAACTCCCCGAATCAACTAGAATCTTGATTGGTCTTCCTTGAATACAGCCCAACAAACTCATAGTGCGGGGAGCAGGGTGTCCCGAAACTGCAGCCAGAGACAAAGTTAAAAATAATTGTTCCTGTGGTTGAGCCACATCCCCAGCAAAGAAGGGATCAGAGTCTTCATCTTGAAATACTTCCATCGTCTCCTGCAGAGCATGAAGTTGCACTTTATCTGCACACTTGTGGTCCTTGGACCATTTCTCGGCGCAGTGCTGACATAACCCCTGTGCTCGACGGTAAGCCCGCAGTGCTTGCCACCGCTCGCTAGCAGAACGAGCGCGAGCAGCTTCGGTACCGCGGCGGTCATCTGCTAGACTATTGACAGTCTTGTCCACTCGGTTGGGTGCCGGCAGAGGAAGAAGCTGGGTACTATCAGACTTGGATGTGAACGAGTAGTCAGTTCGCCTGAATTCCTTCCTCTTGGGTGGCTGCGACACTTCATCCTGCAATTGAGCCAAAATATAGGCAGTATCCAAATCGGAGGGGCGCTAAATAAGCACAGCAGCTTTAAGATCATTGCGTAAGCCATCAATGAAACACATAGTGTAATGCAAAGGATTAGTAGGACCCTCATAAGCCGCTAATAGATCCACCAAACCAGAAAAGCGCTCAATGTAATTTGAGAGAGATCCTGTTTGTTTGATGAGGATCAATTGTCTCACTAAAATTTCATGCTATTCCCGGCCAAAACGAGCCAACAACAACTCAGAAAATTCAGACCAGGAACAATTTCGAAGTTTACTCTCTACAGATTGTAACCAACGACTAGCGGCCTCAGTAAAATGCATGGTGGTAACTAAAATCCAACGATGGGGCTCCACCTCATAAAATTCTAGGTAATCAGCAGATCGACTCAACCATAACCTGGGATTTTTTCCAGTGAAAATAGGAAAATTCATCTTAGGCAGTTTGCTAGAACCTGAACTACCCGAACTAGCAGACTTCCAACGATTTCCCGGAGAAGGACGACCCAACTCAACTGGATTAGGGGAAGGGGTAGGGATGCGAGACGCACCATTGGCCGGGAGATCGAGCACGGTCGTGACCGACCCATACCCATTCTCCCATTGGACGTTGTCGATGCGGTGCCCATAGGGCCTGTTGGCTTCGCTCGAAGCAGGTGGGCGCTCGGCAGCCGATGTGAAGACCGTTGGTGTAGGAAGGACTGGGGTAGGCGGACGACGCGGATCAAGCAGTGCACGCTCCCAATTCTTCGAGATTTTGCTCACCTCCAGGCGGATGTCTTCCAAAGTACCCTCGATGTCGGGACGCCATTCGTCGAACGAGGACGCCGCGCGCTCGAGTGCTGAGACGCGCGTATCCTAGGAGATCTGGAGATCCGTGAAGCGGCGCTCCCAGCAGTCGTCGGCCTTGGCGAAGCGAGACTCGAGGCGTTCTTCGGCCTCGGCGTACTGGGTCTCGAGCTTCTCCTCCGACTCGGAAAAGCGAGAGCCCCACTTGGACTCGAACTCGTCGAACTTCTTGGTGAGTTCGGCGAGGATGATTTTAGTCTCCGGATTCATGGCTCCGTGGCGACGCTGTAGACGGGTGAAGTGGTTATGTGGTGGAAGATGCCCCAGATCGAGATCACTTCGTCGAAGTGAGGCGCTGGAAGAGGAATTGGCCACGATTTCTCGCGCTCACCAACCCTAACCAGAGGCGACTCAATAAGATGAAGGGATTCGAACGATTGATGGGGAAAAATGGAAGGAGGCCGTCGGGATCGAGTGTATCTGATACCAATTGTTAGCCGAAGCTAATCGGAGCCAGTGGAAGAAGGGAATCGAGAGCCAGAAGAAGGGGAACGAAGAGGGAGGAAGACGAACAGTAGCGAGGAAGTTTTCCTTTAGATGCAAGTTGTTCTGATACAAGATGATCCTCTCTCCCTCTCTTCTCTCCAGCTAAATAGAAAACACTCGATACATGGGCGAGGCCCCTCACCCAGTGGCCAGTGCGTGCAAGCACTACACCGATTCGGGCCCGGTCACTTTTGGATTGGGCTTCCTCGTCCTCTTGGTTCCTTCTGGCCGAGTAGCAGGAAATAGTGTGTCCTCCACTGGTACTGGATCAGGGGGTGTAACACGGCTCAGCAGGTGCGGCGGCATCGGCGGGGTCGTGCTCGCTCAATCAGGCTCAGCGCGAACGTCCTGCCCGCCTAGAACCCCAGACCACCGGAGTCGATTCCGGAGGGAGGCGTGCGAGTGGGGTGCGCCGAATGAAGGTTTGGAGGCGGCGCCGGCGCGCCCCCGGCCCAGAGGGCTCCTCCCAGCGAGGAACGACGGGGAGCAAGAACATGTTGCCCCGCGCGTCGAGGAGTCGGCGAGCCGGCGGAAGAGACGAGCGGGGTGGGTGGCGAAAAGATTTTGACAAAAAAAATTTAGAAAAGAATTTTACATAGTTAGAATAGTAAACGTAAACTAATAAATTAATTACAAATCTCACTTGAAAATCTTAAGACGAATCTAATGATAGTAATTAGAGTGTAATTAATCTATAATTAGCGGATGATTATTGTAGCATTGCTGTTGCGAATCATGGATTAAGTAGGATCATTAGATTGGTCTCGCGATGTACGACCTATCCATATAACTTTTCACTTTTTTTACATTTAATACTCTATGCATCTAAAATTCTCTTTTGATGTGACGAGTGAAAAAAATTTGTTTTGAAATTAAACAAGTCGTTTGATACCGTGGATGCTGACGTAGGAGAGTAGGAGACTACAATAGGCGGCGGGCACGCGAGTTAATTTCGGTCGAGTACTCATTTGGGTCAGGCCTCTCTCGTTCCGGCTCGTAACCTTGAGCCCAACACCGCAACACGGCTCGTTAACCTTGATTGACCAACGAGTTGATTAACCACCCTCCACCACACGCAAGTCACCAAGTAATATGATTCTAAAAAAAAAGTCACCAAGTAATATCTGTGTACTCGGAAAAAAAAGTAATATCTGTGCAACGCTAATAAAAGGCGTTCTCTATTAGCAATTAGCATACAACAATAGTAGTAAAAATATGCAAGGAGAATGAACTATAGGCTCGAGTTACACTTCTCTTTTTTTAAAAAAAATGGCACTTACTAATGTTTCAAGCACCAAGCAATATTTTGGCACTATAACTAAAATGAATGGTTTAAATATCTCTTAGCATTCGATAATAGTGAACCCTCTTGTCAAAAATATGATACTAGGTTCTAAGAATCCTTGAAGTTGAAGTTGTGCCAAACAAACATTGAATAAACATTAATTTCGTGTCTTATAATATTGTAGTCTCGTTAGAGACAGTAAACACATAAGACAAGGAAAAAGTTTTTATAACCTCATAACACCTTATTTTTATACATTTTGAGTTATGATTATTCTTCATGTTTTTCTCTTAGAAACAGTTGTGCAATAAGATGGTCATAGAAAAAATTTATTCAATAAGAACTATAAAATGTTAGAACTTTCAATAAAATGTATTTCTTTTAGATTATATAAATTTAAGTCATCTAAGCTCTATTTTTCACCTCTGTCAACATGTCAATCCATTGAAACAAGACACAGAACGATATTTATATTTTGAGTGAGCATATTTGGTCAGCAGTTAAGCGTCTATCAAAGCTATATTTTTCAGTTCTGTTACTATCTTCTACAGAAGTTCAACAACCCTCTCTGTATCAGTGACCCAATCGACATAAGATATTCCATCATCACAATGCCAAAACATTAGTTTCGAGCATGGAGAATTCGATCCTGCTCCTATAGCTCAACAAAAATATATGTATGTATATCGATTAGTAGCTCAACAGAATATATGGATGTATGAGATTGTGTTGATTGCCAGTACTGTACACTACTGAAAACCTGGAAGCTAGAATTTCCCTTTATGTGCCTAATTTTCCTGTGGGTTTTTTCATACATATAATCGTACCTTTTGAACTTAGTGGGCACAATGATGACTACTGCAATCGTGAATGTGAACCATTCTCACTAAACACTTTTAGCGACTGGGGACGGGCAATGCAAAAAGAACTCGTTAATGTTAGGCTTTCTTACTCTGGCTAGTCTCAGGCACAATTGGCAAGTGTACATGTCATACCTATCTCATGATCATGTGGCAAGAAGAGCAAGCTGAGAACTTCTTGTAGCTAACCCTTCTTATTATAATACGAGTATATAGTATCTATTGATGAAAGAAACATGTGACTCTGAACTCATGATAATCTAGGCACACATTAAAAAAAAGAAATATCTGCTAATAAAACAATCGGATAATTTCATATCAACCATCAATCTGTTTTTTGTGTAATGACTTGTTTGCTAATTAACAAAAACAGACAACATGAAAAGTTTTAATGTTTTAGTAGCGATAATGCTAAGGATAGTGCGTCCTACAACTGACAAAAAATCAAACGGTCAAAACATGTTGCAAAGATATATGTTGATGTCGCAACTATTATTTCCACGTGTGCCGCGGAATATGTTGCATGAAACATGAGTTCGTTTTGCGGCAGGAATTTTGTCCTTCAATAATGATGGCTGGATCATTTTCATCAATGATTTTTAATGTTGCAAGAGATAATTTCTAAAGCTTTTGCAGTTAATTTTTAATGTTACAACAGGTCGTCCGATGAAAAAAATTTATCGGATATGCTGGACGTTAGTGCCTCCGTTTCAGTAAAATATCTTGCAGCAATCTAGAGCCCAAAGCATGATAGAAAATCAGTAGCAAAATCAGTCGATTTTCATGCTACTAAAAAGGAACATGTACATGACATTTTTTTTACTAAATTTCAATGTGCCACCGGTCATATTTTCCAATCACATGCTTTAGCCATTTCTTTACAACAGGGTCCCTAGATAACACAGGGTTTTTTTTCTTTACAATGTTCAGATTTCAGATTGAAATGTACTCCCTCCGTCTCAAAAAACAAGTCATTTTGAGATTCAAAATTTGTCCCATAAAACAAGTCATTTTACCCGATTTGGCAGGTTTGCATGTGTATGTGGGCATGCAACAGTCAGTTAGCACCAAATCTGGCTAAAAGATAGGGGCAATTAAGGTCATTTTACATTTTTATTAATCTGTCCTAAAACATCTAGAATGACTTGTTTTTTAGGACGGAGGGAGTAGTTGATTCTCAAGCATACAAAATGACCCTTCTGACATGAGAATTATTAGCAGCCGGACACTCGTTGTAATGTCTCGCCTCCCCGAGGTCGGGCCCGCTTACACCTGGCAGCTCTCTAGGACCTCTAGAATTTCTCACAGACCAAGCACACTTAATTCCGGAGTTTTTAGAGATAAGCTTCTGAAAAACAAGTTACAATTTGTTGGTATGAGTATTCTAGCAATCCTATTAAGCTCTGGGCTGTAACACTCGCTAATTTAAATCAAGCCCAAACAACTTAAAATATACTAGTACGTAAAAACACAAGGCTCCAAAATTTACGTCTCACGATAATTCAAACAGAATTCGAATTCAACAAGTAACGTTCACTAATGATGCATTGAATGCCCAACACACACAGCTGTATGGTGACAAAAACAAAAGAAAGAACGACAATATATATACAGAAGACAAGCCGCGGCTCTTCTGGTTTTTTTTTCACAGCCCGTTTTCACATGTGACAACAAGAAGGCTATTAATGCACTGCCCTGTTTAGATCCAAAGAAAGCGTTTCACTTTCACGAAAAGTTATCCATCTGAAAAACTGTGTCAGATCATTTCTATCTCTATGCACGTTTTCATAAAAACAGTATTTTTTCGTACTTTTCACCCTTTTTCTAAATCTAAACAACAAGAATGGCAAGTATTTTTCGATCTTGTTCAGAACAGTGAAACCAGGACAATGAGTTATCAATGAATTGTGATATAAAAAAATGCCTACGTACGCGGCCCAAGCCAAATTGCATTGCAGAGCCTAAAGACTACATCACAAGCAAATTGGCATATACAAAACCTCGAGATTGTCTATCTAATTGAAAATTGTATTAGCTAACAGCTATCCAGTTGGCAATCCGCATCACGAACAACAAGAATGGCCCTGTTTGGATCCATGGGTTAGAGTTAGTTTGAGCTAGTTGGAGCTCAACTAACCCTAAAGGATCCAACGGGAGGGTTAGAGTGGAGTTAGTTGCATCTAACCCACCCAAAAAACTATCCCAACCAAGGGGTGCTAATTGGAGCTAGTTGAGGTGGGGCCCGCTGAAAAAATCCATCCGCGCCGGTCCTCCCATCCATCCGCTTGACTCGTTTCGGAAAAAAAAAATCCATCCGCAGCTCGCGATGCGCCGCCGCCCCTAGCTTCCATGCGCCGCCGCGTCCTAGCCTCCATGCGCCGCCGCTTCCTCTAGCTCGGCCACCTCCGTCCACAGCTACGCTCGGGAGCTATGGTCGCCATCCACAGCTCTGGTCGCTATGCTTGATTGAGAACTTGTATGTTTAATTGGGACATCTCATTTGTATGGACAAAATTATGATATCTCCAATTGCATATTTTTGAATCTATTGGTCAAAATTATGTCGATCCTGCTCGTGAACTTGTTCCAATTGCACATTTTTGAATTTATTGGTCAGAATTTATTTTTCTTGTATCCCGGACTCCCTTTGGTACCCCGGACAGGGAGCACGGCGAGTGAAGGAGTGGAGTTGTTTGTCCAAGATGATCAAGATAAACAATCTAACCCTGTCATCCAAACACCTCTTTGGCTAGAGCTAGTTTAGGGTTAGTCATGAGCTAGAAACTAACTCTAACCTCTAGCAGAGTTAGAGTATCCAAACAGGGCCAATGGCTTGTACGCAAAATCCAACTTAGATCGGAAACGAAAAAAAAACACCCTGTAGTTGTTTAGAAATACCGTTCCAAATATATCCCTTAATTCTTCTATCCACTCGTCTTCGTCCATCCCTCTGTCTCTGTGCATACTGCATAGCGGCGCAAACCGAAATTCTACGGAGCTGCATATGACTATGCCGAAATTCTTCTATATATATATAGGGCAGGCAAACAAAAAATCTAGAGGCGGCCGGACCACATGACTGAGATGAAATGGCACGAAATGCTTCAGAGAACGCAAATAGTAACAATCCTCAACCGCGTGCGCTACGCAGAGATCGATTGGTTGAGCGTGGAGTGGAGTAACATACCAAAAGCGGCTGCATCCCCTCGATGACATTCTGTGCGGCCATGGCGCTCCAAGGGAACTGTTGTCATCCTCGGGGTCGGGAGGGGCAGGGTTTTTTTTACCGTTCGTAACCGGTCCGGTCAAACCAGTCCGGTCCGGTAGCATAATAGGGCCGGTTACCGCTCAAAACCGACACTACCAAACCGCTCCTACTGGTTAACCGGCCGGTTTGACCGGTTTACCGGACCGGTTTTTATTCCCGAAAAAACCGCTACTGTAGCGAAAAATTTAACCCTGGAGAGGGGTCGCCAGTAGCAGCTGGTCCAGCGTATACTGCCCCACGACCACGATATGACGGAGGAGACGCGGTCGAGGCAGAGCTCCCTGCTCCACGGAGCCACGGAGGGCAGGGTGCGGTGATGTCGATGTCTCCGATAGCTTCAAGCACACGCCTCAGGTCTCGGCCTGATCGGAGAAGCCCCTGTACATACATCGCATCATTCACATTGAAAACAACATGTTTAGATTCCTCAAAAATATCTTCTTTTTACGGAAAGTTATCCACCTAAAAAACCGTGTCAGTTTATTTCTATCTCTATGCACGTTTTCATAAAAACAATATATTTTTTATATATTGGTTTTATATAAACTTTTGCAACAAAGTTGTCTTGTCCCAGAAAAAACTTTTCAGCAAACTTTTGCAACAAAAATCTTGAGCAAATTTTTGCAACAAATTTTTCCTATAAAATTTTTGCAACAGAAAACTTTTGTCACAGAAAAGGGGGAAAAAGAAAAAAAAGTACCTGGGTGTCGGCGTCGTGCTCCTCTCCGACGACGGTGGCGCCTCATCGGCGCCGGTCGTCGGGGCTCGCCGCCGTCGCACTAACCCTCGCGGGGGCCATCGTGCCCGCAGCCCCCGCCGCCGCTCGCCGAAGCCGGCTGGGGCCACCGTCCCCCGGGGTTCAACAGGACCGCCCGACGCCCCACACCAGCAACGATGAGCCCCGCTGCCGGCGGCGGAGGTAGGGCGGCGAGTCCTCGCCGGAGCCGGCCAAGGTCACCTCCCCTCGCCACTCACCGGGGCTCGCCCGGGCCTACAACCTCCGACGTCCATTGCGAGCTTGGAGCCTGGCGGCGGCTAACCTCCGCCATGCTTGAGCACTCGGCGGCGTTGGCTGGATCTGGGGAGAAAAGGAAATGGGAATGAGAGAGACAGCAGGGGCGTCGCTTTATTTACGCCGCGAGACAGACGCGCGTGGGGCGAGAAAGAGATGAGACGACATCGACCGCACGGTGGGAAAGTTAAGCGCGGGGTAAAGTTGGGTTTCCGATCGGGCGGGCGGCGAGGCAGGTCAGGTCGGGTCAATTTTTACTTATTTGCTGGTGGGTTGCTACGGTGAAATACTTATTATTTTTAAAAACTTATATATTTTTTATAAATATGTTTTTTCACTCAATAGATTTGCATAAATTTTATAGAAAATAATTGATTTTTTTAACGAACGACACTCGACGAGTATGTTTCTACTGATATAGCAAAAAAAATACAAGATCACATCTCTAGGAGGACGTAACCAGGCAACAAAAGGAAAAAAAAACAACGATAACAACAAGACAATTAGTCGGATTGGGGCATCGACATACGCCGCACACAACTCCTCTCCACAATTTGCTCTGGACGGTCAGATTGGGTCATCAACATGCGCAGAAACTCAAATCTTGACAACTAAAACTCCTCCTGGTTGGATTGAGTCATCGACACGAGCCTTCACAAACTCCGCCCGGTCGGATTGGGACGTCGACACGAGGCACGACACAAACAAAGCCGCCACCACCACCGCCCATAGAGGTCGCACACCAAAGACAACACAAGACCCAAGCCTTGGGAAAAAGAAGTCTTAGACACCGAATTGGCCGACGCTATAAAACTAAAATAGGTATAGCTATATGTAGCGATCACATCTCTAATTCTAGAGCTTGATGTCTTTTTCTTTCCAACATAATTGATCCTTAGATTCGGAAACTAAAAGGCTAGATAGATTTAAAAAAAAAACGTGACGCCATACATGTATGGATTGGTCTTAAGTCTTAACGTGCGGAAACTAACAAGTTAGTACGTAGAAGTTTTTTTGAAAAGTGAGTGATAGTAAGTTCGTCATGGGTAGAAGCGTTGATAAAATCTAGTCCAATTGGTGGGGTTGCCCCGTATGAATTTTCTGCACCACAGAAGGTTCGGTTTTCCTTTTTTTTCCTGGCGTCAGTCCTCCAGTCACGCCGTTTTAGAATCGGATATTACCGAGATTCAGGATGTCAACCTGGCACAAAAGCATGCCGTGGAAATGTGCTGTGCGCCGCGGTGTGCTTTTGCCGCGGCGCGCGAATGCGAATCAGTGAATCACACACGCTCGCGCGCCACAAAGGCTTTCTGTCTTTCCTCGCGCCGCGCACACCGGCCTGACAGAGAAAGCAAGCTGGTTGTGGGTTGTCGCCAGTTCGCCAGAGGGCCCATACACACAGTCTGGGGAGTTGTTGCCTGGGCCGGTCCATTAACGATAATGGACACGGTACACTTTTGTGCCACTGTGCATATGATTTGACCATTAAGTTTCTCCCCATATATCCATCTTCTATTCTCGAATGCCTTCATAAAAAAAATCTCAAAACGTATGTTCAATCCCATATGCCTACCGAATAAACGATTCTGCAATGTGACCACTCAGCGTCTACCCTAGCTGCAGTAGGCGCATCCATCTCGGCATATTCTTCCTCGTATGCCGCCGTACGAATTGAATAAGCCAATGGCCGAGCGCTGGGCAAGCTCGGCGACAGCGTACGGCCTCGGCGCCCAAACAAGATTATCCTCTTCCGCGATGGTCATCACTGCTCGGTTAGTTTAATCACCCTCCTCTCATCTTCCCGCGTAGCATTGTTTGCTTCTTGGATATGGGTGCTCTAGTTTATGACCTCTACAACTCTCAATGCTAATCCTAGCTTGCAGGCCGGCTGCATGCCAATATACATCTCCGTCCTCGGTGCCTCCGGGGTCTTCAAGAGTTTAAAATAATAGAAAATTTGAACTGGACTCCAGCTTTCATATATGTTGGATTTCACACTCTAACCAAAGATTAGACTATGACGCTGCTAGTGTTTGTTAACTAATCCAAACTAAACTCCCAACTCAGAGCTCAACAAAAGTCAACTCTCAACTTTTCCTCAAATTTACCGTAAATGTATTTCAAATCAGGATATATAGAGTTTTAGATTGAGTTGAATGGGAAGGTGATGTTGCATTTGCTCAGCAAATAATAGCCATACAAAAGCGGGAAGTATGTAGCACCATTCCTATGGACTTTTATGCGAGCAAGACATATATATTGTGATGAGAAGAGAGGACTAGATAGTAGAAATTAAGCATGCAAAATGAACCTATTTCCTCAATGCACTACAAATGAACCATATAGGGATTCATGGGATGACTCGAGGTTGCATATATATCGCCTAGAAATGCACTAACAGTGCAAAATGATGCGGCTTCCGTAGAGATTCTATCTAGAAGCTTTAGAAAATATAAAAAATTGTCTCATTTTTAACATCCATGCAAGATTTCAGGTTCAAAAACGATTTAGTTTGAGAAATAAAAACTACAAATTTCATATGCATATTTTCCTCTAGTGCAAATGGATCGGTAGTTTATAATACTATGTCGTCTCTCAAACCATATAATGTTTGGACTTAAAATTACGTTCGTTGATTGGGGTAAGTTCCAAAATCTTTGAGAACGTACATATGGTTTCTACTGAGCTTGCACCATTTTCAACTTTTGGAGCATTTTTAGCATAGATGAAACCGATATGGACAAATGGTAGTTTAGTTATGGACATCTTTTTAGGATCAATAATAACAAAAAAACTGTTAAAAATAACAAATGTTTAACATGTGATAAATTTTATTCCTTTAACACATCAAAACACACAAATACAACAATCACAAAATGGGCCATGACAAGTAATCAATATGATCTTTGACTTTTACTTCACGGACTAGCATGGTCAAAAGCAACCTGCTCTGGGAGCATCTACCACTTCTTAGGAAAAAAAATAATCTCCACATTATGAGGTTTAAGTTTTATATAGTTTAGTATTGACAAAGTAGCAGACAAGTAAACCCCAACTATAGAACTACCCTTTGGTTTCGTAGGCAAAATGCAATTTCTTTGTAGTCTATGCATGTACTAGTCTCCAACTAGTATTTCTAATAAGACCCATCTTTGTATAACAACATAATTATGGAGGACCTGATTATGGACTAATTAGATACGTTGTGCCTTGAAAGGCACGATAATGATTTTTATTGAATATTCTAAGCACATAAGCTTATCGGCACAACTGGCGCAAGCTTGAGGATTGTACTAATAATAGCATAGTATAATAATAAAAGGACGATTCGGGATCAACGTTCATGCATAGGCACTCAAGCTGTTTTAAACAATAATAGAAAACATATAATTGTTCAGTGCTCATCAATAGCTATATATGACTCAATCCGTTAGAGATAAAGCATATACTCCCTCCGGTTTAGTAAAAGAAGTCGTTTAGAACAGCGACACGGTCTTCAAAGTACAACTTTGACTACTTATTTTTATAAAGATATTTATTAAAAACTAACATATGTATACTTTTATGAAAGTATTTTGCAAGACAAATCTATTCATGTAGTTTTCACATATCCAAACTCAACGACTTAAAAGTTATTCACGATTTATATTTCCAATGTTTGACTCAAATCTTGTCCAAAACGACTTCCTTTACCGAACCGGAGGGAGTATGTTCCATTAATTGCAAGTGTAAATATTGAGTATGTCGCCTATGTCGTTTCAACTCAAGTGTTGATTGGTACATGATAAAAATTTATTAACCATTACTATCACTAACATTTCATCTATCTCTAATTGCTAGTTTTCAGGAAAACATTAAATACAATTTGCCAATATGGTTTGACAATGTCATATTGTTATTTTAGAATTAGCTTGATATTACGGTTTTATAGTTTCTAAGCATACAAATATCATTAATGTGTTCTGAAGCTAATACCTAGAGATCATAATTTAATTTATCTAAGTATGTATTGCTTTTTCTCTCCAAAATAGGCAAATTTAGCTGGCCATTTTTGTGTCGAGCAGTTTAGTTAGAGTGAAATATAGTAACCTAGGATTAACCCAATTATGTGTCAATGATAAATATAATCTTAGAGCACAATTAAGATATCTTTCAATTCATTAATAAATAACAAGCTGCTTTCAGGAATTTTTGGCACAAATGTATGTTTTAGGTTGAACGTATAATTTACTATTCCACATGTTCACAACATTGATTTATTATCAACATTTATCTCATATGGTTAGTTATATATTTGTCCTATTCTTTCTAATTGACTTGCTTCCTCTGGTTTTTTATTCAAAACATAAATAAATAAAGGTGCTGGTCAATGCGATTGATTTAATAAAAGATATCAAATTATATTCATATATTCATGTTATTTATGCTCATCAAGACTCACAGTATATAGGTTATAAGCTTCTTTATGCGTCCAATTTATATTATTGTTGAAAATAAAGGACAATTGAAAAGTACAACTTCCCATTAACAATTATGGGGATGGGCATAACATCATTTTAGAACTAACTGAGCCTAACATGCATGAGCTATGTTAGTTGGTACAAAGTCTTGCTGTAACATCACATTATGCATGTCATTACGTATAAACACGTACAACAGTACTAGTACTGGGCAGCATATATAGTATTAATATTCATCTAATACTGTAAGATAGTGATGCCATGAAGATACGGTGGATATATTCTTCCTTTTGACTTTCTAGACTCATACTAATCTTTCTCTTCTTGTCTTACAAAGGAATAATAAAGCTTTTCCACAAAGACTTACTCTTATTGGTAGAGTCAAGATCTCCTATTTACAAAGAACATACTTAATAGCTACCGTTAGATGCAAATTTAGTTAGTATGCTGGGCTGACCATTCAAGCATGGGTGCAAAGGTTCAATAACAAGGAATCTAACTGATTAAGCTAAGCTCGTTTCACAATATATAATTTCTTTTGACAAAACACACCCTAGGCATCTTGTACTTGGTTTATATTAATGGAAAACATAAACTAGTATATAATAGACCATGCCATAAAAGAAAATTACAATAAAATTCAACAGAATATTTTTCTCCAGTACATCCATATAGCAAATCAATAAATCATGGCCACTCTTTGAACACCGCAATGGTCGACCATCTGATTCATAGAACCGATGGTGAAACATAAGCGTTAAGCGAAGCCATGCCTGAAGCTTGATCTAGATATGCTGTGCTTTAAGGGGAGAAGTAAACACTGGCAGAAAACCTCTTATCAGTGCCGGTCACAGGGGGGCCTTAGTGCCGGTCACGTTAGTGCCGGTCGATTAGTGCCGGCTGGTAACCCCAGCCGGCACTAACGTGCTTTTACGTCAACCAAAAATAAAAAAATATTACACGCACTCGGGAGGCCCGCACGCGCACGCCGTCACAAGTCACGCGTAAATACACGTACGCGGCCGCGAGGATTCGAACCCACGACCTTTAGCCTCGCGCGTTGCTTCCTTACCATCTCACCTATACATCATATGTGATTGAGTGAGAGATGGTGTCCTTTTAAAGGAACCTGCTCGGGACACGTCAGTGCCGGTCGATAACACAAGCCGGCACTAACGTGCGTCATTTAGTGCCGGCTGGTGTTATCGACCGGTACTAAATGGACGCGTCATGTTAGTGCCGGTCAATAACACCAGCCGGCACTAAATGACGCACGTTAGTGCCGGCTGGTGTTATTGACCGGCACTAACGTGGCTTCGCGGTCACTGTTCCTCGCTCGGGTCACGTTAGTGCCGGCTCCAGCCTGACCGGCACTAAGTGACACGCACCAATGTGAGTTTTTCTGGTAGTGATAGGGTCAAATCGTCGTCGAAGAACTTCTCTGTGGATAAGATCACCACGAGGCTGAAGCACGTCCCGCAGCATTATTTATAGCTTAGCTTATTAGTGCGACGGTGTCCTCGTGCCTGTCCAGGTCCACGCTGAACCTGGCTGGAAATGCATCCCGTATTGGAACCTCACCTGCCACTTCGGTCCAACGAAAAGACAAAGTAATAGATCTTGTCCAGTCAGGTAATATATTTACTCCACATTTTCCTTGGGTGGCAAAAGCAATGAGTTTTCACTAGTGGCAGCGTTTTGCTAATCATGGTTGGAATGAACTAATGAAGTAGTGGTATTTTGATATTTTTATTCTTTTCATAACAAGTATAGTATGCAAAAACAAAGAAAACTAATGTACAAAATTTGCATCTTCTACTTAGGTACAGTGCTGTATGAATTTGCACATAGCAGGGAAGCTTTTCCCTGATTACTTCTGATTACTCTATATACAGGTTTAAAGTTTTCCTCTGAAACGATGCTTGAAAAGTATCACGAGATACCGGGAGATACCGGGAGGTACTTTTACTATTCTGGTAAAGGTACCAGGAGGTACCAAGAGGTACCTTTCCTATTTTATAGTACCTCTTGGTACCTCTGTTTAGGTAACTCTCGGTACTCCCTTTGTTTTCACCGTCCGATTTCTCGGAATGGACGACTCTCATTATTCCCAAGCATTCTAAAATTTCTCAAAATAAAAACCATAAAACGGGAAACATTCAGTTGTTATACTATTATTACAGAACACAGAAACTGACTCGTTTCAAACAGTCAGTATGCTAAGATGCCATTAAGATGTGCGAATAGTCTGAGTGAATACTAATCCCCATGTTACGTGGTGAATAATGAAACTGTTCTCAGTCTTCACAGGTTGGATAATCAGTTTTCTAGGAATGAAACTGTTCTTATAGCCAAGAAAATAGAATTTCGTTTGTGACTTGTGAGGTGATAAACTGATAAAGTTTAGCATATTTTCGACTTTTGTTTCGACTTATTTAGAATTTTGTTTGTGACTTGACTCGTGAATTCTGAAAGCTAGATAAGGACATGTCAGAGCACGTGAAAGCACTTTTGCAGATCCAACCTTTTCAGAGTCACTAATTCAATATACCCCGCTATTAAACTTAGTACTATTCATTATTATTTGGATAATGAATATTAATTCTCTGATGCATGCGTATTTATGAGTATAAGCACGACCGATGAGTGAAATGGGAGAATCAACTTTTTAAATGCATGCATTCGTTTACTGTTGATTAGCTTTTGGTAATCATGTGTTTATAGCACTAGAATGATGAGCTAGTATAACACTAACAGCCTGTTGCTTGTGAGCTTGTCTGGTCTCGTGTCTCACCCATGATGAGCTTCGCCAAATGGAACATGCTAGGAGTAGCACACATTGTCATTAGCAAGTGCCAGGAAAAACAATCATAGAATGCTTCTACGAGCTAGGGAATATGCCCAGAGATGCCATGTAACCTCTAAGAAAAAGTAGAGCCACGCGTCCGCCTAGCTAGAATGCCTCTTAATTTGTTTTGATTGGAATTGGAATATTGCTAGTACTACCACTACTAGTACTACCGGCTACTAGTAGCATTGGACTACTAGTGTTCAAGTTCAATACTTGTATAGTATGACTTATTTCGACTTTTGTTTGTTACTTGTGAAGTGTGATGCAAATGCAACTATGCAACAGATAACGTTCAGAATTTTTTGTGGATTCCAAAGTACCATTTTGACTCATGTGTTCAAATATCTTTTTGTAAATAGTTATGGAGTATGTATATTATGTTCCAATAGCAAGTTGTTAGCAATTGAAACGCTTTTGGAATAAAATGTCTTGAAGACAAGCTCAGTTTCACCCAGTAGAAGAGAGAGAGAGGGGTACACTGAAACTAGCTCACGCTTTCCTAGCATGTTCAAGTTTGTCCTTTTGGCAGTGAGGGAGTAGGAGATTAAAAAAAGAATCCATGAGAAGTATTATCTTGGGCGGATTATTTGCAACCACAAAGGGATACCTCATACCTCCATTATCTTTTGTCATCTAAATAAGAACTGTGAGAGATAACCAACGCTATCCTCTTGGACTATAAACTAATATCATAGACAATTCACAATAAAAACCATGTGAACTTTGTAATGGTATAAATAAGACTGTAAGATGATGCTATAAATATAAAATGGCTTGTGGGCATTTGCGAAAACAATAGTAAGTGTCAATTAAAAAAAAGAGAAAATATTACACATATCCGTATGCCTGGCAAAAACAAAAAATTCAGAGAAAAGAGGGGCTGCAGTGCGAATCCGTGCGCCTCGAATCCTGGCCCGGCGAGCAGCTTCCCGTCTCCCCGTCTCATGACTCAGCACCACCTGCCCCATCCTTTCTCTCTCCTCGTATAAAGCGCCGCAGCCCACGACGGCCGACGCCGCCCATGGGAGCACCACCACGCCACGCCGCCCCGGCTCCTCGCCGCGAACCCTAGCCTCCCGCCCCCATGGCCGCCGAGTCCTGCGGCAGCCGCGGCGCCTCGCCCCCGCCGCCACCCTCCTCCGCTGGCGGCGGCGGCGCAGCGGGGAGGCGGCGGAAGGCGGAAGCATACGCCGAGGTGCTCCGCCGCATCCGCGCCGGCGGTTACGGCGGCGGGCGCCAGGAGTTGGAGGACGAGCTCTGGGCCCACTTCCAAGGCCTACCTGCCAGGTCCGTCCCCCTCTCTCTCCTGCATGTAGGCTGTGGTCGCTAGTTTGCTAGTAGCAGCCTAGCACCTCTCTGCGAAAATTTCGATGCGTCGCGCCTGATGCGTAGGGTGCTCTACTGTTGGATTGCATGAGGAGTTGATCTATCATGTGTCGCTTGATTTTCCTTCATTTCGGCTGTTGCGGCTGGGACCCAGTGGATCGCACAGGGAGCTGATCCGCGCCGCAGCTGCTCGTCGCCGCTGTAGCTATAGCTAAAGCTAAGGCTAGCGCCTTTTTTTTGTCGCCGATAAGATTTGTGCTCACGTTCGCCGTGGCGCTTGTCGTATGGTCCACCATGGGCCATGGCATCTTTCGTGATGCTACGTAAATATACGCGGATCAGGATGCAAAGATAGAGCTAGCCGTTCTCTTTCTTGGTAGTTAGTACATGCTAATTGGATTGATTAACGCACAAGCTTAACTGGCCTAAAGCTCTGCAGGATCTAGATTAACACAAACGCAGCTCGTCTTGCCGACAGTACATGCAGTACAACTTCCTCCTAGTACAACAAGTTGCTCTTTCTTTTTTGCTTTTCTCTTTAATCTCGCGAAGACTAGTTTTATAATGAGATGCCTGTCTGGTTGGATGGTCGGCACACTGTTTAGAAATGAACGTTTTATCCCTCTTTGAAGCATCACAAAAGTTTATACCATTTGTTTCATTAATTGACACTGGTAAATCTACTCATGTGGAGATTTCTCCTTCTCATCTGAATGAAATTTCTGAGCAATTGGTGCACTTTTTCTTAAGATTGGGCTGTGTGTGTATACATCAAGTGGTCATTGTCATGCAATTATTTACTTGTCACGATGCTGTTTGCTTCTTTAGAATGTCTCAGCCTGTTTATCAGAAGCAATTGGTGTACTTTTTCTGAGCAATTGGTGTACTTTTTCTTAGTATTTGTCACAAGAACAGCAACCTTGTTCAGAAGGGTACTGTAACGTTGTTATATGTGCGTGTCTTTTTGTAGCTTGATGTAGAGAGAACTAGCACTGGTTTAAATAATTGCATGACAATGAAATCTTATATTGGGCTTGCTTCACTATGTGGATTGGACAGATACTCTTTGGATGTCAATGTAGAGCGGGTTGAAGATGTCTTACTGCACAAGAAATTGCTTGAACAAGCCCGTGAACCCATGAATGGGCTGGTCTTTGATGTTCATCCCTCACAGGTGAAATTCTCATACAGCATATATCTACTTTATTTATTCATTCTGGCTAGGCATCAATTTGTGTCCATCTATTTATATGAAATAACCATAAGCTTTTCCTTAAAAGAGTACTTAACTAGCTCCTATCTAAGCTCTCCAACTCGAACAATTACAGGTTCAGTTTTCCTTTCTATTTTTCTGCAAAATTCTGTTATGTATGTTACAACGTGCCGTTGTCAACAAACTACATAAAGGGCACTTTCTACATTATTCCATTGCATGGGTACATTCTCAAGCTTTTGCTTTTAATTAATCTTGGTGACAGCTAGGCATTTTCATTTTATGTGGAATACTTGTTTTGCGGTAAAAGTTTGTGCACTTACTTTTAAGCTTCTCTTGTCTGTATGAATATGCAGAAGGATTGAATGCCCCAATCAGTTTTAGAATAAAAAGTTCAGTATGCTCTTATTCTAAGCATATCTCATATATTTCTTTTCGTATATTGTCTTTTGGCATTTGCTTCTCTGATTTTGGTGCTCTTAAGTAGATCACACATTCATAGTTTGCTACATTTTCTCATGCGTTTTTATAGAGGGAGATATAACATACAAAATTGCAGACTCCACTATGTTTAATGGCAATATCAATATAGCATTTCTTATAATGGAAACAACAACAACAACATAGCCTTTTGTCCCAAGCAAGTTGGGGTAGGCTAGAGATGAAACCCAAAAGAAACAAGGATAAGAAAGACATAAAAACGGCACAAGACCAAAGAAAAGGTTAGGGATAAACAAAAGAAGAAACAAAGATCATGGTTCAGGCACGTTGATTGCTAGTCTCCAAGCGCTTCTATCTATAATTTCTTATAATGGAAAGCAATTTTAAATTTGAATCAATGAATCCACTTAGCTGGATGGTTGCAAACTTGCAATCCTTGAGAGATCTGCTAAGCTCATCCCGTTATAGTATAGATATTGATACTGTGAATTTTTTAGCATATATATTGTGATAACTCAACTAAATGAACTGCACCTTGACAATGATTTAGTTTTAGGTTGTTACTCCAGAGGAAAGCACCGGATTTGAGTCCTCAACTTCCTTTAAGCAAGAAGAACAAGATCCCCAATGCTCAGCATTTGCATCAAGAGACCAAAGGTGATTTTGATCTAGTCTTATTTGATATTATGCAGTCTACTACTCCAATTTTAAGTTTGTTAGTTGTGTCCTTCAGATGGTATTTAATGCATCTTATAGTATAGTTTAATTATTTGTTTTTTAACACTTCTGCAATCTTTTTAGTTGTGTGTTTCACTTGCATTTCTGTCATTCTTTATGGGGCTTCTGTAGGTTTTAGTATGTTTTTGGTAATGATAAGTTGAGGGCCAATATTTTCTGATACGTAATACCATTACAGGCCTTTGCATGAAATTATATTTGCATGTGACGATAAGCCAAAGCTTCTTAGTCAGGTAAACCATCAACTTCTTGTCTGAACTGGAAACTATTATTTGCATGGTAGTAGCATTTTGACGTGATTACATCCTCATCCTCTCTGTGGCCACTTGATATAAGTTATATTATGGCCTCATAATTGTGGAAACCTCATCAGCATGGAGCCACTAACACGGGTGATGTTTTGCTTGTGTTTAGTTGTGAGATATAGTGATATACTGCATATATAAGCTACAGACAACCTGTGGCCTGTTCATATGATGTTTTCCTGTGATTCCTGTTCTTTTCTGCAAAATTATGCTTAAGATCTTCACCCAATTCATTTATTTTTTCCTTCAATTGTGTTTTGATGTAGCATATGCTTGTTTCAAATCTTGTTTTGTCTTGTATCTGTACCTTATTCTTTGGATACTGTGGATCCTTTACTACTTCATAGCTTGCACTTTATGCTATCATCAACAGAACAGTATAGTTCCAGCAGGATGCTACTTGCTACCCAACTCTTTTCATGAAAAAACTGTTTATACACTAAACTTATATACTTGTCCAGTTGGTTCTGTTTTCTAATTCTTCATAACTCCAATTTGTTGTACTCTTGGCTGCTTTCTTGTTTTGGGACACCTATTAAATGTGTACATCTTTTGTTTTACCCAGTTAACCTTGCTTCTTGGGGAGCTTGGTCTTAATATCCAAGAAGCGCATGCATATTCAACGAGTGATGGCTATTCCTTGGACATCTTTGTTGTTGATGGCTGGGAGTACGAGGTAATTCTACGTTTCTGGGAAAAAACAACTGAGCAATCACTGTTTAACGGAGCCATGTACAGCTACTGTAAAGCTACCCGTTTAAGACGAGTTCACACAAGCTGAAACTGCAATACAATAGTACCAGTTTACTGAATTTGCATGGATATATTGTCCAATGAGTTGTAGGGTCTGAATTTCTTCGTTGTGTAATGATAGAAATTTTTGATATTGTATATGCTCAGGATCTGCAAAGGTGCATATCTTGGGGTGCTGGTACTGATTTGCTGTTTGTTATTCCTCACATTATTATTGATGAAAATGGATGGTGGTAGGTGTCCTGATTTAATGTCAAACCAAAAACAAACTCCGGAATACCATAATCATCTTTCCACTTCACCCTTCTGCCAAACACTCTTCATGATAGCTCTCCAATCCGGTTTCAGGAATAATTACTCTGTTTCATTGATGCAATTCGTCAATTCGATGTTGTTTCTTGATGACTTAATCTCTGAATTCTTGATTGAGGATTAGAGATCGAATGGACTATGCATTTTAGTAGCAGCCATTTCCAGAAATTTGATTTGAAAACACACGATTCTGGACAGTTTGTTTTCAGATCTGCTGGTAACTACCAGAAATCACTGGATCTCACATAAGAGTGGCTACCAATATGGATGGTACACCTACGCTGGAAAATAATATGTTGGTTGTGACATGTTAGAAACTAAGAAAGTTTCAGAGTCATAGCAAACTTGTAGTGACCACTTGACATTTGAAAATGTATATATGTTTGACCTTTTAATATCTGATAGCCCTGTTTCATCCTTTTATCCAAAAATGTCCAGGTTGACATTCTCCGAAATGCATTGAAGAAAGGCGTTGATAAAATAAAGGTAAGATGACAGACCAATGCTTTAACTGGAGTATGATTGACCTCAGATTTCTATCTATATCATATGACAACCACTTGCTTCCTTATACTGCAAAATTAGTGTATTGTTGGTATAACTTAGGTTTAGAATTTGTTACTTTTCTGTTACTATTTTAATACCATGTCATCCGTGAGAAGAAGTTTTTCACTGGATTTTATTGTTTCTAAACAGTAAGAATTGTTTGTGTATCAAAATTAACAAGAAACTGGTAAACTTTAGTTCCATTTAACTGTGAGGAGCAGCCTGAATAAAACAGCACCAGCATTGCTGGACCTGGTGCTGCTCATGCAATTTATCATCCAAAGACTTTCTGTGCATTATGGTCACAATCTTTCTTTTCTTTTTAAATACGAATGCAGTACAGAGCATGGCCATTGGTCCAGTCGATGGCTGCTAGGATGGATCACCAGCCATTGGAGGTTTCTCCTTCATCCGATTTTGTCCAGATACCAGCTGATGCAGCTGATGTTTGGGAAGTTGATCCCAGGCTTCTCAAATTTGAACAAAAATTAGCGTCTGGATCATTTGGTGATCTGTATGTTCAAGAAGTAAATTGAAGTAGTAACTCTTATCTATATGTAGCTGACTTATTTGATCTACCATCAGATACCACGGGACATACTGTAGTCAAGATGTAGCTATCAAAGTACTCAAGCCTGAGAGGGTTAGCGTTGATATGCTGCGTGAGTTTGCACAGGAAGTATATATTATGAAGTGAGTGATGAGCTTTACATATTCTTGGACTGATAAAGTGGCGTAACTACAATCTCTACAAAATGCAACATTTTAGAATGATGTTCCATTATTATTTGTGACTGCTCAGGCGAATTGAATTCACTGCAATGACTTTGAATAAGAAGTAATGTGATGCTAACTTAAGATTTTGTTTTCATATTTCTGCAATTTGGGTTTACTGACCATGGGTTTGAGAAGTAACCTATACTTTGTTTGACATCATCTTCTCATTTAAAGGTTAGTAATATAATGTTTAGAAAACATAGAAGATCATTAACCTGTTTTTTTTTTCGGTCTGGATGATTGGGAACTTACTGCTCTTGACATAATCACTCTCCACCTCTCTTTTGTTTTATTTTCAAAATTTATTTGGCATCTGTCATTACATTGATCTATTCTGTCACCTTCTCCAACCGTGCTTAATCCTATTTCCACAGAAAGGTTCGCCACAAGAATGTTGTCCAGTTTATCGGTGCGTGCACGAGACCTCCTATTTTGTGTATAGTTACAGGTATACAGGCTTACCACGGAATAATACCTCCTATTTTACAGTACAGCTCCTTACATTCTCTTAAATTTCTGCTCTTTTAATTTCTTTTCTTTTTTTTACCAGAATTCATGCATGGAGGGAGTATTTTTGACTTCCTTTACAATAGACGAGGAAATTTTCAGCTCCCGGATGTGATAAGAATTGCATCTGACGTGTCCAAGGGAATGAATTATTTGCATCAAATTAACATTGTTCACAGGGACTTGAAGACTGCAAATCTTCTTATGGATGATCAGGTACCTGACTGCTTATCATATTGTTAACCTTTATTACAGCATCTACGTTAGGAAAATAGAAGTCTGCTACAATTTTCACTTCTCAACATAGTGAAATCTTAGCTTTGTTAGCAAAGGTAATTTTGGTCCTGATATCTTGACATTGTGAAGATACTCTGCACTTTCTGTGAAGTCAAATAAAATATGGCAACACAAATAAAGAAACCATCTGCCTCAGCTATCCAATTTTTCTGCACACAGGTTGGTCAACTTATACGGTTATACCACAAATGCTTCACTATATGATAAATACATTGGTGTGCTTGCTTGGCCAATGCTGACACTGATGACCCATAAGTAAATATTGAACCAGATTGCCTAACCTGAAACCAATCAATGGACCATTCTATCTGTGATCCCATGGCATTTGCTTTTAAGAATGTATCATGATCATCTTGTTCTGGTTATGTTTGCTAGCCCTTAGCACTTTATATTTCACATTCTACTTCATTGATATAATCACTGTTCCTTGGATTTCATTTTATTACATACCACACTTGTCCTGCAGGTTGTCAAGGTTGCAGACTTTGGGGTTGCAAGGGTTAAAGACCAATCAGGAGTTATGACTGCAGAAACAGGAACCTACAGATGGATGGCCCCTGAGGTTGATGCCAAACTGTCTATTATTAAACTCATACAAGTTATTAGCATTAAAAGAATCTTTTATGAAATTCGTTTCAGTCATAAATGTGGTCTTGTACCTAGCGGATTACATACTAGCTGTGCAGACTGCAGACAAAATGCCCAAAGTGTGAGAACTTATTCGCCCTTGACCACCTGCTGAGAGTTCTTTCTGAATCAACAAATTTGTCATGGCCTTTTAGTTTTGTACTTAAAACCTTAGTTCCCAATGTCATTTTTCAAGAAATCAAATTAAAATTTCTCTGAGCAGCTCTCAATACCAGAGCTATTGTGACATAAATTCATTATTTTTTGTTATTCTGCTTGATCTACACGAATGCTGCTTCACCAAGTCACCAGTTGTAGCATGCCTAAATATAATTTGTTTATTTGGTCTGCAGTAGGTATCACTGCTTCCTGTATTGTACCAATTAAAATATTATAAAAGCAAATCCTCATAGCTATCATAAAGTACCTTGAGAAAAGAAATCCAAATCCTTTTTGTGGCATTAAACTGCTTCATCTCGGCTAGAGTAAAATAGTGACATGTGAAACTGTATGTACTCCAGCTAATTCTTATCAATGTTTCTATATTTAGATTGCCTTCAGCAAGACATAACAGATAATTATTGGTGTTGTCATATGAATGGTGCCATCTTCACTCTGTGCTGGAGCTTTGTGCCACTAAGAGTTAAGACTAGTTTGTAGCACCATTTTTACTAGAATATATTTGCAGGTCATTGAGCACTTGCCATATGATCATAGCGCGGATGTTTTCAGTTTCGGTATAGTTCTTTGGGAGCTGCTGACTGGAAAGGTTTTTTACTCTCGCCAGCCATCTGTTTTCAGGCATATTGGTAGTGCAGAATTATGATTTGCTGATTGTGGAATTGGCTTTTCCTTTCCAGCTTCCATATGAAGACATGACACCTCTTCAGGCTGCAGTTGCTGTTGTTCAAAAGGTATCCTAACTTAACACATCAGTTAATATGATTTGTTAGAAAATAAGAACAACAACACATCTTTGGCAATCGTACTACACACTCGAATTTTGCTGAAAGGAAAAGTTACAAGAAAGTCAGATGTTGAATTGTTTGATTCGTTTGGGGTGCTGGAATATTTTCCATGATTGCTCGATTTGAACTGCTCCTTGCGATATTCCGCAGAATTCCTTGTTTGGACAACCGACTAATAATATGCTAGGCCTAATATCTCTGCCTGCAGGATCTGAGGCCTACTATTGCTGCTGATACTCATCCTATGCTTGCGGATCTGCTTCAGCGATGCTGGCAGAAAGATCCGGCTCTAAGACCAACCTTTGCAGAGATTGTGGATATACTGAACTCCATAAAAGAGGTTTGTTTCACACAAAGATGAAAGATCTACATGCATTTCGCCTGCTTTCTTTTAACATTTTGTGTTTTTTTTTCCTTTTATTGCCAGGTGCTCCGAAGTTCTGGCCATCACAAGGGACATTCAGGTCGATCTCACTCTGGGAGGAGACGAGGCTGATGATGCGGCAGTTTTGTTTAGTGTTCCACGCCTTTGTTTTGTCGCCCTTTCTCATTTTTTCATCTTTGATAGCGGTGCTCTTTAGACCTTATTTTTCCCCACGAGTTTTCTTTGTCGTGTTTGGTTGTAGTTTCAGTGAGCTCCAGAATATGGTCAGATGAGTTTGTTGTGTTTATTTCGAGAGGGCTTTGTACAATTTATAGTTTTGACTAATGTTGCAAGAGGAGTTGCACATTTTAAAGCTTGAGGGCCATATCCACGTGCAGGCTGGCCGCTGGCGCGTGCCCAATTTTTGTTCCTTCATCCTTCATGCAGTACAAAACTAGTACAAGTGAAGTTGCCATAAGCTTTGTATCTGTCCCCTGGTTTTCCTCTATTCACCATAATTAGATAGAGTAGTGCGTCATATGCTCAATCTAATTATCCAGCTTGTCCTCATGCAAGCTGCAAGTATGATCTCGATTCCACCTTACCAAATTGCTGGCGTGGCATTTCTTCGATTTAATAACCATTATTAATGCCCTTCCATCCCATCTTAATCGAAGTATCTATTGTGAAGCAATACAAATTTTTTTAATAGAACCTTTTAGGCCTTCCTTTGGAATCTGTAAACAAATCTTACTTGAACCCTGCGAAAGATTAATGCCATTTGCATACAAATTTTCCTGATAAAATTCGTATTTGAAACTTACTAAACGCATCATCCTTTTAATGGAATACAGCTGGTACGTGAAAACTCGCCATCTCAACTTGTACGTGGTTTATCAAAAAAAAAAAAAAAAAAAAAAAAAAAAAAAAAAAAAAAAAAAAAAAAAAAAACTTGTACGTGAGAAACTGAGAATGATCCTAAAAAAAAAAACCTTGTACGTGAGAATTCGACTTTTCGACCTTAGACGAGCCCAACAATAATGTGCGGGCCAGTTCAAACTTCTCTCTCCTCCTGGAAAATTTAGCTAGGCCGTGGCCCACACAAGGCCCGAGAGCTAACGAAGCCCAGCCCATCGGTACCTAGCTGAAACGAGGACAAGAGGCGAGGGAAAACCTAGCGCCGTTGCCTCACGCGCAGACTACTACGCAAGCGCCGCCCCTCCCTCCCCTCCTCTCGCGCGCTCTACTCACCGGCCGCCACGCCCGCCTGCGCCGCCCGCTTCGTCCCCGCCCGCGCGCCGGCAGCCGCCGTCTCCCTCCCCGTCCAAGGTAACTTTAACGTCGCACCATTCATCCCCCGCTTCCACCTCCCCCTTTTCGCCTCGCTAGCCGCCCGCGAGTTACCCAAAAGGGTAGTAGCTCTTGTTGCCAGGTCTGTTGCCGTGGTTCCGTGGATTCGGTCGGGGTAAAAGGACGGGGCTGGTTCGAACGAGTATTAGGGTTTTCCTGAACTTCTGTGGGTGTAATTTCATCCCGCCTGCTGCCGAATGGTTGGCGATGTATGGAGGTGGATTGATTGCTTCTGTAACTGACCAGTAGATTGGTTATGGATTTGGTCTAGTGGTATCCTTCTTTACTGGAGCAGATATTTGCTTGAGTGTGCTTTGGTATCCAAAGGCATGGCGTTTCTCTGATGCTTAATTAAGTCTGCAGTTTGAGAAGTTCAGGTTCATGTTTATTTTTCTAGGCATATGTGTGTTTTAGGTTTTCCTATGTAGATTAGTGGTGTTATATATCCATTTGATTGCTCATTGATTAGTATTGTGCAACAATGGTTCAACTTGATGGAGATGAGTATGCATTTTTTGGTTGGTTTATTCCTTACCTTGTTTAAGAAGATACCTGAAGAATTTAGACTGGACTGCAAATGCTACAGAAATGCTTGTCCTACTTCTCACAACAGCATGATGGGCGAGGATGGACTGAATCTACGCTACTTATCTAGTCTCCTTTTTTATGTCTCTCATCATATCTTACCCGTCCTTGTTCGTCCAGTTTAGCTGTAGTTGAAGTTCGTGGATTGTGTTCCTTATGAACTAGGCATTTGTGCTGTACTTTTGCCATGCTTTGTCATGAGAAGCACCCAACATTAGTCTCACTCAGTAGTACAAAGTAAGGTTGCGGAATAGTTTATTACTTCCATTCTAGTCTTTCCATTTGGAAGCTGCTTAAAATTATATTCTTTTCTTTGGTATATACAGTAAAATGGTGAGGCATTCAAGTGAAGAAGCCCTGGCTCATGATGAAGTCATGGATGATGTTGATTCTGATGTTGAGGAGTCAGACTCAGAAGACGATTCAGGGGAAGAAGCTCAGGCTGTGCCTTCAGACAAAGCTATATACAACAAGGAGGCCATTCTTGAGAAACTTGAAGACATTGCCTGGCCCAAGAATGTGGACTGGATGCACAAGCTCACCATTGAGCATGATCAGGGGGAGAAAGTTGATGTGAATGATGATCTTGCCCGTGAACTTGCGTTTTACACCCAAGCTTTGGATGGCACAAGGGAGGCCTTTGAGAAGCTGCAGTCAATGAAGGTTCGGTTCCTCAGGCCAACAGATTACTATGCTGAGATGGTCAAGACTGACGCGCACATGCACAAGATCAAGGGGAGGTTGTTGTCAGAGAAGAGGAGGATCGAGGAGGCTGAGGAGAGGAAGAAGGCTAGGGAGGCCAAGAAGATAGCAAAGGAGGTGCAGGCAGAGAAGAACAAGCAGAGGGCTAAGGACAAGAAGGAGCAGATTGAGTCAGTCAAGAAGTGGAGGAAGCAGAGGCAACAGGGGGGATTCGCCAAGGGAAATGATGATGTGCCAGACCTGAACTTTGAGGGAGAAGAAGGATTTAAACAATCAAAGAAAAAGAGGCCTGGTGTTTCTCCTGGTGACAGGTCTGGTGGTCTTGCTAAGAGAGGTAAAGAAGGAAAGAACAGGAGGTCAAGAGATGCCAAGTTTGGGCATGGTGGTCGTAAAGGGCTGAAGAAGCAAAACACTGCTGAGACCACAAATGATTTCAGAAGCTTTAACAAGGGGGGTGAGTCTCAAAACAAGAAGAGAAAGAGATTTTGATGTGATATCGTAAGAAATTGTGCCCAGTTCTTTTTGCCGTTATTACTATTCTTGTTGCAACTTTGCTATGGTGTGTTGTTACCAGAAGCAAAAATTAGCTGGAAGATTAGTCTAGGGAAGCAGTCAAAACACAAGACTTTTACTTTTATCTGGTGATGGTCTTCCTTTATTGTGGAATGCGGATGAATCTTACCAATGCTGCAATTATCTTAAATAGTGTACAAGTTCCTGCTGTTCCTGTTGTTTATTCCTTCTGTTCTGCTGTTTTTGGTACTATACCTGTGCAGGTAGGGTTAAGGGAGTGATAATATTCCTTATCAGCGACACACATCTCCCTTTCTCAATTGTGATGATGTACTGTTTCCTCACTGCACCAATTGCAATGCAACACGAGCGCTTTCTCACTGCATTTGATTGGTATGAGATTTAAAAAATGTTCATCCTGATTGTTATGGTCTTACAGATCCCAACATGCAGTCAGATACATCATATCAATATTTAGGGTGTGCACATGCAATTACTTGTGCATTAGTTATAACATATTTTGTACAGTTTTAACAAGACATACTGTTAACCATAAAAGCACATGCCTATTATGCAAATTGCTCCTTGTCTGATGATAGTTGCCCAGTACAGTCTTGCGAGGGAACCAGATGTTGCCATAAATTATGTGTACCCTTGTGCAATCACCCGTGATATTAATAGAATCTTAGAATGCTAAATCCTTCTCCACAACCCCACCCAGAGATTAGCTGCATTTAGCATTTAGATGGGCTTCTGTTCTGGTTCTAGAAGTAAAAATACTGATATTCTGCTCCTTTCAGTAACTAGGATTATAATTGTGTGGTTCTGCAGAAAGTTCTGTAAAGAAAAGGATCTTGTTTACTTGGATAGTACCCGCTGTAAGCCATAGAAAAGATTGCCAACTAAGTTTTTTTTAGTGTGTTTGTGAATCAACCAATGCTTCCTTGTTCTGTAGTACTATCTATTAGTATACCAGATCAAGTAATATTGATTCTCATCCAAATGCTATCTTTTGATGTATCAACTCCCACTGCACAACCTGCAGATCATTTTAGCTTGCACTACCAGTGCAAGAATTTCAATACGATAAGTCAGCGGAGTGTGAGCAAGTCATTGATTAGTCACTGGAAACAATGGTGTTTTGTTGATGTGCATGTAAGCTTTTCAAAAGTAGTTGCATGTGGAGGTTACTCTGATTGTCAGAATTCAGGAAGAGGCAGCAGGAATGCCTTCATGCCTCGTCCTGCATCCTGTACAGATCTGGCTTATCTGGGCGAACACTGAAATAGTAAAACACATGACTTCTGTATACTTTTTTCCGAAACGTAGCTGTCAGCTGCAACCAAGCTGATGGGTCTAGCTCTCTGCTCCTCGTCTTCATTCACTTCAATTTGTGGTTTTGTTCTCTTCATGATCCCAACAGTGCCTGATCCAACACAATGCCCTTAAAAGTTTACACGCATGGCATCGAATTGCTTAGACTTTTTGCCATCTAGCATGTCCAGCATTCCAGTAAAAGGGTAGATAGGAAATCTGTTCATATGCACCGCTGAGCTGATAAGACGTTTGTTAGCTACCATGAATTATGTTTATGTTTCTGTGAGGCTGACATGTATGCCCGCATCAGGAAACCATTTCTGTTTATTTGCTCTATATTTTGCCATCAGCATTTAGTTCTTGTTTCCTGGAGATGGAATCGAAATTGCGTCTTCTTGTGTGGACAGAAATTGTTGCTTGGTTTGTAGCAATGTGGTGCAATGATTGTTCATGATTAAGAGGAATTGGCGGAGCGAAAGCAACTTTTCCCCCATGCTCTTGGAGTAATAGTGGCTGGTATCTGTAACGGGTTCAATGTGTTTATATGTTCAGATCTTATGCAGTAACTTGCATCCATTTGTTCGCTGGATTTTTGTCTCAGAGCTGGCTGAGAGGGATACACATCTCCAACTCCAACTCCAACTGAATTTGCCCTTCTCGCGCTTGTCATCAGTTCCTTTATGATCGACCACACCTTCATCTGAGAAATTTTTTTTGCTAGTACTCATTCTGACTTATCCATTATGGATGTTGTTACTTATCCGCCGGCAAGTTGCTGGCTCAAATTGCAGATCTAAAGAAAGATCAAGAACTGTCGAGAGATCTCCTTCAACAGGACCTTAGCCACACCAAATAATAAAAAAAAAAAGATATGTGCAACTCATTCCTGTTCTGCATGTTCACGAAGCGTGCAAAAGACTGGTCCTCCACATGCATGACTTGAGTAGCTTATCTCTCTCTCTCGTTAACAACTTATCGTTAGCTTGCCAAGTTGCAACCTAGGAAAAAATAATGCATGGATTCTCACAGTCGAGGAATATAAACTAAAGAAATTGATCATCATCACCATGCATGTATATATCCTAGGATTCAACTTCCCTAAAAAGGATAACCTAGGATTTGAACTGAATAAACGGTAGATAAATTGTTTATTCTCGGGCATTCATATAGAGCTTGAAGCCTTGAAGGTGGCAATTGAATAATAACCAACATAGTTTATAGGAGTGGCACTAATAAGATTTGTATGGATGGTTTTGCTTGGCATGTCGAGACAGAGTGCGAGCACATGCGGCGCCTTGCAACCATCAGCTGCCTCTGATGGAAACGCCACCTCCCCTGAGCAGCCGTCACTTTCTCTTTTAAGTTTCCCGTCCAAAAACGACCAAGGACAATGTGTCACCTTTCGCCACCCCATAGGCTACATATACATATTTGTGCAAATCCTAATTCGAAAATTGTTGGGCACCATTGACGAGAACTTGAACTAGTCTTTATTTGATCCAATGGCTTGTACAACTGAACTTGGCTTTATGCATTGCATTACTAAACAGCAACACAATTACTTAGAACCCCTAATTAAGGCGCACTACAAGAGCTACTTTCTGAAGGGAATCCAAAGTACACAAGAGAAGTACAGAGAAGGCGACACACGATGCTAACAATGTTATACTTACCATTTGGCAGCACAGTCACACCAGCAGCTAGCCTGCTAGCCCCCTTTATTTTGCTTTCCGTTGCGATGTATCTCTTGCTTGATACCTCACTCTCAACACATTCCTGTCCAAGCAGCAAGCCCCATGAGCTTTAGCATCCCCAACCAATCATCCAATTGCAGGCCCCAAAACCTTGCACACCTCTACTACTTTACGACAGCGACATATCACGGATAATTCAACTTCATTGGATTTGTCCATATATAGCTAAATATATGGATCTATTTTATTCTTTTATAAAAACATCAGATACTTAGTTTCTTTTCTATATTGTATATAGATAGATGTATAACGGAATTCTAGGCACACGCTCAAATGGATCTAATGGCTCCCCTCGCTCGATCGATATAAATAAAACCAACATTTAGCAAATCTATCTAATATGATCAATGCATATACAGTCACCAGAATCGATTGCGTCATATCAAATCACTTAAAAGTGTGCAGTCATACGTCAGTTTTTTTCCTTATGATCTAGATGTGCGCGTGGGTTAGTTTGTTGAGCCATCTTTAGGCATTCAGATTGAGAAGCAGCTCCCATGTGCCTTGCTCCACGATGAATGCAATGTTTCACCTGAACCCAATTGACGCATATCCACTTCAATTCCATTCCATAATTTTGCATATTATCTTGCATCGTATGTGCATATATATGCGCTTACACAAACATTTAATTCTCAGTATTTTAATTGGTAGTTCAGATACCTACACGTACGTGCATAGCATATCATGATAGAAAATACACTGTGTATAGATATATATCAATGTAGCATGATATATTCATGCTATAGTGATATATATAAAACACTGTAGCCCATGTACGCAAGGCTAATGCATGACATGGAAGCATGGGTATGAGTATGAATAATGGATCTCTTTCTTTGCTTTTATAGCAACACTATTTTGAAACGAAGCACATTGGTGTGACGATGGTTAAGTTGTGGGTGCATGACTCTACTAAACAATTACCTTCAAAAAAAAGTCTATACTAAACAAAGACTGAAATCCGCCCACATTTTAAAGATAAAAATGACTGTGTGCATACCATCAATTTTCTCCATTATCTTTAAAAAATCTTGCAAAAACCAGAATATATAGCCCAGAGTGTCTTTTTCATCCTGTTAAAAGTGTAGCAAGCTCAACATTTAGTTGTTGGCTAACACGTAAATTTTACTCTCAATAATGTATCCAAATGAATTCATTTTTCGCCGTAAATGTTATTAATTTTTTTTAATAAAAAGAAAATTGCACCCAAACTACACATTGATGTTACAATACGCATACTTAACACTGACCATCCAACAGCTCATGATTTGTCGCACAAATAATAACCAGTAACACATATATAGCAGTCATGAGTCATGACAACGGAAAAAAAATCATTCTCAAAGAAGAGAAAAAAAAGGGTAGGAAAAGCCCAACGAATGGACACAGGACACGTACGGAGATGTTACATCATGGCAAGTTGGCCATAGTACTGCCAGCCACAGCTGGTCTCCTTAAAACATGCCCATTGGCATGTAGACCAGGAGAGCAGCAAAAAAAACATCAGCTAATTGAACAGATCGATCACAACACCTAGCAGATTGATTAGCAGTTCAGTGCCAATGAATCAATAATGGGTCGAAGCTAATTAATAATCTCACAGTCTTCTCGTCCTGTCCAGACTAATCGATCGATCAGCCTGGCATCCCAGCAGCAGAGCCCTCTGCAGCGGCATCAGTATGTGTTCTGCAATAATGCCGCCGCTGCTGCTACCAGATCTTGCCGATCCTGCCGGCGGCGCCGCCGCACTTCTTCTTGGTGCTGCCGCCGCCGGTGCGGAAGGCGTCGAGGATCTGCTCGAGGCGGTCGGCGGAGCACGGCAGCACGATGGGGCGGCCGCCGGGCGCGCCGAACTCCTCCTCGGCCATGTTGAGGAGCTCCCGGAAGGTGTCGCTGCCGAGGTAGGCGATGGGGATGAAGAAGCGGCGGCCGTCACGGGTGTAGGCAGCGAAGTGGCCCCGCGGGCACGGCGCCGCGCTCGGCGAGGTCACCTTGCCGCCGCCGCCGCCGAGCTTCTTGGAGACGATCTCCGTCAGCTTCAGTGATCCCATCATGATCGGAATGCAGCAGAGACGTGCTGGTGTTGGTGCTTGGTGGGTATGTAGCTGGCTTTGCGTGTGCACGTATAGGTTTGTGCTAGCTGCACTTGTATTAGCAACAAGCTTGTGGTTTGTGGCTGGGAGTGGGAGGTACTGAGGTGGGTGTGAGAGTAGGGGAGAGGGGGTATAAATAGGTGTGTTTTGGGGGTGGTTCTATTCTCTGTTGCAATCAGCACACAGTGGGGTTGTGCTTGTGCATGTGGGGTATGGGTTGGTGCATTTGCATGGAGAGCATATATTGGGATTGATAAATATGTTACTTACTTTGTACTAATTATTAATTAAGAGACAAGCTTGTTTCTGCTAGACTGGTGGTCCCGCTCGTGATGTTAACCTTGCATGGGAATGGTTGTACTTCTACCAGAATATAAATGGATCAACCTAAAGTACTCGTTCTGTTCTTAAATAGACGGTCATCATTAGTAAGGAGCCGCGCGGTCAAACTCTATAAACTTTGAGCACATACACAAAAATATCAATATTTGTTACATGAAGAACACACTAGGCTAGAAAAAAAATTATGCTGACACCTAGGATTTTCAATATCGGTTGACGATGTTGGCACTCGCCAGCACAAAAGAATCTGGGTCCACCTGTCAAAAACCCGCTAGTAGAGATGCATTTGTGCTGACGGGCTGTATAAGCACCACTCGACACAAATGACCCCTATTTGTGCTAGTGGGCTCGGCTCTGGCGATGCGTGCAGCTCCGGGGATGACGGTGTAAGGCGGGCGGTGCGGGTGGCTCGGCCCCAGCAGCATGGAAGGTAGCGACGCAAACAACCGGTGTGACGTGGGGCCTGGCGACGGGCAGCGCGGGTGGCTCAGACCCAACGTCATGACGGGTAGCAGCGCAGACGACCAATGCGACGTTGGGCCTGGCGACGGCCGGCGGCTGATCCTAGCACGGTTCGGCAGGTGAGGGTAGCGGGCGTGCACGGCAGCCGTTCCCAAGCGGCAATACTTTTTTCTTTTGTTTTGTTTTCTTTAATAGTGAATATGAATATTTCATGTTGTGCAATATTGCTACATAATGTTTAATAGTATACAAACTTATAATTTGTTACGTGGTTGGAGATACACATTTAAATTGGTGGGAAATAATAATTTTAGACTTGGCAGAATAAAATTAAAAAAATGGCGAGGAGAATGAAAAAAATTCGAAAGCCCAAAACATTTGTGCTGGCAAGGGTCTTGAGCGCCCACGAGCACATATAGACATTTGTGCTAACAATTGTCTTAAGACGCCTACCAGCACATATACCCATTTGTGCTGGCGGGAGCGACGTCAAAGTGGCGCCATCACAAATACGTTTTGGCCTAGTGACATGTTGATAGATTTGTCACGACTAGCTACGCCTTTCAAATGATTTATTTTCAAATAATTTGAAAGCAAAAGTTACTTAGAAAAGGTCAAGTAATTAATGATGTACTTATATTAGAGGTCTTGTAGACTTCAGACGTCCAAGACCTCGAGTAAACACAAGTACAGTAGTAGTTCTATTTAAATGTTTGTGGTTATAACCAACAAGGCAACAACCGCACTCTCCTTGTGTTTGGGAGCATAAGACTTCATCCGGGACAAGGACGAGTTGAAATTGGAATTCATGGCATAAAGGCGGATGAGAAGACGATACTCATATATCACCCTTATTTCTTAGCAAAAGGAATTATATACGACAAGGAATGTATGCGTGAAGAAATGCATGAGAAATGCTTCTTATGGATTGGTTTATTTACCGCCAAATAAAGAAACGCTAAAGCGTCACACAGTAACCCTTTTGCACAAATTAATTTTGCGAAGAATTGCCAGTGTAGTGGGTGATCCCTATATGCATACAAGGATAGTTGACTATTATCTTGGAAAGATCTAGTTGGCCATGGCGACGAGGTAGCTGCCAAGATTCAATGATCCGTAGAAAGCAGCTGGTTTCAAAACACGAACAAAATGTTAGAGCTGTCATGACTCATGAGACATGACATGTTTTTTGCTTCACTAGATCTTTGAGACAACAAACAACTTAAGCTACAGGTGGCAGCTTCCGGCTCAATGCAGTCCATACAAACATAATATTATAAAAAAATATTTTAGAATAATCCTTTTGTGCATATGAGATATTTTCCGCCCGTTATCCATATGAGTAAGTTGTCTCTAAAAGAAATCAACGCCAATGTGTGTAATGACATAGGTGGCCAGTGTGTCAGAGAAGAGGCAGCAGGGCACCGCGCGGCCATGCATAATCATCTGAGTATCTTGGACCACATTTTTTATCTTGAAACTGGACAGAGATCGTGAGGCAACCCGCCGTGTGCTTCGCTTGCAAAATCTGAGTATCTTGGACCACATTTTTATCCATATCTATGCATGCAAGTTTATGCATGACTTGGTATTTAGGATCCGATCGAGAGACTACAGGCCATTAAATACATTTATATTTACGGGCGCCATTAATTAATTTACGATAGAGTATTTGCCAATTGAGCGAGTTTGATCTACCTCGATCAATTGTGGCAAAGCAATTCTCAAAGCGTAATTTCTCGATCATTTGGCCATAATCATCTGAAAGCATAGTTTGTCGTTTGGTCATTAATTAATTTGATGTTAAGGATTAACCAATACCTCGTCAAAATTGACAATTATTCGTAAACTAATAAACTATCACGGCTCAAGTTATTAGCACATCTCGCTCGCCAACATTCATCTGGGGTTATTGTGGCAAAGAATCGAAAGGCGTTGTTATTGGGGTACCTAGTTGTTCGGCACTTATGGGTTAGACAAGCTAGGGACAGTGGTGTCCTTGTGACTTTGTTTCTGGATTATTGAACCGCCTACAGGTGGAGGTCCTTGCACGTACCCCGCCGAGTGTATATAGGGGGACCATATATATATATGCACATAAGCACGCTCGCTTGTTTTCTTATTGTAATAATGGTATATGGAGGTTTCCTTTTGTTGGCAAGTTTTGTTTCATCAGTATTTTGTTGTGTGCATTAAGTAGAAGTTATATTTTTTTCTTTTCCTTTTTTGAAAAACTGATTAATAAAAAGCTCCTAGCCATTTTTCCAGTATGAAAAGTACCAAAAGAGCTTAGCAAAAACAAAGTAAATAAATTAAAACGGATACGGTTATTAATCCGGAAGAGAATAGGTGCAAATCATCAAGCAAGCAAAGGACTAGTGCCGCATCATCCAGTGGTGCATGACAGCGAAAGGGCAATAATATGGTACAAAACCTAAATCCGGGCATGCAGTCATGGAGCAGTACCAGGAACTGTACGTACGAATCAAAGCAGAGCCGCTAGCCAGGTCGGGACCGCCGGACGGCGACCGGCGGCGGCCACAGGCCACAGGGTACACACAAATGTATCAAAATCAAAGGTTATTTGACACACCAGGAAATAAAATCCTCCTTAATTTTCAAAAAAAATCCTCACTTTTGGCACACATTATTACTACCCAGGCACAGGGAAAGAGATAATGCAAGTACGTGCGTGCAATGCACACTGTAAAATTGTCAAAATTAAACACTGCAGATCGATCGATGCCACAATCACAATGCAATGTTTGGAGTACTGACTAACAGTAAACGGCCGTCGCCCGTCGGCCGGCAGAGGGGTAGGTCATGCGTGCACCGTGCATGGGGCACTCACGTACACCGATCCTCACTGGGTTCAGAGAGGGACCTGCATGCAATGTCCCTCCTCACAGGTTAGTTGGTCCGGATCCGAGGCCTTGGCTGCAAACGCGAGCAGATGGCCGGCCTCTGCTGTAGGGCACGGGCCGGGGATAGATGGCCCTGGAAGCGCTGGCCGTCTTTCTCAGCCCCGATCTCGCCTCCAACTCCAATCCAATGCCGCAAATGCAAGCAGGCAGGCAGGGCCATGTGCCGGCCAACGGCAGCCACAGGTTGCGGCGCCCGGCCATGTGGCGCCCGCGTGGGCGTCGGGCCTCGCGTTACCTGGCTGCTGCCGGCCTCAGCTCTCCGGCCAACTCAGCAAGAGGCCCCCTGCTCGATCGCCGCAGGCCGTGAGTCCGGATCCGTATAGCGCTTGGATAAGAATGGATGAAGTGGCAGCCGGTAAGTAATTTGTTCTGAATGTCATATCTGTATGGACGGAGGTATTAGTTTCCTAGACCATTTGTGCAAAGAATGAATGATGTGGGAAAATTATTCGGCGTTGCGCTCCCGATACCTCTAATCATTGGCTTTACCTGAAAGAACTCGTAATGGTCGGGCTTCAGCTATCCTGATGAAAACTTCGGAGGGAACCAGCTACTAGATGTATAGCATATGAATATTTTTTTAGCGGTACTAGACCTGTCCATCTATAACGAAGCGCATGTGGTGGTTTTGTTTATCTCAAAATCTACTAACCCAATCCTTCGAATGTGCTCACAAAGGTAATAGAGGTAGAGTTGCATGCATATATAGGTGTGCATATGTATATCTCAGTACCGTGTTTTGAAAAGAAAAGTATGGTTTTGGCACCTCTACCTTTTATCTATTTGATTTTAGCACATCGTTCATTCATGCAACATTAAGTTAGTATTTTTTTATATTAGCAATGCCTTAAATAGATAATTTTTATTATTACAAGAGATGTAACAAATGAATTAACATCCAGATTTAGTGGCTGCTAAAGGTTATTTTTAACAATGGTAGAGGCGAATAATTTAGATATAAATTTTTAGTAGTTACTTTAGATTATTTTTTACAGTATCGTAGATAGGTAATTCATATGTAAATATTAGTGGTTACTTTAAATTGTTTTATAATGGTAGAGGTGAGTAGGCCACAATGAGGATGCGAGTTTTTTTTTGAAAAAAAATAGTAGATCCAATGAGTATTATTACTGATCGTGATTAGAGTCTACCAGATTGATGATGAGATATTTCTTATTATTTTGAGATTTCCAAGTATTTGTATCTTTTTGTGTGGCTTGTGAGAATTAATACGGAGGCTCCAGAAGGAGTCGAAAGTAAAATGGAAGGGCTAAGGAGGTAAAACACAAATTATCTATGCAAGATATAAATGCGACCGTGTTAAGATTATAATATATTAAAAATTGATGGTAGGCAACCAGCAAAAGTTATAATCTATACTTCATTTAAAGTATCATACAATTTAAGTGACAATTAGAATGTGCACATCGATTTAAGTATATTTCAATCATCGATATCCATCACAGCTGGTAGTAGCACTAATTTGGCGTTGATACACGTACCCAAATTGGAATTTGGTTCAAATGGTTGGAATCTAAATATTACAAGTTTGCAATTGAATTAATATCCAACTAGCACCAACTAAAAAAAGCAACATGCCCACGCTCATAAATCACCCATGTACACCTCGTATTTTTTTTTCCCAAGAGAATGCAATGCATACCCACATCTTGAACATTTATTTCTCTTGGCCATTGGTATGTCGAAGGATCATGATGACAAAGTGATTCCAGAAGCGAAACTCAGGGAAGACACAGCATAAGAAAGGAAGGTGTCAAACAGTTTGTCAACAAATTTTTCCAAACACAATGGCACACTGCTTGCATTCAGTGTGCAGGAAGCAGGATACAATTGCATTGCTCCGTTGCAGAAGTGGGTGAGCTCCAAATGTTGTTTAGCGCGAACTGCGCGGCTGCGGAGGGAGAACTAGGCCTCAATTTTAGAAATGGACGGCAGTAAGATAGAGCCGGCCCAAGCTGCTGGCCCGAGATTGCATTTTAAACTGGGCCTTGGGCGGCAGTTCAGCACGGCCTAAAATGTGCTATTGGACCAGAAGCACATTTTAGGCCTGAATGAAGAGAACCGCGCTATTTGCTAGCCCAGCCTGACTTCATGTTATGTCGCGAGTCGCGACAAGTTCATTTTTCTGCCATGGTTGATTCTGACGACAAGAAGTAATGCAACGGCGATTGCAACAGCAACAGAAACCGGTCAACGCCACAGCATCAGCCATCAGCAACTATGAGTTTGTTGTGAAAAAAAAAACATGCAAGCACACCCGAGTTTCACCAAGACGCCAAATGGTGTGCGTTTGCAATTGCAGATGCAGAGGCTCAGATTTTGCTGTCAAGCTACGCCTACGAGCAACACAGGCGATTTGAATTTGGGATCTCCATCAATTACCTTTTAAAAAAAATCAATTAGTAAACATTTTGCTCTTGTCAATTGGACAGGAGATAAAAGCATTCCAGCAGCCCCCACATGATTTAGGATCATATTATTCCTCCGCACATGCTTCATCTTTTTCTTTCTTTCACGGCCCACACTACAGGAAAATTGGCATTTAGTACCGGTCACAGGGCGGGTTACTACCGGTCGCTGTGGCCGGTACTAAAGGTCCGGTACTAACGTGACGCACGTACGTTAGTACCGCTCATAAGCAGCCGGTACTAACATGCCACCGTTTAGTATCGGTACTAAACTTTTCCTCCCGTCAACCCACCATAGCTGCCTCCCCCTCGTTTTCTTTTTATTTTTTATTCTTTTCTTTTCTTTCCTTTCTCTCCCAGCGGTCAACACTATCAAAATCACATCACAATCAACAAATCACATCACAGTCACAACCATAAATTTCATAAGATCACAAGAATACATATCACAAAATCACTATCATACATTGTTAACCCACATTTTACATGAATCATTAAAAATTTACAAACTCCACAGAGATAGCTTTGCCTACACCATGACCTTCCACATGAATCATAAAAAAATTACAAACTCATTGATCTGCTTCCTGCGAATTCAAAGAAGAATCGACTATCAAATAGAAATCAAGCAACAAATCAGAAGAAGGAGAAGAAATTGAAGAACCCACCGTACCTCAACAGAGAAGAAAGGGATCCCGAGCTCGCCCATGGCGGGGCCCTGCGCGGCTATGGCCGCGCTCGCCGGCGACTTGGCCCCGCGCATCCACTCGCCGGCGGCCGTGCCCGAGCTCGCCCACGGCGAGGCCCCACGCGCTCGCTCGCCAGCGGCCTTGCCCGCGCTCGAACGCGTCGTCCCCCGCGCAAGCAGCCTGGGAGGCCTGCCCGTGCGGCTGCGCCCGCGCTCGCCGGCGGCTTGGCTCCGCGTGTCTGCTCGCCGGCGGCCGTGCCCGAGCTCGCCCATGGCGGGGCCCCGTGCGCCCGCTCGCCCGCTCGCCCGCTCGCCAGCGGCCTTGCCCGCGCTCGCCGGCCGCAGCGCAGGCAGCCGCGGCCGCGTCGCACGCTCCGCCGCGCCTTCAGGCTGGCCACGAGCAGCCCCCGCCGGGCGGATAAGATAGAGAAGAAAAGGAGAGGAGAGGAGAGAGAGGAGAGAAAGCTTGAAGAGATAAGGACGGAGGCCGGGGAGATAAAAAGAGTTGGTGGGAGCGTTGATTTACTCATGACACGTTAGTACCGGTCGAGGGCATCAGCTGGTACTAACGTGCGTCATTTAGTACCGGCTGGTGTTTTTGACCGGTACTAAAGTGGCACACCCATTTAGTACCGGCCAATAACACCAACCGGTACTAAATGACGCACGTTAGTACCGGCTGGTGCCCTCGACCGGTACTAACCTGGTTTTACGGGCACTGTGGCTGGAGCCGGTACTAAAGGCCCCCTTTAGTACCGGCTCCGCCCAGCCGGTACTAAGGAGAGGGACCGAAAGTCCTTTCTCCCGTAGTGCCAAGATATAATTGTTAAATCTGAGACAATGCAAAGCTCTCAATCTCTATAGAATAAATAAAGATAATGCAAGAGACAATTTAGGGTTCCGGTTCTTTGCCACACCAACCAAAATCACTGGTTCCAACGTCAATGATAGCTTATCAAGTCAATGTAATGTTTGAACCTGCAGGCATGCATGAAGGGCAGCCGGGCAGGGCCGCCACGAGGGGGGACACAGTGACATTATGGATATGTGTTTTTAATTCCGATGAATTGGTAAAAAGTGGTAAAAACTTTTTGCATTGGGTCGTGTGTACATAGACAAGAAATGAACTGGCATGTATCTCTAGGTGAAAACCTTTTGCAAACTTGGTGGAATTAAACACCTCCATATTCCTCCATGCATAATGTCCCAAGAACCATGGTTGGTGGGAACTGTTCATTCTTTTTTTTCCAAAAAAGAATCATTTCTGTAAGATGGATCAGGTATGCGACCGAGCAAAAGTTATTGTATTTTGAATAATGAGGTGCAAAGAATCCATTAACCAGTCACTAACAGGTAGTCCCGAACTAACTGAATTCCTCTATTGAGAATCTCTCTCTCTGAAATCCAATTAATGGCAAAGGGTTCCTATACATTTTCTGCAGAACGGTTTCAACTATATGAAACCTAGCTTTATTTTGTAGTATGCAACTGTTGACTGGTTTAGCCCCCAAATCCTTGTATATTTTGTATGCCGTGAGTACCTCAAAGGAGTAGAAAATTTTCTGGCAAGTATCATGCATTTCCGGCTTGTGCCTGGTTGTTGGATGTCACCGGCCCCTGAATGTCCAAAGGCATCTAGCCCTGTGTGTTATTTTGTCTGGCTTGTAAGCTGAAGTCGTACGTGTACGATGTGCGTGGTCAGCTTAATATTTCTTTTTTTGAAAAAGAAGGAGAATGATCAGCTTTTTTATAGTACCAACGGCATCCATTTCTTCCGTGATTTGGCTCTTTTAATTTGCAACATGTGTAGTAGCAGCCGTGCTTGCATTGCTAGCAGAAGACCTTTGCACAGAGGTTTTGTTCTTCGTTCCATGTGTCCCTCTACGGCTATACTTACAAACTAACCCTAATTTTAATATTTTGTTGTCGAAAGATATGCTTTAATTTAAGGAACTGCCATGCACGTCACCAAGTTTTCACACGATGACAAGGGTTGGCATGTGTAAGAGAGTTGGCAATTTGTCGAGAATTAACAAGCAATATGAAAAAAAATGTCATTATTAGCCAGTTTCGCTTGTGGATAAGTTGACTTAATGTGACCGATTTTTCTATTTTAATAGTGTTATGTGAAGAAAAAGAAGATAGAATAAGCTAGAATGCACTCGCTGTGGCTGGAAAACAGATAAACAAAAATGACTTTACATGTTGTATGTCAAACTCAAGGCACCACATGTGCCACAAGGACGGGTTTCACAATTGTCAAAGAACAGGACACGAAATTGCGCCAAAAATTCCAACCCCACATGATCTTCAAGATTGACGACCATACCTCCACAACATGCTCCTCCTCCTTTCAGTGTTATCCTAAACGCTAAACGGTAAACAGTCGGTCACCCACCGTTTAGCTCATTATACGGACTAAACGGCCAATTAAACGGATTAAACGGCCATTAAACGGGCTAAACGGATGATTAAACGGACACAGTTAGGCACTGTGTAGCGTTTAAACGGTGTGTAAACGGGCTAAACGGCCGTTTAGGCGAACAATGCCTCCTTTCCCCAACTCATCCCAAGATGGGACTTTGGGAGAACGCCGCACAAAGCTTCTTTTCGATTGTTATAAAGCAAAGCCAAACTCCTTAATCTGGAACATGCTTTATAGTACTAATTTAACTACATATCCTGTGATCATCAGGTCATGTACCATGCATCCAGCAAACAATATTACTTAAAATATGTCACGGAACAGACAAAGATAATGTAGGAAATTTTAGAGTTCGTGCTCTTTGCCGCACAAAACCAAAAGCATTTGGTTTCCCAGCAGTTCCAACAGTAGAATCAGTACAAGTGACAATGCTGTGCGTGTGAACGTGCAGCGCATGCAGGGATCGGAGGAACAGCCCTCCTGAAAACGCACCGGCATTACTCTTCTCCTTGTCCGCGAGACCATGGTTGGTGGGGGCACTGTTCATGATTGCCTTTGATAAATTTCACTTGAGTTTTTAAATGCTAAAAGACATGGATGCTGTTTTTTTAGATAAAGAAGGCTTGGATGTTGTGCTTATATTCTTTAGTTACTTTGCACATGAATTACATTCGCCGTTTTAGTGTAATCCTTACTTACCAATGATGATGTGCAATAAAATTATGGTGCAGGTGCCTCAAAAAGCACATATTTCTTGTTTGTTAGTATAAAAGTAGATTTGATATGATCTGCAGCTTAATCTAAGTGTAGACTGTAGAGAGGCTCTAAAATGTTCATGGGTTGTATGAACGCTAAATGTAATTTATTTTGTAAAATATTAATTAGTTGCTGACAAGTGGGACCAAAGTCCTCGAGTACGAATTTTGTGTAGCACTTAATTGTCATCACCCAGGGGTTATGAGTAGAGTAACTAAGACGAGAGCACTTTACAGGGCTAAAGTCATATACATACCGACATACGTGATACGTATGATGTGCCGTGTGCGTGATGGGCTTTCGTACCAAGTACCAACGGCATCCATTTCTCCCCCCTCTCCTCCATTTGGCTTTCTTGCAAAAGGTGAAGTGTAGCAGCCTTTCGCCCCTTGCAAGCAGAAGACCACACGCAGTAATGCTTGTCTTCCATGTGTCTCTTTATGGCTCCATTCCAAACCTATTATGCCCTTTCATGCTAATATTTCATTCTTGAATAAAATCAAAAGAATTCGCTTGTACGTCACTAGGAGCTTCATTCGAAAATCGCAACTGATAGAAGAAGCGACAAAAAGACATACTAGCATCTACTGCATGCTTGCCTAATTTGGAGGGTGCGCGTTCTCTGATTAAACAAATGAAGCGTATCTGCTTTGTGCGGTTGTTTTCATACTTTACAGTGACGCTTATTAATTTAATTTATGGATGGAACTATGGAAGCGCCCACAGAGTTTTTTTTGCTATACCAGCATTCTGCCTTGGCTTGTTAACACCGTAATTACAAATCCTATGTTTCCCACATTGCCCTTCTACACAAATGAACACTCCCAAAAGAAGTTGCCCGAATGATATTCTCCTATCAAGAAATATATAGGACCTTACATCAACAAATCCCCTCATTATGTGAATTGAACGGGAGTAGATGAATGGTCCGAGTGTCGCAAAGTGACCCTATAGTTTTGACTTTTCAGTTTCTCATACTTCTCTATGCGCCCAACACAATAAAAGCACTTACTAGGTGGAAGCACTTAGTTAAGTGTGATCACGTGAGAAAAACATTTTTGAAATTTTGAAAAAGAAATTCCTGGTACAAGTCTACCAAGTGTGTAATAACCTTTTCAAATTCTATCATATCTGATCCGAACATTTGCTGATGTATGTTTATATTATTTTTCTATAACAAATATGCATTTTGAAAACAAAATTTGCATTGACTGAGTCTACTAATACACACTCCGATCCGGGATCCATACTGACAAATTCTGACCAACTACTAACTCACACTAAATGCAAGGTTCCCAACTCAATAGTGTATATAGTATGTACTGTCCAAACAAACAACTAACTCGAACTAAATGTTGAACACAATTTGACTGCACATGTCTGGTGGAAAATGTCTCGCTTTCCATGCTGTGGTTTAGGCCCGGAATCCAAGAAAAGCGTCTCTTTTCATGAAAAGTTATCCATCTAGAGAACCATGACCATGTCAGTTTATTTCTATATCTATGCTAGTGATATGGTTTCCCATGTCAGTATGTACTGTTTCTATGCTTCCATAGAAACAGTATTTTTCCGTACTTTTCATCCATTTTCCTCGATCTAAACATGCCCTAAGAGCTACAACTACAAGTCAAACAAAGTACCTTATTTAGAGGGAAAAGAGTTACTTCGCGTGGATCGTAGGCATGAGCATACAAGTCGAACAAAGGGCGTGTTTAGTTCCGGTGAAAAGTTTTCGATAGAAAGTCACATCAAAGCAAATCTACCATTTAGGAGTAGTAAACGTAGACTATTAATAAAACAAATTACAGATCTAGCCAGGAAATCGCAAGACGAATCTAATAACGGGTAATTAGAGGATCATTGATTAAGTAGGCTCATTAGATTCATCTCGCGACATACACTCCATTCATGTAATGGATTTTTTTGTCTACATTTAATATTCCATGCATGTAAAATTATCTTGATGTGACATTTTCGATGGAAAGTTGGATAGGAACTAAACATGGCCAAAGTTTTGTTGTCAAAAAAGTGGGCTGCTCTAACTCAGAGTCACAGTTTTGACAAATTTAGCCTCGAGATTTCTAGAATGAAAAATTATGCTAGTGATATGGTTTCCCATATAAGATTTTAGCAAGCAAACTGAATAATAATGAAGTAAGCATGAGCAAAGCTAGAAAATTTGCACAAAGGGGTCAGATAACAATATATGATAGGTAATTAGAGGGGTAGGTTTTTAATTTTTCTTTGATTTGTATTATAAAGTTTTATGCGTACATATGGACGTGTCAACCGGGTGGTTTGGGGGAGGGATGGTTGGAGGGGGCTATATCCCTCCCTATCGTCACCCTTGTGAATAGCTTAGCTCACGACCATGCTTGGATTCATCATTTTGATAAAAATGCAAAACCAGCAGATTCTCTAGCCAACTATTAATAAATTAAAAATTATTTGACACAAACATCATTCCATTTGAACAATGATACATCAACCTCTTAATGTTGCATATAATCTCCATCAAAGCATGTATGACAACATTGCCATGTGAAGTAGTGTTGAATTCAATAGTAGTCGGTGATATAGATATAGTAATGGCAATGACAAAGGAGCCATTTTATTTTAGTAACAATGGGGAAGGCTAGTCCAAAGGACCATAAAGTGCATAACGATCATTACTCTCAAAAGGGAAGGTACGCTTATTGTTGGAGTTGATGGTGTGGCAATGGTGACAAACTAAGAAAGTGGAAGACATAACAACAGTGAGTCAGTGATCAGAGGGAAGATCTTGGGAAGGGATAGAGGTATTATATAGTTCTACCATGGCAATAAGGATGGTGACTCCATACCACACAAAACATAAGTATATTAACACTAGATGGTTGGGTGTTTTTGGCGAGTTTTGATCCTAACGATTGGTATACATAGCGACCCCATTTTTATTAATTTTTAGGGTGCTATTTATATCAAGTCAAACTTTGCTATCGGTAATCTCCAAGATATTATATGTATCATGTAGATGGATGCATTTTTTTTAAAGCTTGCGCGCGGCATGAACGAAGTAGTATCGGGATTAGTGATATGGCAGCAGCAACAATGGTAGAGCCATATTGATGCGAAGGTCAGAAAGTGCGGTATGCACGACAATAATGTCACGGCGATAGATGACGAATGATAGGAATACCTATTTTTAGATACTCACGAGTTAATAGGGATTTGACGGCACTAGTGGTGGTGATGAACAACAATAATATAATGATGATGCCTATATGCTATAATGATGCCACCTTAAGTGGTACTACCTCCGTCCCAGAAAGAATGCTTGTCTGGGAAGCGTGCCCGTTAAAGTGGTTCATGTTTGATCAAATTTCTAATGAATTGTATTCATATTTATGGATCTAAATAAATTTGTTAAAAACTACATTTAAAAACGAATCTAATGGTATATGTTTCATATCACAAATACTTATATTTTTTAATTTATAATTGGTCAAACTTAATATTCTAGAATTTTTTAGGAAAACGAGAAATGCATTCTTTTTGGGACGGAGGGAGTAGCAGATATTGGAGAGAAGGAGAGCACGACTTGTAGATGGCTACAAGACCTATCTATAATGGTGATGGCGAACTGGAAACGATGATGAACAAATGGATATTAGAGGCATTGGAGGAGAAAAAACAATTAGCGGACCGTGGAGAAGGATATTTAATTTTATAAAATTATGGGATTATGTATAAACCACCGGCGCCAACTAAACTTCCCTCACAAAATATGTAGTCTGTAGATGGATGGTTTTTTTTTTATGTTGACACAGGCATGAAGTCAACGGAGATAGTTGATACATGAGGGGAAGATCTGTTTTTATGGCCATGAGTTATTAGGGATTCGATGACGTCGTAGTCATGATGAAACTATAAATAGGGTGCAAATGTAGCACATTGGCGATGCTTATACTTTAATGATGCCGCGTAAGTCAGGCGGCAATGGATATTGGAGAGAGGTAACACGTCTTGTAGATAGCTATGAGTCCTATCTATAATGGCGGGTAGACGGCGACGAACTCGCAATGATGAACAAAAGGATATTGGATGCATGGGAGGAACGGAAAAACAATGCTTGGAGAAGGATACTTAATTTTATAATTTTATGAAATTATAGGGAATTATGCATAAATTGGCACCAACTAAACTTGCCTCGCAGACCATAGGCAATGCCATCGACCATCAGTAAAGTAAATTATCATCATCGATGATGAGAGCCGGAGGAGTAAATTGCACTCCGCGGGGTCTGAGATCACGGGTCTCGCAAACAGCCGGTCGGTGGTCTCCATGATCTCAATTTGACTGATTCCTCGGACGCCTGTGGCTAGCCCACACACCTTTTTTTTTTTTTTTTCACTACCCGACTACTACGTGCCTGCACTTTTCTCAGCAAAAAGACACACTCGGAGAAAAAAAGTGCTAAAAAGCCCTCAAAAAGGCCAAAAATGCAGGACCCCACACCCGCGAATTTCTCCAGCCAAATGTGCAGGCCTCGAGGTTCCATTAGGAGCAGTCACCGACAGGTGGGCCCGGGCAGCTCCGTGTCCCGGTGCCATCCGTGCTCCTATCACTGACAGGTGGTCCCAGACCCGCCGCGCACGCACAGGCCTCTCTCTCTCCCTCGCTATATATCGGCGGGTTATTAAACACAGTGGCCCAAGCAGCGGCATGTGCTAGCCAGAGGCCGGAGGTCACAGTCTCCTCTCCTCCCTCGCTCTCTCTCTCTACTGCTCTACACCATCCGCCATGGGCGTGTTCATCAGCTTGCTCCTGGCGCTCCTCGTCTCCGCCTGCTCCGCGGCCGGGGGCGCATCCGCCGGCGGCGAGAGGTGCGTCCGGCAGGGCAAGGCCTCCTACGCGCCCTCGCTGTCCCCGGTACCTCAAGGTAGGCGCGCCGACAGGTCGAAGACGGCAGCTGGCCGATTCATTCCAGCCACGAGATTAGATTTCGATCCTCTTCCTTTTCCGCCAAGGTTCTGAGCGATTTTTTTGGTCGGTTGATGACAAGCAGGCAGTGGAGTCTGCGGGTACGGCGCCATGGCCGCGGAGATCAATGGGGGCTTCCTCGCCGCCGGGGGACCCAGGCAGCACCGCGGAGGGCTCGGCTGCGGAAGATGCTTCCAGGTATTACTCTTACTAGTCGATTCGACAGATTTGTCGGTTCCAAAATTTACGCTCCGTTTTTTTAATTATCCTTAATTTGATTCGGTTGGCAACACGCCCCTTTCTTGAGTCCTCTTCAGTGGCCTCAAGATTCCTCAGGACCTCGAATTTGTGGCTTTAGGCTTGTTTCTAAATTTGTGGGCAAGGTGCGCTGCTGTGTACTCTATGTTGATGCTTTTGGGACTGAACTTTCTCCTCTTCAGAGTTGAGAGTTGAGAGCCAGCAAGCAAAGCAATCTGCCAATTCTGGGGGAATCTGTGCCCCTTTTTGTTTCAGTTAGTTGCCTCCACTCAATCAAGAGGCCAAATTTGGAACTTTCTGCTTACCTTCCTGCCAAATGTAGTTCTGAAAAACCAAGGGTATCTAGTTTGTTTGTAGGTACCAAATGTACATGCTCTACTCAGTGGCTTTCTACTTTGGCTTCTTGCTAACATTTTCTTTGGCTTCTCAGAAGAACCAATTGCGCCACTGAATATGCCATTCAGCTTACTGGATTTTTTTTTTCCAGTTCATATCAGTTTTTTATGTTCTTAATTTTTTTTTACTTTTCGATTTGGAAACAGATGAGATGCAAAGACGCAAAGCTGTGCAGCAGCCGGGGAGTGCGGGTCGTGCTCACCGACTTCCACAGGAGCAACCGTACCGACTTCCTGCTCGGCGGGCCCGCTTTCGCGGGCCTGGCCAAGCCCGGGATGGCCCACGAGTTGAAGAGCCTGGATGCTCTCTCCGTAGAGTACAAGAGGTAAACAGCTGGAAGTTTTGTGTTAGTTTAAAAGAATTGCAAGTTAAAAATAGCAATATTTCAGTCTTCATTTCAGTATTGCAAATTCTCAGAATGTATGGCATGGAAGTAAACTGCGAGTGTCAGCACAATTTTGCTCTAGGCTTTTCTGGACCTCGCACAAAGTTAGTTAAAAGACATTCATCAAATGTCTTCCATGAAAATGACATGCAGTGCTCTGATTTTTCCAAAGAGCCTAGCTAGAGATCTGCATGCAAACACTCTGAATGTACTCCGTATCTCATGAATGGATGCCTTGTTGGCTTGCAGAATCCCCTGCGACTACAAGGACAAGAATCTGTCGATACGTGTGGAAGAAGAGAGCAAGAGTCCAAGCAACCTTGTCGTCAAATTCCTGTACCAGGGCGGCCAGACCGACATCCTGGCGGTGGACGTGGCTCCGGTGGGCTCGTCGGAGTGGCGGTTCATGACGCGGGTCCGCGGGCCGGTCTGGCGCACGGACCGGGCCCCCGCCGGCCCGCTCCAGTTCCGGGCCGTGGTCACGGGCGGGTACGACGGCAAGTGGGTGTGGGCCGAGCGGGAGGTGCTCCCGGCCCACTGGCGCCCCGGCCAGGTCTACGACACCGGCGTCCGGATCGCCGACGTGGCCAGTGACGGCTGCCGGGGCTGCGCCGGTGGTGGCGCCGCCGCCGCGCTGGACTGGAAGTGAAGACGATGCATGGCTGCTTGGTAGATAGAGAAATATCGTACTAGTACATACTAACACCGGTCGTCGCTGCTCGCCACATGGCAGCTGGCGAGAGCCGAGGGGACAGCAGTGGCCATGGTGGAGCACCCCAGCCGGCTGTTGAGAGGAGGAAGAAGCTGTGATCTCTTTGGTCTTGAGCTCTGCTCTTGCAGTATGTGTACATTGAACCATGCCTGCTCTGTCTGCAGCTGCATGTGTGTGTGCAAGAGGAGATGTATCATCGTCAATGTCTGATTAACTAGGTAGATGCAAACAAATGTTGATGGTTGGTTGCCTAGCAGTAGCAGCTACCCCCTGCTGAACGAATGCTAATGGCTAGAATAATCAATGAGCACAGTACAGTACTGCAGTGGCCATGTTTTCCTTCTTCCTTGAACTTGGCCTGGATTCTGGTGTCGTTCAAAGTTCACATGCGCACCTACCCTAGCTATTTTGGTGGCAAGCGAGAGAGGTACATAGCATTTGTGAGACTGGGATCCATGTAAATCATCCCTTGTTCTGCTGTTCATGGAAATCAAAGTGTACGGCCACATGCCGTTCCTCTTTTGCAAAATGCAGTAGGAGAGGCAAAATGGGCCCGTCCTACTCTTAACGCCATATTTTTTTTGAAACGACTCTTAACGCCATATAGGCTTCTCTCCATTTTGCAAAATGGATCCGTCAAATCAAATGGAATCTTACATACATGATGTACTAAATGTTGACGGAAAAAAGAACTCATTACGTGAATGAAGTGTATTTCGCGAGACGAATCTAACAAGCCTACTCAATGCATGATTTGTAACAGTAATGTTATAGTAATCATTCGCTAATTATGATTTAATTACTCTCTAATTACTTTCATTAGATTCGTCTCGTGATCTACAAGTCAGATCTGTAATTAGTTTTATTATTAGTCTACGTTTACTACTCCTAAATGGTATCTTTCGCTTCACAAAAATTTTGCAAAATGGAACTGTCATACGTAGAGAACGTTAGAAGGAATGAGTTCCCCGCGACAGACTAAACTCCCTATTTCTACAGTTAATAAAACCGCCTACTATACAGTAAAAACACTCAACAAAACGCGTGAAAATTTGTGGTGAATTTGGAAGCAAGTTGACAGGGTCTCTAGTAGCCAGATGAGCTCTCTGGAGTGTTGAGCATGGCAGTGGGTTGCTTTCATAGGACAAATTTAACCGGGAGCTAGGATATATGCATGACAGAATGGCTCTGCGGAGTGCGATTCCACACCGCGGGCCTCACGGGGCAAGCTCGACGTCGACGTGCCGTTCTTTTGTCGTGGAAACCGACACCCAACTTTGGCAGGGAACTGGCTGGCTGGCTGGTTCCAGCGCTTGAGAAAATTGACGAAACGATCCCCAGTCCCCGTCATCTTCTCACGGCGGCCGTGGGATGCCCGGCCGTGAGAAAGAAAGGCATGCCGGTTTCCAGCCTGACTCTGAGTGAGAAGGATAGGAACTTTTAGTGTCACTCAGATCGAAACTAGATTTGTCTTTCCCGTTCAACGTTCAATGGATCGGTATATATTTGAATATATATATATGCATCATATTCATATCTTCCATATGAATACACAGCGTTTCGAACCTACTCCTAAACTAGAGGATTTAGCTAGGGTTCTAGTGCCTCTCTCCATCAGCTACTGACAGCTACCTGACTGATGTGCTTCTGCATGCATGTGTTGCAGTGTTGGCTTGGTCCAAAAGCAGGAACACGTCAAAAAGAACCGTACATGCATGGAAAGAGTGGTAGCACAATAGCACTTCTATTCCGTCGATAGAGCCATCCAATTAGCCCCCTGTCACTGCAATGTATGCTGCCAAATTAAAATCATTTTCAGGATATTTTATCTCCTCTCCTGCAGTCTCCACACGCGCCAAAGACGTACTATACGCCCGTGACACCGAGAAAAACTGGGCGCACAAACGTACGGAGTACCTTGAAATTCCTTTGCATTACTCATTAATGAACCTACTACTAGCCAATATGGGCACTTAAAGGAAACATTTTCTCTCAAAATTTGATTCCTCTATCTATTTTTCGATACAGACCCATCGTTTCAAATATGCCTTTACTTTTTCCACTGAAACAACCTTTTCTCTCTTTTTACATCTAACCTAGCACGCATCTCGATACGACTGTCACTCTCGCTCACCTTAATTTCCTCTAAGATCCGAAGTGGGCATCCAGTTTTTCCGAAACCCTGCCTCATTCGCTTCCACCGGATTCATTCCCGGTTGGAAAGGGTATTTATAGTAGTAATTTATAATATGTACAACAAGAGACCGGAGTTATTCTGGACCGGGAACCATTTTACTCATGATAGGTACAACAAAAGACCGAGAATCAATCCACTAGTCAAGAGGTGTGGAACCAATCTGGGTCTTTTGGTGTACCTATCATGAGTAAATTGGTTACCGGCCTGGAATAAATCACGGTCTCTTGTTGTATCTATCATAAATTTTGTACTACAAATATCCTTCCCGACCGGCAATGAATCTGGTAGAACCGAACAAGGCCTAAGGGCTTGTTTGGAAACTAGTGGAATGGGGTAGAACTTAGTTAATTTTAAGATCAATCCTCTCCATTTCACCTCAATTCCACTCCAATCCTCTTGTACCCAAACAAGCCTTAAGGTGAGGTAGGATTCAAGGACACGGGGAGAAAATTGATTTGTACCAAATTTGTAGACTATTTTGATTGTTTGAGCATGACAAGAAGTAGCATTTAAGTTGAAACATACAGTCAACTACTGAACCTTTGTGATCAGGGCACCAAAATGGGTAGTACTTCTCGCTGCCGAGCAAGTGCGCTACTGATCTCTGGTACTGATAACTAGCTCACTGCTTTTGCATGTGTTGTCTTGGTCCAAAGGAACGACGGCGTCAAAGGACGTACACGCGCGAATTGCAAAAAAGACGGGTGGCACTCTCCTGTCAACTGCCAACAATCCATAAGGAGCCAAATCATTTGATCGCCTCGTCTCCTGCAAGTCTCCTCACGCCAAAGAAGTGCACGCCCGTGACAGGAGAATGAAATTAGGCTGCACGCAGACAAACGTATGCAGCAATCCAAGACCCATTCGGGAAACAAGCTAAGGTCCCAAAGAACAAGAAGAATAGGATTTTGATTTATTATAATTTCCAACTCAGCACAGGTATTATATATAATGTTTTTTAGAATTATATTCCAGTAGATAATTAACAAGTTGCATTGTAGTGCTCATAGAGGTGATCGAGTATGTACAGCAAAGGCTATTTACAGCTTGCATAAAGAAAGTGTCAGTAGCTTGCATCGTCAATTGCTGAACCCTTATGATAAGGGCATTGAAATGAGGCAGCACTGCCAACATGCACCTAGGTAGTTTATGCAACTTGATGAGAAGTTCGATTAGTAGCCGCCGTTAAGTTCGTTGTGCCATTACTACGGTGAAGAGGAGGAAAAAAAAAAGAAAAAAAAATTAGCCGGCCGGCGGCAAAAAGGATCAAAGGTGGCCGAAACGCAGCGCCGGCGGCGTGCAAAACAGATCAATGGTCAGAAAAATGTTTTGCTAGCTTACTCCCTACTATCCTACCACCTAACAGATAAACAGTAGCTGCGTACCCACCACCACTATATCTGACTGACTTTCTGCAGACTCTGTTTGCCTTGTCGCCATATGCATGCATAAATCCACCACTAGATGTCTTAACAGAATGCGGCCAGTTGATTAGGGTGATCAATCTTGTTTGGTATTAACATTTTCTAATTAAGAATCATAGGTTGTTGCTCCAGGACAAAGATCACGAGAGAGGCTAGCAACAGCAGGATGCCCAGTCGTGCACACATGCATATGGGACTATCAATTAATTAGGGCGATCTCGTTTGGCCTTAACATTTTCTGATTAAGAATCGTAGGTTGTGGCTGAGTGGCTCCAGGACAAAGATCACAAGAGAGGCTAAGCTAGCAACAATAGGATTCCAGTCGTGCACACATTCATGTGACTACCAACGCTACTAGAGAAACGACATTTGGTCCCTGGTACGTTAGTACCGGTTGTGTTATAATCGGTACTAAATGATGAATTCAGTACCAGTTGTAAGCACAGTGCCTCGAGGAGCAATTTAGTACCAGCCGGTACTAAACTACCCCGGGTGGCGAGGGCCCGGAAGCGGCTGCACGTTAGTACCGGTTGGTAACAGCAACCGGTACTAATTGACTGCATTTAGTACCGGTTGGTGTTACCAGCCGGTACTAAACTGCCCCGAGTGGCGGTGCCCGGAAGCAGCTGCACGTTAGTACCGGTTCGGTACTAATTGACTGCATTTAGTACCGGCTGGTGTTACCAGCCGGTACTAAAGACTCCGTATATATATGGAGCCAGCTTCTTCCTCCCCGAGCCCGAGCTCATTTCTTCCACAGAGCTTGCTCTCTCTCATGGCGCCATAGAGGGGGGAGTTGTTGCCCGATTTTTGCATATTTTGTGGATTTCTCCTATATAAGCGCGCCAAAAGGTTAGCAACTTCATTCTCTGTTATTTGACGGTACTTGTGCTTAGTTTTATGCTCTATACTTAGAGAAATTTCAAAAATTGTGAACGAGAAGGATTTTGTATTTGTAGATTGATTTGAGCTGAATAGAATCGTGACTTTAATTAGATGGTAGCTTTTAGTAGTGAGTTCATACCCTAGATAGTGAGCATGTTTTCAAGTGACAATATTTTGCTAATTTTTTCATTATTTTTTTCTAAAATGTGGAAGTCCATCATCTCCATTTTGCTCCCCAACTTAGGTTCCTAGAAATGTTTTTGCAACATGATGTATTGTGTAATGGATATTTTGTACCTTTTAACTATATTTAATGTTGTGTAATGGATATTTTTAAAGTTTTGATTATATGTAATGTTGTGTAATATATTTTTTCAACTTTTTAATTATCTTCGTATAAATTCCCGCCCAGCTTCTTCTTCCCCGAGCCCGAGCTCATTTCTTCCAGAGACCTTGCTCTCTTACTCATGGCGCCATAGAGGGTGGAGTTGTTGCCCAATTTTTGCATATTTTGTGGATTTCTTCGATATAAGCGCGCCAAAAGGTTAGCAACTTCATTCTCTGTTATTTGACGTTACTTGTGCTTAGTTTTATGCTTTATACTTAGAGAAATTTCAAAAATTGTGAATAAGAAAGATTTTTTTATTTGTACATATTGATTTGAGCTAAGTAGAATCATGACTTTAGTTAGATGGTAGCTTTTAGTAGTGAGTTCGTACCCTAGATATTTCGAACGTTTTAAATATATGTGTTAGAAAAAATTCAAAATGTGTTAGAAAAAATTAATATGTGTTAGAAAATTTCATATGTGTTCGTGTGACTACCAAAGTTGGACTGTTGGAGTGTATGTAGTAACTATATACACACACATCATTACATCAAGTACGGAGTATATTGTTTAGAAGATTCTCTTGAACACACGGGCATCCATCTAACAGCTAGCCCATCATCAGGACTCAGGAGGTAACCAGAGGACAAGGGAGGCAACAGAAGACGAGATCGGATCGGCGACAAGCGACAGCGACGCATGTCTCACGAAGAGTAATGATTCGTCCGGCGTGATTGCAACCTCTGTAGGGTTCCATGCGTCCAAGGGCACAAGGACCTTGATACCGGGTGTCAGTGCATGCACGGGTGTTGCGGCTGCTGCTGCCCAGTTTCCACGCAGCTCTTGTATTGTAGCTATACACATGTCCCACGGCATCACAAGTACTACACGGCGACCAGCTGTAGCCATCTCATGTGTGGCATATCAACATCAGGTTTCATAGTATTTGGTAAAATATACAATAAGTTGATTGTGTCCGAACACTATGAGAGAATGGACTTTCGGTCCCTCTCTTAGTACCGGTTGCGTGGAGCCGGTACAAAAGGGGGCCTTTAGTACCGGCTCCAGGCAACAGTGGCAAAAATACCAAGTTAGTACCGGCTGCTAACACCAGCCGGTACTAACGTGTATCGCTGTCCCCACCCACCAACGGGCAGATGACACGTTAGTACCGGTTACTAAGTGTCAAAGTTTAGTACCGGTACTAACTTGGCACGGCTATATCAACCATCCTTCTTCCTCCTCGAGCTCAGACTGAGCTCGAGCTTCTTCCTCTCTCCATGGCTTGCTAGGGGGGAGTTTTGCCCATTTTTTCCAAAATTTGTGAGGATTTCACTCATCTAAGTGCGTCAAAGGTTAGCAACTTCATCCTCTCTTCTTTCACGGCGTTTATTTTTCGTTTTATGGTTTCTATATAGAGAAATTAGTGATTTTAGGATGTGAAGGAATGTGCATATATTTTTTTTGTTTGTAGATATGTACAATCGATTAGTTGAGTTTTAGAGAAGGTTTAGCAGATAGTATGTATATGACATGTTTAGAGTAATTTTTTAAAATTATTTTATGGTGACATTTGTACATATTATTATTCTAATTTTTTTAAATACGTCATGTCTTTTTTATTTGTATATTAATTTAAGATATGTGGAATTGACTATTTCAATTTAGAGAAAGTTTACTAGATAGTTTGCATATGACACGTTTAGAGTTACTTTTTTTCGAATTATTTTGCAGTGACATGTTATTATTTTGGTTTTTTAATTTTAATTAGAAATGTTATGTAAATCTTTACTTCTAAGTTAATTTGTAGATGGTAATACATTTTGAAGAAAATGTTATTTTTTGTTGAGAAATAAAAGGCTCGTGGTCATATCAATATGGCTTCTGCTGGAGGTAGTGGGACCAGTGATGGTGATCGTCGTTCGTCTCGCGGGAAGGGTAAAACTCTAGTAGTACCTAATGAGAAATCGAAAAAACCAGGAGCTAGGCCGTGTTGCATGTTGGAAGTGGAGAAATTTATGTTGCTTTGAATAAATTATGTTTGTAATGTTTTATTTTTGAACCTTGATCGTGTTGCATGTTGGAGTTTTGGAAATATATGTTTATGTTAATAAATTGTGTTGAATCAATTTTGAAACGGGAAATTAAATATTGCAGATGGACCGACAATGGATGTACGGCGGCCGAGCCACATCAGCGTGGATTAATGGCCTAGAATCTTTTCTCAATGCAGCAGAGGCCAACAGATCACCAAAGGGTTTAATGTTCTGTCCGTGCAGTGTTTGCCAAAATATGAAGGAATACAAGAAAAGAGATACTCTATGGATCCTATATTTATGATAGAGGTTTCATGAGAAGCTATAACGTTTGGACCAAACACGGTGAAATGGAGTTATGATGGAAGATAATGAAGAAGATGATGATAACAATGACATTCCAGACTGGGCATTTCTTCATGAAGCTGGTGGCTTTCAAGATGAACCAATGGACGAGTGTGAAGCAAATGTTGCACAAGAGGAGCCACCAGACGAGCTAGGTCAGGTGTTGGTTGATGCACAGAAAGACAGTGAAACTGCGAAGGAGCAGAAGAAGTTTGAGAACATGTTAGAAGATCATCGAAAGCTATTGTACCCTGGTTGCAAACCGGAGCAGAAGAAGTTGGGTACAGCGCTGGAGATGCTGAAATGGAAGGCAACTAATGGTGTCACCGACAAGGGATTCGGTGAGCTATTAACCATTGTAAAGAACATGCTTCCTGAGGGTAACGAGCTGTCGTCGACAACATACGAAACTAAAAAGATGGTTTGCCCACTTGGATTGGAGGTACAGAAGATTCACGCATGTCCTAATGATTGTATCCTGTATCGCGGCAAGGAATACGAGAACTTGCAATCTTGTCCAGTTTGCAAAGCAATGCGGTATAAGATCAGGCGAGACGATCCAGGTGATGTTGACGGGCAGCCAGTCAAGAAGAGAGTTCCTGCAAAGTTGTTGTGGTACTTCCCTATAATATCACGTCTGAAACGCTTGTTCAAGAACAAAGATAACGCTAAGTTGATGCGGTGGCACAAAGAAGATCGTAAGGAAGACGGTCTGATGAGACACCCCGCAGATGGAGCCCAGTGGAGAAACCTTGACCGAGAGTACCCTGAATTTGATAAAGACCCAAGGAACATAAGATTTGGTCTTAGTACTGATGGGATGAATCCGTTGGTGAGTTTGGCTGCAGTCATAGTACATGGCCTGTGCTGCTATGTATCTACAACCTTCCTCCTTGGTTGTGCATGAAGCGAAGTTCATCATGATGTCGTTGCTTATAGAAGGGCCAAAAGAACCTGGCAATGACATTGATGTGTTCCTGCAACCCTTGATCGATGATCTCTTACTGCTCTGGAAGGAAGAAGGCATACAAGTTTGTGATGAGTATAAACAGGAATCTTTCGACCTACGAGCTTTGCTTTTCGTAACCATCAATGATTGGCTTGCACTTGCAAAACTGTCGGGACAATCGAACATGGGATACAGCGCCTGCACCCACTGTCTAGAAGAAACCGATAGCATTTATTTGAAACATTCTAAGAAATGTGTATACATAGGCCATCGCCGATTCCTTCCTGCCGATCATTCCCTAAGAAAAGAAGGGAAACATTTTAAAGGACAGTCCTGAAACTCGTCCTAAGCCTGTGTTTGTAATGGAAAGCGTGTGTTTTCGATGATCAAGGATGTGAAGATAGTATTTGGAAAGGGTCACTGTAGCCAACCTGTTCCTAAGAATGGCCGGGGACATGCTCCAATGTGGAAGAAAAAGTCTATATTGTGGGACCTACCTTATTGGCAAGTCTTGCAAGTTCGCAACGCAATTGATGTGATGCATCTGTCGAAGAATCTTTGTGTGAACATACTAGGCTTTTAGGAGTGCATGGTAAGAAGTCTAAAGACACAATGGCAGCAAGACGCGACATGCATTTGCTGACACAACGACAAGGCTTGGAACCCGAAAAGAGAGACAAAGGACGACACTATCTGAATCCTGCCAGCTACAATCTCAGCAAAGAGGAGAAGGAAAGTATGTTTGATTGCTTGAACAGTATCAAGGTCCCGACCGGATACTCTTCGAATATACAAGGCATAATAAACGTGAAGGAGAAGAAAATCCTAAACTTGAAGTCCCATGACTGCCACGTCTTGATGACACAATTACTTTCGGTTGTACTTAGGGGTGTTCTACCGGAGAATGTAAAGTTGGCAGTCGTAAAGCTTTGTGCGTCCATGAATGAAATTTCACAGAAGGCCATTAATCCAAAGAATCTGATAAAGCTACAGAAAGACATTGTCGAATGCCTTGTAAGCTTCGAGATGATCTTCCCACCTCCCTTCTTCAACATAATGACACACCTGCTGGTTCATATTGTGAATGAAATTACTACCTTGGGTCATGTCTTTCTACACAATATGTTTCCTTTTGAGAGGTTCATGGGAGTCTTGAAGAAGTACGTTCGCAACCGTTCACGCCCAGAAGGATGCATTGCCAAGGGCTACGTAACAGAGTAGGTCATTGACTTTTGCGTTGACTTTATTCTTGACCTCGATCCGATTGGGCTCCCGGTTTCACACCATGAGGGGCGACTAAAGGGAAACGACACACTGGGAAAGAAATCTGTTATGGACATCCCTTATAGTGAAATCAGCAAAGCAAACTTCACGGTTCTTATGAATTCATCCAAGGTGGCTCCGTATATTGACGAGCACATGAATATATTACGGTCCGCAAATCTGGAGAAAAATCTTGGTTGGATTACACGCAACATATAAAAACTTTTGAAGACTGGTTCAGGAGAAAATTATTGGGGAACGACAGAGTTGATCAAGAAGTTTAGTGGCTGGCTAGAGGACCATCGAACACAGTCCATCGATACCAAGGGTACGAAATCAATGGGTATACATTTTACACAACAGCTCAAGACAAAAAAAGTACCAACCAAAATAGTGGTGTCCGTATGTGTGTAGGAAACAGTAATGAGAAAAAGGACAACTACTATGGTGTCATAGAGGAGATATGGGAACTTGAATATGGACCCATAGTCGTGCCTGTGTTTCGTTGCCAATGGGTGGCTGCAGGAGCCGTAATCAAGGACTGGTATGGGATGACCACAGTGGACCTTCTGAAAACTGGATATAAAGATGATGCATTCGTTCTAGCCAAAGATGTGACACAAGTGTTCTATGTGAAGGACATGTCAAGCAAACCGAAGAAAAAAACCACTGATAAGTCACAAAACAAGCCTGAAAATAAGTCAGAAGATGAGCCGAAACGGCACATAGTTCTCACAGGTAAAAGAAAAGTTGTTGGAGTTGAGGATATTTCAGACAAGTCAGAAGATTATGACCAGATCGATGACCGTCCTCCATTTTCAGTTGATGTTGACCCCAGCATCCTCTTATCTAAAGAGGACACGCCTTACTTACGTCGCGATCACGTCCAAGGAACTTTCGTCAAAAGAAAGATTATCCACAATGTAATAGATAATGATTAGTAGTTTTAAGTTATGTAATAATGTAAGAACTGTGCCATATTTGTCTCAATTCTTGATGCTGTTCGTGCAATTGGGACACAATAATCATCAAAATACAATATTATATTTTTGCATGGTAGAAATATTTTTTACTTCCATTAATTTCGAATTACTAGGATGTTGAAACAGTAAATTAGAAACAACTAACCAAGTTTTCTTTAAATTGATGAAATCATTGTATAGAATATTACTGATAATATTGTTGTTATTTTTGCATGGTTGAAAATGAGATGTTTTCGATTTATTACGAATAACATAAATATAACTTGATATATACCCTATTAGTTAGACATAATTGCTAAAGGTACTTATTGTGCTAATTAATATTTTTGTTGTGTGCATATAATTAACATATGCTAATTACGTAGCATAATATAAGTATAAACATAGTTTTATAAAAAGAAAACAGAAAAAGAAAGAAAATGGGCGAGACAGGTTAGTACCGGGCGGCCACACTAGCCGGTACTAACCTGCCTCCCAATTTTTGATTCACGCGCTACGTGGCAGGTTAGTACTGGTTGGAGAGGCCAGCCGGTACTGACTTGTGTAGGTTAGTACCGGCTGGCCTCTCCAGCCGGTACCAACCTGCCCCCGTGCCAGGGTAGTACCGGCTGGAGAGGCTAGCCGGTACTAACATGCCTCCACGTATAAAACCCCACCCCTTTCCTCTCCCACACTTAGCGAAATTTTCTCACCTCTCCTCGCGCCGATCCTCGTCGCCGCCGCCGGCCGCCCTCCCCACGCCGTCCGCCGCCCCTGCCGCCGGCCGTCGTCCCTGCCGTCGGCCGCCTGCTCCCCTCGCTACATCCACGCGCGGAGTCCCTTCCACTCGGCCCCCGCCCGGCCGATCCCGGCCCAGCCTCCCGGCTTTCGGCCGCCGCGTCGTCCCCACGCCGGCGCAGCTCGATCAGCCGCGCCCCCCCTCACGCCGCCGTACGTCGACCCGGCCGCGGTGCGCCGCTCCCCCGACCCCAACCTCGCTGGCCCCTCACGCCGCCGTCTCCTCATCGCCACCATCGCCCTAGACCTCGGCGCCGGCGCCGCTAGGTAGGCTGCGCCCCGGCCCGTCACGCCGCCGTCGACTCGGCCCCCTTCGACCTCCTCGTCCCTGCCGTCGCCGCCCGGCCGCCGCCAGCACCGCGGCGCCGCCCCTCCCCCTGGTCTTCGCCGCCCGGCCCCGCCGCACCGGCCCGCGCCTCCTCTATACGTGTAGTGTCAGCACTACACAGTGCTGACGTCAGCACTTTTTATTTTTTTTCCTTTTCATGTAATTAGTATAAAAAAATATAGATTAGTGGAAAATGCTAGAAAATGGTAGAAAATAGAACTAAATATTAGAAAATTAGTGAAAAATGCTAGAAATTAGTGGAAATGCAAGAAAATAGTAGGAAATGCTAGAAAATTAGTATAAAATACTAGAAAATGTTTGGACCTGTAACGTGCCCAACGCTGACGTCAGCACACGCTTTTTTTCTGTAATTATATAAAAAATAGTAAAAATCAATGGAAAAATTCTAGAAAATAGTAGAAAATAGAAATAAATATTAAAAAAATAGTAAAAATGCTAGAAAATAGTAGAAAATCCTAGAAAATAGTAGGAAATGCTAGAAAATAGTAGAAAAAGCCAGAAAATGCTAGAATTTAGTACAAAATACTAGACAATGTTTGGGCATGCAACGTCAGCGCTTTTTTCATTTTTCTTATCATATAATTAATTTAAAAAATATTAGAAAAGTAGTGAAAATGCTAAAAATAGTAGGAAATGCTAGAAAATTAGTAGAAAATATTAGACAATGTTTTCTTCACAGTGATGACGTCAGCGCTTTTTTTCATTTTTCTTTTCATGTAACTAATATAAAAAATAATAGAGATGTTTGAGACTTAATATTTTGTTATTGTCAGTGAAAATAGATCCTTTCAATAACAACGAAGACTACATGCATGAGATCATTCGTGGTGGCGGTGGCTCGTACGTACCTGCCATTGAGAATGAAGGACCTGAGGACGATGGCAGGCATTATTTGAACTTGAATTCTGATGTGGAGGAAGATAGTAATCAGGAGCAAGATAGTAATCATGAACAAGGTAGTGATGAGGAGGAAAATCAAGAAAATGCTGAGGAAGTCGTGGTAATAGAAATTTGATTCTATCTATGTACATACATAAATATTATTTGTACATGTATTAATTAGTTGATATATATTTTTGCAGAGAGCAGAATCGATGAAGAAAAAACGGAAACGTGGATCTAAGAGGAAGATAGAAGGTCATACGACCATCACGGCAGTGGCTGATAACGGCGAGCCGACACACCCTCCTGACGTCAAGACAATGTTTGTAAATCAAGTGGGCGCTCTTGTGAGGGAAAACGTACCCATAAAGTATAGGCTATGGAAGAGAACGAATCAACTGACAATGAAGAAGATATTGTTCCACTTTCAGAGAAAGCTATGTTATGGAAAGAGATAAAAGATCATTTCTTCTTTCTGGAGGGAAAATAAGATAAAGTGATGAAATGGGCTTTTCAGAAGATGGCTATTCAATTCTAGACCTTCAAGAAGAAGTTGGTTCGAGAGTTTGTCAAAAAGGATCTTATTCTAGATTTCGAGAAACATTACAAGAAGCAACGACTCTGGTGGAATGAATTCGTGCAGAATAAGACGTCGGCATACAGCGAGGCACAATCACAACAAGCCAAAGAAAATTCAAGCAAAAGGACAAGCAGCCATAATCTTGGGCCTGGAGGTTATGCGGTTGCGATTCCGAAATGGGAAAGGATGGAGGCACGTCTAATTGAAAATGGGATCGTACCGTAGACATTGTGTTGGCCAAAACGAGCAAGATATTACTTCTATGCTCATGGAGGCACACTACACCCGGATACTGGGTTGTTTGTGACTAGCGATGCACTACGAGAGGCTACCCAAAGACTCCAAGAGGCAATGAGGCGTGTGGAAGATGGAACTTTCCGGCCAAACAGAGAGAAAGACGAGCTGACTTACGCTCTTGGAAATCCAGAACACACTGGACGGACCCGAGGCATGGGCGTAGTTCCATGGAAACATGGCTTTGCTGAAGATCTTGAAACCTACCGAAGCAGATGCAGAAGCAAGGCAGCGGCGGCAGAGAATTTCCGTGCCCTAGAAGAGCGGATAGCTTCTCTTGAGGCAGCAGTAAGCCAACGCTCGGTACAACCAGCTCCCAACTTGGACATCAGTCCCGCCTCCCAGCGTCGTAGCAGTGTCGGTGACACAGAGCAACCACGTCTGTACCCCGTTGATGCCATCACGATGAGTACCAAATGTGAGCTTCTGTATCCTATTGGAGAAAAAGCTCAAAGTTTGTGCTAAGGGTTTAGCGGAACTACCTGTAGAAGGGGAGATAATGCATTGCCGGCCGATTCCTGAAGGATACGCCAAAGTCCAAATTGATCGATTGAAAGATGGCTGGGATGATGTGGAGCTCCCAATTCCTTTAGGTCCAGAAGAAACAGAACTACAACATGCCGTAAGCACAAGGGTCGCTTGGCCAAAACGTGATATAAGATTGGTGGAAGACGCCACAGGTTCCGCTCAGAGCTTAAGACAAAGATCACCAACACCAGCTGACAGGAATCAAAGTGGTGGTCCACCTTCTCCACCGGCTACACGGGACCCTAGCACGGATCCACCGTCACCAGCAGCAGAAAAATGACCCAGCACACAACGACCCAGCCCCGCCATCACCAGCAGCACACAGCGACCCAGCCCCGCCATCACCAGCAGCACACAGCGACCCAGCCCTGCCATCACAAGCGCACAACAGCGAGAGAGGAAGGCACACGCGATACCTTCGGGCCAGCCACCTTCTAAGCGGCAGAGCAAGAAGAAAGAGAAGGTTGTGGACGTGGAAGAGGAAGTGGACCCAGTTCGAGCCTACTTCGATGCACAGAAGGCGAAGAGGATGGCTTTGAATAAGAAGTTAGAAATAGATCCAGTTGGGAAGGCACACTTCATGAAAGAGACGACCACGCCAAGGGAGAAAAAGAAAGAATCGGATTATGATCGGCAGATCAGGAAGTTCCACGCCAACCCCAAGAACCTAAAAAGAAATGCAAAACCTATTCCCCAGCTCGGAGAACAATCACAACAATCGATCGCACCGTTGGTAGTGCGGGATGACGAACGTCCAAATGAATCAAGAGATCCGATGACCATGGCTGGGATGATAATTCTAACGGATTTGACAAAGGCTCAGTTGTTAGGGAATGCCATACTAGAAAAAAAAGGTCGGAAGCCGTTTGTACTCGGTGAGCCTCTCAATGGCCAGAGTTATTACTGTATCTACAAACGAGAATGGCCGCGTTCCACAAGTGGTATATGGTGCATTCTAAAAACGGAATGACGATGTTCCCAGCTCAGATAAGAGACGATCATTTTTGGCGGGAAATAGTCAGGTATGGGTCGACTTTGAGGCACTTTATGATTTGTACCATCAAGATGCCCTTCACAAGTGCCTCATTAGTGTATGGTGCATGTAAGTGTTTCTGCTCGTCTTATTATTTTATTTTTACTCGTTCTTGTTTGTTGACTAATCCTTGATTTTGTGGTTTATTTTTCCATAGGCAAAAGATTAAAATTGCCCGCCAAAGAAACTTCAATAACATCGGTTTCCTGGACCCCGATGTTATACACGAGGAAACCGTCGCAAGACGTTCTTGTCACGTGGTCGACGTTATATATAGAGGCATGCGTAAGCAAAGCATATGTGCATTCATTCTGTTGCCATACAATCATCAGTGAGTCCTTCAGTCACTTTTTCAATACCATCAGAATAATAGTAATTAATAACTATTATAATCAACATTAATTGGTTGGTTTTGTGAATGTATATGAACAGCTTTCACTGGATACTCTTTGCTATTGAGATTGATACCCACACGGTCTGGATCTATGACTCGCTGAGGCAAGATAGATCCATGTACGAAGACCTTATCAAACTGATCAACAAGGCATGGGCTCGCTTCCTCGAAAAACACTTAAAAATAAAAGATCAATTCGACCCTCTTCGATTTAGGAGTGACCAAACGGTATGAATAGATTCTTACATCTTTTGTCATTCGAAATAAACATTTAATTGTTCTATGCCATAACTCATTTCCCTATAGTGCATGAGACAGGAACAAGGTAACAACTTGTGTGGTTACTACGTATGCGAGTGGATCGATAGCTTTGTAAGTGAAAAGGGACAAGATGTCGGCAGAAGCATTCGCGGTACGTGAGCACAATCAATTCTGCTAATTAATTTTAATTTATTATTGTTTCATTCTCACGTTTATATCTGGAAATGTTACAGAAATGGTCCATGAAAGAAGATCTCATCGAAGAAGCTCGGGTCAGGGCAATTCAAGAATCTATCTGCGGATTCTTGCTCGATGAAGTCATCGATAAGAACGGAGAATTTCATGGCGATCTCTACGAAAGCGTCGCAGCAGTTGATAAAGAAGCTGGCATAGAAGTGTAATTTGTAATATTTAGAATAAAACATGTATTTTGTTGGATCTTTCAAGTATTGGTAGTAAACTCTATATATTTATGTATGTATATATATAATATTAATGCGATATCGTCGTAATATAAATACGTGCAATGCAGTAGTACAGGTATGTATAGTCGCATTCGGTACAAATACACATAAAACCAAAAAGAATACAAGAGAAAACTAATAAATGAAATAAAGAGGTTAGTACCGGCTGGTATTACCAGCCGGTACTAAACCGCCCGCCAGGCCCCGCGCGGGGTGCGGCGGGTTAGTACCGGCCGGTACTAACCTGCGCACGTTAGTACCGGCTAGCTGCGACCGGTACTAACGTGTGTCACGTTAGTACCGGACCGGTAGTACCGGACCTTTAGTACCGGTCACAGCGACCGGTACTAAGCCGTCCTGTGACCAGTACTAAAGGCCAATTTTCCTGTAGTGAAAATAAGTTTATGGAACATGATCATATATACCCACACCGACGAAACAACTGAAGAAACGCCCTATACAAGTATTCTAAATTTTATAAATCAAAATTGTCAAACACATATATAGGTTGCAACTTAAAAAAGAAAAACCACACAAAACAATAATTTCATAAAACTACACATTTTATGATACTAAACTAACCTTCTGCTACTTGTGGTTTCACCACTTGCCTGCCAACCTGCCATTGTGGCGCTAGCTTTCATTTTCTCCTCGATCCGATGTGGACAGCCTCTTTGAACCCTTAATTGCGAGGAAGGACGACATGGAAGAATTGATTTGTGCCGAATTCTAGATTAATTAGTTCGAGCGTGACAAGACGTCGTATGTAATTAGTTTGCTCTAGATTGTCAATTACTGAGCCCTTATGACAAGGTCATTGACAAAGGCCACAAGGGACTATGCGCTGCCGACATGCGCATAGCTAGTGCAACTTGAGTTGAAGGCTTTGATCTCCAAGAGTACAGGGAGCCAGAGGACGAGGGAAACAAAACAGAGGCAGAATCAGATCGGAGATTCTCCTTTGCAACTAGTTAGTTAGGTTTTGTATTCGTCGATACAAAACCTAGCAGTTGCAAAACAAAGGCCGGATCTTTTTTTTTTTTTTTTGCGAGGAAACAGAGGCCGAATCTTTTTTTTTTTTAGGAAACAGAGGCCGAATCTGTGTAGTGTAGTGAGTGACTTGTAGTCGCTACACGATTCGGCCCAGTATATGATTGTACTTTTGTAGCGGTCCATGGGCGCAGATAGCTTCACATACTTTTTTTTTAATGAAAAAGTCCAGTTATACACCCCTCAACTATCGACGGTGTCTGATTTCCCCGTTGAACCGCAATACCATATATCCAGCCCCCTCAAACCATTGAAACCGTCCATTTTACCCCCTCGGCGGTTTCACCGGCGGTTTAGCCTGACGTGGCACAGCGGGTCCCACAAGCATGTGCCTTTCCCATTCTTTTCCCTCTCCACTCTCTCTTCCTCCTCCCCCCCATGGGGCGCCCCTGCCGGCCGATGGGCGCCGCCACCGCCTGCCCGCGCCGCCATCCGGCCTGTCGCGTCTTGGGGCCGCCCACGCCGCCCTCATCCTCTCCGCCGGGGGCGGAGCCGCCCGCGCCCTTACTGCTGGGGCCAGGACGCTCGCGCCGTCATGGGCCCATCCTGTGCCTCACCGGAGGACCACGCGCGCGCTGGCTGCTGCGCTGCCGGGGCCCGAGCCGCCCGCGCCATCACCGTTGGGCCGGGCCACTCGCGCGCGGGGGCCAATCCTGCGCCCCGCCCGACGGGGACGTGCGCGCGTGGGCCGCTGCGCTGCCGAGAAACGAGCCGCCCCACCGACCGCGCCCTCCCCGCCCGCACCATCACCGCCGGTGTCAGGCTCAAGAAGATCCCGACAGCCTGACAGCATGGGTCGGGCCGCTCGCTGCCGCCGGGATCCAATCCCGCGCCCTCGCCGGTGGGGCCACACCTCGTCGGCCGCTGCCCTGCCGGTGCCCGAGCCGCCCGCATCTTGAGCGGCCTCGCTGGCCGCGATGAAGGCGGAGGAGCCGGCTTGGAGAAGAGGAAGAGAGACAAGCGTTGAAGAGAGAATGGAGAGGGAAGGAAGGGGAATAGGCACTGACATGCAGGGCCCGCTGTGACACGTTAGCGGAAACCGTCATTGAAACCGCTGAGGGGGTTAAAACGAACGGATTTGATAGTTGAAGGGGGCTAGGATAACTGGTTTTGCGGTTCAGGGTGAACTCGGACAACATCAATAGTTCAGGGGGGTTCAATAGACTTTTTACATTTTTTCCGGTCCATGGGCTCGTTTTTGGGCTGGCCACCTTTCTTTCCCTGGCAAACGCGTGTGTGTGTGAGCATGATGAGTCTCGCTGACTTTTAGCCCGCGTTAGTCAAAGATTTAGCCCATTGGTTTCGCACAAAGGTTTTCTTAAGAAAAAAATTGCTCTTGTATTTTATTTCATTCAGAATCAAATTACAGCCAGACGGAGTTTAAGTAAAAAGCAGGGAGTAACCTGATGAAAAAAATAAAGAATTTAAATTTGACTGGATTTTGACTCTTATTTTTCGAGCCCCTTCACAATTCTCAGAGGAGTTTGTGCAACCGGCTACCACTCTGTTTCTCTGCCTTCAATTGCCTTTGAACTCACCTCTTCCATTTGCCAACCGTCAGGCTCACCACCACCAGCCGACACGACACCGACGAGCACACAAACAAAGATAAGGCCCCGCCACGCTCCCCAGCTCGCGCGCCATGGCGCCCACCCGCTGGTCCCCACCGCCGCACCTCCTCCTCCTCCTCCTCCTCTTCCTCCTGTCCGGCGCCGCCACAGCAACAGAGGACGCATCCCCATCGGCCCGCCCGCCCCCATCGCCGACGCCGTGGCCGGAGCGGTTCCACGCCGTCATGTTCACGAACCTGACCAACTACTCGTCGGCGTCGACGGGCCCGCCGCTGCGCGTCACGGACCTCTACTACGACTGGCCGCGGCGGCGGAACCTGAACCTGGTCCGCCACCAGCTCTCCGCCGACCCGCTCTACGACGTGGAGTGGGACAACGGCACCTCCTTCTACTTCGACTCCTCCGCCTGCCGCGTCGAGCGCTTCCCCGTCGGCGTGCTCCCGCCCTGGTGGCTCTCCGGCGGCGGCGCCGAGTACGTCGGGCGCGAGGTCACCGGCGGGATCGAGTGCCACGTCTGGGGTAAGGCCGGGTTCATCGTCTACTACGAGGAGGCCAGCTCGGGGCGGCCCGTCCGGTGGAACTTCATCGATGGTGAGTACCAGTGATGGCAGTGTGCTACTGTGCTCTGCTATGAACAATTCTTGGATTCGATTAGCATGAACAATGTAGTAGCCAAATTGTTGAGGAGCACCGGCACTTGGCGTTCACTGACAATTAAAGCGCATTGGCACCGAATGTGTGCAGTGACGGGGATCCAGCAGTTCGTGATGAGCTTCGAGCCCGGCGTGGCGCTGGAGGACGCTCAGTGGCAGGCGCCCGCGCACTGCTTCCCGGATGACGGCAGCGACAATGACCAAGGGAAGAGCGACGACGATGTCGCAAGCAAGGAGGAGGTTGGGGTTCTGATGCTTGAGGCAGCCAGCAGGGTACTACGAAAGCTTGCAGGAGCCGCAGCAGCATCTTGATTGTGTTCTAGTGGCAACGTATGTTGGGAAGGGGCTTGCAGGAGTATATATATACATACATATAACTCATAGGAGCGTCTAATTCTAATGTTGCTCTTGCAAAAAAAACATAAGATAAATGTATGCAAGAATGAATAAATGAAAGGCGCATCTAGAACTGGCAAGATCTAGAAATGTGAAGCAGCTACTTCCGGTTGGTTGCGATAGAAGCCTGTTTCAGCTGGATGAGCACAAGATGCAGCTCTGGAGACCAATCCAGCATGTTGTTATTGACAAGCCCTGATCTAAGATGTGTGTGAGATCTTGTGAAATCAAACATTATGCTTCCAGATTCATGCCTCATGCTGTCATGCACTACCTTAATTTCAGAGCATAACCACAAGTCATAAAATAGCCTAAGAAATGTCAACCCACCAAACGAACCAAAAGTCTGAAAGTTCAGTAAAGGCGTCCTATTTTTGGACTGCAAGGAGCAGATTGCAGTAGGATCATTGCCAGTTTTGACCCATGTCGCACAAGACTGGTCAATCATCTGCTTCTTAACGAACATGCTCTCCACACGCTTAATTGAGATTATGTCGAAAAAAAAATCTATGCAAAAGTTCCAAATAATCTCAAAAACCGGGGGGGGGGGGGGGGGGGGGGGGGGGGGGGGGGGGGCGGACATATAAGATACCAGCAGAACTACAGCTCCTGAAGATGTAAATCTACCACTGCCCCAAATCAAATTCTAAATGGTGATCTAGATACGCACAGGTCATGGCAAGCCATACTGCCCCTACAGCCAATCTAAATTAACAGCACCTCGTACAAGTGCATTTCAATCCGATTATAACCCATCAAGCAAACAAAGCTCCACAAAATGAGATTCTGAACTTGCAGCAAAAGGTGATTCAACTTATTCGCCACAACGTATGTATGGCAAAAATACGCATCTGTATTTCTCTCCCAGACCAACTCCAAACATCAAAATAGCATTTCCAGCAAATTCAATCAATAGCTACCAATATTTCTTACTGACATCTACTAGATAGGTAGACTCAGACGACATCACGCTTATCCACATTACCAATCCAAGAGGCGAGAGGCGCTCCCGCTCTCAGATCCTGCGAACGGACGACCTGGGGTTGATCCTCCTCTCCTTGACGGCCATGGACACGGCGCCTGACGCCGCTGAGGCCTTTTTCATCTCTTTGCTGCTCCCGAGGGAGGACCTGGGCCTCAGGCCCCCGGCGCGGCCCGCCGCGAAGTCAGCGGCCGGCATGGACCTCCTCACGGACTCGGCGCCGGTGGCGGTGTATGCCTTCTTGGCGACACGGCGCTTGGACAATTCGACGGCGACGCAGGGGTCCTCGGCCACCGCCTCGGGGTCCAGCGCCGCGGACGCGGAGCTGTCCTCGCAGGAGTACGGGAAGCCGTGCTTGCGCTTCAGGCGCTCGTTGCGGCGCGCGGAGTACAGGTCGTACATCCTGCCGCGCACGAAGAGCGGGCCGGCGGCCGAAGCCACCGCGGCGAGGTTGAGCGCCACCAGCTCGTCGTGGGGGTCCGCGCCAACAGGGAGCAGGTTCTCCTTCTCGGCGCCCCTCGCCGCCTTCGCCGGGGGAGTCGACAACGCCGAGGCAGGGAGTAGGTTCTCCTTCCCGGCCGGCGCCCTCGCCGGGGACGAAGCCGCCGCGGCGGGGAAGTCGAGCTTGGCGCGCGTCGTCGCGGTGGGGAGCGCCGCCGCGGCCACGGACGCGCGCGGCGGGCTGGGCTCGAAGCGGACCGGGGACGGGAGCGCGGATACGGAGGCGCGCATGGGGCTCGGGTCGAGCCGGATCGGTGAGGGGATCGCGCAGATGGACGCGCGCATCGGGGCCGCCGCCTTCTTCATCGACCCTGCAGAGTTGAGAAGGAACGCTCGTCAGATCCGTCCCCCGTCGCAGATGAGATGACCCCAACGCAAAACCAATCGGCGCAGGAAGGGGGGAGGGATGGGGATCGGGGGAGGCTCGTACCTGGTGGCGTCTTCACGGAGGAGGCCGGCACCAGCGGCGGGCGCGGCACGCGGTGCGGGCGCGGTCGGAGGCGGCGCGGGGAGACGGCGAGCGGGGGGCGGCGGTCCATGGCCGGTCGCGCGGAGGAGGTTGCTGGCTGGGCCTCGATCCTTTCCTCTCTCGCTCCCCCTCGGGTTGGGATTTGGGAAGAGACGGGGGCGAGAGCGAGACGAGGAGGTTTTTAAGCGGAGGTGCGGGGGGGGATCTCCTCCAACGGTCGTCTTGGCTCTCCTTTTCGAATTGGCCCCTCCTCCTGCGTCAGCGTGGGCGTTTCCCACGGCTCGGCATCCGGATGCCGTCACTGCCGTGTGGGCCCTCCAGAGCGGGCAGGCGTGGCTAGTTTGTGCGGAGACGCGCTGTTTATGGTACGCTAATCGTGGCGGCTTAGGGTGATGATGATGGATTGATGGTACGCGGTTATTATGGTAATGGCAACGTATATATTTTTGCATTTAGTGCTTTCTTTAAATCACCCTTGCCCAAAAGTGGCAGGAAGCAAATTGTGCATTGAGGAAATAAATCGGAGGATCTACGAACCAGCCATTTTGGCATCGGTGATGACTGATGACCTCCGTTCCGTCGTTTTGGCCCCGTCGTTTTGGCTTTTTAGGTTTATCATCTTTTGTATGTTTTGGCCCCGTCGTTTTAGCTTTTTTAGGTTTATCATCTTTTGTATGCACATATATTTTTGACCGAAGTCAGAAAAGAAAGCCCGTACCTATTTTTTTTATATTTTTTATTTGAGACTCATTTAATTCGTTAACAATGGGAATCGAATCTGAGTCGGCTAGGTGCTACTCGGGTGCTCTAACCACTGTCAGATTCATAGCAACTTTATGCACCTATATAAACACTATGTCAGATAAACGACTTATAATTTGAAACGAAGCAAGTACCAAACAAGACCCATGCCCCTGCGCATGAGTGATGGTTTGTGCCAATCACATATAGTACTGCACCGAAGCTGAAGCGACAAAACTCAACAATTATACAACAGCCTATGAACCATTCCCCCAAACAACCTAACATGAGCTGCTATATATGCCAGTCCCACAATTTATCTGTCATTACATTTTTATCTTGACTGGACGTGGAACAAGAAGTTATACCTCTATATACACTATAGTTTTACAAAAAGGTTTTAAGGGGTGGGGACGCCTGGAAATAACAAATGAATAAATGTCGTCTACAATCAGCAAAACTGTCGATCTGTAAGCTCAGAACATCCTCTCCCCCAGCTTGACTGTGTGAATCTTGCCCCGTACATCCACTAGAATGAGAATCTTGAAAAGAATGAATTTGGCGTGGTTGCGCCATCTGAGGCCGCAGCAGCTTGTGAAGAAGCCACACTTGAGAGGACACCTTGCTGGCATTTCTTGAGCTGCCAAGTTTCAAGAAAGGTAATGTCAGAGTCCCATTCAAATTGATTTGAATAGAACTTAAGGAGTCGAGTCCCATGTTAAGGATGACCATGTAAAATTTGTCATAAAAAGTAAGCATCAGCAGCAAGAATAAACTTCTACAAGAAAACACCCACTTTACCTCATCAGGACTGAATTGCAGTAACGTCGCAACCACAGGCAGCAATGCCCCCACTTCCCCTGTGACCAAAGAGAACACATTAATGTTTCTATCATCCGTTTAATACTCATATATAGCAGCTAGAGAAAATAAGCATTTCCAACTACCTGTTTCAAGAAGCTTTAGAATCACATTCTTGAGATATGTCATATCAATTCCTTCTCGTTTCTGTGATCTCTCCATATTGCGAAGCTCGGTTTTCAACATTGCTTCCTACAACAAAGAATAGACAAAATAAGGGATGCCTAATTGAGGCCTCTTATGAAAAACAAATGTGTCAAATCCATGAACTTTTTCATGGCCAAGTATCCAAATCGTTTACAAGTCAATTAGCTAAATAGGCTTAGCAAAGATACTTCAGGTTCTAGGAACAACAACTGGAAATTATGATTTAACACACACTCTGCGCAGTATGGTTCTTCCATTGAAAAAATCTTGGTAAAAAAAAATCTTAGACGACTTCCATGACTAGAAAGACATGCGGAATGGCCAGATCACTCCACACTCCTAGTCAAGTTATGCAACTAACAAAAAAGGGTCAAGAACTCAAAATCTCAAATGACCCACCTGTTGATCATGAAGACGGTTTTCACGCTCGAGCTCCTCAATTTCTTGCTGAAAAAAAGAAAGAAAAACAAAAGCTGATCCACTTGATACCACAACTGGGAAGAATGTGAGGAAATCCTGTTAAGCTGGTAACTTACTTGAAGCGCTAAGATATGCCTCTGTGACTGAGCCAATTCCTCTTCTCGTTGTGCTTGTTGCCGTGCAAGAAGCTGAAAATATAGGCATGGAGTATAAGTTGACAATCTTTCTCGTCTAAGTAAATTCATTTGGTCAGTGTATCAGTAAGCACTATTGAGTTGCATGCACCAACCAGTTCAACCCAAAAGCTTAAGCTGATGGGGAGAGGTAGGCAATTCACTTATACTCCAACACTCCCCCTCACGTGCAGGCTCCCCCAAGCCGCATACGTGGAAATTGGAGTGGGCTGCAATTATTTTATTTAATCGCACCCGCCAGGATTCGAACTCGAGACCTCTGGCTTTGATACCATATTGAGTTGCATGCACCAACCAGTTCAACCCAAAAGCTTAAGCTGATGGGGAGAGGTAGGCAATTCACTTATACTCCAACAAGCACGAAAGCGTTCTAGTTCGAATGAAGAGCTGAGTTTTCGTACAAAATCCAGGGGGTACAAGTCCAAATCCAAGCAGGTCCTATTTTAGACTAACACCATAGTTCAAATATCAATTACTTATTCAATTTCATTTGCAGCATTATCTGCACTTCCTACTTCTCTCTACAGGGAAATGGGAAAATACCAGAATTTGCTGCTCAGCCAATTCAACGTTCATTGTATCCGTAACAGGTCCTGCAAATATAAGCCAATGACAACTAGTGACAAAAAAAATCTAGCTATTCAACTAAGTGGAAGGATACAGGAGAGAGTAGACAGTGAAACATGATGTCGACACAACAAAATTACCTTGACTTTGAAAATCCTTGTCGCTAACCTGTAACATCAATGCAATAATATCATCAACATTATCTCCAATAGCTCTTATTTACAATTTAACATAAGGAACGAGAATTCTGCAATACAATGGTTAACATAGTTAGTAAGACCTTGTTTTGATGCAAAGTTTTTTTACAAGTTTTTGAAAAAATGCTACAGTTCTGCAGAATACTTTGGTTTTGGAAAACTAGATATGCTCCAGTGTAACAGATCTTTTAGTTTGGTCGAAAACATCGGTACTGCTTAAAATAGTCTTACGGAGATTACAAAGTCCATCCATGAACTTTCTTTTCTAAACCATGGTATTGTGTCTCTGATTTCTAAAACTTTGTTTCTTGATACCACATTTCTTAACTACAACATCCAAACAGGCCATAAGTGTTTTCGTCATTATATTCCTGATTTGAAGTGCCAGCTGGTATATATTCCCTCCATAAATAAATTTATGATGTTCTGGACATCAACACAATCCCCTATATGGATCTTTGACCGCTACCTTACTTGTATAGGTAATAAAGGTAGCAATGAGTGGATTAAGCTAAATGACTTACAGCTGGTTTAGCCTCTAAAGCATGGTGAAGATCCCTGTTTTCCTTGAGGAGTTTAGCTATCTCTCGTTCCTTGTCTTCAATCATTCTATCAGCAATATCACGGAATGATTGATGCTCTTCCTGAAAAAGCAAGCATGTATTAAAATCCTGGATTAAGGACATAATAAGGGCATGCAGATACCATGAGCAATGTCCAGGAAGAAACCTTCAGTTTCTCGTATTTTAGTGTCAACTCCCCTAAATTCTTTTGAAGTTCATCATCAACATGGCCATTGCTCTCAGCCTTCAAAGACTCACATTTCACTGCACCATGCGCATTCATAGTTTTACCATCATTTCCCATCAAAAGAAAGGAGATATTCCTGAAGTAAATAGAACTAGCATCTTACGTTTCCAGTTTTCTTCTACACTTGCCAAGTTTTTCTCCCACGATTCTTTCTCTGCGATGAAATTAGAAGTAACAGAATCTAACTTCTTCATTACATTATTTATCTTTTTCTCAGCATCAGCAAGAGCCATATCTCTGGATGAAAATAAAAGTAAAGAGTGAGGCAAACAATAAAAAATCACAAGGCAAAGGTTCATGGAATGACATATCCATCAGCTAACAGGTTTTGTGTCGTGAACAACTGTAAGTGTTAAGTATATAGAGTTGTATTTGGTCTTGTATAGTCCTAACTTGTACTCCAAGCCTATACGGCCTATATAATAAAGGTCACCCCCCCTGGTTTAGGGTGTGTGGTGTTTGCCCAACTCTCTACATGGTATAGAGCAAAAACCTAGGCCTTTCCCCCCCCCCCCCCCCCCACCCGCGCGCCGCCCCCCCCTGGCCGCGCGCCTCCCCCCCTCTTCCGCTGCCTAGGGCGCCGCCTCCCCTGGCCGCGCCCCCCCCTCCTCTCCACCACATATTCCCCCTGTTGATGTCCACGATCACCCACGTGGATTCCTCCGCCGTCGACAGCGACTCCGACTCCTCCATCGGATTTTCTAATCTGTTCGACGACGCCCTGCCTGCACAGATCGATCTCGCCATGGCGCTCCCCTACGCCTCGATCTCTGTGCACTCCTACGTCCCCATGAAGCTCGACTTCAGCGCCGACACCTTCGCCAAGTGGAAGACCTGCTTCGAGGCCCTCTGCGGCACCTTCGGCCTGCTGTCCCACATCGATGGGACGGCGCCCCCCGATCCCCTCACCCCGGCATGGCTCCAGGAAGACTGCTGCGTCCGCTCCTGGATCTACGCCACCATCTCCGACGTCATCCACGACTTCATCCTGACAGACGCCCCCACGGCGCGCAAGCACTGGGCTGCCATCACCTCTCGCTTCACAGCAAATCAGGCTCCCCGCGCCGTCTTTCTGAGTCAAGCCTTCACAACCCTGACTCAGGGTGATCTGTCCGTCGAGGCCTACGGCCAGGAGCTCAAGAAGGCGGCTGATCGCCTCCGTGCCGTCGGCAAGCCGGTCGACGATCCCACCATGGTGCTCAACCTCCTTCGCGGCGCCAATCCCCGCTTCCAGACCACCTGCGACATCATTGCTGGTGATCCCACCAAGGATTTCGCCGCTGCTCTTGACATGCTTGCTCTCACGGAGCTTCGCTTGGCCGAACAGGCCAAGATGGTCAACTCCACCGCCTTCTCTGCCTCCTCTGCTCCCTCAGCTTGTGCTGCTTGCCGCTCCTCGACGCCCCAGCAGTTTGTGGCGCAGCAGCAGCAGCAGGGCGGCGGCGGTGGCGGCGGCGGCGGCGGCGGCCAACCCAGGCGGAAGAAGACCTACAACCGCAAGGGCGGCAGCGGGAACGGCGGCGGCGGCGGCAACCAGCAGCACACCCGTGCCCCTAACCCTACTGGACCATGGATTTGTATCAATCCGTGGGGCCAGCAGCAGGGTCAGGGGAGCGGGCAAGGCGGATCCAGCAGCGGCGGCCAAGTCTGGCGTCCCCGTGGCGGCCCAGGCCTCTTGGGGGCCGGACCGCAGGCTCACACCGCCATGAGCGCTCAGCAGGGCAGCAGTGCGCCTTCCTTCGACACCGCCGGCCTCATCTCCGCGCTGCAGCAGATGTCGCTGCAAGGCGACACGTGGGTGCTTGATACGGGTGCTTCTACACATATGCACAACTCCGAAGGTATACTCCACTCTCGCCTTCCAGTTGTTGATTCTTCGATCATAGTAGGCAATGGTGCTCGTATCCCTGTCACGACCCGTGGTTCATCTACCCTTGACACCAACTCCACCAAATTCCTCTTGAACAATATTCTTATTGCTCCTTCACTTGTTCGCAATTTACTGTCCGTTTGTCAGTTTACTCGCGATAATGGTGGTTCTATCGAATTTGACGCTTTTGGTTTCTCTGTCAAGGAACCCAAGACGGGACACGTGATTCTTCGCTGCAATAGTTCCGGGGATCTCTACACCTTTGCTCCAGCCGCACAGTCTACTGCCAGCGCCTTAGTTGCAGCCTCTTCCTCCTTATGGCATCGTCGTCTTGGTCATCCCGGTCCGGCTGCTTTAGCTAGTCTCAGGAAAAACAATTTGATTTCTTGTAATAAAGTAGATCGCCATATTTGTCATGCTTGTCAGCTCGGCAAACATGCCCGTCTACCGTTTCAGTCCTCTAGTTCTCACACTGTCTCTCCCTTTGAGATTGTTCATTGTGATGTCTGGACATCACCGGTTCCTAGCATTGCTGGCTCCTCCTATTACTTGGTGTTTCTTGATGATTTTACTCACTTTTGCTGGACGTTTCCCCTAAAGCACAAGTCTGAGGTCGGCAAACACTTTGCTGATTTTATCCCTTACGTTCGCACACAGTTCGGCCTTAACATTAAATGCTTTCAGGCTGATAATGGGACTGAATTTGTTAACAACGCTATGCGCGATCTCTTGGCTGCACATGGAATTGTTTTTCATCTTTCTTGTCCCTATACCTCGCCACAGAACGGTAAAGCTGAACGTGTTCTTCGTACCCTCAACAACTCTGTGCGTACTCTCTTGATCCATGCGTCCATGCCACCCAAGTATTGGGCTGAGGCTCTTGCAGCTGCCACCTATCTGCTGAACCGGCGCCCGTCCTCCTCCATTGGCAACGATGTACCTTATACCCGGCTCCATAAATCCCCTCCCTCCTATGAGCATCTCCGTGTGTTTGGTTGTTTATGCTATCCTAATTTGCAAGCTACATCTTCACACAAGCTTGCACCACGTTCCACCGCGTGTGTCTTTTTAGGATATCCCTCCAATCACAAAGGGTATCGTTGCCTGGACCTCTCCACTCGCCGGATTATTATTTCTCGTCACGTCGTCTTTGATGAGTTTAGTTTTCCGTTCGCTTGTCTTTCACCTCCTGTCACTAGCTCCTTTGATTTTCTCATTGGTCGCGACTTGGATAGTGCACCTTGTTTAACTGATCATGCAGCTGGTGGCCCTGTTTCTTCGGATTCTTCGCTTGGCGGGCGTGGTCTAGTGCCCCCGCCACGCAACGACGATCAGCACCAGGCGCCTGCACTTGATGCTCGCGGCTTGGTGCCACTGCCGGCCTATGGTGGTTCTGCGCCTGATGGGAGTGGTCCTGTACCCCCATCCGGCCCATCTGATGCTCCTACTCCGGGCGGGTGTGGTTTCGTGCCCCCGTCAGGACCTATCGACGACACAAGGACAGCTGCTGCCAGCAGCTCCGGTGCGACCACGGTCGCCCCATCCTCTCCCGCGCGGCCACGTGCGGCTGCGGATGTTCTTCCGGCTCCACGAGTGCCTCCAGGCTTCCCTGACCGTCCCTGCCATGGGCGGTCTCCTGCTGCTGTTCCTGATCATGGTGCACGAGCGTGTCCCTCTGAGCCTTCGGCTGCACCCGTGGCACCAGATCCTGCAGCGCCTCCATCGTCGTCGACCACGCCTCCTGCGGATGCACCGCCTCCTGTGGCTGCTATACCTTCACATGTGACTGACCCGCCTGCTGATCGTTACAAAGGCTGGCACTTTGCTCGTCGTCTACATGCTCCGCTGCCGGTCAAGACATATGGCGCCTCAGCCGCTGGTTTGCAGCCACCAGCACCTCCACCACGCCCCATGCGTGGTGTCTCACCACCGCCTACTCTGCGTCGGCTTACGCGTCTTCAGTCTGGTACCATTCCGCCTGTGAATTACCGGAACCTTTCAGCTGATCATGTGACTGCTTCTCCTATTCCGGCGAACTACCGTAGCGGTTTGGCTGATCCAAACTGGCGGGCAGCGATGGCTGAGGAGTATCAGGCGCTCATTGATAACGGTACCTGGAAGCTGGTTCCACGGCCGCCAGGTGCAAATGTTGTATCTGGAAAGTGGATCTTCAAGCATAAGTACCATTCTGACGGGACTCTTGCTCGGCACAAGGCGCGGTGGGTGGTTCGTGGTTTTTCTCAGCAGCACGGAGTCGACTATGATGAGACCTTTAGCCCAGTGGTTAAGCCACCATCAGTTCGGGCTGTGTTGAGTGTAGCTGCCTCTCGCTCTTGGCCTGTTCGACAGCTGGACGTGAAGAATGCTTTTCTTCATGGACATCTTGAGGAGACTGTTTACTGTCAGCAGCCGCCTGGTTTTGTTGATCCTGCTGCTCCTGATCATGTCTGCCTACTTCAGCGCTCTCTCTACGGCTTGAAGCAGGCGCCTCGGGCGTGGTTCCAGCGTTTTGCCACTTACATGCGTCAGCTTGGGTTTTCTTCTACAGCGTCGGATGTCTCCCTCTTCGTGTATCATGAGGGCGGCCACACTGCATATCTGCTCCTGTATGTCGACGACATCATCCTTACTGCCTCGTCGCCAGTTCTTCTTCAGCGCATCATTGATCAGCTTCACTCTGAGTTCGCTATGACAGACCTTGGGGATCTCCATCATTTCCTCAATATCTCTGTCACGCGCTCTTCTGATGGATTCTTTCTTTCTCAGAGACAGTATGCAGCCGAGTTGCTACAGCGAGCTGGTATGTCAGAATGTCATTCTACGGCAACTCCAGTGGACACTCGGTCCAAGCTTTCTGCACTAGACGGAGCTCCTGTTGCAGATCCATCCGAGTATCGACGCATTGCTGGTGCTCTTCAGTATCTCACGCTCACTCGTCCAGACTTGGCATATGCGGTTCAACAAGTTTGCCTCTTCATGCATGATCCTCGCGAGCCACATCTGGCGCTGCTCAAGAGGGTTCTTCGTTATGTGAAGGGTACACTTTCCTCTGGACTTCATCTGAGTGCTGGCTCGGTTCAGTCCCTCACCGCATATTCAGATGCAGACTGGGCAGGTTGTCCGGACTCTCGTCGCTCTACGTCTGGCTATTGTGTCTATCTTGGTGACAATCTTATTTCTTGGGCGTCCAAGAGACAGACCACCGTCTCTCGCTCGAGTGCTGAGGCGGAGTACCGTGCTGTGGCTCATGTTGTTGCTGAATGTTGTTGGCTGCGACAACTCCTTCAGGAACTTCATCTTCCTCTTCAGAAGGCTACCGTTGTCTTTTGTGACAATGTTAGTGCTGTTTATATGGCTGCTAATCCGGTTCACCATCGACGCACGAAACACATCGAGATTGACATCCACTTCGTCCGTGAGAAGGTTGCATTAGGGGAAGTTCGTGTCCTTCATGTTCCTTCTTCACAGCAGTTTGCTGACATTATGACCAAGGGTCTGTCTGTACAGTCTTTTACTGACTTTAGGTCCAGTCTTGGTGTTCGTGATCCTCCCCCTGCGACTGCGGGCGGGTGTTAAGTATATAGAGTTGTATTTGGTCTTGTATAGTCCTAACTTGTACTCCAAGCCTATACGGCCTATATAATAAAGGTCACCCCCCCTGGTTTAGGGTGTGTGGTGTTTGCCCAACTCTCTACAGTAAGTTAACAACCAGAGTACAACAATAATAACATGCATGGTGGCACTGGTTTGTTATAATGTACACTTTTGCTAGTGACCTCCAAGCAATAAGTTAAAGTTAAGAGAGCTGCAGATAGCATATTTGACAAACTAAGCTGGAGGTTCATGTCAAGCACATCAAGTGCTGATAGAAGCCTATCAGATTTGAGTTCACTGAGCAGAAAGTTAAGTTCTCCTACCTTGCCTCAATCTCATTGCCATGTCTGGATTGCGCTTCTTCAAGATCGTGGATTGCTTTATCTCGTTCTGCTAAAGCAGCTGCCACCTCCTTTTCAGCTTCCTTGATTGAAAGTGATAGCAATCAATTAAACCAGTCAAAATCTTCAGTTGCAACAGATATCCAGATAAAAGGATGGCATACCCTTATTGCCTCTTCATGTTCTTTAACCAAATCTGAACTTTTAGCTGCATTAAGCTCAGCATCCTTTTTTTGTAAAAGTGCATGTGCCCGGACCTTGTACGCAGAAAATTCACTTTCCAGTCGACTAATCTGCAAAGTTTGAAAGGTTTAATTTGAAGTTCCTTTTATGCAACCATAAGTTCCACCACGTGCCATATTTTCCATTTGAAAATGTCAATGATAATCAGTCCCTAACATTAGGCCGCCCCCATAAACTGATTCAAGATCATTTGAATGTATTTCCCAGGCTTAAAAATAATCATCTGTGCGCCGAAAGCCATGTTTTTCACAAGTGAGATCTCTAACTGAAAATGTTAATAAAATTTTGCTGCTGTTTAGGTAGAAGCAATCTTTTAAGGAAAAATTGTACATAACACAAATATGCAATTCAGTGTTGCAATATGAAGTCAATGAGTTCATATTACATAAGAATTCCCTGTTTTATTCATCCTGCGTCTGACTAAAATGTCCCTACTCTAACCTCAGCACAAAGCTCGAGATATTAATGGACAGAAAACACAATGTGCATGCCTGATAAAGATAAGCATGCATAGAATCTTGCTGTCACTTTGACAGAAACAAGATCATGAGCAACATCCTACATGGCCATAGTGCAGTGATAGAGTAAATAATGTGTAACTTCACCAACACAACTTATAACCTGGAGACAAGGGCTACAATAAAAAGGATGGAAGGAGGTTCTTCCCATCCGATACCTAACCTGATATTATGTGCAGCAAGCAGGGAATGAAAAGTTTAAAAAAGGTGACACTAGACATATATAAGCCAAGCAAAAAAAAACAGGGACATTCACTTTGCTATACATTCACTAAGTTTAAGCTCATCATACCAATATACCTCGTGTTTTGCTGACGCCAAATCAGAATCTTTGGTTTGTAACAACTGGTTTTGTGTTGACAACTCTAACTCCAATTGACCTGCAGAATATCCAAACAGGTTTATAGATGTATCAATGTTGCACCAAAGTCAAAATGGAAAGTCCTAGCAAACTTACTTTTAACTTTGGCCGATTCTATTTCAGATTGAAGGCGTGCATTTTCTGATGCTTCCAGCTTTGACCTAAGAGATTCACAAGTAGCCTCCCAGCTTTGCCTTTCTTTTTCCTGAGTAATTATAGAAGTTAGATGGATTTTATTAGTTTCTCCAAGACATCATGTGTGATCTTATAACAAACTTAGCTGTTCAGCAGTTGTCTCAACTAAAAATTAAAAATATTCTAGTGATGGAGTTATTATCAAAATAGTAGACAAGCTAACAGTAAGGCATTGCTTTTGCTGGAATCAGTCACTTGTCAAATCAACTGATTGCGATGCAAATTAATGCATTATGCGGCAAGCACATATAGAAGTCAAGAACTGAATAAAGCAAGGAATACATACAAATATGGTTGCATGTAGATAACACGTGACAGTAAATTAAATTTATGTTCACATGTGAGGTCTACAAGCTGTACAAACTTATTAAACTTCAGCTTAACATAAACTACTAAAAAATGACCACTGTTCTATCCGTTCTGAATAATGGGCAGAGTTTCTAACTAACAGAAGTATTTTTATTCAGTATTTTTCATGTAGTTATGCCAGCCTCAAATGCAAGCAAGCAAGCAGCAAGCTCACCAATCTAAAACTCATCATAGCGTGTACGAAATTAATCAGCACTAGAACTAGTGCTGTTCATATGTCTGCCGATTCAAATTTGGCATCTATGACAAGGTATGTTCATCTTTGTACAACAATGGTACGTATCAGCACAAATTAGAGAAACATACATGTTCGTCCTTTAGATGAGCAAGCTCCCCTTTAACCTCCTCCAGTGTAGCTCTAAGCCGGGCAGCTTCACCCGTTGATGCTGCTTCAATTTCAGCTATTTCTGAGTCTTTCTCTGTTAGTACCGCCTGCGAAAGTATAATTATATGCAAAAATTCCAGCTAACTTTGGTTGTTTGCTGTAATTCATCATTTATTCCCAGCATACTGAGATCAATCTGTTCAGCTACTCACTACTTTGCCAACATTAAAGCAGGCCAAGAAAATGGTAATATTAAAAAGCATTTAGCCTATAGCTTAACACTGATTAACACTAAATGGAAATCATAGTTTTATATGATATACAATGATGCTCTTTAGTATTTGCTGGGTTCATTACCTGTAGAGACTGTATGGTTTCAGATGCCTTCATCCTTTCTGCAGAAACTTCAGCTAGCTGTGCCTGCAAGCTTTCTAATTGCTGCAGACAAAAATTAAGCTAGATTAGATTACATTAATCTTTTTTTTGTGATATCATGCTTTCGAATTTAATTCCTAATTTTTTTGACTTGCCTTCTGATGCTTAGCAGTGAGCTCTGAAATTATTGCCATCCTCTTATCTTCAGCAGATTGAAGGGATCCCTGAACTTTCTCTAGCAACTTTACAAATATCACATCAGCCACTTTTGTATTTGTTATAAAAACTAAATAAGCAACACTTATATTAACAGTTTAGCTCAGAAAAAAAAAGAAATAACTGCTAGTGCTGACCAAATACATTAACATCCTGTACAACATATATTAGACTGTTGAAATGAGCAGGAATCAAGCATTTTCCCTTTCTTATTTCGGCTTAGATATATAATTCAACATTTTAGAAATAAGTAACTGTATCCACTCAGTCAATGTCATTCTAATGCTAGCTAGACCTATACACTCCTTCCACCCTCCATATAAGCACTAGGTAGAAGATCTTGGCACCCGTCTAAAGCCATAATAGAATTTTTAGGGTTTCAACTATGTGCCCTGCAACTCCTTAATCTTTTCTTAGGCCATGCATTTCCAATAGTAAAGATCATCAAACAAAAAATATGGCAAAAATAATTACATATACATACCTGCTCTTTTTCAAGCACTGATTGTTGCAGTTTCTCAAGGGAATTGCTTCTGGCCTCCAATGCAAGACGTGTCTCGTCAAGGTTAGCTCTCAACCTAAACATGGTTTGCATTCACTTTTAAGATGTATATTATGTCAAACTAAGACGTAGTGGAAGTCTTCATGAAAGGACTGCAGACATGATTTGCATCAGCAATTGAGGAGCTACAGATATAAATATAGGACTATAACAATAATGGAAGATCCGCTGTCCAACATTACTCGGGTTTCATATAACTCAGACAACCAACCACAAGGAGAGAAACAGAAGTTTTGTGCTGCATCCATTATATGCTAAAACATAGCATGCGCATCGTACAATGACACTAATAAAGTCACTCACTTGCTGTTCACTGCTCGCAACTGCTGTCTTTCAGCATCCATTGACCGTAAGGCCTCACTAGCCTGTTGACGAGCACGTTCCAGTTCCTGTTGTGCCACTAATTGCAGAGAAGCAGCCTGCTCAGCCTTCTGGTTGACTTCCTTAACTCGAGCTTCCAGGTCATCTTTTTCCTGTAAATGTTTTGGAAGAAACACTAAAACTCAACAGTTTCTTGTTTCACGTGATTTAAAAAATTAAGATGTGAATGACGGCAACACATTGATATGTGACTTTCATGACACATGAGAGACAGGCAGCAAAGAGTCGATTACACCAAATCAATCGTTGCATCAAATTTTAATAGTTTATTTTCAAGCTAAGATGCAGATGACAGATAATAAAGGAGAGTATGTGAATCAAATTTTAATAGTTTATTTTCAAGCTAAGATGCAGATGACAGATAATAAAGGATAGTATGTGAATCAAATTTTAATATTTTATTTTCCAGAGGCTTCAAGCAGAAACTTTCCATATTTAGGGAGAAGTCAAAGCAGCAAAATGTACATCAAATATTCTCAAGCTAATGTACAATAAAATCGAAAAACTTATTGCTACCTTTTGTATATCTTGTATACGTTGTTTTGCACGCTTGTGAAGCCTCTGGAATTTAGTGTCCAGCTCAACATATTTGTCGTCACGTTCTTTTAGTTCCTTTTCCATTTTCTGTTCAGCTACATGCATGGAACTAATGATGAATAAGATTCTGAAACAAGAAACAACAATACAAAAAACAATAGCAGCAAGGACAAGGTTGTATGACAGATTATAATGATATAACAAGGTATGCTCTGATCAAGTTAAGATGCAGCAATTCTAGAAATAAATTCATAAAAGTAACCAAGCACATGTTTAACATGTGATTGGCTCAGAACTGTAATAATACATCCGTAAGGGGGAAGCTCTGCCAAATGGCAGTTTAACATGTTTAACATATTTGTCGTCACGTTCTTTTAGTTCCTTTTCCATTTTCTGTTCAGCTACATGCATGGAACTAATGATGAATAAGATTCTGAAACAAGAAACAACAATATGAAAAACAATAGCAGCAAGGACAAGGTTGTATGACAGATTATAATGATATAACAAGGTATGCTCTGATCAAGTTAAGATGCAGCAATTCTAGAAATAAATTCATAAAAGTAACCAACCACATGTTTAACATGTGATTGGCTAAGAACTGTAATAATACATCCGTAGGGGGAAGCTCTGCCAAATGGCAGTTTGCAGGGAATCACTCCCAGAGTGATTATTTGAAATAAACTAGATGTAGGAAGCTGAAAAGACTAGCTTCTCCTGATTCACTTCCTGCCCGGAAACACTTAATCCATAGAGATTATCTTAGAGAATCATTTACTCCATAGAGTTTATCTTAGAGAATCGCTAGATGTTAGTAAATACTAAATAGGCTACAACTAACATTGTCTGTAACAATGGTCCAGCATTTCCAAGTAAATAAGATTAACTTCCATACAAACCCTTTTTTCACCCACACATTTTTGCCAAAAGAGCCCTGCCTGTTGCGGTATTTACTACATTGTTACCTATGTCATTAATCATTAATGGCTTATCTGACAAACCTCATGTCTACCAGTTCCCAATGAATCCGCTTCTCTATTAAAAAAAACACGATTTCTAAAATCAACAATGCCCTAGCCATTGTGGTATGATAGTTTGTCAACTTATATTTTAGAATCCCAGGCATACATTTGGAAATGTTATTGCAATAAGATGGACTAACAGACAAGTTCAAATAGCAAATCTGCCGCCTGGGATTATGTTGGATGGTTCAAAATTATTAGCAAGACAACTCTTTAACTGACACACGATGAAGTTTTGCCCTTCGTGGTACATACAGATAAATTTTCAGTTTTGTTAAGAGTTTTAGCTAAAAGCAAGCAAGGGCAGCTTATTGCTTGCAATGTGGCGAACTAGTAAGCAAACCAGGGGCGAAACATAAGCTTAGCAAAAGTGAGAGTGATTCCAAGTTCATCAGTGTTCGGTGGCCAACTACACTTCATCATCGGAGGCTCAGAGGGCAGTAGCGGCTAACCTTGGGCGAGCTTGGCTGAGAGGTCCTGCACCTTGCCATCAGCCTCGGCGTAGGCCACGTTGACGTGCTCCAGGGCCTTCTCCGTGGCCTCCCGCGTCAGTCGCTGCTCCTGCGCCTCCCTGGTCAGCTTCTCCACCTGCTCCTTCAAGCCCCTGACGAGCTCCGAGCCCTCGTCCGCGCCGCCCGTCGACCCTGAGCCGGCAATCTGAGACTTGAGGTACTCGTTCTGGAGGCCAAGCTCCATGACCTCCCGCGCGAGCTCCTCCTTCTCCTCGTGGTGGGCCTGCGCCGCCGCCTCGCCGCTGCTAGCCGGGCTGCCCTCCGCTGCCGCAGCTTCCTGCACCGGCGGCGCCCCCTCTTCTTCCGCCGGGGCAGGCTCCACTGCCTCCGCCGCCTCTTCCCCCTGGCTCGACGCGGCGCTCTCCTCGGGATCCATGTCGCCGAGCCGGATCTAAATCTGGTCCGCTCGCGGGGGATTGGACCGGGAGGGTTTGAATCGAATTGAGGGTGAGGCGGGAAGAGATAGTGGTTTACAAGGAGAAGGAAGCCGGGATCTCGGACGGCCTCGGCGGAGGGCCGGAGGAGGGAGGAGGCGGGACTGCCGCCGTCGGTGGCGAAGAGAGGATGGGGCCGGAGGCCGGAGCCTGCAGGAGAGACGAGGAGCTGGATCGCGGCCGTGCCACGTAGGCTGACAGGTGGGCCCTATGATCGGGCTGCACTGTGGCAGTGGCGTGAGATGTCTGCGACGATCACAAAAAGTCGGACTCGGATAACGGAGGTGAATCTTCCGAGGTCAACTACAACTTCAACTCTTGAACGAGATACTCGGCAGTTGGTCCCTCTCGTGGGTCGTTGCCACGTGGGCCCAAGCTCTGTGGATCTCACATGACAGCGACTCAAAGGTAGAGGCCCAACTGAAGAGGAGTTGCTTCCCAACTCTTCAACTGACTTTAAAAAAGTCTTAAAAGCTCAACAATTTTATTAAAACTAGCAGAATGAGGCACGTGTTTTATGAAAAAAAATACAAATTTAGATGTGTAATCTACGTAGACTCTTTAGATTAATCTAGAGCATTCGATCATCATAAAATCCGACGGTGTAGGCTCAAATGTGAGATGTAGTCAATATAGACTCTTTAGATTAATTTAGAGCGTTGGATCATCATAAGATCCGACGGTGTGGGATATAAACGACGACGGACGAAACGAAAGACAACGGACGAAACAAAAATTTCGTCGTGTTTTATAGTATAGATATAAAAAAGGAATAGGTTAATTTCATTAGCACGTAAATGTCGCAGTTGCAGAACATGTTCCGTTTCGGTCATAAGAGTTTTTTTTATTTAAATGCTTCTACAGTTAGCCTAAGGTCTTTGGCTGTAAGCACTCCGTTTTGGAGGGGTGAAGGCCGGATGCTCCTAATCTAAAAAAAAAAGTTAGCCTAAGGTCTATCTCACCATAAATTGTACCATCGAGTAATTGATGGTGCTTACGCATTTGGTCATAGGCTTAGACGACAGGCACAACAACAACTACAATTTTGACAAGTTATGGTGGGTGACGGTCAAGATTGATTTGTCGGTCACGACATTAAGAGAAAATGCATAAAAATATACCACGATCAAAAATCACTTATGAAGTGCAATTGATTAGATCAATAATAAAAAAACACAAAAGTTAAATTAGAGGTTAAAACCCCATATATGAACTAAGTATTGAAAGTAGAATATGGTCTAAAATCAATCCATATTTTCTTTCTTTCTTAGGTACTAGTAGGGATGCACGTGCCACATGCACGTGTTAAAAAGAACACAGAATTAAAGGCTCTGATTTTAAAAGACTCAAAGTATGCTATTTCTCCATTCAGCTCGAACTCACTCAAATCTTTGAGTACTTATTTGAAAGTACTACAGAGTCTACTCCATAATAAGAGTATTGTTTTCAAAATCTCTGAGTACTTATTTGAAAGTACTACATAGTCTACTCCATAATAAGAGTAGTGATTTCAAAATCTCTGAGTACTTATTTGAAAGTGCTACAGAGTCTACTCCACAAGGCGAGTAGTAACTTCAAACCTCTGAGTACTTATTTGAAAGTACTACAGAGTCTACTCCACAAGGCGAGTAGTAACTTCAAATCTCTGAGTACTCATTTGAAAGTACTACAGAGTCTACTCCACAAGGCGAGTAGTAACTTTAAATCTCTGAGTACTTATTTGAAAGTACTACAGAGTCTACTCCACAAGGCGAGTAGTGATTTCAAATCTCTGAGTACTTATTTGAAAGTACTCTAGAGTCTACTCCACAGTATGAGTAGTGATCTTCAAGTACCAGTTATCAAGTGGTTTGAAGTATAACTCGCCAAATGAGTACAACTTGCCGGGGGCTTCCTGAATACACTGCAAGAGTGGTTTGGATGACTTTTCGGGCGCCTCGTGATCAATGGAATTCATCAATGTGTGGTCGCCTCAACCCGTTGCAAGTTATCAAGTCAAAGCTCGACTTCAGCTTGTGCTGCGGTACTGCCGCATCGCCAATATGCTTGTGATGAACTCAAGCTAGTCGGAATCAACTATGACTAAGTCTGCTTCATCGACAAACGGCAACAAACAAGCTAAGTTACTTATTTCAATTATTTTTTATTTTATTCTAACAAGATTGGCCAAGCGCCGAGTACTTTGTTTGGATGACTACTTTCTAGGCCGCACAGCGTGCTATCACATCTTCGCCAGCTTCCAGGCTCGGGGGCTGACGCTAAAATTACAACTCGGTTTGCCATCAGGCTTACCTAGTTGTCTTTCTCCAGCATATTTGAGTCGCCAAGTACCAATGATGGGGTTTCGACTACATTGGCACCTGACTCCTGTTTCTGGGGAGATCGCGGCATGACAAGTCAACCACGACCTGCTCTGTTTCGCTACTCTATTGATGGTGGCTATTTTGACTACATACAACTCGATGCATCCCCGCTGGCTCCTACGCTCGGGGGCTGGGTACAAGAAAACCACTCGGATGAAGATCTCCAAGATGATTCGATGTGACTACTAATTCTGGGTGCAAATTACCACTCGGATGATGATCTTCAAGATGATTTGAAGAACCCTAAAGCTCGCTGGACCCTTGAATTGATCATTCTGAATCGTTTCAAGGCTCGGGGGCTGATAGGCGATATACATCGACTGCTGATTTCATTTTTTCTGAAAACTGATGACTTAAATCAAGACCCTCGGCTTGATTCTTTGATTCAACCCAAGGCTCGGGGGCTACTTGATATCAAGTGCAATTTTTCCAAAATTGCACATTTCAAGAACAAGATGAAGATTCAAGATTCTGTGGACCCTCAACCTGATTCTTCGATTCAACTTAAGGCTAAGTAGTCTTCAAAATATTATATGGTGTGCGATAAGAATCGCACTCCATATAATATTTTGAAGAATACTGATTTAATCAGAATAAACGGGGCTTAAGCACCTCATGGCCTCGTGACAATCAAGACCTGTTCAAGACTGATCAAGAACTCGAAAAAGCACTCGATTGGCTTGGCAACCACTCGGTTGATGATACTCGACGATGAAGCGCTTGGGGGCTTGTTGGAGGTACGACCATGGGCCCACAGGGAAACATGGATTCTCTCCAGACAGAGTCGTCCCAGGCGTGAAGAACAAGAGTAGAGTACTGCAAGGACTCTTCTCAATATGGAAATTAGTCGTATGACTTGTAAACTACTCGGATTGCCTTGAAAAGCACTCTTCGAGTAGTAATTGGTTAGGATTCTACTCGAAACCAACCTTGTAACCCTGCCCGCCGTGAATATAAGGCTGGGCAGGGACCCTCTCAAGAGGAACCGAAGTCGTGAATGTTTTTTGTGGAAAGGTGTAATTTCATGCAAGGAGCTAATTCAAAGGAAACTTTGCTGGCCTGGCCGTGTATTTCATGCAAGGAGTACGTTGATAGGAAACTTTGCTGGCCGTGTAAAAGGAAACGTAGCTGGCCGTGTAAAATTGCACATTTCAAGAACAAGATGAAGATTCAAGATTCTGTGGACCCTCAACCTGATTCTTCGATTCAATTTAAGGCTCGGGGACTACTCCATATGGAGTGCGATTCTTATCGCACACCATATAATATTTTGAAGACTACTGATTTAATCAGAATAAACGGGGCTTAAGCACCTCATGGCCTCGTGACAACCAAGACCTGTCCAAGACTGGTCAAGAACTCGAAAAAGCACTCGATTGGCTTGGCAAGCACTCGGTTGATGATACTCGACGATGAAGCGCTTGGGGCTTGTTGGAGGTACGACCATGGGCCCACAGGGACACATAGATTCTCTCCAGACAGAGTCGTACCAGGCGTGAAGAACAAGAGTAGAGTATTGCAAGGACTCTTCTCGATATGGAAATTAGTCGTATGACTTGTAAACTACTCGGATTGCCTTGAAAAGCACTCTCCGAGTAGTAATTGGTTAGGATTCTACTCGAAACCAACCTTGTAACCCTGCCCGCCGTGAATATAAGGCTGGGCAGGGACCCTCTCAAGAGGAACCGAAGTCGTGAATGTTTTTTTGTGGAAATGTGTAATTTCATGCAAGGAGCTAATTCAAAGGAAACTTTGCTGGCCTTTTAAAAGGAAACTTTGCTGGCCGTGTATTTCATGCAAGGAGTATGTTGATAGGAAACTTTGCTGGCCGTGTAAAAGGAAACGTAGCTGGCCGTGTAAAATTGCACATTTCAAGAACAAGATGAAGATTCAAGATTCTGTGGACCCTCAACCTGATTCTTCGATTCAACTTAAGGCTCGGGGGCTACTCCATATGGAGTGCAATTCTTATCGCACACCATATAATATTTTGAAGACTACTGATTTAATCAGAATAAACGGGGCTTAAGCACCTCATGGCCTCGTGACAACCAGGACCTGTCCAAGACTGATCAAGAACTCGAAAAAGCACTCGATTGGCTTGGCAAGCACTCGGTTGATGATACTCGACGATGAAGCGCTTCGGGGCTTGTTAGAGGTACGACCATGGGCCCACAGGGACACATGGATTCTCTCCAGACAGAGTCGTACCAGGCGTGAAGAACAAGAGTAGAGTATTGCAAGGACTCTTCTCGATATGGAAATTAGTCGTATGACTTGTAAACTACTCGGATTGCCTTGAAAAGCACTCGGATTGCCTTTAGATCGCATATTAAAATTATTCAATAGCATCTCATATTAAAAATTATATATTCATACATCGAAAGTTTGGGCCTCCGGCGGAAACATGTATCCATGAGCAACTCGGCACCGCAACCAGCTTTTTGATGACGGGGAGGCCGAGAAGGTTGCTCTCCTCGTCGCCGGTGTCGTGGAGCAACGACTGCCACGCACTCGACGGCACCGGACACCGTCACAACGCGGAGCACGTTCCGCTTCTACCTGGCGAGCTTGGACACGACGAGCGTCGTGGCCACCCTTGCGTCGCGCTCGACGCCGACGCCCTTGCAAAGAAATATGAACTCTGAATAGATGATGAGAATGAAGGGAGAGATTGTGTGCTTTGAGAATAAGGAGGGGCGCCTTATACAGGGGGCAGGAGGGCTAAGGAGATGAACCTGGACGCCCACGACTATGGTAAGTAATCGATTCCCTGATTGACTCCCACAACTATGGTAAGTAATCAAGTATTAAAAGGAAGGAGACAACGAATAGAAAGGAAAGGAAAGCGGCGGCTTGATTGCATTACCATACAAAGAACGCGATCAAAAGGAAAGGAAGACAGTGGGTATACAAAAATGCCAAGGTGAGAAAGAATAGGGGGCGGGATGGCGTCGAGGCGCAAAAGAACCGGGGGGGTGTGACGACCAAACGTGTCTACCCCCTGGTCGTCCGGGGCCACCATTTGGCTCTGAATTGTGGGTCATCTGTGAAGTATAGGAGGGTAATCTTTTGGGTGAGAAACCGTTTCAATTGTGACAATCTTTATAGTATAGATTTGCGCCAGTGGCGCATCCAAGATGCGAAACGAGAGGGAGCTTGTGTTCTTTTTTTCTCTTTATTTTCCTCTTCCTCCTACTTTTCTTCCTTCTCCTCTTTATCTACGTCTAAAAATTCTTAGGGGCTTCAGGAGGCTCCATGGAGTTCATGTGGTAGGACTGTAGGAGAGCTCCTCTCGACTTGCGCTCACTTTATACATCTACTCCGTGAGATAGCATATTGAGATCCGTCCTACTCTCCGAGAGAAGAAAATAAAGGTTGAATAATGCCAACCACGTGAATATTCTTTCTACTATTTTGTTACGAATCTTATGGACTTGTGTGTTAGCGTTGAGATCCACTTTCCAAGAGAAGAAAAATAAAGGTTTAATAGTGCCAACAATATCAATATTCTACTATTTTGTTGTGGACCTGGACTTGTATGCGCGATATATAGCATCGAATTGAGATCCATCTTACTTTTCGATAGAAGAAAATAAAGACTGAATAATGACAACCATGCAGATACTCTTTCTACTATTTTGTTATAGACCTTAATAATGACTTGTGTGTGATAGCGTCGTTTCGAGAGAAGAAAGTAGAGGTTGAACAATGCCAACCATAACGATATTGTTTCTTTGTTACCGCATTGAACTAGGGCCATGGGCAACACTAAAATACATAAAGATATTTTGGGCATAAAAATGCATTAAGGTCTAAAGTGAGGGCTTGTTTGCTTGCTGCTCTAGCAAAGCTGCCTGACGCAAGCAACAAGCTTAGTCGCACGATCTACAAATTTACTTTCTGCGTTTTTTTAAAGAAAACCCCTACTATAGTCTACGTGACTCGCTTGAATAAATTCATTTGCGAGTCCATTTTATAAATCATTTAGTCGGAAGTATCATGCATACCAAAAGTTTGAACAATTGATCGACCTGGTGAGAATGGAGGAATATAATTTCCTCACCTTTGTTTATCTAAGATGGACTATGGAACACATCCCCAACTTATATTATTAGATCCATGGAAATATTAGAGCAGGTATAACAGGTGATATAAGCAAAGTTGTATGAGTTGCCACGTTATATTTGTACTGAGGTGGTAGAGATGGAAAGAATAGACGAAAAGCAAGATATATGTAAACTTACAACTCGCTCTTGTGTTTCAAGAAACTTGTGAGATGAAGAGGTAGACCGTGTATATAATGTTATAGTATACATCAATAGCCAACTATTATACATGGGGCTGTTAAATATACTACATATGACGTGTCTAAATTATTAACCTGACTCTTAGAGTGAAGAAGGTAGAGTAATATTTCATTACTTGTACTTTGAAGTAAGATTTGATATTACATAGTTATAAAATTGGGCATCCAATAATTAATTATTTTTTATCATAAATACTACAAATGAAAGAAAACAAAACAATATCTGTTGGGTCGGTTAGTAAGATCATCATAGCAGTGCATGATGCGTCCAACCAACCACTCTCTCTCTCACGCATATCATATATGGATTATGCTGTTGCCTTTTAATAAAAAGAATGATACCACATTTATAAGCTCCTCCCATTTTGTTTAGAAAAGGATAAAATGCTCCAACCTAAAATGATTATTTTAGCTTAAATATAAGGGCATAAAAGAGAATATCATTCGCCAATCAGATGCGTGAGCGAGGAACACTATGGTTGAATGCTGATTAATGATATGGTTACCTCCGGCAGCAAATGATGGGATATGCTTGCCAGTGTTTGCAGCTTTCAGAGAATCTACCAAACCCACGACACTGGACTATTGGGGTGCAAGGCACCAACCTGATGACATGAATTCGGACGCAACAACTCTTCCCTTCTTCTCCCAAATGGCATCTCAGACTTTCTAACTTTTACAGAGGAACCCATTTTGCTTTGGATAAACAATTGTTTTGCTTTTGAACGAAGGCACCTCTCACCCAAAGTTTTACAGGCGAGGAGACTTTCCTGGTAATTCGCAGAAAAAATATTGGTGGAAACATTGTGAAACTTTTCTCCAGGATATTGATACACACAACACATTTCTCCCATGTGCATTCCATTGATGAATAATTTTGAACTCCTAATTAGCCAAAGGCACTATCATTGTAGTCAAGGGTGCTTGAGAGAGCAAAAGTTTTAAATTCAAATAGTAATATTTTTTATAAAAAATGGAGACAAACTATAAGTATAAATTTATGCCTGCATACAAACGAGTTTATATGATATGAGATATATAAGCAAAATTAATTAGAATCCATACGGCATAACTCTAACTTTGGGACAAATACTTTTGATATATGGATGACAGCATCTCAAAAAATTTCTAGAGCTATGGATGACCAACTCTAATAATTGTTAGAGTTGGGGCTGCGCTAAGCACAACCGTAGTACCGTTAGGCTCATCTCATTTGTATTGTCGTTGTTGTGTTACCTTTTCCATGTGCTCTCACATCCATTGATAATTAGTTTGAGATACGACTAGAGATAGTAATTTAATCTTTGGCTTTATGTCAGACTTACCACCGTAATATATTTTTAGCCGCCATTGCTTTGGATCTTACGGAGTATTGCACAAAATGGATCTTACGGAGTATTACTTTGCTTATGATTATTGGGTTTTGCTTGTGTCCTCCTTTCATTTTTCATGCTCAAATATTATAACATGAAAGCTGTGTGCGGTAGTACAAGCGGAAAAGAATTCCTTTATTAAAAAGGCTACACATTCACAAGAAGAAGTGTGAAAATGTGCACGCACTACAAATCATGACCAATGATAGCCTCTACTATTTGCCCGGTGATCTGCATCGGCGGATGGTTTCCAAGAAGCTGATGTGGCGGTGACCGGTGACGGTGAGGAACCTCGAAGGTCGAAGCTGTCGTCGTGGGTGAACGTGCAATACATCCAAAATAGGAGGAGCGACGTGGGAAAGCTCCCCCGCTTCCGCCTCTCCCTCCCTCCCTTCCCCACCACCTGGAGGAAAAAAAAGAGCGACCCAACCAAACCCACCACCACCTGCCTCCGCGATTCCCAGCCCAATTAGCCCGGAACGAAGAGCTCGCCGCCGGTGGGATCGCCGGGCACTCACGCGCGCGCGACCCCTCAGGACGAATCCCCGAGGCGCGAGGCGTTTGGGAGGGGAGGAACCGAAGGAGGATGTCGCCGTCGCCGTCGCTGTCGGGCGACGATGTGGAGGTGGAGGAGGAAGAGGAGGACGAGGGCGTCGACGGCTACCGCAAGGGAGGGTACCACGCCGTCCGCCCCGGGGACCAGTTCGCCGCCGGCCGCTACGTCGCCCAGCGGAAGCTCGGCTGGGGCAACTTCTCCACCGTCTGGCTCGCCTACGATGTCCAATCACAGGTAGGCCCCCGCCCCCTCCATCCTCGCCGCACCTTGATCCGCCCGAGATCGCGGCATCTCCCGGCATTCCCGACGATCGAGGACGGGGAGCCAAAGATCGCGCCTGCCTTCGCATCCGCGATCCCCTGCCCTCCGCTTCGAAATGCGATTGCCCGCCTAGATCTCGCGCTTTGTCGATTAGTTGGGGGCTGATCGATCGCTTGATCAGATCACAAGGGTCGCTGCAGCCTTTGCGTGGTTGGCGGGCGCGCGCCATGCCCGTGGGTCCCACGCGAGAGGAATGGGCTTGGGATTCCTGATTGCGACAGGGAGGACGGGGCGACCTGTCGGATTTTTGTAGGCTTCGTTTCACTAGACTAGGGATTCAGTTTGTCCGTTTCCCCATTTGGGAGTTTGGTTCATCCGTTTGCCGCTGCCATTGGGAAAGCCTTGACCAAATCGACCAGGTGGATCAGGTCTTAACATGCTGGAGCGAAATCATGCCAAATTGAAGTTTTCATTTATTTTTCTAGTACAATACAAAAAGAAATCCGGTTGCTAGTACTGCTGGCAACTCTTTTAATGCTTTTCTTTTATGAAAATATGGCTTACATTTAACTATAACATGTTTGTAATTATTGCTCTAAATAGGCCTGCTCTGATAGGGCGGTCTCTTTGACAAGAGTTATGGAATTGAATGCAAAGAATTAAACATTGTTGTCACAAACAGTACTCTTTTTTTTTTTTTGCAGAGATATGTGGCCCTGAAGATACAAAAGAGTGCACCCGAGTTTGCGCAGGCTGCTCTTCATGAAATCGAGTTCCTGTCAGAAATCACAAAGAGGGATCCATCGAATTGTAAATGTATCATCCACCTGATAGATCACTTCAAGCACACGGGACCGAACGGGCAACACATCTGCCTTGTCTTTGAGTTCCTCGGAGATAGCTTGCTCAAGCTAGTACAGTACAACAGGTACAAAGGCATTGGTTTTGACAGGGTGAAGCGGATATGCAAGTCGATTTTGGTAGGTCTTGATTATTTGCACAGTGAGCTTGGCATCATCCATTCGGATTTGAAGCTTGAGAATGTTCTGCTTCTCTCAACGATTGATCCCTCGAAGGACCCCATTCGCTCTGGGCTTAAACCTAACCTTGAGAGGCCCGAGGGGAATCCTAATGGAGAAGTTGGTCTTAACCCGATTGAGAAGAAACTAAAGATGAGAGCAAGGAGGGTGCTTGCAAAGCTTGCTGAGAAAAGAAAATCAGCTGCGGAATCTTCGCGTTCAGAAAGGAGCTTGGATGGGATTGATCTGACATGCAAAATTGTGGACTTTGGGAATGCTTGTTGGGCTGATAAGCAATTTACTGATTTTATCCAGACAAGGCAGTATCGGGCGCCAGAGATCATTCTGGGTGCAGGATACTCATTTTCTGTTGACATGTGGTCATTTGCGTGTATTGCTTTTGAGCTCGCAACGGGAGAAATGCTATTTACACCCAAGGAAGGCCATGGATACAGCGAAGATGAGGTACATATCTATTCCAATATTTATTGTGTTGATCTTTGAGTTGGCTTCAATTTTGCAGTATTCCCACAATCCAACTAGAGACCTAATCCAATTCAATAAACTGAGATTGTGAAAACGTAAGCATATACTTGGACACACTGGATGTTTTCATAAGATGAGTATATTTCTAACACAAGAAAATAGTCATAGTCAACATGAGTATATTACTCCTGCTTATGCCAATTTTATTTCTTCGAATACGCAGGAGAACTTTGTGTCCTTGTATTAATAGATAGAAAACCGTTTACCTCGATTAGTGCCCACAAACAAAATGTTTACCCAAAAGCCTTGGAGATCATTGGAACTGTTCTTTCTATCAGCCTTTGGGTAATCAGAAACTACTAAGGGGCACAACTTTGAATATTAGAGATCCACAACATTCTGAAGTGCCAATTCCAATATTGGAACTGAAATTTTAGTTGCATTTGACGTCCTGGCATAGTATGAGTGCTAAGCCTTGCAAATTTTAGTTGATCATTAGCTTTGTAACCCTTATTGACTTCGTGTGAGGACTGAAGATTTGTCATTGCAGGATCACTTGGCTTTAATGATGGAACTACTTGGCAAGATGCCAAAAAAGGTATGTGCAGCATTCTTTTTGTATTCAGTCCTTGGTTTCTGAAATATCAAACTAACCTGTGTAACATTTTAAATGAGTTCAGATTGCCACCATGGGAACACGATCAAAGGAGTATTTTGACCGCCATGGAGATCTAAAGCGGATAAGAAGGCTGAAGTTGTCATCTGTTGAACGCATCCTTGTTGACAAATACAAGATTTCTGAATCTGATGCACGGCAATTTGCCAATTTTCTTTGCCCTTTGCTTGACTTTGCACCAGAGAAAAGGCCGACAGCTGCAGAGTGCCTAAAGCATCCATGGCTTCAGTGTGACGAGGATAAAACTTGCGGTCCTCTTAACAATAATGATGCCATGAACACTGATCTGGCCCAGAGCACAGGGAGTACCACCAGTGGTGACTGTACAAACATTGATGTGACGTGCAAAAAAGGGAGCCTCACTGGAAGTTGCGACAAGACTGCTGATGCGAAATACAACTCTAGTAGCATTACCAACAATGCTTCCATGAATGCTGATGTGCAGCCCAATATCGGAAGCATTGCCAACAGACTTGCCAAAAATGCTGATGTAAATCTGAACGTCGGATCCGCCACCAACAAAGATGCCAAGAATTCTGATACAAAGCCCCACATTGGAAGCATAGCCAACAGCGATGCCAAAAGCTCTAGTGTAAAGCTGGACACAAGTAACATCAGCAACAGAAATTCCAAAACTATTGATATGAAGCCCAACACTGGCAGCATCTCTAGCAGAGATGACAAGAGCAGTAATGTGGACAGCAACACTTCCAGTGTTGTCAACAGATCCAAAACTATTGATATGAAGCCCAACGCTGGCAGCATCTCTAGCAGAGATGACAAGAGCAGTAATGTGGACAGCACCACTTCCAGTGTTGTCAACAGAGATGTGAAGCGCAGCATCAGAAGTGTTGTCAATTCTTATATCAAGAATTTTGATGCGAAGTGCAACACTGGAAGCACTGCTAACAGTGACGCCAGGAACTCGAATATGAAACCCAGCACTAGAAGTGTTGCCAATGCTGATGATGCCAAGTCTATGGATGTAAAACCAATCAGCGGAAGTGTTAAGAGCACCGATGCCATCAATGCTAATGTAAAATCCAACACTGGAGTTGTTGCAAAAACTGATGCCGAGAACACCGATGCCATCAATGCTAATGTAAAATCCAACACTGGAGTTGTTGCAAAAAGTAATGCCGAGAACACCGATGTACCTACTATACAGACTAACACTGGAAGTGCTGTCAGCAGTGAAGATAACAGTGTTGACACAAAACCAAATATTGGTCGGGTTGCTGCAAGTATACAGAGGTTGGAGAGCAGCATGAGTAAAGTGCAAATCGGGAAAAACCGGTGATACATTACACGCCAGTGCTGAGTGCTAACCAAAATTTTCACCGTCTTGGACATATGCTCGTTGTGGAGGCACATTCTTTTGCATTAGATTTCTACTATTGATTTGATTGCCGAGGATAATAACTTCTTATCCAGAGCCAACCTTCCTCAAGATTGAGGACCTGGCAGGTACCAGCTGGCGCTCTTGTACTATATCTCTATTCCTGCTAACTGTAAAAAGTTTTGTATTTGCCCACAGAATTTACATGGAGGTACATACCATACATACCCTGGAACAGATTGTATTAATGCTCACAGATTGACACTCAAAATTACGTAGCATTCTTTTGGACTTTTTAGTGGGTAATTATGAATGCCTGTTCGGGAATATATGAGCGTGTAGTTGCAGAAGATTTTTGTCCATATTATGTTGGATATACTGGAAAGGGTATGATATACTCTGACCTGTCAGCCAGCATTATTCTCTTGCTCCTGCTGATATTTTGCTCTCAGCAAGAAAAGAGCCTGGCCTATGTCTTCTGTGACACAGATCGGCATTTTTCAGAGCAGGGGTTGAAATTTTTGTTCATTTTCTTGGTTTGAGATTGATTGTAAAAAGTTGGACGAGATGTTGTATAAAACTTTTCTTTTATGTTAATTGTAGTGCACAATCAAATCAATGGAGTTCTGCTGTTGATGCCTTACATTGGTGTTCAATTTGTCTAAATATTTTTCCTAATTCGCAGAACTTAAACTTAGCATTTGCTCGTCTATCTTGGTTATTGTTGTGTGGCGTGTACATAGGATGTTTAAAAGAAAAGCTGTCAGATGGAACAATATGCCGTACACATTTTGTTTTTAAACGGAGCGCTTTAGCACTCACATAGACTTACTACATGCATCCGTATGTCTGCGTGCCCCTAGTGGCCGCTGACATCACGTGTCACGTGTGGGCTCTAGTTAACAGATTTTACTTTCCATGTCAAAAAGGAAAGGAAATGCCTGATTCCAATTTCCAAGCGCACATCTGACTTCTTTAAGCACTCGGCATGCATATGCACATGCAGGGCAAAAACTTATGATGTCATCCGCATATAAGGTTTTTAGAACCTAAAACTAAGCATCGAAATCGCGATCTTGTTGCACCATTACTCCTTGTAACGGATTCTTCAAATCAAGCCCCAATTTTACCATGTTTCAGTGATATATTCTTGTAAAGTAGTTTGCGACAAAAACACTCTTGGGTGTATTCTGATTTGGCTGCCACTTTTTAAAAGCTTGATTATGCAATTGCATTGAACAAATGTGCTATTGGTGTAGATGTTGCGAAGGATTATAAAAACGACGTGAATAGTGGTGAACATGCATCGAGAGGCAGTCAAACAAAAGAGTGAATCAGATGAATGTCTTTCATGTTTTGTATAGGCATTTTTTTGGCAAAATATTCAAGAGCTTTTAATCAAATTGTAGTCAACATTGATCTCAATATGTCCATAAAAATATAAGAATTACAGTGGTGCGGACGGATCATAAATTGGGTTCACGCTTCATGAAATATAGGCATTTTAAGAAGGATGTGCATGTGTCGTGCATGTTTTAGCAAAGTCCTAGCCGTGTCGACACAATCAATGTGCATGTTGGTGCATGTTTTTAGCAAAGTCCCTGGCTCCCTCCCCTGCTTTTGTTAGGCCTCCACCGCCATCCGCGCCTCACCACACCTCTCTTCCTCCTCCCACACTCAGCATCCTCCCGCGTCGTCCTTGCCACGACCTCTCGGGCGCCGCCGTGGAGCGCAGATTCACCGGACTCAGCTCGGCCTTTCCTCCCATCGGTATGGAAACCCGGATGGAAATGCCCGTTTCCTATTGCAATTGCATTTTTTTTCTTTGTACCGTCAGCTCTGGATTCCAAGGCCTTTAGTTATTTCTTCCCGGATGCATTTGTTTGATGCCCTGTGATTTCCATTCTCTAAAAATTTTTAGGGTTCCAGTACATGTCAATTGCGCAGAGTAGCGCCATCACGATTCATGAGATGATCCAACAAATGTTTTTTTTCAACATGCATACATCTTTGTTTTTTTCACACGATATTATAGAACAATCCTATAATCAATCTGTTCTGTTCTCAACATGCATCCAATTTTATTTTTGTTCACGTGACATTATAGAACAATCCTAAAATCAATTTGTTCTGCTGGAAAATGAAGTCCTGATAGCAATTCCTAGTGGACCAAGTGCACAGCTACTGATCGTGACACACTTAGCACTAAAAAATCTTGAACAAATAATCAAGAATAATTTAGAGAAATTAACAACAAAGTTTAAGAGGATGGAGAACTGTAGTTTCAAAACAGCCTTTCGCTATCTTACATGGGTTTGGTTCAAAGCAGAAACTTGATACTGTAAACCAAACCATATAAATACACTTACAGTCGAGAAGATTGGGTTGGAAAGTTGATTTTTAGTTGTTTTTCAGTTCAGGAAAAAATGTAATGGTTGTTGGGGAGGGCAAAACAGTAGTAGTGCCATGAAAAAAATGTGATTCTTAGGGAGTGCAAAGCAGTAATAGCACAAAATGCGTGATCATTATTAGTTTGCCTGTGCAAATGTGCAGAATCTGAGATATATAATCCCAAATATCAGAGTTGACACATTTTTTACATGTGGCAGAACGTGGGAACCGTACAATGAAATGGAGGACGGTTTTGAAGGAAATGACACCATTGAGGACTGCGGGCAGATTCGTTCAGCGTCATCCTTCGGTTCTCTGCTTGGTGCTGCTTCTACTTGTATTGTACAAGTACTTCTTCGGCTGGTTCACCCTCCTTGTGACCACATCACCAATCTTCCTGATTGCGGGCGTGTTTCTTGGAATCATCCTTACTTATGGGGAACCAAACAATCTTGAAAAAGATCATGTCTACAAAAAAATTGAGAAAGCTTCGTGCCCGAATAGTCATGATATCAACAAATCAGTTAGGGGTGTACCTCTTCCAAAAATTCCATCCGAAGAGACAATGGCCAAGAACATAAACAGAGAAAAGAAGATTAGGAAGAGATGTCATGGTGTAGCTTCTTCTTCTGAACCAGGATCAAGTGAATCAGGTGGCTCAGACACTGATAACATTCCGATGCTACATGCGTTTCATCATCTTAGGTCGGGTAGCAATTCATCACAGTCCTCTCAAGATGTCGACTCCAATGACAGTAGCATTGAAGATGGAACTGAGAATCAACAGAGCAATGGTGGCAATGTACCCGAGGGGAAACAACATGTTAAAGCTGTGGCATGGACTACTGATGACCAGAAGAACATACTGAAAATCGGATGCTTGGAGATTGAGCGTAACCAAAGGTTAGAGACCTTACTTGCTAGACGTCGGGCGAGGAAATGCACAGATAGGAACTTGATAGACTTTGGTAGCAGTGATTCCTTACCAACTATTGAAGAGCTATCAAAGTTCAATGTTCAAATTCCTGCTATTTTTGCTCCTAGGAAAAATCCTTTTGATGTTCCTTACGATGAAGATAACTTCCCAGGTTCTGCTCCATCTGCACCGCTGGAAATAGGAAACCCATTCGATTTACCAAGTGAGCAAGCAAATGAGAGCAGCTCCTCTCGAGAAGCCAACTCAATCAATGCAGAACCTATTCCTGTAGCATCTCATTTGCAAAGGAGTGCACTGTTAAGGAGGCATGAGAGCTTCACCGAAGGAGCACCATTCCTCAGTGACTTTTGGCAAGATGCACGGCCTTCTCGCTTCAGACCGTACTTCGTTACAGAAAAAATGGCTAATGAAGAAATCACAGATCCAGTTAATGAAGTAGAAACTAGTGAAAAGAGCAACTCCAAGGCCAGTTCAGTTCAAGACTCGGATAGTATTTCATCAGTTGCCGATCAAGAAAGCCAGAGGGATGTTTTGGAGGATGGCTCAAACCAAGGACAACAATCCTCACTCAGTCAAACAGGGGAACATGCACATATTACTCGGCATGTGAGGGAGGTTTCTCTTGCCCTTGACATGGAGCCACCTGTACTAATAAGCGATTCCTCTGACGATGACATATCACTGTCTGGTGAACATACAAATGACTGGGAAGAGGCACAACAGAGTGATTTCAGCTTTTCACATAATACATTATTAAGGGATCCTAGTTTTATGCAATACCATCAAGAAATAGATATGACAAGCAATGGATCGCATCTGATGTCCCCACATTCAAACGATCTTGAGTTGACATCATCGTCATCAGATACCACTGATGATCCTTTTGAACTGAATGACATTGAACTATCAGGTAATCCCAGAGAGAAATATCATTTTTTTTAGCTAGTGATTTAATGAATCCACATCTTATAAGTTATAAGTGTCTTCCTACTTTCTAGCCAAGGAAGCAGTGGTCGTCATCGATGATACCCACATTCCTGATCCTATTTATGATTCAAGTCCTTCAGGAAGCGAGAAGCCTGCACCTATTGGTCTAGTAATTGATGAAGTTGTCCCACATGATGGTAACTAAAGGCTGCACTAATTGTTCAGTTCTAATCATGACATAACAATGCCATTCTTTTTTTCCTAAAGTGCATAATTAAACTTGCAGGTCATGCTTGTAATCTTGATGCTGAAGCAAGCATCCAAGAAGAGGGTTCACCATCGAGAATGGAGGCTTCTTCCAGTGAGGTAGCTGCAACTAGTTTGAGTTCTGTAGAGCAAAGAGAGCTCCAAGAGAAAGAAGCCTATGAGATAAGGGAGCAGTCCATAGTTGACCATAACAAAGCCCATGAAAGTTCTCCCAGTCATGCTGATCCTCCCATATCTGATATAAGTTCTCAGCCAACTACTGGAGGCTCAACTAATGGTAAATGTTATTAATTAGGAACTTTCCTTCTACGTCTCATTAGTATATCTGCCCATTTTATTTATTTACCACATACTAAAAACAACTACCAATTGTCGTAACACACAAACTTACTTCCTCTGGTTACTTCTTGGAACAGGTTAATCTGGTAGTGGTACCGTATCATACTCCACGAATGCAATTCTGGGTTTCTTTAAAAAATGATGGCAGCACTGACGTCGGATCGAGCTTCTTCAGCAACATTCCAAGGCAATGTTGCGTGAGGCAAGTTCTTGCCGATTAATCTGTGGAAGGGAAGATGTTCAAGAGGTCTTATCACTTTGAAGGAACTAGAGAATGTGTTGGATCTGTATAGGTCTAGATTTGCTAAAAAGGAAAAACGCAACACATTAGCATTAGCACTTCGCTGTAAAATGACTAGATATGGTTCTTTTGATGGATCCATTTTTGGATTCCTTTTTTATTTATTTGTGAATATGTCAAGGGCTTCCTTGCCCAAGACGGCCGGGCCTCGGCTACGGAGCTCGTAGCCTTGGCTGGTAGGGGCGTCGGGAGTTTTGCCCAGCTGCCCAATGTTGAGAGGGAGGAGAGATTTAGAAGGAGGGGATTAGGAAGTATAATTCTTAGTTGATCTCAAAAGGGTTGATTACATTGCCTATATAGGCATTGGTCCAACTAACAAGGAAACAAACTCCGTAATCTAAACTTCCTATGCGCCTCCTGATCTTGCGCTCAGCCACGATCCGCCGCCATCTGTTCCTCTTGTGCCGGCGTCTGTTGCGCCTTGGCGCGTGGGCCCCGTTGGTAGGTGCGGCCCCACATGACATCTCTCCCCCGCTCGACGAGCAGCTCGCCCTCGAGCGTGAAGGTAGGATAGCGTTCGACGAAGCCGTCAGCGTCCTCCCAAGTAGTTGCGGTCGCAGGTTCACCCTTCCAATGAACAAGGAGCTGTCGAACACCGCGGGCCAAGCGCGAGCGTGTGACGCGGTCGGGCTCTGGCACTGCTGCGCCATGGTGGATCGGGGGCAGAGCCGGTGGCGATGACGGTGGCGCGCCCACGAACTTCTTAAGGAGACCCACATGGAAGACGTCATGGAGGCGGGTGCGCGGTGGAAGCTTGAGCCGGTACGCGACCTCGTTGACGATGGCAGCCACCCTATACGGCCCGTAGAAGCGTGGCTTGAGCTTGCCGGTCGACGATGCCTGGAGCGATGCCATGGGGCGGTGCCGCAGCCGTAGCCATACCCAATCGCCCACATCGAAGCTGAGTGCGCGGTGATGCTTGTCGTAGTGGCGTTTGTAGACCGCCTGCGCTTGCTCCAACCGATAGCGTACGTCGGCGAGGAACTCGTCACGCTCCTCCATCGTCTTGGCGACGGCCGCCACACGTTCTCGCCGGGCTCGTAGGAGCGAATGGACGGCGGGTCCCGGCCGTAGACGATGCGGAACGGTGTGTCGCGGAGCGCCGTCTGGAACGCCGTGTTGTAGACGTACTCCGCCCATGGAAGCCAGCGCACCCACTGTCGCGGACGGTCCCCTGTAAAGCAACGAAGGCACATCACGATCACCTTGTTTGCCGCCTCCGTCTGCCCGTTTGACTGCGGATGGAAGGCCGTCGTCATGTGCAACTTGGTGCCCGTTAGCCTCATGAGTTCCCTCCAGAAGGTTGACGTGAACACCGGGTCGCGGTCCGAGACTACCGACTGTGGAACGCCGTGGAGTCGCACCACCTCGGCGAAGAAAGCTTGGGCCACTGACGCCGCCGTGTATGGGTGCGCGAGGGGGATGAAGTGGCAGTACTCGCTGAAACGGTCGACCACCGTGAGAATGACTGTCTTGCCGCCGACTCGTGGAAGTGCTTCAATGAAGTCGAGCCCAATGTCAGCCCACACCGTCGAGGGCACCGGAAGAGGCAGGAGAAGGCCCACCGGGTGTAGATGTTCTGACTTGTAACGCTGGCATGTGGCGCAGGCTCGGACGAAGTCCTGAACAGTACGCCAGAGGTTTGGCGCGTGGCAGTCGCGTCGGAGACGATGCAGCGTGCGTTGTACCCCCTCATGTCCGTCGTCATGGACGGCGGCGATCAGCTCGGTGAGGAGTGGCGACGACGGGGGGACATAGAGGCAGCCAGCGAACGCGACCAGGCCGTCGATGATGGACCATGGAGCGGTGCGCTGACCGGTGGCAATCTCGTCGCGGAAGGCCACCAACGCCGGTTCCGATGTGTTTGCCGCGTGCAGTCTATCGACAAAATCGAACCGGGCCCTGAGATGGCAAGGATGGCGGTATCCTCCGTGTTGCGCCGTGAGAGTGCGTCGGCGACCGTGTTGGTGGCGCCGGCCTTGTACTCGACGGTGAAGTCGAACCCCAGGAGCTTTCCCACCCAATGGTGCTGTGGGATCGTTGCAAGTCGCTGGTCGAGGAGGAACTTGAGACTGAAGTGATCCGTTCTTACCAGGAAACGTCGCCCCCAGAGGTATGGGCGCCAGTGGCGCACGGTGAGCACCAGCCCAATGAGCTCGCGTTCGTAGGCGGCGAGCGAGCGACGGCGAGGCGCGACCGGCCGGCTGAAGAAGGCCAAGGGGTGGTTGTCCTGGATGAGGACGGCGCGCGAACCCGTGTGTGGACGCGTCACACTCAACGATGAACGGCTTGCTGAAGTCGGGGAGGGCGAGGACGGGCGCGGTGGTGACCGCCGTCTTGAGCGCTGCAAAGGCCGCCTCGGCGTCGGCGTTCCAGGAGAAGCCCTCTTTGCGGAGTAGTGCTGTGAGCGGCGCTGCGATGCTCCCGAACCCCTGCACAAATTTGCGGTAGTAGCCGGCCAGCCCGAGGAATCCACGTACCGCCCGAGCAGAGCGGGGCGCGGGCCACTCCGCGACGGCCTGCACCTTCTCCGGGTCCATGGCGACGCCGGTGTTGGAGATCGTGTGGCCGAGGTAGGAGATGCTGGTAACCCCAAACGTGCACTTGGAACGCTTGACGTAGAGCCGATGTTGGTGTAGTGCTTCGAGGACGGCACGGACGTGGCGTAGGTGATCCGTCCACGAGGAGCTGTAGATTAGTATGTCGTCGAAGAAGACGAGGACGAAGCGCCGGAGGAAGGGCCGTAGGACGTCGTTCATCAGGGACTGGTATGTCGCCGGCGCGTTGCACAGCCCGAACGGCATGACCAGAAACTCGTAGAGGCAGTCATGCGTGCGGAACGCGGTCTTGGCGACGTCCTCCGGCCGCATCCGGACCTGGTGGTAGCCGGAACGCAGGTCGAGCTTGGTGAAGAAGCGCGCGCCGTGGAGCTCATCAAGCAGCTCGTCCACGACGGGTATGGGGTAGGCATCTTTGACGGTGATCGCGTTCAACGCCCGGTAATCGACACAGAAGCGCCACGTGCCGTCCGGCTTCATGGCGAGGAGCACCGGCGACGAGAACGCCGAATCGCTGCGGCGAATGATGCCCTGCGCCAGCATGGACGCGCACTGGCGTTCGAGTTCATCCTTGTGCTTTGCGGGGTAGCGGTACGGCCGCACGGCCACCGGTGCGGATCCCGGCAGGAGAACGATGCTGTGGTCGCGCGATCTTGGTGGTGGCAGGCCCTGCGGTTCGGTGAACACCGAAGCGAACGCGTCGAGGAGGGCCGGCATGAGCGCGTTGTCGGTGATGGATCGCAGAGCCGGTCGAGGGACGCCGGCCTCTCCGTGCCAACATACCTGGCGATCTTTATGCCAGAATGCCATGGTGAGGGAGCTGAAATCCCAGAGGATGGGGCCTTGGGACGCCAGCCACTGTGTGCCCAAGACCACATCATAACCGGCCAGGGGTAGCGCGAAGAAGTCTGTCGTGAACGCGTCGCCGTGGACGGTGAACGTCGCGGCGCGGAACACTCCGGGACACGGGACGCGGTCGCCGTTGGCCACCGTGGCATGCAGCTTGTGGGCCGGGCGCAACGACAACGACGTGCGGGTCGCCGCCTCCGTTGCGACGAAGTTGTGGGTGGAACCCGAGTCGACTAGGGCGAGGAACGATGCGCCCCCGAGCTAGATGCGCACCTGCATCGTCTCGCTGGTGTGGATGCCGGTGATCGCGTGGACCGAGATGTGCGGCTCCTCCTCTGCGGCCGCCTCCTCGTCCTTGTCCTCCTCCTCCTCATCAGGTGCCAAGTCGAGGAGGAAGATGCGTTGGCAGACGCGGTTGTGGCCACGCCCGAACTTCTCGTTGCAGTTGAAGCAGAGGCCGAGGCGACGACGTTCCTCCATCTCCGCCTGCGACAAACGCTTCACCTGGCGTCCCTCGACGAGAGCCGGGCCGGCAACGCCAGAGGGGCCGGCGGCGCGGGCCGCGGAGCGGGCGCCGGCAGAACGCCCCGCTGTTGCTGGCGTGAGGTTGTTGCGGTCGGCACGACGCACTGATCGCGGAGCTCGATCTTGCGCGTGAGGCTCATGGCCACGGCCAGCGTCTGGGGATTGTGGATCTCCACGTCGAGGCTGAGAGGCGGTTGGAGGCCTGCGGTGAACAGTTGAACCTTCTGCGACTCGGTGAGGAAGCCGGCGCGGGGGAGGAGGGACTCGAACCGTTCCTGGAAGTCGAGGACGGAAGTGGTGCGGCGGCAGGCCGCTAGCTCGCCCAGGGGATTAGACCGCAGCGGGGGCCCGAAGCGAAGGTTGAGCAGCTCGGTGAAACGCCGCCACGGCGGCGGCGTGCCCTCCTCGCGCTGGATTTGCATGTACCAGAGCTGCGCGGCGTCGAGCAGGTTGTAGGAGGCCATGTAGACCTTCTCCTCTTCCACGATCCGTTGTTGATGGAAGTATGATTCACATCTATTAACGAAGACAAGCGGATCAGACTTGCCATCGAACTTGGGGAAGTCGAGTTTCTGGAATCGTGGTGGCCGATCTTGATGGTGTTCGCTCCCCCCCGGTGGAAACCGCGGGTTGGATGACGAGCTGTCCACGGCTCGTTCCTGCCGGATGACGTCGACCTTGGTTTGGAGCGTGTCGACCTTCGTGGTAAGCGTCTTGATCAGGGCCGCCAACTCAGCCATGGAGGGTTCGACCATGGAGTTCGACGGGGCGTGCAGCGACGGTGGCGTGGAGGGTGACAGCGGTGCAGTGGGCTGGGGCGGAGTTGTGGAAGACGAGGAGCGCCTGGAAGCTGATACCAGGTTGTCAAGGGCTTCCTTGCCCAAGACGGCCGGGCCTCGGCTACGGAGCTCGTAGCCTTGGCTGGTAGGGGCGTCGGGTGCGGCCCCACATGACAGAATACCTTCAGGATAGTCAATTTTATACCGTGTAGGGTTTCAGTCCGCTCTACCAAGTACCTCTTAGTTTATGAAGTTTACTTGTTGTGCAATTGTCATAGCATCTCTACATGGAGTGCTTGTCATCTGGCCTTTGCTCCTTGCTCTGCTGTTCCTCATTGTCATTGTTCAAGGATGCATTATTTTCAGTTTGTCCTATGTCGAAGAGGTAGGATGGTTTAGTTTCGTCATAAGCTAATTTTTCTAACTTTAACTAACTTTATAGAAAAATGTATTAACACATGGAATACTGAATAAATGCAGTTCCAATGTAGATTTTAGGTCGATGTAATGAAACTAACTTGATGATGTCGATATTGGTATACTTTAATTTTAATAAACTTGATTTTGGAATATAGGGAGTAGATAGTTTGTCTTCCACATCGTTGCGTTGTATACTTTGTATACACACGTGCTTGTCATCTTGTTCGGCCTTGTCTTGGTCTCGCTTTGAGTCCTGTGTTTTGTTTCACATGTTAAGTTGTGTTAACACCCCAACTGATCTAAATAAAATACATACAGTTTGATTTATTTATTTTTTGAAAAAATATCTAAATATAATAACATGAACATGTGCAGATCTGATTGTTGGTAGCTAGAGATATAACGCGAACGCCTGCCTAATGCACAACACAACATGCGCGCAATTGCACAAACACAATTTTTCTCGCGGAACTTGGTGAAACCACTTTGAGCGTAGCGTAGGCATACACTTTTCTCTTGGGCCGGTATTAGATCGTGGACCCTGCAGTTCTGGACCAGAAAAATGGGCTGCTTGGGCATCAGTGTTAAAGGCCTGGGCCTAAACGTGGCCCATTCAGCCCAGATATGATCAACCGCTCGCCGACCAGGTCTACGCATCTCGCAGTGACCGAGTGAGGACGGGTTGTCCCTCTGAGAAGTGGCCCCCACTGCCTTAAAACCCCTCGTCACTTTGTCCTCTTCCTACGAAAGCGATGACTCCCATTCCCCGCTGCCCGCCGGCCGGCGGCGCCGCCGTCACCGGCGGCGCCCGCCCCGGCCCCTTCCCTCCTTCTCCTCCTCCCCCCGCCGTCTCCCGCATCCACCTCCCCCGCCTGCCACTGCCACCTTCCCTCTCTTCCTCCAGCTCCCCCGCCAGCCCCTCTTCCCCCAGCCCCGCCGCCTCCGCCCTCCACCCCTCCGACGAGGCTCTCTCCGCCATGTCCCCGCGGGAGCAAACCTCCCTCCTCTCGCGGCAGCGCTGCTGGCGCCGCGCCCGGGACCTCTTCGGCCGCATGCGCGCTCTCCCCGGGTACGCCCCCAACCCCGTCCACGACGCCGTCCTCCTCCGCCACCTCTCCCGCGCGCGCCGCTGGGACGAGCTCCACCGCGCCTGGCTCGGGATGGCCCTCCCGCCCTCCAACTCGGCCTACGCGGCCGTCGCCGACGCGCTCGCCAAGGCCGGGTTGGCGCGGGGAGCCCTCCTGCTGCTCCGGCACATGCGCGCCCGGGGCGTGGCGCCTGACGAGGTGTCCATGAACACCTTCGTCCGCGTCCTCAAGGACCAGGGTCGCTACGCCGACGCGCTCGCCCTCTTCCGCAATTGGTGCGACGGCAGGTTCGAGGTTGACTTCCTTCATCTTGACGACATCGCGATTGATTCTGATGGCCCGATGCAGTTCTTGCTTGCTGACACCTATGACGATAAATTTGCTGCTGCTGCTGCTGGTGTACCAGCAATTGATGAAGGTCCTAGGAAGCCAAAACTCGTGGCAACGTATAACACGCTGATTGATCTCTACGGGAAGGCTGGGAACCTGAAGGACGCACTGGTCATGTTTCTAGATATGCCGACTCTTCGGGTTATGCCAGACACGTATACTTTCAACACATTGATCAACGTGTTGGGGTTATCTGCCAACATGGCACAGGCAGAGGCTCTGTTTGCCAACATGGTAGTTAGGGGCATCAACCCTGACACTAAGACATACAATGTGATGATGACTGTCTTTGCATCGATTGGGGATTTATATGGAGTTCTGAAGTGCTACCGGCAAATTGGGAAGGCAGGGCTAGATGTGGATGCTGTGAGCTATAGGATTGTTCTGCAGGCGCTATGTGAGAGGAAGATGGTGCGTGAAGCAGAAGACATGATTGAAGGGATTCTGAATTCAGGTGGTTCTGTTCATGAGCAGTCCCTGCCCGTTGTCATGAAGATGTATGTTGATCTAGGATTGCTTGATAAGGCAAACTCATTCTTTGAGAGGCATTGCAAAGGTAAAGGGGTTTCATCGAAGAATTTTGCTGCCATAATAGATGTTTTTGCAGTGAAGGGTCTGTGGGAAGAGGCCGAGCATATTTTCTTCTCTAGAAGAGGAGATGGGAACAACAAGGACATAGTGGAGTATAATGTGATGGTAAAGGCTTATGGTCAGGCAAAGCAGTATGATAGAGTCTCTTCTCTGCTCGAGAGCATAGAGGAATCTGCTGTGTCACCAGATGAGTGCACATATAATTCCTTGATTCAAATGTTTTCTGTTAGTGGATTTCCACAGAGGGCTAAGAAGCTATTAGGCAAAATGAAAGATGCAGGATTTCAACCAAAATGTGAGACATACTCTGCTGTCATTAAAAGTTATTCCCGCCATTGTTTGGTACCAGAGGCCATAGACCTGTTCAATGAAATGAAGTCTTCTGGTGTTGAGCCAAATATCGTCGTTTATGGATTGTTGATTGATATGTTTGCAGAGACAGGAAATATTAAGGAAGCACTGCACTATAGTAATTTGTTGGAAGAATCTGGAATCTCTCCAAATCAGGTTGTTCTAACTTCTCTTATTAAAGCCTACAGCAAATACAATTGCTGGAAGGAAGCACAGGATTTGTATTCAAGGATGAAGAACATGGTTGGCGGCCCTGACATCATTGCCTCCAATGCCATGCTAAACCTTTATGCAAAACTTGGGATGGTCTCCGAGGCAAAAGAAATCTTTGATAGCCTAAGGAGAAATAGTCACGCAGATGATGTTTCGTACACTACCATGGTATACCTCTACAAGGGCATGGGCTTGCTTAGTGAGTCCACCAAGATTGCATGCGAATTACATAAGTCAGGCTTACTATCTGACTGTGTTTCATACAATGCTGTCATGGCTTGTCATGTGGCCAAAGGAAACCTTAGAGATTGTGCAGAGTTAGTGCAGGAAATGATTGTGGCTAACATCCCACCAGACGCCTCAACATTTGGAATGATATTTTCTCTAATGCAGAATGGACATGTTTCAGCAGCAGAAGTTTTACAGCTAGAGTCAGCATATAATGACGGCAAGAGTTCTGCCAAGCAAGCTATTATTGCATTCTTGTTCTCCATAGCTGGTATGCATACTGCTGCGCTAGAGATTTGCGAGCAGTTATTAAGGCCTGAGTGGACAATTGATGCATGGGCATATAATGTTTGCTTCAAGGTCTATGCTTCCTGTGGAAAGGTGGAAAAAGCTTTCAGTTTGTTTATGCGGATGAATGATTTAGGACTCAAACCGGATACAGTTACTTGCATTCATCTGGCAACTTGTTATGGGAAACCTAGAGTATCAGAAGGCCTAAGGACAAATGCTCTTCTTGAATACAGAACTGATGAGCTTATGCCTTCACATAATGCACTGGCTGCGTATATAGAAGCTGGAAAACATAATGTTGCAGTTCAGTTAGTCAAGAAATGATGTGTACCAAATATCCAGGACCAGCTTATACTTCACAAGGGAATATTGATTTAGTTATAGCATCTGACACTGAAGCTAAAGTGCCTGGTGATGGAAAGTGAGTCAGGCTTGCTTCAAGATATAAAAAGCCAGATAGAAGATTTGTGTGTATCTCTACTTACTAACAAGATAGTGCTTGAAAATCTCAATAGACTTACTGTTTGCTGTATTTTTGTATGGTTAACATTCTGATGTACATGTTATAGCTTGTTTGCTTGTAAAAGACCTAGATTATCAATACACTGGAAAAAAATTATAGACAACAGTCTTCATAGTGGAGTCTGAGCCGCTGCTTTGTTTATAGAATAACAGAGATATAGCAATGCAGTTCCTGCTTGGTATCTGATACGACTTTCTGCTTTTATGGTCAAGTTCTTGTAGTAATTGGACCCATAATGGATAATACCATGATCACCTGTTTGTCTGATTTGTTTTCTGGAGTTACAGTCATAATGGAATTCTCTTAACAATATGCTGTGATGATGAATCCAAACATTATTTAATATTTATTGTGAGGGTCATTTTTCTAAATACATGCTTTCAGGATTCAATTTTGTTAAATTCTGTAGTTGCTTTTTTCGCAAAAATAAAACAAAACCAAATAAAAATTCTGTAGTTTACTGTAGCTTTAAAAGGGCGGCCTTTGGTGCAGTGGTAGAGCTTCACCGCCTGTGACCGGAAGGTCCAGGGTTCAAGCCCTAGCCTCTGCACATTTATGTGCAGGAAAGGCTGTGTGCTAAACAACCTGCCCCCAGACCCCGTATAGTGCGGGAGCCTACGGCACTGGGTACGCCCTTTTTTTTAAGTTTACTGTAGCTTTGGATGGATGTAATCCTAACAGATATGGTTAACAGAATTTCAAGAAGACAACATTACTAAATTCTATAGTTATTTACTTTGTACGTAACCCTACAGATAATCCTGAAGGGGGCTATGATCACATCTTTTATTTAGGAATGTTAGCAGACGTATTTTGCTCTGCTAATGTTGTCATCCAGTAAGCATGTGTGACATGAGAGCTTTCTGTAGCAGGCTTGATGATCCAGCAAAATGCCTGCAGTTGACACACAAAACTGTGGCTATCTGCGCTATGATCCCCAAACAAAACTGCGTGTTGCCAAGATGAAGGCCATGTGTTAAGTAATTTGATTACTGTATTTGCTTCATGCTCGCGGGATGCTTTCCACAGAGTGTATGTCGTGTACACTAGTATATCATTTTGCTATGTTTGGAGAGAGTACCATTCCACAGCAGTAGCTTGTTCGCGTTTTGTTTTCAGCATGTTATCTGTAGTTGTCAAGACAGCAGCCTGCATTTCTGATTCATTTTTTTGTTAATTAACGCATTACTTTGTGCAGCGTCGTGGCTTATCAAATGAGATGACCGGTATAGACATGTATGGAAGGTCACTTCGTTAGTTTATTGGCCGAATTTTGGATAAAGCAGGGGTCAAGTTCATTGTTACTTGTCCACATTGCTATGTCTAGTTGGCGGCAATAGTAATGTCCTTAATTTCTGATCTTCTGAGTTGCAGTTGTGCTTGTACTTGTTTCCCGCTGCATCACGGCTGGAAGATCTGTTCTCGTTTTCGAGATGATGATCTAATCTTCTTCAGAACTTGTCTTCAGAGAAGTCATTCAAAGATCCACTTTTGGGAATTGCAGAAGCAAGTTCAAGACTGAGTTCTCCCTTCTCTTGTTGAAGCAAAACCCTCGCTAATACCGGCAATGTCTACTTGGCTTAACTCTCTGTAATCCAGTAGTAGCTGCCCCCTCTCCTTTCTGCTCTGTTCCTTTGTATCTTCCTTTTCCTCTTTTTCTCTTTTCTTGTTCGTTTCTCTTTGAGGCTGTATCTGATCCTGGTTTTGTCGCTTTTAATACTAATCAGTAGGGGCTTGCCCCCTACTGTTGCTTAAAAAAAAGATCCACTTTTGGGATGCAAAGACATGGAAACTCGAATGTGTGCCATCTACTTCGTTGCTAGTGTTCTTGTCACCCATTTGCTGTTAATTTAAGCACCCAATTCTGTTACCCTTCTCAGGACTCGATTAGATGGCTTTGCTGATCAAAGACAGTACTATGTTCTTATTAGGACCGGAGAGCAAATTTTGCCTTTCTTTTTTTTTTGTCAGCAAAAACTTGTGTTCTTTTACCTTAGTGGCTTTGGGCATATGGCTAAAGGCAGAAAAATGTTCAAGAACTCATTTTGATTCACTTGCACTTTCTTTCATTCAGTATGCGTTGTACCTATTCTAAATTGGGAACACCAAAAAACCATCTGTCGGAACCGCTCCGCTCTGCCCCTGCGTACGGCGACACGGCGGCGTTCGATCCCGCTGCCCAGCGCCGGCCCTCCGCTTCAACTGCGGCTGGTCCCCCTCCTTTCCCACCTCCGGCATCTCGCCGGAGGCCGGAGGGAGCGGTGATTCCTCTCTCTTAGTAGATTCTAGTAGATCAAGTATAGGTTACGGTTAGGGTTCTCCATGCCACGCTTCGTGGTGTGGGAGATTTGTTTTCTTCTTCTCCTCTCTGGAAGCGATGAAGAGATAGCGTGGATTGAGTCTTTTCATGGTGGCACCGATGAAGGAGGTGACAACATCTACGACGTCGACAATTTTATTAGGGCAACATGGAGAATTAGGTTTCTAGATGGCGGCATCAAGGCGAGGATGGTGCCGTCATCGTGGAATAATTTTCTCCGGCCACTTCTTCGTTTTGTCGTGGTTAGATCCAACCACGATGAAAGGCTTGTGAGACTAAGTCTATCCCCCCGAGCTGATGTCGATTAGTCTCGGATCAGATAGATTGGGATCAGTCTCTCTTCTTTCTCGGTGGCAGAAAGAGGAAGAAGAAAGACACAAGAAGTAAGAAGAAGATTGTGCTCGTTCCAGCCTATAGAAATGTTGGTCACCGTTCTTTGGGCGCTTGTTTTCAGCCTGCTTGCTGAGCGTATGTTGTGCGACCTTCTATTTAACTTTTTTATATAGGTTTGGGATTGAGATTTGTAGCTGCTTAGTGTGTGAGTACATTGAGAGTGTCATATGTAACTTAACGATATACTCATCTTTGAGATAATACAATTCTTCCTTTGATCTAAAAAAGCAGTAGTGGAATTGAAAACACTAACTCCATTTGGATTTCACGACACAAATTCCAACTAGAGAAGTAGCCAATTATGTAGTGCTCCTATATAAATGCATCTAATCAACATGGTAAACAAATCAAATCCAATAGTAAAAATGATTTAAGGGAAATAAGGTCTTTGCACGGCCTACCTTAATTCATGTGTACAAGTCCCCACTAAATATTTATATAAGGGGTAAAAGGAAATAACTACAAACGTCCACTTTGGTCCACATTTTGAATTGCTTTCTTTGCAATGTACCTTGGTGTTGCATCTTGTTCTCTAATTTGCAAAAGGTTGCTTTTCATTTAATATCTTGATGAGTCTTTTTTTTCCTCCACATAAATGTCTATTGTGTCTGTTACATTTTTGCCATCAAGTTATATTACTGAAAGATGTCTATAAGCAATCATTAGTCATGCTTTCAAATAATGTTTGATTGCAAATTAAAAAAATCTTAAGGTTATGCTGCACCTATAACCCCATGTTAGAAGGATAATCAAGAACAGGCGACCACTTGTTCATATTCTATTTAATTTTCAAAACCTCCATTCCCAACCGTGCAGGCACACAACGAGGAAAATAGGAAAGGTCGTAGGGATCTAACTAACCACTTCTCTTTGCAATGCAAAGGCAATTATAAGAAACTATCCAAAACTTATATTTATACCAAGGCTAAAAAACATCTCTCACTTGGAGTAAAAAAGAATTAATACATCAATGTCAATGCACTGATGGGATTAATGTCACAAATCCTCTAATTAAAAGCAAGATACATCAGGGTTTTAATTTAAATTAACTCATGCAGCTAATCATGATTTGTCTTCTTTAACATATGTATATTCACCACAAATTATTAAGGTAACCAATCGAATAACAATAGTTACTAATCAATTCATCTGTATAAGCAGCTTCTATATGGGGGCGTCCAGTAGTCCGGGCCGTTGTTATCCCTATACACTTGAGGCGTGCATGAAACGGGTACCAAGCATAGGCCTCTACTTCGCAGGTCCATCTCTGCCTCCGACTTCTCCTTCCTATCCAATCCCCCCCATGCGTTGTAGTCCTGACAAAATAGTGTGATGGTTGTTAGATCATAATTTAATAATGATCACCTGGAAATTCTTTTAAAAAAACTTGCAACATATATAGGAATATACTCGGCTTACAGTAAAATTCCAAGTTCCAAATTTGCAACATATATATACTTAATTTTTTTTAAAATGTTATATAATAACTTTCTATGATATGCCATGCCAATATAACAAACTTTTGTCACATACTTGTAATCTCCCGTTTTAAGGTGAGATGTCGCCAGATTTTTAATATGCAACTGCATAATGGAAAAGAGGTAGGCATCTTTAGTATTGTACCTTGCTACTACTTGTCTTCATGTATGGATCACTCAGCAACTGCACCAAACCAGAAAGAAGAGTCGATCAGTTCAAATTAAACTCCCAAAAGGGCACAATGAGATTCAGAGAAATTATTCCTCGTTTTATATCATGGAGTGATAGAGCCAAACTGCCAAAGGGGTCTAAAGGGGGCCATGACCATGCATTCCATTACACAAAAGTAGCAGCACTACTAACATCCATGTTGTGCAAAATACGAGCAAAGGGGAACTTGCTGGGGCCCACTAGGAAGGGTATGAGTCGACATAGGCTTTGGAGGTAGGACACGTGTCTCCCTGTGGTTGGTCATATCATTCCAGGCCCCCCTTGATCTTAATAAGGAATGGCTTTTCCCTAGCAAAATTTGGGCCTTTTAAAAACATCCTTTTTGACAAATCAATAATTGCACTAATCATATTACATACATCATAAAAAAAAAGATAGTAAAAGGCCATCCATTACAAAAAATTGCCACTGACAGAAAGCTTTGACACCTCTTTCTCATTGATTGAAGTCTTTAAGCAACATATACATGAACTAAAAAGGGATAGTACCAAATTAAAAAGACTTGGGCTCCTGGTACTACACAAGGTCAATTGAGTTGGTTCTCTGTTGCATCACAACATTTTTCTAAAAGGTAAATATACTATTGTTGACAGGAGACAATTAACTTCTAAAAAATATTCATGATTTATCTTTCTATAACCCTCAAGGATGATTAGGCATTAGAAATCCTACTATCTGAAAAAAAGGATAACCAAATATATATGAACTTACGAAGTAGAGTCAAAGGTATATATTACCTGCACTTGTTCATGCAACCACTTGATGTAATTTATCGCCTCATACAGAACTGATGCTGTATCGGTCTAAGACATACAGACATAAGAGATTATGACAGTGTCAATAACTCAGTATATACAAAAGGTCCCATGATAAACTAACAATCCAATTACAACTAATAACATACTGTGTATACATGCAGCACGAATGGAGTACCTTTCCAAATGGTGAAACGATCTGTTGCAGCGCAGTGATCTTGTCTCCTAACTTCACTTTTGTCACCTGCGATGCCTGTTAAACTAAGCAACATCAACATCTCGACCAAATGTTATAGATTGTGCGTATCTTGCTTAAAACATTGTATAATGTGAAGTTGTGTGAACTATAGGTTTAAGCTAGTTTAATGCTGCATACTAATTTTAGTAACCGGATTTTTTTCTGACTGTAATTGAAGATTCTTACATTTGAGAATAGCAAAACGATACAGAATCTGATATATAGCAGGATCATATTTGGACCAAGATATGCCTAACTTCCTTAGAAATTTTTGTTTGTTGCCAAACATATCCAATCAGCATATTGAGCATCAATCTACGGATCAGAGAGTCAAATTCTGTTAAAATAAAAAAGGTTGATTTTTGGACCCGGCCTTGAGAGCATCAATCAGCAAGTTCAGGGATATAGTAGGTATACATTTCGAGAGTTCAGACTTTAATGGTCAAGAGGGTTGGATGTGGGATTGATGAGAACATGTAACACGTTTAAGGACCATTTAGGTAGTGAAAGTGAATTTCACTCGGTCCAAAATGCATCTCTATAAGGAAATAATTACGCGAAAATGATGTGTGTGTAGTGTACCTTGTTGAGAGACGAGGTGGGCGAGGAGGCCTCACTCTTGGACTTCTTGGTGTTTCCATCCGACCCCTGCTGCTCCTCTGACCTCTTCTTCTTCCCCTCCGAGCTCCCCTTGCCGCCGCTACTCGTCTTCGCCTGAACAAATAAACACTCACATCGATCGATCAGCGGATTCCCTCTCGTGGGCCACTTGAATTCAATTATTATAACCGCCGTCGACCTTACCGGCGACGAGATCTCCTGGTGCCCTTGCTTCTTGTACTCGGCCGCCTTCGTTGTCGTCGCCGCCGGCTGCTCCGTTTTTCCCGGCGGCGCCCCGCCGAAGGATATCAGGTCCGACAGGCTCCTCGCCGCGCCGGCATTGTTGCCCCACGGCACGTCTATGGTGGCGCCGCCGCCGGCACTGTACATCCTGCTGCTGCTCAGCCCCAGCATCGAGCTGCCGTACCCCGTCGCCGGACGGAGGAACTCTTGGCCGCCGGCGCCGCCCTCCTGATGCAGCATCGTCGCGCCGCCATGGCCGCCGCCCGAGTCCAGGAACAGGCCGGCCTTGCCGCCGCCGTGGCCCCCCATGGCGGCCACGGCGTTATCGCATGCCGCGGCTGCGCCGCCGCCGCGGTGGTGACCGTCGCCGAGGCACGGGTTGGGAGGCGCGATGGACCAGTTGCTCACGAGATCGGACAGGTTCGCCGTGAGCCGCTCCGGCGCGCCGCCGCCGGCCGAGTGGTGGTGCTGGTGCTGGTGCGCGAGGGCGGCACCGTAGCCGCCGGAGCTCAGGTGCTTCTCCAGCGCGGCGGCCGCCGTGAACTGGTGCTCCGGCCATCCGCCGCCGCCGCCGTGGCTGCCGCCGTACTCCATCTTCTTGAGGTAGTCGCAGGCCGGCGGCTCGGCGAAGAGCTCCGGCGCGAGATTCCTCGAGTTGAGGAGCTCGAGGAAGTTCTCGCTGTCGTCATGGGCGTCGTGCTGCATGCTCCTCCCGACCTCGCCGCCGGCGCCCCTGAGGAAGGAGAGCGAGGGACCAAAAACAAATAAAAAGTGAAACAGAAGTTGCACTGACTGATTGCACCGAAATTAAATGCCGGAAACTTTTTGCATTCTTATTATATATGATGAGCACTAATTAATTTACAAGTGATGTATGTATATCATTTTTTTTGGGAAACGATGTATGTATATCATTGTGCAATCGATTAAAGTAGGCAAAACTTTGTTCCAAACGAAGTACACATGTGGAGAATGTATGTAGTAGTAACCAAAGAGAGATCAGCTTTGGGACTTGGATTAAAGTACTAGCAAGGGGGGCATGCATGGATGCTTGATATGGTTCCACTTTTTCGGTGATCCGTACCAAACAGATCTTAGTTTGCTTCTTCACAAAAGTAATTAGTGGGCTACCGCCCAGCTAGTATGGCATTGTTATGTGGCTATATAGGTTCTACTTCTACCCAACCCTAGCTAGGTGGTGACAGCTTTAACAAACACACCCTTCAAAGAAGAAATTCTATTCCAAGCAATCTCACTTTGTTAATATACGTATATATCTATTCTCTAGCTAATTCAAATTCCAGTGGACTTGCACATATGCAAGTCTTGTTGATACTTTGCAGCAAGAACCTAGCTAGAGCAAGCTAGGCTACATGCAAAGAACCTTGTAGCCAAAGAATCATCACTAAACTTATGTGGTACACACATGTAACCCGCTTTCCCCCTGCTATGTTGCGCCGTTTCGGAATCGGAAAGCCCCTTTCTCACTTTGCTTTGGTTCCTGATCCTTGTGCTTTATGTAATTTCTTTCCCCCTGGCCGGCCACTACTAGAAGCTACTGTAGTTGCATACACATATACTAACTTTTGCAGCACATATTCTTGCTCTTCTTTGTTTTAAATTCTTCCAGTCTATCTAAGCTAGTAGCCTGCTGCTAGCTTAGCCCGGAATTAAGCAAAGATTATTCAAGAATTGTTGTGTCACTAGCTTGCTAGACATGCGCAAAGATTATTCGGGAAATTAGATGCTAGAATCTAGAGACAAAGTGAGGCCGCTTTGGGACAAAGGGTAGTGGACGCATGCCATCTTTTCATCACCCTCCGCGTCGTCTCCCAATCGAATATGCAAATCTTTATAGTATTAATATTGATCTCGACATGTGTTTGTTCATGGAGACACACATATCCTGCGTACATGCATGTATCATGTATGCGTGCGTGTCGTGTCGTGTACTCACATGAGGACTTGGCTCCAGAGGTGGCTCTCGGCGGCGACGGCGGCGGCGGCGGCGGAGGAGTCCATGCTGAGGCCGCCGGAGTTGTTGGTGGTGAAGGACGTCATGGTGGTGGCGTTGGAGGCCGAGAGGTCGTCGTCGGCGCCGCCGCCGGAGGACGTCGTCGTCCGGCCGTGGTGCTGGTGCTGCGCCGCCGGTGACGCGGCGGGCGCCATCGGGGGCCACCGCGCCGCGGCGGGCGGGGGCGGCCAGGCGGCGCCGTAGCCGCCGGCCGGGTGCATGTTGTCCCTCCACCAGGAGGCGGCGGCCGCGGCGGAGGACGTGGATGACGACGAGGCCGCCGCCGGCGGCGAGCTTGCGACGGAGGCCTCGGAGCCCTCCTGCGCCATGCACTGCATGCACGCGCGCGGCAGGGCAGCTGGTCTAGCGGTGGGCAACAAGAGATCGATCGAGGAGGGAGAATGAATTTGGCTTTGTGTGGAGTGGAGGGTGATAGGAGGAGAGAGCATTCAGAGAGGTTGTGGGCTTTTAAAAGGAGGAATTGGATGGCTACGTACGTCGCGGTGACGTCGATCGGCTGGCCTACCTAGCAAGCAGGGGGGCGGGCTGCTGTGTGGAATAGTCACTGTCTCTTGTGGCTTTGGACGACACCTCCATCCTTTTCGACCAGGGGGCTTTGCATTGGCTAACCCGGCAGTAAGCGTGTGTCGTCACGCCCTGCTTTTGTCAGTAAGTGGTGGTTAGGCTGTTGCTAATATTCTTTTTATAAAAAAACAGCCCATGCTCCTAGCTATTTCCTGACACTCTATCTTTTTTTGAAAGATCCTGACACTCTCTATCTCTACGCCATTATTGCAATCTAAGTGGACAAGCATGCAGATCGAAGCTCAGCTGAAACCCTCTCGCTCGGTGAAGTCAAAGGTAAAACTGGACATGCTTGCATAGGATGCCTTCACTCGATCGGAGCACGCCTTCGATCGTTATCACTGGACTTCTCTAGCTAGCTATCTCATCTGACCCTACCACCATGAACTCAGGACTTGAGGGTTCCTCACACACACCCCTGCATGCAGGATCCTGCAGATTTGTGGAATCATTGCGTTTTGCAGCACGGTGGTGTGCACATGCTGCATATTTGTGCCTGTCTGCATGAACGAAGCAATATATATAACTGATCGATGATTGGTTGGCAATTATTAAATTAAACAATCATGTTTAATTGGATCACGAGAATTCAAATAAGTTTAATCAGGCTGATTCCCATATATGGATCAGATAGTTTTCCTCGATCGCCCTAGTTGGTCCAAAGAGTATATGATGGCTTCTGATCGACCATGCAATGTTTTAAGCAGTCCACAGTTTGCTACAAATAGCACAACAACAAAAACTTATGCCAAAATTTGGTTAATATGTATTCTCCTATCCAAAAATGGGATTAATTGCCCTTTATTCTTCGTACTTGTTATCTTTTTTTTTCTTTGCTGCAATTCTTCCTACTTCAACATCCTATATATTTTACACCAAAAGAGTAGTGCATTTAGTTTGATGGTCAACATATCTGAAAAAATATAGATGCATTTTGTTTTGCTTAGGTTCATGTTTACCACTAATAAGAGATTAGGACCCGACAACTAATTTATAACTAAGTTTATCAGTCGATTTGGATAAAACATAATAGATCCATGCATGCATGGTCTATAATAATTGGTGGGTACCAACAAAAGGGCTCTCGTATACCAAGCTTTTCTACCATGAAAGTGATTGCTCATGTAGAAAGAGGAAGACGGAGAGAAAGAGTGGGCTAGTTTACCCCCTATCTCGCACAGAAATCACTGCTGATTCTGCCCTTTCTGGTGATGTGCTACCCTGTTGGCTGTTGCACATTCTTTCTCATCATCATGCCCATTACTATTGCAGGAAGCCATGCCTGGTAACCTAAGACAATCTTTTGTAACGAACCGTGCCAATTTCATGCTTCATGCATGCACCTGGACAACACAACAAAAGAGACTACCACCACAATCACCAAGAACACAAACATTAATGTTACACTACATGCCAAGTTTGGAGTCATGCTGTGTTTTAGGCAAAACAAAGTCCTCTACAACTGTGTGCACTAGAGGAAGTAGAGTGCACAAGTTGTTCCTCAAGCCAATCATGGCATGTGTGAGTTGTCTTTGGTCCACATCAACATGTAAAAATCTCCTTCAGCAGCTAGTCAGCATATCTATCTTTTTAGTTTCCCTTTACCTTGTCAAAACAATCGGTGGTGGTCCGCATCACCAGGCATGATAGTCATTCGCATTTGGATTTATTCGGGTTACAGAAAACCCAGTTATTATTCAAAATTTGAATCTTTACCTAAATTTTGACCTCCACCTATGGGGGCTCAACTCTTAGTGGATCCTGAAAGGTGCAGTGGGAAAAAAGAAAGGCTAGCGAGTTGAAGCTTGCTTGTTGTGGTGGTGGCTCAAGTGGAGACTTCAACCTTAACAAGGGTTTTCAACCTTGACATCTATTGCTTGTCATCATGTTCCCCAATAATTTCAGACGCGTTTTCGAGTAAGTCTTGTAAAGCCGCCTTCCTCCTCCGCTCTCCCATTTATTTGTGTCGCCCGCTAATATCGGCGTCAAGTGTCAACTCAGATCATGGTTAGTCAAATGTTATATTATCATACAACTAAAATTTTCACAAGTATATATAAATACATCTTTTTGGTGAGGAAAATATAAAACACCTGATATTATTGCAACATGACAGGAAGCAAACAACATACAGTATATAGGCTCATCACTACCTTCTTGTCTCTTTAGAAAATGAACATAATTCATGTCATTTTCCTTTTAGGGAATTATCATGGCTACATCATCTGAAATAAATGGCATGTTTCCTTTCCATTTGATGCATCCTACTCCTAGCTAGAAATAATTTCTTTGATTATATACTTTTTGCAATTTATATGACCGGTAGTCCTATTTCTTTTCATGTATATTCAATTAATAGTCAACCCTGGTGCGGTTTGCTTGTTTGCACTAAGTTGGTGGTTGACTTATTATCAAGTTTTGACCTGTCATTCCAAAAATATCGTATACAATCAATATGTCTAGATATATTCAATGATGGGATGAAATAGCACAGATGTGTGTGCAATATACGGTGTTGGTGTATCTTGGCAGCATAAAAGTCTGGGTTGATATGGATGTGATTTGGACTGAATTGAAGGGGATGTGCATATGCAAGACCACAGAAGAATGTCAAAGGAGCAAACAATGTGCTCCGAAAGCGACCACAGGTGCTGCTGCAGTCAGTCAGTGTGTGGGCTTGAATTCTGTGGCAGTGGAGAAATACTTTAGATCTGACCTTATTCACTACTACCATCCAAGATTAGTCTTTACGCACGCTCAAGTCGATCGCACTCTGCATGATGCCAATACCAACAGCGTGAGAGAGGCACCCAAAATATCCAATACAGAGCATCATGTCAAAAATGTTTGACTAAATGTGATCGAGAGTAGAAAATATACATGTTTCTTCACCTTTTTTTTATAAGAGGTTTACTTCTCAAAGTCAACTTGGATTCTGAGAGGCTTCCTTTGAAAAATAATTAATCAACTTGGATTTACTTCATGTGGTGTTATCCTAGCATAAATCAGGTAAACTTTTTCTGCGATTTTGTTTTAGCATTGGTGCCATCAAGTAAATATTTTATGATTTAACTATCTGGAGCTAGCCTCAAAGTATATATGCATGTATGAAACTACTAATTAAACTATATATAGTGAGTGTGCTTTATCAATCACCTCATTGTTTGACAACATTCCTGCACTGTCAACCAACAGCAAACGGCCACCTTCATTGATGCTATATATAAGAGAATCTTAGAAAGCAATGCAAGCCCCAGCTGATTAGGCATCACCTTTTTTTCCACACTAATGCACAAATTCACCTATAAAAAGTACAAATTCAGATACCCACTTTATTTAGTCCGACTTTATTATTGCACAATTTACATAGTATCTGTGGTTAATCAGAAGCAGCTAGCACATGCATTCTTGCTGAAACCCTAACGCGCGCCAACATGCATTTGAGCCCCCACTAAATATATTCTCTGCAGTTGCACCACCCAACCAGTGATCAGATCAGAGAGCATAGTGTTCCTGCCGTCACCACCAGTGCTGATGAGCATGTGGTGTTGTCAAATTTGTTCCCTTGTGGTGGAGTGCATCAGTACATCGCCATCAGCCACACGCCCACGCGCGAGCCATGGAACGGAATGGAATTCAGCACCGGAAGAGAGGAGAGGACCACACCACCCACACACCTGCCTGCCCTAGCGGCCAGCTGCTAGTGTCAAAATCACCAACCGCAGCAGCAGCAGCAGCAAATCGCATGGAATCTTGTCACAGTCCCTCACTGTTAGCGTAAGGCGTAGCAGCATGCGCTGAGGCCACACGTGAGGGCCGGTCTGCTGGTGCCGGATCTCAGCTCAGCTAGGGTTTTTGTCAACCTCCCTATCGAGTGTGGAGCGAGGGGCGGCGCCCGCGGGTATATATTCCTTGGACATGCAGGTCAGGTATTTAGAGCGTATCTACTGCTGAGTGCTGCCATTATTTATTAGCTAGGGTACGTAGGGTTCCAAATTTTGTTTAGGCCTAGTTTGGCAGGCAACTTCCGTGCGGAAAGCCGCCCGACCTACCTAGGTCGGGAGCGCTTGCCCAGGAATAATCGTGCTGCCAAACTATGTTTGCAACCGGGTTTGTTGATGGTCATTCAGCACATGCAACTCCGTGCAAATAAAATTAGAAACCAAACGGATCAGATAATGCCATTATTATTGGAATATAGCATGAGCCGCCAGTGACAAAACACTCAAAGTATTATTAGCCGACATATGTGCCTCGATCATGTATGACTCATATCACGCGATGGCATATATAATCATTTCATTATTCGTGTTTGTGGTAATTTGGATCCATCTTGAATAGGTTCCCACGCGCGTTTATAATTTTCTTTTTTAATTTCCTAGCTTTTTTTTTCATAAAGATCAACTAGGATAAAGACAAACTTTGTTTGCAAAATGTAGGTTCCAGAGGTTACACTATTATTTCCCACACAGTGAGGGTTTCCCCTGCTTTGAATTGAAATTTCCGACGATGAATAATTTACTATCATTTTTTTCTTGAAAAAGAAACAGCAGAAGAAACCCCAGTGTGGTAAATATATTAATAGGAGGAAACAAGATAAAATAAAAATTGCATAGAGCCTGAGAAGCACGGTAGCAGGAGTAGTACACGCTGGTGGCGATGGCGCTGGCCAGGAGTCACAGGAGAGCATCATGAGGGACAGCGTGATGTCCTCCACTATGGTGTCCCCGTCTGAGACCGAGCTCACCGGCTCGGCGTCCCTGCCCTATCCGTCGGGCAAGCGTTTGGCGTCCGACGAGTAGTAGTCTGTCGTCTGCTTTCGTGATCCGAGATTTTGTTCACCGAGATACATATATGGTGTGCACATATACATCCCTTGAGCAATTTTTAATAAATTAGTTAATGGGTATATATATGGGATGCAGGAAGATAATGAAACTGAGTGCGATCATATCATCATCATGCAGAAGATGAAGCCATGAAGGTGCTATATATGGGGGTTATTTCCAAGAGCACTAGGCATCAGTAATATCAAAGCGATCAAACTCTAAATCGAGATAACTATACTATAGTTCCAGAGTATCCAAAATGTACACCACATCACAGGCGTTCATTTCACAACCGATCTAGCGGGAGGCTGTGGGGGACGAAGTTTTTGGCCATGGATCATACATTTTTTTTTAGAAAATGGAAATATTTCCGGCCTCTGCTATCATACATGATGATTGTACTTTGAAGATGCGACACCTCTGATCTCTAAGCTAAGCTAGCTATAGGGTTTCCATGTATGCATATACACCTACCTGTACGTGTGCGAATCGAAAAAGCTAAGGACCAGAGCGCTTCATTCATGTGGCGTTTGAAAGCGTGAGGCCGGCCGGCCGACGAGAGCGCGCTGCTGCCACGGCCGACCGTGCCAACAGCTCGACTGGACATGCTGTCTGGCTGGTGGCGGGGGCACGCGCGACACCGCCGTCCTTTCACGGCGATTTTACCGGCCGGCCTGCCCGGGCCACCACGAGGACGCGCCAAAAATCAAAGGGTGTCGTCTGCCAACTGCTCTAGCTCGTCGGTCTTCAACAGTTCAACTCTCCATGAGGTTGATACTATGTGTGTATATCAATTGCAGCAACTTAAATCAGCCAAAGCATATAGGTATAGATGGGCTGAAGCGATCTTAAATGGGTCCAAGTCGTCCAAGCGAGATCGCTGTCAAATGAAAAGAATTACCGTACATAACTATTAGCGAACAGAACTGCTTATACCTAGCTAAGTTACGTAAATATGCATGCATCATGTTTAAATTTATTAGGTTAATTATAAATTAGTTGTTAGTCCCACATCGCATCCTTTCGTATCTTATCCTTCCTTTGCACCCGACATAAGAAACAAAAGAGTATGCAGCGCGCCAACCGCCAAGAGGATTCTCAAAATTGGATGTGTGCCCGGCGCGCGGTCTCCCTAAACCGGGGATTCAGCGCGACAAACTTCTTTCTAAAGGGATAGATTGCCTTTTTTTCTGCTTGTGGAGCAAATAAAAGCTAGTGTTTAACAACTGAGATAACTCAAGTAAATATAGTGCCCCCACAAAAAAATCTGCAAAAGAAACTAATTAAATAGTATAGCAAGCTTGGCAAAACTGTTTTGCTCAAAATCGTCCACCTAAATATTCTTGCATTGAAAATTTGCAAAGGAGCTGACAGCTTAATTCCTATATATGTCAAATTTACCTACAAAGGCAAAAAGGATATGGGACATCCATGAGCTATAGCCTACTACTAACCATAGTAGTGAACCTAGAAACTAAATCGTTCTACGCATGCACTTGAGTGTGAGTTGACTAGTTAACATGCTTTGTCGCTGCTGTTATACCTTTAGTGATCATGAGTTCTTTGTGAGATCTGGACTCGGATAGACCATGAGGTGTTGATGCACGAGATGACTTTTTTGTTTCCATCTCCAACGCATAACGCCAATTAGTTTGTACCTTCTTCTCCGCCTCCCCCCACACATCCAAGAACATTCCTTTTGCTCCAATCATAGCGGTTAGGCTTGCAAAGCGATAGCGAAGATTACAACACTAGTAATAATCTGGCAGCACTAATCATCAACATTTTGTCAACACTTGAATTGAATAAGAATTGCTGAGGTCCCCCCTCCTCGTAAAGAGATAGAAGAGATAGACTTCCATGAGTTCACTTGGATTATTTAGTTGCTACATTCCCTCTTATCTCCCGGCCCTTTCAATTGTCACCTATAAGCTAGCTTTTCTCCTTCGCCATTGCTAAAAGCTTGGTGTTGCTTGAGCTAGACCGGATGTGGTTGGTGGTTGTGATGGCGAGTGGTGGCTCCCCACACACCACCCCTGGTCCTGAGCCTTAGCCCCTTAGACAACCGTGTGACATCTCTCTCCACTTGAGCATGCTTTTTCAGCGTTCATCACTTTGCAAGTCTCTCCTTTTATTTTTCTTCTTCCCTCTGCCCTCCTCTCTTCTCCTCTGATCTCTACGTTGATTGCTTTCCGCCCATCGTTAACCACCGTCTCACGGCAATTAATTCTTTCATTCAATTATTATGTCCTAATCCGCAACAAATACTCACCTGTCGCTGTGAGGATGCACTTTGTTACATATGCATGCCTGCTTTTAGGATCATGTTTCGTTCGGCTTCCTCATCTCATATTTCAATATTAATTCGTTCGTATGAAAGGCGCGCTAAAGTTTGCTTGAGTGCTACCTAGAGTGGGGCTGACTTTAGCTATATATGTACGTATGTACAAATGAACCATCATCTAAATAAAACCACAGGGATCCATCGACAATGGCTATGCTAATAAGTATTTACATTCCCAACTTTTCCCAATGCCTAAGTTGTTCCTGGGTGAAATGGTTTGTACATAAAACTCAATGAGCAATATACGTCGAAAATAGCTATACTAAGTATATACATAATACATTAATTACCTGCTTATCTTTTCCACAAAGAAAACACATATATATTTCTCCGCATGGAATGCTATTTTAAAGTAAAACACAATAATTATCCTTGCCAGAGCAATGACACAATTAAGCCTGAAAACTCAATTACCAAAGAATATAAATGTACAATCAACTTTAATTAGGTATACGAAAGACATTCCATAACCAAAAGGAATGTTGTAAGAAGGAGAGCAATCTCACTCTACAGTTTGCTTTTAGTTAAACAAATGTTGAGGCCCTTTACGAACAACCTGCTTTCTCCTCCTTATTTTAATTTCCCCCATATATAAGAAGCCCTCATGCCCAACACAATCCTACTTTTGTGGCACGTAAAACAAAGAACATCAGTATAATATAGTGTTGTTGCACTATATACAAGGCCCTCCATTAGCATGCCCCTTAGCTTTTGCTAATCGATAATGCAGCGTGCATGTCATCACATTCCTAGCTAATTCCAACTATGTACGGCACGTCATTGCCATTGCGACTAAAAGCAGTCATTTTTTTAAACATCTATCACTAATTGAGGGGTCAATTCAATGTGTCAAACTTCATGGCCTCTCTAACACACTATAATGCGGTATCGACATGTAGAAACCATCATATACAAGCACAATCTACTGGCTATAGTTGACTTCTGTCAACGATTAACGAGTTTATTATCTGCATGCCGTGCGCAGGTTAGCTACCTAAGTAACTAACCAAGTCAACCCCCACTAAGCAATAATACAATGTTATTTTCTATCCAGCTATATAGTTGGGTCTGTTCAATTATATATGTTTTATTAGTTCATGTTAGACGAGCTGTGTGCTGATAAGATTGAAAACCGTAGGAGTTAGAGGGCACTACCTAGCTGTTAGATAAACTATGAAGAACAAATAAATCTGAGGCGGCATATGTACAGTTAGGCTAAAAGGAAGAGTGACTGCACTAGCCACAGTAGCCACCAGTTAGGGTTTGCTGGATTTGAAGACCAGGGGATTTGGCCTTATCACGTTAATCTCTCAATCAGATCAAAAGGCATGGTGTAGAATTTGTTTTATGTGGCTTTATTAGGTTACGCATAAGATTTACGTTTCACTAGATGAGTCATCAGAGTAAATCATATCTACAATTATGCAAAAAACACTTGTGTGCTAGCCGCCTAGATAATGTACACAGCCTACACAGGCTATGCATCATCTCCTATAATATGACTAGACCAATCAATGGATTTGGAATTAGTTCTCTTTACAAATTCTGTCTCTTTTCTTAAAGGAACTTTGGCTATGCATTGCATCAGTCACTTCTTGGGGAGAATTATATTCTTTTTTTCAATCCCTACAAGTCATTCTTTCACATCAATCACCCTAGAAAAGAAAAAAAATAACAACAATAATGTGCCATTTGGCATGTTTAATGCCACTATACCTATTCTTTCCTCAGGCATAGAAAGCATTATATACGACTACACACGTAACCTACCTGCTGGCTTTCCAACTCTAGTAAATCACTAGTAGAAACCAAATATAAAAAAGATGATCTCGGTACCCTCCCCTAGCAATCTCCCTCAAAGCTACTGCCATAAAACTCATCAAGATTTCACCAAAAAAAAAAAAAACATCAAGCTGAAGCAATATTCGAGTCACAGAGGACTCAAATTTGGTGGTTGGGGCGCACAACTGCATCTCCCACCCCCAACATATGTTGAGTTTGGTTCAGTTTCTTAGTTTGAACAATATATCAGGTGGTCTCAAGTTGATATAGGGTACTCTTGCATATTCAGTTTTATTGTTATATTATATTGCATTGAGATAAAATAAATGGAGAGGTTAAGATTATTGTTCCATGTAACCTGTACATACACTTTATTTTACTTCAATGAAAAAATACCAGTGGGGGGCTCCCTGCTGTTCGTTTAAAAAAAGATTATTGTTCCACCAAAATGAGAGATAATTTATGAAAATAAACCGGAGCATATATAACTAAAAAAGAAAATTAGGGTCCAACAAGGTCATGATACCTGTCAGAAATTTAATCCAGGTGCACAACAGATCTGTATATACGAGTCTTCCATATCAACTTATTATTGTTTACATACACATTCAAAGTAGAAGTGTAGCATCAGCTTTTTCAGCATAGCTTGGGTTTTCTCTTTCTTCTAGTCATTTCCTGATCAAATTGGCCAATGATGGCAGATGACTCTTGCAATATAGTGTTCATATCGCAAGAGAGGAGCTTTTCATCCCTTTTTTCCCCTTTGGTATCGTTGGTTAATTGTACAAGAGCAAGCTTTATCTTTTAACTAATTGGTAGAGTCATCCATACATTTCGTTTTCAACATCTTTATGAACAAGACATATTTAATAACGGAATAGTTTGTGAGCGTTCATCTTTCGTGTGATAAAAAAAATTCAGAACCATTGGATGGAGGAAGAGTATATCTTTTTGTAAGATTCATGACCAAAAAAGCTTTGCGCAGGTGACACGCACATAGGCATACTTTGGCATTGCAAAAGAAGGAAAAACTTCCTTTGTTATAAGTTTCTGATCTCCAAATAAAAAGACAATCCAAAACAATTAGGCCATAATTGCTACCTTTTGCTATGGTAGTTAAATACCTTTTGGGGGTAAATCATAGCTTTTCCCTCAAAATCCATTCGCGCAGGAGCAAGACCTGGCACTGACGGTGCAAGGAACCCTTTACCCTACCTCATCCGGCAGGAATCCAATATTTTAGAGGAAAAACTAATGAATTAACACCCCAACTGACCCACCTCATTTGTCAATGCTCCTCAAAGCAAGTATGCCCCAATCATTTGCAGATGATCTGTTTAATTTGATGTAACTGCTAAACTAAAACGCTTGACTCTACCAGTAACAAAATTTGACTGTAATGTACAAATATTTTCATTATGGGGGGACGAAGAGTGTAGTCTTGTATATGCCATACCATGTAAAATACTTGAGATTTTTGTCTCATGCATATATTCTTAGTGCTCATATATATGTCTCCCCGCAGAAAAAAAATGGTTCTCATATATGTCAATGGTATACCGTACGTAACCATAAGATTGCTGGTAGCCCGAAATGAGCAGTAGTGCAAACTTGCAAGAGATGTAGGCCCTAGCGTTCCTTTCTCAGGCAAGCAGGAACAAATCGGAGATCAGACAAAAGAAGAGCAGAAGATAGGCACTTGAAAGAATAATTGACTCCAAAGTAAGGAAAAAAAGGGATGAACACGACACACGTTTCTTCCGTCTCGTGCTCTCTTTCCCCCTTTCTTGTTTGTGAAGAAGGGAAAAACAAACAAACAAGAAATGTGTAGGAAAAGACGTTGATGGAGCCCCCGTTTGTCTGCAACCGACAACGCGAGCAAGACCCCCCACTGCACACTCGGCCCGTGTTGACCGTTTGCCGTTTCTGCTCGATAGGTCTCTGTGTGATGACAAGGAATTGAGAGCACAGCCAAGAACCCTGCATGTTCTGGATCTATTCAGAGTTGCGCTCACCATGATCGCAAAACCAAAAAAGAAAAAGAATTGCTATACATGTGTTACGATCCCGAATGGATCCAGAGGCAGGGTAATTTGGGTATGAACTGGACGGAATCACTGAATCAGAGGGAGGGGCAGTAGGACTGTTGGAGGAGGAAGGCGAAAAACAGGGGAAGAGCGGAAGAGGATGATGTCTCTCGTTCAGAGATTCAGTAAACGAAACGATGTCCGCGCGGTTGCCAAGTTCCAAGATAGTTCACCCGTTACATGGGCTCTCGGCTCGTTTTAGACCTCTCCATCCACTTGCCGGCCCCCGACGGGCTCACAACATCACGGCCCACACGACGCCTAACTCGTTTCTTTTCTTGCACATTGGCGCCTTCTTCAGAGTTTCAGCACTGCATGTCTTCAGAGTTGCAGTCCTGTCTTCCTCAGCATCTTCAAGGCCACGACAATGTCGCAGTTTTGCCCTGTGATCGGGGCAGCATCATGCCCACCGGCATCAGAGAGAAGAAGCTGCCAACCCACCAGTTTAAAAGCTGTGCCATGGCACTGCAAGCCGACCAAACCGTTCGCATAATGAACTCTCAAGCAAAAACCCACAGATGAGCGAAAACGTCATTCGTTATGAATCACCGGAAACGCTAATCAAGCATAGACTTCCACAAACATATATGATAGTCACTGCAAAACTAATACCAAACCGTTCGCATGATAAACTCTCAAACAAAAACATCCGTCCATTTCGGGTCTACAGAAAAGAGCAATAGGACAGCTATTGCAGATGTCATCAGTCTTCAGATTTCACTCAGACCACACAGTTCTTTCAGAGAAGCAAAACGTCGTCCATTCAGGAGGTCGAGGACTAGCAGTAGAACATGGACCTCTTCAGCTCATCTTTTATCTCTGGAAGTTGCTTTGGACCACCAGCAGGAGCAGTTGCACTGCTGGAGGAGCTCGCCTCTGGCGTCGCGCCGGAACCTTGAGCAAGGTACAAGTGGGCACGTTGTGCGAGCTTGTGGGCGTAGTACGCAGGAGGAGCTGCAATTACAAACAATCAGTGCACGGGGCAAAATTGTGGTAGTAACAATGGCCGTATGCATCGGATGATGCAAAAGGTAGGAATTTTATCCTTTTTCTAAAAAAATGCATTTATGTAGGTTATAGATTCAACTAGATACCATGCCTAAGCAGGAAAAACATGAGGCAAGTTCGTTTAGACTAAATTATCAGAAAATGCTGAGAAGAAACGGAAAATGACATACCGATCGAAACCGACTGAGTGCAGCTTGCATAACTGACAAGACCAAAAAAAACACAGGACAAACCATTTTACATCTGAACAGTGAAGATCGCAAAAATGGAAACTGGCTAGTAACAGCATGCTTACGTGTAGCACAGGTTATTCGTGAGAGTCTGCAATTCATCTGCTGTGAAGTTGTTGTCATCTCGCAGCACAAGGTACTGCACAGGGTGGCTTGACCCCTGCATTGCCACCCATAATCACCCAATTAAACTCTAGGATACAATTGTCAAGAAGACAGTTCAAGTTATCTGTGATCTTGTAGACATCTTACTTTGGTCTCAGCATGACTGCAAAGGAAGAAATCAAACTCTGCTGGGTGACAGATCTCACTATCAACCACTGTGCCTACCATTTTATTCAGAGAGATGTGATCAAGATTACTGATGAAACACAGAAACAGGATAAAAAAATAACTGCTGCAAATAAGCTTGTGGTTCTAAGTTCTAACCTGGCTCGACAATTTTCTTAGCAACATGGTGTTTATATTTGTTGTCGATGGGGAACAGACTTAGGCTATGCCTCTTCTGCACTACAATGAAGGTGATTTGTGGATTCTCATTATCGTACAATGCTTTCCAAGCCTGAAAAGCAATGGTTGTTATAAAATTTTCCATCAAACATGATACGGAAAACTAATTTTACCCTCAAATCAGGGCTATCAGGCTACCTTTTCTATCTCTGGGATTTCTTTTTCACAACCTGTTTGATCTGGCTCTCACATATGCCATCCCTAGCAACCAAATACGAAACAACACAGAGAGACAAGCGTCAATTTTCATGGGAGGATGATCAGAAGTGGACATCACAGAACAGCACAAAGATCTGAACCTGTAGAATATCAGCTGCTGGGGCTTCGTGTTTGACTTGTTTTCGAATGCATGAAGGAGCTCCCTTCAAAAGTTTAACAAATTAAAATGCAACCTGATGTGGTGCATGCATGTTTCAGATAGTAATATAGAGTGAAGGTCTTACTTGACAATGTCTTCAAGGCCACTGATGATCTCTTCACGTTGATCTCGTACACGAACGACACCATTATACTTGGACACCTCATACCAGTCCTGGGACGCAACGACCTAAACAGAACCTCAGGAAGCATCTGTTAATTTAATGACTTCAAACTGGAGAAGGTATTGTCCGTTTTTCAAACAGAAGAAAAATCTTACAGAAACAACGGAAGGAGCAGAATCATCTACAGCGGAAGAATGAGTAACATGAGCACCAAATATAATCGTCGGCTTGTTAGAAACAACTGGCAAACTCTTCTGTACATCGTCGAACACTGAGTTCCTTCCTCCAGCCTGTCAAGATGATGAATGCATCATATCATGTTGATCAGCCAGTTTTTTAAAACAACCCATGAAGAAGCGAAGCTGAGGTTTAATACCTTGGCATTAATTTTAATAGCAATATTTGCCAATATCTTGTTACTTTTCGTGAAGACATTTGACCTCAGACAACACTGTGACAAGAAACCAATATCTGTCTCACAGATCCTTTTAACATCCCCTGTGGTTATCAGTAACATCAGGCATGACTTATATGTAATAGAAGTGAAGAAACTATGTGTCCTATCATAAACATTACCATATAACCTGCCATTTTTATCTGGCAGTATAGCAAGCAGTAGGTCAATCTTCTGATCCCTCAGCTTGCTCTGTGCCTTCTGATAGCACGTACGAATGTCATCTTCAACTTGACCTGAGCGTGCAGTGAATACTGGGAGATTTAAATCGGCTAAGTCCTGAAATTAAGGTGAAAGTTTTAAGCTGGGAGTACTGTTTGGACAGTTTGTGCTGAGATAGAGTCAAAAGGAATGACGAAAAAAAAATATATTACCACTCCAATAATACGAGACATTTCAGCCAGCTTAAAGCAAAACTGCTCAACATCATTCTTGGATAAATCTTCACAAAAGTTAACACACGCCCAGTTGTTGATCTTGGCACCATTTACTACTTTCTGCAAACAAATAAAATGAAATATTTAAACAACAGCTCCAGATTAAGAATAAGTATATGTTTAATCAAACTCCCAGCGAATGGCCAGTGAGCTAAAAAAACGAAAGAATGGGTTACATTTTTCATATGCTCTCCTCTTATAGATAGGACGAACAAAGAAGAAAGTTTTTCAATCACTTACTTTGCTCGCCCTTTTTTGATCGGTTTTTTTAATGCAATTTTTTTTTATGCAAATAGATTTAATCTAATAATTTCTTTTAGATTAAGTCTTAGGTCTCGTTTGACCTGTGAAAAATCTCCTTTGTTGAAATGAAATGTTCCCAAAATTCCTAAACTAAAAGTAAAAAAGACTTTCCACTGTCCTAAACTAAGAACGGGAAGGAAGAGGGCTAGCGTATCCTCTAAATTGATCATGCTCAAATCAGCCCTTCCTGGGGTTCCTGGGGTAAAATTCCTTGGGAAGTTAAAGCAAAAATTTCTTTGATTTATTACTTTACTAAAGAACATAATAGAAAGTAAATGACACTACTGGAAAAGGTTCTTATAGTGGAACTTCATTCAACATCTAACATTAAGATTGGTTTATGACATACCTTATCTTTCATGTTCCAGTACCCATTCATTGGAGACCATGTTTTCTGAGATCCGGAATCATGGTACTGAAGCTACAACAGCCAAAAAAACGAAAATGCATTTAGGCAATCACAAACTGCTTTATACCTAAAATACTACATCAGAACTCATGGAAGTAGAAGTACATTTGGAGGCGGCAGAACTCTAGCATTAACTGTAGTAAGATTGTCATCAACATCTATGCCCAATTCATGTGCACGTTTGGTTCTGTTGTGCTGCTTGCGCTCAACAACCTATGGAAAGTGGAAGTTAGGTAGAGACAACTAAAGATATGTTTGATCACAGTTTACAGCTGACGCAATATTGCACAAAAGTCCAGCGAGGTCATGAACCTGACGACTGGATTGCTTGGGTTCAGACTGGAACTGACAGGTTGAATTTCTTAGAGCAGAAACCTGACTGCCATCCAGTTTCTTCTGGTAACGCTGTTTGGGAAGTATCTTGCAAACCTGAAATTCAAATTCACATTCAGAGATAGCAGCAGAGTATAGAAGCATATGTTGATGTTGAGAAGGCCATAATTACCAACCTCTATAGGAAGATAGACTAGCTTCTGCTCGCTGCCAACGTTGAGGCATGGGAGAAATTTGAACTTTAGATCCACATTGTATGTTTCTTTGAAGTAGCCAATGACAGTCATTGTAGCTCCATCCGGTGATTTAAAACTGATATGTTAAGCACGCAAGTAAAATTCCATTAGAAAAAGTGCTAAAGACAGAATTTTATGGCACCATATATCTCTAAACCAGAGAGGCTAAGATATTTTCTTGAACAGAAAGGCAACGGTCCTACCTCAATTCCTTAGTAGGTTTCACTGACAAGCCAGCAATTCTGTGCTTACGGCGTTCATCTCCTCGGTGTGTGACTTCAATCCTCAGACCCCTGACAGCCTTCAAGAGCTGCAAAAGCAACAGCAATGAATATGCATGTGAAGTTTGACATTGCACAATGCACTTTGTATCCTGACAGGAGAAAATCTGCATACCCTGGCGTACTCAGGTTTAGTCAATTTCCTATTCAAGACATCTATCTTCAGAGTCTTCTGAACGAACTCAATTAGTAGCAGTGGTTGAATGAATACTGTTGAAGATACGTCTGCAACGAAAAAAATTGAAGCGCGTGAAACATCTGTCAAAGACACAAGATCTGAATTCTGAACTGCAATATTACTAACCACATAGAAGTGCAACCACGAGTTTTTCTTTCAAGCAATCACTAGAAATCACAGCGTCCACATGATTTGAAGTTTTTTTAGATAAAGGAAAAAAAAAAATCATTCCAGGCTCTGGAGTCTGGACTCACTAACAGACTGAGCGTATATAGCCAAACATAGTCCAAAGAGCACTTCTGTGTTGCACACCCCAGCACGGAAAAGTACTGAAAGGAGAAGCTAAGCTTCAATCTTATTTCTAAATTTCCAACCAAACTTGGTTTGATATGTAATCATGCAAGTACTACATTTGAAGGTGAAACCACTTGTTTTGAAGTAGAAATTATTTCCATTTCCATGGACCACATGTAATCGAATTACACAACTACTACATCATATCTACATTTCCCCTACTGGATAATTCAGCTGTTTAAGCACCCTGTCAGCATTTCTGACCGTACTGTGCATAACCACAAAGAAAATCTAAATTCAGAAGCGGAGTGATATCTGACCTATAAGCACAGACAAGCCATTCTGCATCGGCCTGATGCTCTGATAGAGCCCCTTCCATGCCTCAGCACCCAGTGCACCATCCTTGTCCCATCCTAATTTCTGTGACAAGAATGACCGGCCAGATCTGCACATAGTCCAGACAAAGAAACATTCATCCCAAATCATGAACACACTGAGATAACGGGAAACATTGAAAGTTTGGTTACTCACTCAATGTCATTGCGTTCGTTGAAGACGACGTCACTCAGCACGATGTCGAGGACCTGCAGTGCTTGCGCGGGGATGTCCGTGGGGTAGCCCGCCAAGAGCATCCTCAGCTGCGTCAGGCTGATCGCCGCGGCATGCTTGATCACCACCTTGTACTCCCTGTTCCTCATCCTCCTGCACAATTCGTCGAGCACTTGCATCGCATCAACGCAGCGATCGACATGGGACGAGAAGAGAGAAGCAGAGTTTACGTACCTTTTGTCGACGCTAGCAGAGAGGGTGACCTCGAACTCCTTGCTGTCGAACGGCAACGGGCCCGCGGTGAAGAGCGAATCGTGGCCGTCGTACGCGGGGAAGCGGCCGCCGAGCTCGGTGTGCTGCTTCTCGGACACCAGCTTCGACATGACCTCCCTGTACCCGCCCTTCGGCGTCGGCTCCGGCGAGATGGTCACCTGCAACGAAACGAACCGCCGCAATCACGGCAACACACGGCAGTGGCGCTCGGCGAGATCAGATCAAAACCAACAACGGAGGGCGGAGGGGAGAGAGAGGGAAGTAGAGGGCGGTGGGCACTTACGTCGTAGTGGTGCAGGCCCTCGTCGACGAGGCGGGCGAGGAAGAGGTTGGCCTTGACGACGCAGGGAGTCCCCGCGGCGCCGTAACCGGGGCGCGGCGAGAGCACGGGGTCGGCGCGGCGGGCGTGGATGCCGAGCGCCTCGAACTCCTCCAGTAGCAGCGCGGCGGCCTCGGGCTCGTCGCTCGCCGCGGGGGGCGGCTCGGCTTGGCGCAGATCGGCGGGCTTGCTCGGGCCCGCGCGCCCGGGGTCGTCGCCGAGGTAGTCCGCGCCGACTCCGCGCCATCATGGCGGTTATCTCCCCCGTCGCGGCGCACTTCATTGTCGCCGCCGCCGCCGCCTTCTCCAGGGAGGCCGTCGCCGCGGTCGTCGTCGTGGTGGTGGTGCCCGTTGCGGTTCTCCACCTCCGCGCCGCTCGGGTTCGCCTTGCCCCGCCGCCGTCCGCGGCCGCCGCGGCGCCCTCCGCCCGCCATGGCCGCAACTTACTACCCACGCGCGCCGCTGAGCACGCACGCAGGCACGTGGTTTGTTACGCAGGTGGAGAAGAAAGGGGAGGGGAGGAATGAAAGCAATTGGTTAGCCACAGCCGTGCGGCTCCGGCTTATATGAAGCCCGTGACGGAAACACCACGGTGATTTTTTTCCCCCGAGAAATGTATTGTAACTTCTGTTTACTTTTACTTCAAATTAGCCGTGGTTTTTTTTAAGTTTCATTTGAGTTCCCCTCTCCCCCTGGGCTGCAAAAAAGGTGGAAATAGACACGTCAGCAAACTAACTTCCTTCTTTAATTAAAGATGAGTTCCATCCTATCCCAACATTACTGTCCTCCTCGCACTGGCAAGCTGCAGCTTCAATTTTTCTTGCTCCGTGTATTTGGTTTTACCAATTCAAGGTGAAAAGGGTATAGCCAAAGTTTAACCGTATTGTTTGGTTCATTTGATCTGTTACTGACCTCAGAGCAACTCCAAGAGACTCTCTAAATCCTTCTTAATTGTCAATTTTAAAGATTTTGATTAAAAAGGTACCTTCCAACAACCTCTCTATTTGGTTATTCAAACATAGTCACTCTCTATTCCGGATTTCTCGCTAGCAAAATATAGAAAAGAGAATAGCTCTCTAGAGTGCATGCAAGATATAGAGAAGCTGTTGAAAAACATGAAGATATAGAAAATGATTTTTATGCAAATGACTTTTTAAATGATGATTTAGAGAGTGAGTTTTAGAGAGACTCTTGGAGATGCTCTTAGAGAGATTGATTGTTATTCGTAGAGATGGCCATATCTATACCTATATACTAATGCTCCAAGATTTGGAGCAATCCTATACCTTGTGCTACTATTCATGGCCCTATGGGACCCGCCATGTGTGGGACCCACAGGCCCACCATTCATGGGACCCACATGACCCATTATATGTGGGACCCATGTTATAGTTTAAAGTATTTTTTTACAATATGCTTTGATACTATGATATTTTGTATTATTTCTATATAAGATTATCTGGTTATATATATAAATAAGATATTCTCACTTACGAAATTTATATTGTGTAGCAATGGGAAAACCAATACGAGGTAAAGCTAATTTGATGATGAATTTATGTCTCAATATCAATCAATTTATTTAAGTTAGTTTTCTAATTAAATAATTGATACTACAACGTAACTTTTAACATAGTAAAGAAATATATATACTTTATTCGTAGATACTTTGAATCAACTTCTTTGATAGAGGCGCACCCAGCGCGCCAATCTGACTAGTATTTACAGAGAGCCATAGGAATACAGAGAATCTCTAGGAATATAGAGGGCCTCATAGAATGCAGAGAGCCTTGTATGCATTTAACACCCCCCCCCCCCCCCCAACACCCGCAAACTCAAGGTAGAGGATCTGAAGCATTGAGTTTGAGCAAGTGAAGCCGATGCTGCTCTCGAGTCTGTGGTTTAGTAAAGAAATCTGCTAACTGCAGCTCAGAGGGCACATATTGAGAGCAGTGGTTTTCTGATGACAATGAGATAGAGTAAAGAAGGCATCAACTCCAATATGCTTCGTAAGTTCATGTTTCACAGGATCATTGGCAATTTGTATGGCTCTTGTATTATCACAGAGAAGAGACGTGGGAGCATCACAAGAAATGTCAAAATCAGCCAACAACCATCGAAGCCATACAATCTCTGAAGTAGTAGTAGCCAATGCTCGAAGTTCTGCCGCTGTGCTAGACCGAGATACAACTGCTTGCTTTTTAGACTTCCATGCAAGAGGAGATGAGCGAAGAAGAATGTAGTATCCCGAGATAGAACGACGATCCATTGGGTCACTCGCCCAAGTGGAGTCCGAGTAAGCATGAAGTTGAAGTGAACTATCACGAGCATAGAACAAACAATGAGATGAGGTCCCCCTTAAGTACAAAATGAACAGAGGTAGGAGCACTCACAAACTGACTCAAAATACGGATAGCACGAGCAATATCAAGTCTGGAGACAGTAAGATAAACAAGACTGCCCACAATATGTCGATATCGAGAGGGATACTCAAGAGGTGTACTATCGGTGGGACGAAGCTGCAAGTGTAGATCCATAGGTGTCGCGGCCGTCCGATTATCACTGATACCTAAACGACCAATAAGATCCTCTATGTATTTAGATTGAAAGAGAAAATATCCGTTCAGAGAGTGCTGAACCTCAATCCCTAAGAAATAACTTAGAGGACCCAAATCTGACATCTGAAATTGCTCACCAAGTTGCTTCTTCAAAACAGAAATGTGTTATGCATCATTGCCTGTAATCATCATATCATCAACGTATAGAAGAAGCATAGTACGTCCACGTGGCGAGATATGAATAAACAAGGCAGGATCATGATCACTAGGTGTAAAACTAGCAGCCTGTATCACAGAGATAAAATGCTCAAACTAGGCACGAGGAGCCTATTTAAGGCCATATAAAGCACGATGAAGACGACAGATATATCCTGAAGGAGCATCAACACTTGGGGGTGGTTGCATATAAACTTGCTCATGCAAATCACCGTGAAGAAAAAACATTTTTAACATCCATCTGAGAGATAGCCCATGAAGAAGTGGCAGCCAATGCAATCAAAGTCTGAACAGTAGTCATATGAGCAACTGGAGCAAATGTCTCATCATAATCTCGTTCAGAGTTTGATGAAAACCTCTTGCAACAAGACGAGCTTTATATCTCTCAATGGAACCATATGACTTGGTCTTAATTTTGAAAACCCATTTAGATGTGATAGGCACAACATGCGACGGTAGTGGAACAAGATCCCAAGTTCATGTACGATCAAGAGTAGCAAGCTCCTCAGACATAGCAAGCTGCCACTCTGGAATACTAGCAGCTTCATGATAAGTGAGTGGCTCACCAACAATAACATTCATACGAGGAAAACCATACTTGTCTTCAGGACGAATAGTACTACAATCTCGTAAATCATATCTTGGAACAACCTGTGTCTCATCAGAAACAATATGTGACTCATCAGTACTATCATTAGAACCATCAACAGCAGGCACATCAGGACTGGCCGAGGTGGTAGAACAAGAAGGAAGTTCGGTGGTGGTTTTTGGACGATGACTGAAGAAACGTGTGGTAGGTGGTTTTGAAAAGGGACGAGGTGGAGGTGGTGGAGGCATAGATGGTGCATTTGATGATGATGGAGAAGGTGGTGGAGGAGAAGGCGGCGTATGTGCAGGTGGTGGTGGTGGATGTGTAGGTGGCGCATGTGGAGGCGTGATGAAAATAGGAGGAAGACACAGAAAAGATATGGACTCTATGGGTGAAGATAAGGGTTGTGTAGAAGGGTTATAAAATAAAGAACGGTCCTCAACAAAGGTCACAACACGAGAGATACGTATGCGACGAGAAGAAGGATCATAGCAACGATAGCCTTTATGCTCAAGACTATAACCGAAAAAACGCACTCAACAGAATGTGCAGTCAACTTAGTACGTTCACGAGGAGCAAGTAAAGCATAACATGTGCATCTAAAAACTCGCAGATGATCATAGCTAGGAGGGGTACCAAAAAGTACCTCACTGGGACATTTGTCAGACGGCTTGGATGAGGGTTGTCTATTTATGAGATATACAACACTAGAAACAGCTTCACCCCAAAAATGAGAAAGAACAAAAGATGAAATCAGACGTGTGCGTGTTGTCTCTATGATGTGGCGATGTTTGCGTTCAGCAACACCATTTTGAGCATGAGCGCCAGGACAAGAGAGCTGAGCAAGAGTACCCTCAGAGGACAAAAATTGCCGAAAAACATCAGACAAATACTCACCACCAGAGTCAGAACAAAAAACTTTAATAGGTGTAGAAAATTGTGTGAACCATGCGAACAAAAGACCAGTAAATGGAACACAATTGAGACCGATGTTTCATAAAATAAATCCAAGTATAGCGAGAATGATCATCAATAAAAATGACATAATATTTATGACCACCCTTTGTAGCAAAGGGTGCAGGACCCCATACATATGAATGAATAAGATCAAAGGGTTTAGCAGAATGGGAAACACTAGATGAATATGGGAGTTGTATTTGTTTTTCAAACTTGCAACCCTTACAATGAAAACTAGACTCGAGAGATGTATGACATAAACATCCATTATTTATTAATGTAGACAACCGAGACCCACCAAGATGACCAAGACAATGATGCCACTTGGCGAAGGACGTGGTGGATGTCGAGACAACAGATGACTGAGGAAGACGCAGGGTGCCAAGAACATAGAGGCAAGGGGAACCTCTACGATGATGGCCAGTCCCAATCACGGCCCTTGTTCGACGATCCTGAATAAAACAAGAAGAGTCATCAAATCCAACAAAACAATTTTGATCTACTATTTGACCAACCGAAAGAAGACTCATAGACAGCTAAGGTACAAAAGAGAACCTCGATGAGTGATATAGCAGGATGTACCATCTGCTGTCTAAATAGAAGCACCATCAACAACTAGCTTGCTAGCAACAAGATGAGACCGGTTAGCTAGACATCACATGAAAAGAAAGCCCCTGAATCAAGGACCCAAGAAGACTGAGGAGAACTGATAAGTGATGAAGCAGCAGCAACAGACACTGAGCCTCTAGGAGTAGAACTATTACCATGACCTCTGGCAGCACGACGTGCAAAAAAATCAGCTAACTTCTCTAGATGCTGAGAGACAATTTTCTGAACCATGATTGGTCTTGCCACAATGCTTACATGGTGCTGAAGATGTACCTTTTGGTGTACTGTACCTCTGAGGAGCTGCCAATACATTGTGAGACAGGGACATAGGAGAAGCAGACATAGACCAAAGGCAAGTCTCCTAAGCAAGAAGATCAGATAAAGCACGTGTCATGGTCAAATCAGAGGAATCATGAAGCAACCGTTTACGAATTGAATCAACTTCTTCCTGACTCCCATGACAAAATGATATACAAAAAACTTTTCAATAAATTTGTGTGCTGGACAATTATTTGTCGTACAGTCACCTATCTAGAAGTCAGTGAGCCCACAAGTTGATCAAAAGTCAAGTAATATTCATCATTTGTCATGTCATTCTGCTCTATTGCATGTGTTTACTGCATGAGAGTATGCAAAAGGGCACCACTATCCTGAACATAGCGCGCCTTCAAATAAGACCAAATAGCCTTGGTTGTTTCAAACTTCCTAAGACTCATAATCATAGATTGCTTAACACTATTAACCATAGCGGCCATTACTTTCCATCATTTATTCCCCAAGTTTGGATGGCAGCCCCAAGTTTGGATGGCAGCAGCATTACTAGGATCAGTCTCAGGTGTAGAAGGATCATCAATTAAGTGAGAATATAGACCATAACCCCTCAATGCATTCTCAACAAAAAAAAGCCCACTCTGGATAATTCTGGCCATCTAGAGTGATATTGATGACAATTGCATTAATATGTGCCATGATGGAGACTGCTAGGATATAATCAACAGCAGAAATTAGCAAAGAGCAGATATCACCGTGATAGATTGAGTAGAAGAGCAGTGGACGTGAATTGCAGACTACAAACCAGTAGCAGATGGACGAACGATGGCATGATGGTCTGGTAAATAGCCAAATCAGGCCTCGGAGACAAGCAGACGAGGGTGGCCGGCACCAGGGCCGCAATGACGGGCGACTTGACGAAGGAACTGCAACAGGCGGCTTGATAAAGGGGCTGCAACTTCACGAGGGAGCCTCAACTTGACGAAGGAGCCGCAACTTGACGAGTCCGCAGTATAGATGACGGTAAGGAAGACAGGCGGAATCGACGCAGAATCGCGAAGGAAGGAGCTGCGACTCGACTTGACGAAGCGGAAGGCGGGCGAAATCCCGCGGAATCGGCGCAGACGGTCGTAAAGGAGGCCACGACGGGCGGCCGTGGATGGGCCGCAAGAGGCGACAATGGGACCCGCGATGAGCGGAATTTGGAGGAGTTGCCGATGGGCCGCGACAGGAGAGTGGCCTATTCCTCTGCGACGGGCAGAGGACGCCGCAAGGGCGTGGAATAGAGTAGCAACGAGCCCACGATAGCAACAACGAAAAATTAGATTGGGAGTTTTGATTACCCAAATCCTGGTTTGATTCCATGTTACTAACCTTAGAGAGATTGATTATTATCTGTACAGATGGCCATATATTTATAGAGAGCCATAAATGTAACACCCTCAAAAATAAATAAAATTAGATTTAGATTTATTTAAATAAATATTAGACTCATTAGAGTAATTATAGATTTAAAAAAGAATAAATATGGAAAATACCTAGGGGAAAATAAAAGGGATGTTCCACAACTTGAATGCTAAAACAAGTCTTTAAAACCCTAGAATAAACTAGTAAAGGTTTGATTCAAATTCAAATTTAAACTTCCTTTCAAAAACCCCTTCCAATAAATGGAAAACCTTTTCAAACGTTGTTGGGTCGGAACCTTACTTCAGCCCAACTTCTCTTTCACGCCCATCGCCAAAGTTTGCCTCCACCCCCTGAACTCCCCTCTCCACCCGCCTCTTCCCCCTTTCTGCGGTCCGGCCCACACTCCCCCGCGGTCCAGCCGCCTTCCGCCGCCTTCCCGACCTGTCGGCCCGCGCGCCCTCCACCTTTCCCCTGGCCCAGCAGGCCGAGCGGCCGCCCGCCTGGCCCACGCGGACGCCTTCCTCTTCCTTCCCTTTTCCCCTTCCTCCCGCCGCGATGACGTCGCCGCTGAGCGCCGCCGCCGGCTGCACTGCCCCGCCGCGCAGCCGCGCCATCGCACCCCTCCCCACCGTCAGATACCCCGAATCCAAGCACGGGCAGGCCTCGCACCGATCACGACCACCGCATGTCCGGCCGGCCGCCGTTGGGCACCCCAACGGCCAGCTACCCAAGCGCCATTGATGGCGCCCGAGGTGGCCATGTCGACGCCATACGACTCCGTAGGTTTTCCCCCTACTAGCTCACCACCGCCACAGGATGACCATTTCACGGCCAAGATCAGGCCCTGGAGTGCAATGTTGCCGCGTGTCGGCATCACCGGCCGCCGCCGCAAGGAGAGTGCGGCGCCGCCGTCCCGAGCGAGCAACCCCGTCGGCCTGATCCTCCGCAGCGCGACGTGGCGAGCCCGCCGGGTCCTTCCCCGCCTATACAAGGAGGAGTGCGCCCTCACTTCTCCCGGCAGGGGCTCAAACCAAGCCCGAGCTTTCTCCCCTTCTCCCCGCTCACGGCCACGCCGCTCCGCCACCCCTCTGTCCTTCCATTGAGCACCACCGTGCTCGCCGTGATCTCCGCTCTCGCCAGCGCAAACCGCAGAGCCGGCGGCGAGCCACAGCGCCGTCCCGGCGCTGCTCCGGCGAGCCCCGCGACGGTGCACATGGCGCTCGCGGTGGCGCCGCTCTCCTCCCCCGAACCGGCATGCCGCTGTTCGCCGCTATCGTCCCGCCGTCTCCCCCTCTCTCTGTCATAAACCCGACAGGCGGGCCCCGGGTGCCGACGCCGTCGCCTCCCCTTCACCCCCTCCGCCCCGGCAACTCCCTATGCCCAGTCTACGTGAGCCATAGACTCCACGGCCGCCTCGGTCCACCGCCGGTCCGCGACGCGGCGCCCGCAACGGCCGGGTGGACGCGGTCCACTGGACCGTCGGCCCAGCGGCCGCGGTCCACCGTGCCCACGGCGCCGGTGCACAGAACAGTGCGCGTCATGGGTCCCACCGACCCACGTCAGTCGACCCCAACCCTTGCGTCAGCCGCCTGGCAAAATGCTAGGTGCACCCCGGTAAGTGTACACGCAAGCTTATTTAGAGCCCTTCCTCACTTCTAAAAATTCCCAAATATTCCCTAAAAATACTAGAAATATTCCTAAGCCTATTAGTACCATCCAATCCTTTGTAGCATGTCATTAAGAGCCTAAATCCAATTAAGCTAGTTCTAACCAATAGGAAGCCTCCCTCGGTGTACCCAGGAAATTCCCCTTTCCATATCTTAGCCCGATAAATCCCTAGAAAATTCCCATAAATACTAGGGATTATTCTAAGCATTTCCATATGCTTAGCTCCCTATTATTTATATCCTAAGCTATCCCCGCCGTTAAACCACCCGAAACCCCGCCATTATGCCGCCCGTGTAGGCCCTAACCCCGTCCAAAAACCCCGTTACCGTACCATCCGCCCGTAAACCTCTAGGTATCAACCCTAGCCATCATACTGCCCTAGAATTGAGTAAGGATTCTCTAGAAATCCATATCGGTTATTTGGGATTTATTCCTTAGAAATCCATATAATTCCTGAAATACCGATAATCACCGTTCCAGCCATCTTCCGGGGAATTATTTAATAATTCTCTTTAGAATCTCCATCTTTTAATCCATTAATTATAATTAATGGGTTATTAATCCAGTCTCAGCCGGTATTCCTCAACCCTTAGAGAAATCCTTCAAACCCTCGCCTTCCTTTCATTCCTCTTTTCCCTTTTATGAATTGATTGGTGTATTGTTATACTGATTGTTATTTTCCTGTGTTTTATCGATAGCCTGACCGGGTCCCGACGAGACGCTGAAGCTCCAGAAGGCCTGAAGCCCAGCCCGGTCAACATACGGTATACGCCCGCGTAAGGACGTCTAAGGACCGACTATGAAGACAAGTCTCACCAATAATATCACCAACTAAACTTTACTGTTTTCTGCAGCTTAAGCTATGAGGGGGCATCATGTGAATGGATGCCCGGCCCCGCCGTAGAATGCTTTGAGATTGGGAGTGGAAGGATAGCCTCGCTAGGGGATCCTAAGAGCCACTCTGATACAGCTAAGGACCGGTTCATGGGAGAGTCTTTCCAATGCCCCGTACAACCACGCATGCTAAAAAGGTATGGCCTTCGGGAATACCTATTTATGTGAGGCCTTGACTCACACCCCACTAGCTAGCACTAGTAAACTGTCCCAAGGGGCCACGGCTGGCAACGGGTACGCTGGAGACAGCCCCAGACAGAGGGCTGGGACTGGTCGGCACGGATCGCATGTGACAGGGCTAGTAGGGCCCATGGGCGATGCATGCCTGCTTTTTATGATGCATCCATACCCGGGTTGATGTCCTTTTGTGGACGAATATGCGATCCCTGTTTAGACCCCAGCAGCACCCGTGGACAGAGCTAGTGATTGGCTGTCTAGCATTAGACACCGTAATAGTTGGCTGGCTAGCAATAGACGCCAGTGGGCACGAGTCTCGTAGGGCAGTACCTGCCTTGACGAGGGTAGGGACTGACCGGATGCGTGGTAGATAAGTACAACCTCTGCAGAGTGTAAAATCTATCTGGATAGCCGTAGCTCTCGGCATAGAGCTGATATGGTCAAAGCCCCCACTGATTAGATTTACTTTATTGCATGGAGAACCCGGACGGCAGGAGCGCCGATGACTGGATTCAGGATATGATGTCGGGACTGGCAGGGAGGAAATGCCCCTCCAGGCCCAACATTTATATTCTTTTAATTTATGTATTTATATTATTGAATTTGTGGGATTTGCTGAGTATTCAACCCAGAATACTCACTCTTGCTTTCATTGTCGTACAGGTTTAGGTTTCCAGGGCGATATGGTGCTGCCATCCACCCCGGTGGCGAACGAATGCCCGCCGCTCTCCACTAGTTAAATCAATGTAAATATTTAACTTATACGTCATTTACTGCTTCTGACACTAATCTGTGTCGAAATCCGTATCAGCGTACTGATCCAGGACTGATACGGGTGATCGAGGGACGTCCTGACCAGGGGTCCCCACAATAAAGGAATATAGAGAGTCTATAGGAATACAGAGAGCCTTGTATGCATTTGTCATACCCTGAAATTCTACAATTTCAGGATGTGAATTTAGAGAATAATTAAACAACAATTTTCTCTCAATTTTAAAATTTTTCCAACATTTATTTATTTTATAGAGAATTTAGTGTAGAAAAAAATAATTGTGTGTGTTTCTAAAAATAAATTAATTGTTCTCTGTGTGTTGCATTCATGCCGATGTGCATCTTGGTGTTTCATGAGTGCAAAGTTTTGAAAAATGCGTTTATCCAACGTTTAAGTTCTTCCGAGAATTTTCCAGCTTTTTCTGGAATTTATTCTCCTCTTCCTAGAGCTAAATCTGTTTATTAGAAGGCACTACAATTCTTTTCATAAGCTCTGAATATTTTATTTGGACTCCTTGTGTCCCAGTCTATCTCTGAGATTTTTCCTAGAATTTTTGGGAATTTCTGGGCATTTTTCGTGGTTTAAACGAATTATCTGGACTTATCTGGAATTTTCTTTAAACGCAAAATGATTCAAAAAATAAAAAAACCCTAACGGGCCGAGCCGCCCCGGCCCGACCCGCCAGGGCCCATCACGGCCCGGAGCGCCGCCGCCGCCGGCCTTGGCGTGCACGCCCAGCCGCGGGCGCCCCGCGCGCCTATAAAGGGCCGCCGCCCTGGCGCAGCGCCCCCTGCCGCCGCCACTGCCGCTTCGCTCCCCTTCCTCACAGCGCCGCCGTCGCCCGAGCCGCCCGCTGGAGCTGAGAGCTACCGCCGGCCATTGCCGCCGAGACGCCGTGATGGAGCGCTGCCGAACGGAACCGACACCACCACGAGCTTGGCGGCGAGGAGCCGCACACCCCCGCCGGTCCCCGACCTCGCCCCGTCGCCGGAGCGCTGCCGCGACGCGGTCGACCGTGCCGGTCGCCGTCTCCGTCGTCGCCGCTGAATTCCGGTCGTCCTCGTCCGTCTCCGCCGCCGGGGAGACCATCATCGCGATGCCCTCGACCCGCTCCGCCGTTTCCCCACCATCCCGGCGACCAACGCTCGCCGGAGCGCTGGCGATTGAGAGCGCCAGGGCCGCTGGCCGCCATGGCCAAGCTCTTCAAGCTTTTTACAGAAAGCCCCCCGATCTAATCTGTAATTTTGGTCGATTCTTTGAGTCTTGGCATATTTACAGAAAACCCCCTAAGAAGATTCCATCCTTTCAATCTAACCCGGCCCTGATCCTTTTGCAGATCTAACCCTGATCTTTGATCTATTTGCAGGCACTGTTCACTGAGTCTTGGAAATCTTCTCAGCAAGCCCCTGGAATCCACAGTTAATTGCGTCAAGGTCCCTGCAGCCTTGTTTTAGGTATAACTTCCACGTTTTAAACCCGTTTCGATCCGTTTTCGTTTTGTTAGACTTGTAATCACTTAAATTACGTGTTAGTAGTGTTGTTCATGATAGTTGTGTTTTTATAAATTAATTTTACTTATTAATTTGATTAATTGCTTATAGGCATATTTTGCAATTAAAATCTATATAGCTCTAATGCGTGTTTCATAATAAAGTTTAATTTGATTAATGTTTATGGAATTATCTTTTCTGAATAAAATTTAATTAGGCAATATCGGCTTTACAAATTAAATGTTAATGTGATTAATGCTTACTTTACATGTCTTTTCTAAATAAAATATGATTAGGCTTATACTTCATTTTCTTAAATAAAGTTAATATGATTAATATCTACGTGAATGTGTTTCTAAATGTAATTTGCTTAGTTGAACACGTGTAATAAGATTATTCGATTAGATTTTTCATATACCTTTCTTTTCTAAAGTTAATTGTTAATTGGTACAATCTGTACCTAAACAATTGCAAATAAAATATGGCTAAGTACTACGGCTTTTTAATTACAAATGTAATTGGAGTTAATTCTGATATAAGTATATTTTGGTAATTAAAATAATGAAGCATTTAGTCTTGTGTTTGATAATTGAAATCTTTCGATAGTTTATTTATAATCACAGTTCCGTTTTCAGCGTTCCTTGCGTCTTTGCGTTTGTAACAACGAGCTCCTTCGTTTAGTATACTTTTTAAAAGTTTTTATTTTGATTGATGTATTGTTCTTAGTTGGTCTTGTTTATTTGCTAGTATGCTTGTATAGATGTTTGCTTCGAGTAGAAGTGTTGCTGTTCGGAAGCTTGAAGAGTAAGAGTCCAAGTGAGCAAGAGCAGAAGACATTAAGAGTAACTTTTCTCTGGAGAAAGGCAAGTGACCCTAACCACCCTTCTACCTATGCTTTTATAAGAATATTATACTTTAATCGGAACATGGGAAACCACCCAGGACTTACAGTACAACTATGAGACTAATGGGCTCTGCTCTTGGCTAATTAATTAGAAACTCTAGCTAGGGATAGTCTTACCTGTACTGGGCAAGAGGGGAAGCGTTGACGGTGTATAGCCCGTCCCTTTTTGGGAGGAAGCCTTTGCTAAGGTGTGCCCACTAGAGAGGGTTATGCTTGCTTCGTCTTGAAACCTTAGCGGACTATCACTTGTTAGGGATCTTTGTAAAGGCCTCGTTGCGTCCCTATGCAGTCACACCTCGGTAGTGTGATACGTGCCTGTGTGGTGCAGCATGGTTGGGTTTAAAGTTCTTTGAGCTTTTACGCGACTCATGGTGAAAGTGTACAACCTCTGTAGAGTGTAAAACTGATATATCAGCCGTGCTCACAGTCACGAGTGGCCTGGACCTCCACATGAGTAATTTACTTAAAGATTATAATAAATCGTTTCTGGTTAATCTTTGTGGCCTTGCTGAGTACCAACCATAAAGGTGATTATTGAAGATGAAGCTAGGCGTACGCAACCCCCGGTCGACTGCTTGTGGAGTTGGAGCCTCCGTTTCCAAGATTAAGCTGTGTAATACTCTGATAGTATTTTAGTTGTTTTTATTGTTTTATTCGTGATACTGTCTCTATTGTACTCATTTTTGTTTGCCGTATGTGTGAAACTTGATCCTGACACACATACGGTGCGCATGTTTTTCAGAACCGGGTATGACAGCATTTAACATGATCCCTCAAACTATGTCATTTGTTTCATATACCTCTAACAGAATTTGTATTTTTATTTCTTCATGCTTAGGTTGACTTTTTTTAACATCATCTTGATAGGTTAGGGTATTTGATAATAAATTAAATTTTGGACTACAAAATCATATGAAAAATAATGATGAACAAATTATAACATATTTTTAACATGCATTGTGATGTCTACTACTACTCTGCAAAATTTGAAATGAAATTCAACTTGTATGGGGAGAAAAAAAGACACATTATGTTAGTGGGTAAATTGGACCAAAACACACAGTTTAGGGGATAAAGTGGACCAAGTTAGGGGTTATTCAGACTTTGGCTATACTTGAAGGGAGTAATTTAGACTATTTTCCTTTTTTTACCCTCCTACAGAGAAGTCAGTAACCCAAGTTGGGCTAACATCGTTGCGCCTGCGCTCCAACCCTAGCCACCTCCAGCCCTCCTCGTCGCTCGCCTACTCGGTCCCCTTCCTCCATCCATCCGACGGCCTTACCGGTAGGCGGAGGAGCGGGGACCCGTCCTCTTCGTACGGCTAGTTTTTGTCCCTTTTCATCTATTGGTTTTTAGTGGTTTCGACGAGGTGGCGGCGATGATGATGCTCTGGACTAAGGTTTCTCCGGCCTCTCCCTACCTCGACAACGACAACGTTCGTTCCAATGCCAACGAAGTGCCAGTGAGAGTAGTTTCTACAAGATATGTACATTCCCTCCAGATCTTTACAGTTGTTGTGTCTATCAAGAGATGCATTTGGCTATCTTTTGTTGTGACGACCTTGACCTCTTCCTTTGATTTGTTCTACGACAAGATCCGGTTTTTTCAAACCTCTGCTATGGTGGTGAAGGATTGCAAGCCTATGTTGTGTTGGGTGTTCCCCTAGCCAATGTTCTTTCAGTGGTTGCTAGATCTCGTGGTGAATAGTGAGTGGTTCATGCGGTCTTCAAAGCCCTTCGCGATAGCGTTTGCATGTGTCCCTCTTCCTGGTTGTTGTTCCATTGCATTTTTCAAGTCCCGATTGTTGACAAATATTCGAAAGAAAAAAAACGATCAGAGAGCTCTTCAATGTATTTTTATTTTAGTTTCGTCGTCTTGTGTCAAGTTGTCCTTCATTTGTACCACTTGTTATACTTGATATGAATCAGATATATGAGACACCTTTTTGTTGTCTTTCTAAAACATAACTTCTGTTTACTTTTAGCATAGATCTCCGTGTTAGGTGACTTAGATTCTACTTTTATATAAGTCACTTTTGCGCCATTGGATGGTCATTCAACACATCCAGTGTAAATCTATAAGTTTTTAGGTGATTTATATTTTTTGCATTCTGCTAGTGTCTAGACCGTTGGATTGGAATAACTTTATCTAAAGGTGGAACAATTTTATTGTGGTGTGGAAAGATTATTCCACATCATAATAAAAATATTCCACGTTCAAAAAATTGGTTCCATCACCAATCACCAGTACAAATTTGTAAATTGTGACATATATTTTACATTCGCGTACGTATCTGTCCTAGACCCCCTGGAACATTTTTTGAAGGCGGAGCAATCGACTTATGTAACTACAAAATCTAAAAGTCGTCTTAAAAGGAGTAAATCTAACATTTTCCATAAATTATCTACATGAAGGACCGAATTAAGCAATATGTTTATGAGATGCCGTTTTGAGATGTTTTAAAGAGCTTATATGGTGTTATTTGAACGTACATTTCTTTTGCCTGTCCTCATTTTTTTAGGCAGGAAGACGCACACGCGCAGCCGCCCCTGTCCCCCGCGTCGCCCCCAGGGGCGACTCGGGCGGATCCGCCGCTGCCGCGTGCTCGCGCAGCCGCCGCCGTTCGCCTCTGGCCCCTGTTCTTTCTCGTCCTCGGCCTCTTAGCCGGTGACGAGGGGAGCGGGGTCCATCCTTTAGTAGATCGAGTCCTAATCGAGTTCATCTAAGTCTAGGGTTTGCTCGTCGTTGATGTTCGGCGATGGAGTTAGGTTTTGCTGGAGGAGCATGGCTCCTCTGCGGCTTGGTTTTCCTGGCGGCGTCGGCGATGCGGAAGCGACGACGTTGCAGAGGAATAATTTCTCTCAGTTTCTTTCGTTCTCCAATGGCGATCATATCCGACGCCACCGGAGAGGCTGGGGAGACCTGTCTAGGAGTCCGGGGCTGGCACATCGTCGTCTTCTTCAGGTGATGATGTTGTTGACCCTGTTAATCTCGAGGAAGATGATCTTTGGTGAAAATCTGAGCTTTGCTCGGGTTGCTAGCGTTGGAAATGAAGGTTGCGTCATGTGTGCCGGAGTTGGCCGACGTGCCTGGGAGGCAGCGTACTCGGCTGTTTCGCCTAGCAGTAAGCCCTCCTCTGCGGCCTTCACCTTGTGGAGTTTGGCTCTGGTGTCCGGCGACGATTGGGAAGCGGCTTCGGCGGCGGTGACGAACGGATCCCTGAGGGATTTGAGGAAGATGATAAGGAGTTTTGAACTTCGTTGTAATTTTCTTTTTCTTTGGGGTCCTGTTTGTAAACGGACCAGTGTAATGTGCTAGATCAATACATTTTCCTTCTAAAAAAGGGCAGCATCCGAGCTTTTATTAGGCAAATATTGGTAAACCAGCATCTTTGCATCACCCTCCACATTACAACCAAAAAGTGAGCCAAATTTCTATGTTTCAATCTGGCAATTAGAACATCTTCATTCCTGAATTTTTGGTTCCTTGCTCATAATACTTAGAGCATCTCTAAGAGCATCTCCAAGAGTGCTCAAAATATGTTGCCAATAATCTGATTTGAGAGCTAATCAACAAAATAAGCCTCCAACAGTTCCCAAAATCAACTCCCAATCGCACGAGAGAACCGGAGAAGGCCACGAAATCGTTTTTCTCTTTCCTCTTTTTTGCCCAGCGCACGTTGGATCGTGGAGATTTGGTGGACCAGCCGGCCATTAATGAGCAGATTAACAACAAATCATGGATTATGCATGGGCCCAAGGGTGAGGTGGCAGGATTTTAACCTAATTATTAGGAACTGTCAGTAGAACTGTATTTTTTTCTTCCAATACTTTTTTGGCAGGTCCCAAGACCAGCTTTTTAGACATCTAATTTTTAGGCACTCTTGGAGATGCTAAGAGTGCCCAAAATCTACTCCCAATAGCTAAATTTTGGAAATGATTAATAAAATGAGACTTTAACTGCTCCAAAAAATAACCCCCAATATATACCATTGCTCAAAACGAGAGCCATCGGGAGCCAGATTTTTGCTGCGTCTCCGCACGCCCAATCGCTCAACAGTCAACAGACCGCAACACGTCCTTTTTTTCTTTTATTACCAGCGCACATCTCGGTGGACAGAGAAACCGTTTAGGCCTCAGTGGGAGTTTCATGGACACAGTTACCTAAACTGAAAACTAGGTAACCGTGCCAGTAGAGTTTCATGGGGATGAAACTCCTCTCACATCCCATGAAACTCCTCTCATAAATGACCCTGCCAAGTCAGCATTTTTGCTTATGTGTCATAGCAATTAATGACATGAAAATTCTCCATGAAACTGCCATTGAGACTGGCCTTAGGCCAGTAGTTTCATGGAAGGTTTCATGGTATTAATTACTGTGACCCATCAGCAAAAATGCTGATTTGGTAGGGTCATTTATGAGGATCCTGTCACGCAATAAATAGTATGTTGTAGTGAAAGCCCGTTTTAATAAGATGAGTTTTTGTATGGATTTTATGGAAACCACTTTTGAGGTTGTTCATCTGTTAGACCATGTTTAGAGAACCTGTTTAACTATAACAATGTTTGGCCGAGTCAATTAAATAACTCATTTCTCACTGCTCTCGTTGAACACCGACTATCGCCAAATTAAAATGAACCTGTTTTTTTTTCTCAAGCGTGGACCCAATAAAAAAAGGTAATAAGAGATATATATATGTATGGACCCAATAAACAAACATACAAGTAGTAGGGTCGTCTTCCTCCTCCTCTTGACCTTGATACTACCTCCGTTCTGTTATATTTGACGTTTTAGACACCTTCTTTGGCCTACGATTAGCCCGTGTTTAGTTGATGAAAAGTTTTTGGTGAAAAGATTTCAGGTATTGATTTTATCAATTTAGGAGTAGTAAATGTAGACGAAAAAGGTGGAAAGTTATATGGATAGGTTGGAAATCTCGAGACGAATCTAACGATGGTAATTAGAGGGTAATTAATCCATAATTAGCGGATGGTTACTGTAGCATTACTATTGCAAATCATGGATTAAGTAGGCTCATTAGATTCGTCTCGCGATTTACAGCCCATCCATATAACTTTTCACCTTTTTCGTCTACGTTTAATACTTCATGCATCTAAGATTCTCCTTTGATGTGATGGGTGAAAAGATTTCGGGTGGGAACTAAACACGGGCTTAGTTCTTTTTACTTGTCAGAAACGTCAAATAAAAAAGACTGCAGGTAGTACAAAGCAATGGTGGTGCAGTTCGATGGGCACATGCAGATCAGAAAAGATAGTTAAATGGAACGCTTCGGATGAGAGTATACCCACAACATCACACAAGATGTATGACCTTGGTGGTTCACTGAAGAAATCAAAGATCCGAACGTCTATGCACCATTGGCGATGGTGATGACTTCCAAAGTTCCAACTGGCCGGCAGCATCTAACGATCTCCGTTCCTATCATCATTTGCTTTGACGTGATTGATAGGGTGGCCCAAAAAACTGATGCATGTCATGCACAGCCGCAGATGCGTCAAAATAGTGCAACTCTACTACTCACCCCTCTAACCAATTAGGCTAGAGAGCCTTTCATAAGTTTTAGGTAGAAGTAAAGTATAAAAAATATATTTTATAATGGTGATCTCATTTGATACTGTAAATGTTATTATTTTTTTCTACTGAACTCAACTGAACTTAGAGTAGTTTGACTCAGGACAGAAGCAATAATTTTTATGTTAGACAAAAATGTTTGAGGCAGCGTTGCACTGCGGATGGCCACGTCTCTGTCCCCACGGCGCGCTTTTTTTTAAAAAAAAAAATTACCACGGCGCTCACCCACGGGGATGTTTTGTTCACGTGTCTCATGGGTTTAGTGTTTGGGGTTAGGTTGGTGACACATGGTTTTAGCGTTTTGGGGTGGTAGGTTGTAGGCACGTACTGTATTGCAAACTAAAAAAGCCCTCAGCCAGAGCTAGCGAGAGATCGGCCGGCCCAACAATGGAGTGTCACAACAAGCAACTCAGCATGCTCTTTATCCCCTTGCTCGTCCTCCTCTCTGTCATTGTCTTTGCCTGATTAATTTGTAGTGCTCTTTGGTGTAGTTCGTTTATTAAGTTATATAAAATAAAGATAATAAAGACAATAAAATGATATATGATCGCTTCTTTGCTTCCACAAATCAACACGTCACGCTCTTGGTGTCGACTACGGGAGTCCGATCCGCGCGCGCGCTGCACCGAGAAAAGAAATCGATCTCATTGCGGGGTCGGAGTCGAGTTGGATCTTTTAATTATTGCAGCCAGGTACGAGTCCGATGGCCATATATCATCGATCTGTTGTTGGGTATGGAACCCCGATATCCGCAGAGAAACCACTCGAAGGAAGGAAATAAGAAGTCGGACTCTACTCTGTAATCCTCTTAGGACTCCAACGACCGTGAGTTGTTGCCGATCATATATATCATCATCGATCCCACAAGTGCGCACATGCATATATATAAACTCTCAAGCTAGCTAGCTAAGGTTTGGGAATTCCTCCATCAAATAAAGATGGCCGCCGCATCCCCCTGCTGGGCGTCGTGTCTGCCGGGTGATTTGGTTCGCCTGCTAGCATCGCGCTTGCTGGCCGCCGACTTTACCGACTATGTCCGCTTCCGAGCAGTTTGCTCCCCTTGGAGATCCACCACCGCCTCCCCGCGGGGCCGCGGCGTCCTCGACCCACGCTTCCACCCGCGCCGCTGGATGATGTTTCCCGAGGGCAACGGCCTCCACCCTGGCCACCCCAACCTGCACGGCTACGTCCGCTTCTTCAACCTCGACACGGGAGCCTTTGTCCGTCTACACATCGGCCCGCTGTTGGAGCACCACCGCGTTCTTGATTCTCTCGACGGCCTCCTCGTCCTGCACCGGGACCACGACACCGCCATCCGTCTACTCCACCCTTTCACCGGTGACCTTCTTCATCTACCACCACTCTCCACTCTCCTCCCCCAGATGCACCAAGACCTCCACCACTTACCCGCACAGGAGAAGCTTCTATATCTTAGATACATCTCTACTGCTGCTACCTTCGCTGATGGTGTCGTCACTGTCATGCTTGCCCTTAGTAAGATATATCGTGTGGCCGTTGCAACCTCACGGGACCACACATGGTCTATGTCCACCTGGTACTATCACATAAGCCGTACGCCCTTCGCATATCAAGGCAAGACTTACGTGGTGCGTGATGAGACGATGGAGGTTGACCGCACAGCAAAGATTTTTCAGATAGACACACCCCTACCAGGTCAAGCGTTACAGCCCCCAAAGTCGATCGCAACATGTAGGTTAGTTAAACTATATGGACCTGTTTACTTTGTAGAGTGCAGCTCCGAGGTCCTGGTGATAGGCCATAGTGATGTGCGTGTTTCCAAAATACTTGTTTACAAACTCACAGATCTTGTCATGGAACGGAACATCCCTGTGACAAGCATAGGAGACAAGGCTATTTTCCTACAAAACAGGACACTTAGTGCCTCTGCCAAGGCATTGCCTACTCTTGTAGGCGACACTATCATATACATCCATCCAATGCAGTATTATCTTTCCCAATATCACCTTCCAAGTGGCTCCTGGTCGCCAGCCATGGATCAATGCTTACGTGACACTGAGACGTCGACGGGTCCATGCAGCTTCGTCCATCACATCTTTACCTGTTGCAGTCCTAGACACTGGTACGTCGTACGTTATTTCTTTATGAATATAATTGCATGCAATTTCTTTTTTGATCTTTTCTGACGATGTGTGCTACTGGGTTTAGCTGATTCACCAGCACTTCGTGCTTTGCAGGAACAAAGGACTGCTGTACCATATCGGTGACGGAAATACGGTTGGCCCCAATCACCCGTGAGGCCTTGTTTGGGTACTTCTAGATTGAGACGGAATGAGAGGGACTAGCAAAAGTGCCAGTGCGTTGCTACAGGCAAAATCATATTGATATATTATCACGTTGTTACTCTAGACATGCTTTTATATATAAATGTGTGACATATTGTAAACTCTTTATACTATTTTTTAGACAATAGCAAAATGCTAGTGCTTTGATATGGGGTGAAGGTTATAGGGTTATATTATCATATGTTTTTTATATTATAGAATATGCCATGTATTTTTCTACAAAAAAAACTCATCCCTTTTAAAAGATGAATGTGAATTGCTAATATGTAATAATTGTATTATTATTAATTTCATCATTCATATACCACTTGAAAGGTTTCAACAACTTTTCAACTTTCACTAACAAGGTTGTACAAATACCGGAACTCTATTATTTGCTTTTGAAACACATAAAGCTTTTAATTTCTATATTGCACTTCAATGATCTCTACATTTTATTCGAAAAATCATTAATTTTGACTTGAATTATATAAATCCTTCCACCTTACATCTTTAACTTTTTTAATTTTAGCAAGAGTTTTTTTAACACAAACATAGTCACTACTACGTTCTAAGACAGAACTTGACGTTATCTTTAATTACAATCTAGTCTGAATCGAAAACTTATTTTTATATAAATGGCCCACCCCTTACAAGCATGTTGCATGAGTTACCGTGCATGCACCAATAAGTGTTTGTCTCATGGTCAATCCAATTAGATGGCAGTGCGTGATGAGGTCGATGCCGGTCCCGCATCAATATGTGACATGTGTCAGCGTGTGTGACTGATTGCCACTGCTACTGATTTGCTAATGTGCAAAGCACGACTATCATATGTGTCGTGGCCTAGCATATTATGCATGTTTTTTCTATTTATATACTAACTATGCAAATTAAACCTTTTTTTTAGTTTGGTGGAAACCACCATGCATATCAATCAACAAATTCTTAATGCAACCAGGACAACATGGAGTGTCAAGTAGTTGTAATCTAATATTTATTAATTTAAATATAATAAGCAGTGGCGGAGCCAAGATTAAAATATACATATGGCGAACCTACTACTAGTCGAAAGATCACAATTCAATAAAAATCACCAATTATGTATAAATAGAGTCACAATTGTATGAAAATATTAGGCATTGGTAAGTAGACGATTGCCTGATTCCATAATTGAACTCTCACCTTTTAATCTTTTTCCAATCTTGTTAGCATCTGAAATAGGACGTCGGCGTTACCGGCGGCTGCAGCACCATCACGCGCGGCTTTAGGCGGGGCTTGCTCCCCGTCCGCCAGCGCCGCCATCACGCGCGGCAAGCGGGCGGCCAGACTCCGGAGGCTGGAGGGCGACGAGACAATTACGCGAGGGAAAAATAGTCAAGGGGCGGACGACAGGAAGAAGGCGGCGGCACCGCTCCGCTCCAATTAGTCACGGCTTTATGTTCTCTGGACTGTGGCTGTGGGTGGGCTGCATCGACACATTAAGTGATGGGCCAAAGTTCCGAAGGCCCAAAAGTCCAACACTCCAAATCAAACCGTTATCTTCTTCCTGTCCTCCTAAGAACGAACGAACAGAACTCTCCATCCATGGCGACGGGAATCTGTGAAAGGGATCGGTCGTCGGACGCCGGGGGTTTGGGAGGGTTCTCCGGCGGCAGGTATGGCGGCTGCCATGGCTCGCCATACTGGTGGCTCCGCCACTGATAATAAGTAAAATTAGTGTGATCCACAACTCACGAACGAAGCTTTATCCGAGCTAGTTGGAACGGTCAGTCGGAAGTCGAAAATCTTAGTCACGGGTTCGAACCCCATCAACTTTTTTTCTCGGCAGTGGAGTTTAATCGTACTGTGCACAGACCTCTGTATAAGTACAATTATTGCGATCTCTTATTCATGAAGGGAGCTTATCCCAGTTGGTGGAGACTCTGTGGGAGGGCTGCAGTTAGGGATGAAAGCGGGACGGGAAAGTTCCCATCCGACCGACGCTGTTTACCGTATTTTCTTGACCGTTTCCCGTTTTATCGGTACTATACGGAATCGGTACGAAAACAGGAACAAGTAAGGCCTTGTTCGATTGTCTCGGAATGGGCCCGGAACGGCCCGTTCCGCCTGTTTTATCTTCACCCGGATTTCAAAACAGCCCATGATAAAAATGCTGTTCGGTTCAAACTGGCTCACGAAGAAAACAGCCTAGGAACGGCCCATTCCTTGTCTTTCTGCCCGGAATACAATCCCCACCGCTTTACGTCTGGATCTCGTTCCTCTCCGAGCGACACCGACGCGCACGCTAGGGCGAGGAGGCGACGGCGGCACGACCTGACGGCGTCAAGGCGGCGGCGCGACCTGGCGGCGTGGCGGAACGAGCTGGAGGCGTGGCGGCGCGACTCAACCCTGGCTGCGCCCCTCTCCGCCGCCTTCTCGCCAGTAAGCACCGCCCTCTCTTCCTCCCCACTCCCGTCCTCCGTTTCTTGGATGCGGCGCGGCATGCCGGCGGAAAGAGATGCGGCGTGGCATGCCGGCGGAAGGAGATGCGTGACCCGGCGTTTTTTGGTTGGCCTTCGTCGTGACCCACAGATTGATGCCTGCATGCCAATATTTTGTTTAGATGTCTTTGGGGTAGATATGTTGATGCATCTATCAGTGGGCGCCAATGACTTCGATCTGGACTCTGGAGAACCCGTCAATTTTGTTCAACCTGTCCAACCTGCACTTGTTAATTTCAGACATCAGTGAGCTGCAGTGCTTTGCCTACGAATAATCGAGTAGTACTGCTGGACACTGTTTACTGCATCTCAACCATCAATCAGCTCTGTTTACGTCATTAAACTGCTCGGAGAAGAACAATGCTTTTCTATTTTGTCCACATAGACAATAAGACATATATTTTTTTTACCAAGGTTTGCCCAGAAAGTTTATCTGTCATGGCTACAGAATCAATAGTGTGTTAGGAGAAATTAAGTTAAAAATAAATTATTGCAACCAGAAACTAAAAGGCTTGGCCACTTTCACCTTTTCTTAACAGAAGAAAGTAGCCCGAATACAGCTTAGGATAACTCCAAGATAGAAAAATCACTTTAACCTTATTAATTGCATACCAGAGAGAAAGTTGGCATGGTGCATGTATTCTGTCATGGACATTGTGTCAATGCAAATGGAGTTGTACCATTAGTTTCTCAGTCATTTTCAGCTGGGAAGATGGCACGACCAGTACAATATGCACAATTAATTTTGTTCACTTTGTTCTGCATGTAGTCTTGTCCCTCTCAATTTTGTTCACTTTGTTCAACCTTATATAGGTATATACACTCTCTCTGTTTCTTTTTATATAGAGCATATTTCTGCATGTGTCTTCTTGATAGTTGTGCTATTAGTAATGTTTTATTATTGTATATGCGTGTGTGGCTGTCCAGCTGGTATATTCTTTTCAGTTCCAGGGCCGGGGAACTGGGCACTTGCTGCATTGTTTCCTGGGTTCCATCAGCTAAAGCCAACAGGGGACACTAATTTTATTTTGAGTGTTTTTTTTCTTTTGTGTCAACAAGGCTTGTAGGTTTATTCCGATCTGCAGTTATTTGTTGTTGCTGGCTAGCTCAATTTCCAGTTCCAGTTTTTGTTTGGAAGCCAGCTGCATTTCCAAATTATATAGCTTCTTCAAAGCATCTTCTTTCTCTTACTGTAATTTTCAACCAGTGAGAATTCACTAGGTAAATGTGTAAGCATGCAATAGTGGGTAGGCATCTACATGTTTTACTGATTTGGGTAGTTTTACATTACAAGTTTTACAGTGCCTAACTGTGGTAGTATAATCAATACCAACTGTGGGCTGTCAATTCTTTGTTTATAATTAGTGAGAGAGTGAGACACAACTTTTTCTGTAACTCATTTTGTAGCTGTGGCTGGTCCCTGTCAATTTTGTAGCAAAGCTTGTTAAGCAACTTGGGATTTTGTAGCTTATGCTAGTGTGGTTCTTTCTGTTCATTTTGTAGCTGAGGCTGATGTTTTTTTTTCTTTCAAATTTAGTCCAAACTTTCTATTGTAGTTAAATTCTGATAACCTCCTCTCTAACTAGTAATTTTGCCTCATGCTCCACCACTGCCTTCCAGAATTACTAAATCAAATGTTCAGCAGGTTGAATTTTTTTTCTGGGTGTAGATAATGCCAATAAGCTTGGTTTTAGTATTGAAATCTTATCTTAATGTGCAATTGTGGTCAGTAGTGCCCTTTTGCTACATTTCATATGAGTAGATTGTTCCTTTGCCTTCTAAAGTGGCTACCACTTTGCACAAGCTCTAAGTTTTGAATCTTAATTCGGTTGCAATTGCACTGTCAGTACCACATACGTCATGCACCTATGGTAGCGCTGCCGCTGAAGCAAAAAATTAAACTACCTAAACCACCAACTAAACAGCTGGATTTAGTTACATTTGCATTGCTGCATTCTGTTGTGCCCATGCCATCCAGTTTCTAGCTAGTCTGAGTATCATTATGTCACTGAAGCCAAGCTGTAAAAATCAGTAGCTTTTGACTGCATTTTACTGGTGGCATACGACTCTAGATCTTCTGTTGGTTTATTGTCAGACTCAATGATCTAGAATTTGTTTTCCAGTGTTCAGCAAGCACCTTAATTGCATAAAGAGTTGTTCTCTGATGTGATTGCTTTTTTTATTAATGATTATTGTAGCGAGTCAGCAAATCTGGTTCTATTTCTTATTTTGTGCTTGGGGAATTATCTGTATCTAAAGAGTGTTAGTTTAACACTAGTTGATGAGTGGATTTTTGAATGCTATTTAGTAGTCGTGCTTGTACTGACTCAATTTGTTACTGTTATTGAGTAGCTGCTTGAGTGTTCTACATGCAGCCTGGCTAGTTATGTTAAAACAAATGTTGGAGCAAATGGTAAAACAGATTTACTCATGTAATGACTCTTGTTCACAGGAACCTGATGTGTGGCAGAATGTTTGGTGCTTAGAAGCTCCAATAAGGTGAATTTGCTACAGAATGGGACAAGCTTAGTCACAGAAACTTCTACATGACTCTTGTTCGCAGGAACATGATATGTGGCGTGTATGTGTTGCCAAGTGCATTTGCTATACAATCTGACCGCCAAGGAGCAGAAGAAATTTTATATTAGAATGTTGTTTTATAATGGTTGAACCTAATGTGTGTATGACAAAGGTGTCTGGAGCAGATACTATGTTTTTGTATTTTGTATGCATGCTGAAATTGATCCAAAAAAACATACAAACAAGGTGGTCGGGTATGCATGTATGGGATTGGCCTGGATTAGTGGAACGGGATGCCTGCTCGGTTTGACAGGATTGCCAAAAATTAATCCTGGCCGGTTTGAGTGACACGGCTGGAATCACTCAAACCGGGCCTGATGATAATCCTGGCCGGATTCCAAATCTTAATAACCGAACGAGGCCTAAGGCAGCTGCGAGCCATTTGTACCACTGTGGTTGTGATTGAGGTTCTCCGGCTGGAGGGGGAGGAGCACCTAAGACACCACCCAAAAAAAAAACTTCAGTTATAGCACAAAGAATGGGAGGAGCATGCAAGAGATGAAAATTGTTCAGAGAGAGAGAGAGAGCACACCTCCACATCGACTTAGTAATGCATCCACTGACACCTTCTTACCTCCACAAAGGTAATACAGTTCTATAATATTCTCAGCTTCTATCCCTGCCATGATAACACTGCTGATACAAGGCATCTTCCCACCTCGTTCAATTACACTTGTTATGTAAGAACAGCATAGCCCGTTAGGGACACCAGAACTTGTACAAAAACCTGATATCCGTTTAGCTGCGAAAAGTGGATCGCATGGTCTATTATCTACTTGGGCGCTTGCGGTGCCACAGAAAGCAATAAAGCACGACATGTAGAGAATAAAACGTGTATAACGTTTGACCTGAGATGAAAATAAATAATGTATCAGGTTATCAGGGTATGAATCCTAATATTCTCTAGGAAGAGTAAATACATCTAATCCATACCTTAGGATGTGAACATTTTGATTTTGTATTTGAAAAAATCAAGTAACAAAGGAACAATCAGAAAATTCAGAAATAATAGCTATCCTACCCGACAAAAAGGGGATAATGTAGATCTATATAGCCTTCACTAGTATTCATTATAACGAAACTGTTGCATATACGTATAGCAAAACTCTACATACAAAGTAACCAAGCAAGGATAGATCACAAATTAAAACTGTCACTTTAAAGACTTGCCTGATGGAAACAAGAATAGCAATTAGGAACCACTTGAATGCATTTTGTTATGAAAAAAGAGGATGCAAGTAGGTTCAGCCAGACATTTGACAAGAAATAAATCACACACCTGGCCACTCCTTGATGCTACACAATGAGTGTGTGCATTCCCAACCATGCGCTGGTGAGCTCTAGTGATAACTTAACCGACTCTGCTTCCTGTCTCTTTAGGTGGAATGTAAGGAGTCATTTCCTGGAGAAAATATTCAAACTCATTTATTAACAGATAAGAATAAAATTTTAAGAAACGAAGAGATAGCAAATAATAGGCTCCAAACACCCCCACAGAAAAGGTATCATTTATACTCCAGATGAAGAAAAAAAAGACAATACGAATGAGATCATGTATCTAAAACCGAAGTAGCACCTTACTTTGGGCAGTAGAGAAACAAAATTTAACATCTGGATTAAGTTAACAGTGAGCCATATATATGTGGCTCTCACTAACCAAAACTCAACATATCTAATAATAATACTAGATTCCACATTTGCTATGCAAGAACAAATAAAAAACTAAAATTACCGCATCTTGATCATCACATGTACGAGAATGTCCCTTTTCAAGCTTTGTATTTTTTGAAGCAACACCCTGCACAACATAAACTCCTTGACCAGTTGACACCTGCCCCTCTGGAGTATAGAATATCTACATTGGAAATAGAAGAAACTGTAAGACTCAATCCTCAAAAGGAACTCTAGTGAACTACGAAGCTATTGATATTTGATAAAGGCATAAAGCAACAAATACTAGACCTTCATGCACATGAACTAGCAACATCGCATAAAAAAACATGTTTGTGTGCAGCCACCATTTAGGCTATTCCTAATAACCTCAACATAAACTACTGGTTATTGACCCAAAAAAGAGATAACAGTCAGCACGAAACACTGGATAGTAAGTGATACTGAAAAATTACACAATATATAGTAGAATTCAAAACAGATTCCTGGAGCATGTAGGCATGATGAAGCCACAGGCTTGGTTTTTGAGTGACAGAATTTGATAATTCCTTAGGAAATTCCGATGAAAAGGAATTGTCAAATACTCAAATTCAACAACCCAAAAACCAAGCAGATCGATATGGAATTGTTGATAGACCACCGGAACTTTCCCCAGAAACTATTTACTTTGGATTTTTTTTCCTTTTACAATTTTCATTAGATTCATGTTTGCAAGAATTAGAAATAGCTGTCTTAAGTTATATGAATGCATAACCACAAACTTTATTCAAATACATGGCATTGAAGGTTCCAGTTTTTTAAATACATGTCCTATGATTTTGAGATGTACTATTACCGATTGTCCAATTTGTCCTTATATACCCACCTAGTTAAGTGGTACGCAAGTCCTGTTCAAATGTCCTTAAAGTAACACAACATTCCAGGAGCAACAACTAACCTAAGGCAGTCTTTAATGTGGGTAGCATGCTCTTTTGTAAGCATGCCTGAGTTGTTTTGAAAAATCCTAGAGCATAGTAGTGGAAGGAGTATAAATGCAGAACAGGAAATTTGCTCCATTTGAGACTTACTTGCATTTTCGAAACAACCGGCAAACTCTTCTGTGCATCGTCGAACACTGAGTTCCTTCCTCCAACCTGTCAAGATGATGAATGCATCATATCATGTTGATCAGCCAGCTTTCTGAAACAACCCATGAAGAAGCGAAGCTGAGGTTTAATACCTTGGCATTAATTTTAATAGAAATATTTGCCAATATCTTGTTACTCTTTGTCAAGACATTTGACCTTAGACAACACTGTGACAAGAGACCATCTGTCTCACAGATCCTTTTAACATCTCCTGTGGTTATCAGTAACATCAGGCATGACTTGTACGTAATAGAAGTGAAGAAACTATGTGCCCTATCATAAACATTACCATATAACCTGCCATTTTTATCTGGCAGTATAGCAAGCAGTAGGTCAATCTTCTGGTCCCTCAGCTTGCTCTGTGCATTCTGATAGCATGTACGAATATCATCTTCAACTTGACCTGAGCGTGCAGTGAATACTGGGAGCTTTAAATCAGCTAAGTCCTGAAATTAAGGTGAAAGTTTTAAGCTGGGAGTACTGTTTGGACAGTTTGTGCTGAGATAGAGTCAAAAGGAATGATGAAAAAAAAATATTACCACTCCAATAATATGAGACATTTCAGCCAGCTTAAAGCAAAACTGCTCAACATCGTTCTTGGATAAATCTTCACAAAAGTTAACACATGCCCAGTTGTTGATCTTGGCACCATTTACTACTTTCTGCAAACAAATCAAACGAAATATTTAAGCAACAGCTCCAGATTAAGAATAAGTATATGTTTAATCAAAATTCCTTGGGAAGTTAAAGCAAAAATTTCTTTGATTTATTACTTTACTAAAGAACATAATAGAAAGTAAATGACACTACTGGAAAAGGTTATTATAGTGGAACTTCATTCAACGTCTAACATTAAGATTGGTTTATGACATACCTTATCTTTCATGTTCCAGTACCCATTCATTGGAGGCCATATTTTCTGAGATCCGGAATCATGGTACTGAAGCTACAACAGCCAAAAAACCGGAAACACATTAAGGCAATCACAAACTGCTTTATACCTAAAAATACTACATCAGAACTCATGGAAGTAGAAGTACATTTGGAGGCGGCAGAACTCTAGCATTAACTGTAGTAAGATTGTCATCAACATCTATGCCCAATTCATGTGCAGGTTTGGTGCTGTTGTACCGCTTGCGCTCAACAACCTAAGTATGGTCAAAACTTGTCCTTCTCTTTTTGTGAGAGTTTGGAAAAATTTGACTTCCCTAAGTATAGTGTTAGTGGTACAACTATCCACTAGGCACATCTCTTCATCTATCGAATCGACTCCCGTAACAATCTATATAATGCAGAATTTAAAACTCATAAGAATAAAGCAAAATATAGAAAGTACATACGAATATATTAATAATAACGAGTGCATTATTACAAATGATATCAATAAAGCAACATCATGTCTTTTTATTACAACGAGTACTTTTGCAAAAATAAACTTGGAGCCTAGATGAGGTCTCCAAAAACATCGTTGGAAGAGTATTCCAGGAGTAATTTGTCGACGTCCATGAAGTCTTCCTCTTTGCTCGGCGGAGTCTTGGCGTTGCTCGGTCCCGTTCCATGAGGGATGGGGTCCATAGCTCCATTCTCCGTCACTTGAGAGGTGAAGTGCGCTTCAAACTTCTGAGGGTTCTGTGTATGACCCATGGACTTCATGTATAGTTCAACGAGATGCTTAGGAGTACGGCATTTCTTAGCAATATGGTTGTTGCAACCACACCTGTAACAAATGGTTTTGTTTCCATTGTCACTTTTGGGATTAGAAATTCCTTTCCCCTTTTGGACTTTCCCGTGGGTCTTTTGGTTCTCTTTCTTTTGCCCTTTCCTGAAATCTTTCCAGGATTCACATTTTGACTATGTGTCTTCGCATTTGCATGTACTTCAGGCAGTGGAGCAGTACCCAATGGGAGCTGATTTGAGTTCCATACTGTGAGCTCATGGTTCTTTTCTGCCTGTTTCAATGTCTGAATTAGCGAAGAATATTCTGTGAATTTTCTCTCACGGTATTGTTGAGTAATAATACGCTCTGATGGGAGCATTGTAGACAGTGTCTTTTCAATTTTCTCCTCATCATCAGGCGCTTTCTCACAAAACTGGAGTTTAGAGCAAATCTTATGAGCAGCATGATTATAGTCGTCTATGGTTTTGAAATCCTGTAGACGTAAGTGATTCCACTCATGCGTGGCCTCGGGGAGGACAATTGCTTTATGCTGTTCATATCTATTTTTAAGAGATTTCCATAAGACCATTGGGTCCTCCTCAAATTGATATTCCATTTTCAAATCTGGATGAATATGATTTCTTATCACTTTCAAAGCAGAGAATTTGGACATATTTGAGGGGGTAGAAGTCCCTTCAACCGTCTCATCTATACATCTGTATAGTCCTTGAGTCGACAGAATCACTTTGACATCCATCGCCCAGGCAGGGAAATTGGAACCATCAAGAGCGAGAATCTCAAACTCTTTGGTTGCCATCTCACCTACATTTGTAATTGCCAAATATTTTGAGAAATCATGCCAAAATTATGCAAAAATGATGTGAATTCAAAAAGAAATGAACTCGAAAAATGAATTTTCTCAATAAATTGCTTATTTTTATGGCTGTCGCATGATTTAAATAACTCAATATTCGAAGTTTCAAAATTTTGATGATCATATTCGGGCATCACTATTAATAGTGTAGATCCTTCGGTGGTGTTGAATACCACTTTAATATATGATCAATTTTTGATAAGTGAATAGAGAAATTTTACTAGCGTGTGCCATAATAAAATTCTGAGTTCGAGAAATATTCGCTATGCTGAGGCATGCGTAAATTCATATGATCCCAAACTACAAAGATTTATTCAATTTAGAGAATATTTTTGCATTGAATTGAAATGAAAGTAAGGCAATGGAATTTAATTTGCAAAAAACTTGTAAAGTAAAGAGCATGGAAATGCTAAAGGGCATAATTTGTAATAAAAGTAAATAACATGGGGTTGTAAAAGAACTTTTATTACAGCAGAAAACTGCGGAATGTAAATATGCCAAAGCCTGAGGGCTTAAATGCAAAATTGCACTTTCTTGAAAAAGATAAACATTATTGGGCGGTGGGCCGAGACAATCTCGATTTCGGCCCACCGCCGCTTTCGGCCCAGGGGGTCGGGCGGGGGAGCGCCTGATGGCGCCGGCCTGGTGGGCCAGATGGGCCGGCCCAGCGCGGCCCATGGCCGCCGCGGCCTTAAAGGCTGGCTCGGGCGGGCGGCTAGGGTTGGGACCCTAGCGCGCCGCCGCCGCCAGCCATGCCAGCGCCGCCGCTCACGCCGTCGCCGCCGCTCGCGCCGTCGCCGTCGCCTGCGTCGTCGCCGCCGCGCCAGCCAGGTCCGTCGCCGTGCCCAGTCCTCTGCCCCCTCCTGCACCTCTTGGACCTCGTTTCTCGCGCGCTTAGGTCTCCCCCTCACCTGAGGGTGAGGGGCAGCGAGCCTCGCCGCCGGCGTCGCTCTCGGCCGGCACATGGCCGGTCGAGATAAAGTTGGTGAGGCCGGGGCGTGCGTTTGCCGTTGCGGCTGCAGTCGTGCGGCCCAAGGACCGGCGAGTAGCTGGAGGTGGTGAAGGGGGCGCCGGCTCGGTGGAGATGAAGCCGGGTGGAGCCGCCATTGCCGCGCTGGTGGAGCCCTCCCCTGTACTGAGGTAGAAGGGTGGGGCACCAGTGCGTGCCGCCCTGGTGCGGAACACCGGCTCCGCCTGGCGTGTTGCTGGTGGCGTCTTTGGAGTGTACTCCGGCGAGCGCACCGGCGATTGCACCGGCGAGGACGACGACGAGGAGATGTCAATGATCGGGCACGGTGAAGGCAGGGCGAAGCCAGGTCTTTGCTTGGGCAGTCCATCCATGGACAGTACAGAAGTAGGGATCCGCCACTGGGATGCGGCCCACCGAGCAGCCTTGGCAAGCTTCAAGCCTGAATCCTCCTGTGGGAGGTGCTGGTGGAGGGGGATGCCCGGCGAGCTGCAGCGTTGCGGCGCGCTTGATAGCGAGCCGAGCGCCGAGCAATGCGACGCCAGGAACGGGAAGCCGGGCGGCGTCCCTGAGCTCTGAGGAGCTGGAGTAGTTGTTGTCGCATGAGGCGACGGAGAGCAGGGATACGAAGGTGGCGAGGGAGACCAATTTCAGCATCACGAAGAGGTAAGCGTCGAGGCATCTTACCCAAGGATGAGGCCTTTTCCTGCTCAGCTTGTAGAGCGTGCTTGATAACATGTTGAAAGTAGAATAATAAGATAGATAGGTGAATTGGTATTCTCATTGATCTCTTAGCACCCTTTTATAGGTGATTACAAATTCAGTTACTAGAACTGAATAGACACACAAATAATGGTCATGATCACTAGTAACTGCTGTAATTAGAACCATCATGAGCCTGCATGCCTTCCTTGTAGTGGGGATTTAGTGTCTTGATGAGAGCAACTAAATTGCTTTGTAACAATATGAAGCCCGTAACGGAAACACCACGGTGATTTTTTTCCCCCGAGAAATGTATTGTAACTTCTGTTTACTTTTACTGCAAATTAGCCGTGGTTTTTTAAAGTTTTTTTTTGGAACGCGATTTTCTTTTAAGTTGGCTGAAAAAAGGTGGAAAATAGACACGTCAGCAAACTAACTTCCTTCTTTAGGCCCTGTTTAGTTCCTTCCATTTTGCAAAATGAAAAGTTTGCAAAATGGAATTCTTACATGCATTGAATACTAAATGTTGACGAAAAAAAGAATCCATACATAGATGGAATGTATTTCGCGAGACGAATCTAATGAGCCTACTTAATCCATAATTTGCCTACATTAACCATCCGCTAATCATGGTTTAATTACTCTCTAATTATCTTCGTTAGATTCGTCTCGCAATCTACAAGCCAGATCTGTAATGTTTTATTATTAGTCAACGTTTACTACTACTAAATGGTATTTTTCGCTTCACAAAAATTTTGCAAAATGGAACTGAACAGAGCCTTAATCAAATATGAGTTCCATCCTATTTCAACATTACTGTCCTCACACTGACAAGTTACGGCTTCAATTTTTTCTTGCTCCGTGTATTTGGTTTTACCAATTTAAGGTGAAAAGGGGTTGCTCCTTCCAACAAACTTTGGCAAAGTTGAGCCTACAGCCCTACACGTTGTTACGATTCACTGTTTTTTTTGGAAGGAAACGATTCACCATAGTTTCAGAAGAATTGTAGCTAGGTTTCTCTCTCTTTGATTTATATTTTGATCATCAGCTGCTCACCTCATCCTCAAATACCGTAGAGCCAGGTCACTACTGCTAGCGCTTTTCTATTTATTTTGAAAAAGATATGTACTCCGTACCTTGTTTAGGCATATGTGCAGAAGATACCTCGGCGGCATCCTGAATTAGTGGTAACTTAAACTCCCATCATATATTTCCACGTTTTGTCCATATACCGAGCCGATAAACACACAACTATATTTTTGTTCTCTCATTTTGCGAAATCAGTAACATCTATTCTGGTCACTGGAAATAACAAACCAACCATTCGCATATAGCCTTAGAGCTTAAACAGTAGCATCCATCCTCAGCAGGTCCAAATCCAATGAAACGACCAACACAGCGTGTCAACCATCACTGAGGTGTCATCAACCACATCTCAGTGATCTCAGAACACACTAATAAAAATTCTATCAGAAGTAGAACATGGAAACATGGACCTCAGCAGGAGCTACAGTTACATACGGTACCAGGAGCTACAGTACATACGGTACCGGGGTCCAACCCAGGGCTGACAAGTTGTCAGAACTAACTCTGTTTTTTCCAGTGATGCCCTCTGCAAATTCGGTAGGAACTATATTTCCCCATTACGATTTAGGGCTCATTCGGTTCCAACCATTTCACCGGATTGAGGCCATATAGTATAAAATTAATGATAGATACAACAAGAGACTGAGATTCGTTCCGAGTGGGAAACCAATTTGCTCATGATATGATATGTAACAGAAAGGGCCGGATTGGTTCCTCACCTCTCGACTAGCGGATTGATTCCCGGTCTCTTGTTGTCTCTATCACGAGTAAATTGGTTTCCCACCCGAAATATATCCCGATCTCTCATTACAACTATCATAAATTTTTTTACTATAGGAATCTCAATCCGGATGGAATCAAACCTACATAACCGAACCAGCCCTTGCGGATTCTGACCAGAATTTCGGTTTCATAAAATACGCAACATAGTTTGGATATTACTATTGCTTGCATAGCTGGAAACCGGACAAATAAACATGTCATCTGACGAACCAGCGCAAACAACGAAACTGGCTAGTACCAAGTACCAACATGCTTACATACGTATAACACCGGTTTTTGTAAGAGCCTGCATTTCTTGTCAAGATATCCAAACTCAAACAAAGCATGACGAACAAGCGCAAACAACGAAACTGGCTAGTACCAAGTACCAACATGCTTACATACGTATAGCACCGGTTTTTGTAAGAGCCTGCATTTCTTGTCAAGATATCCAAACTCAAACAAAGCTACTTCCTCCCTCCGTCCCAAAAAAACGAAGTCATTCTAAATGTTTTAGGACAGATTAAAAAAATGTAAAATAACTTTGATTGCCCTTATCTTTTTTGGGACGGAGAGAGTAATTACGAAACCCAAAGAGATGTACGAATATCAAGGAGGGATTAAGAAGCATTCATAAGTGTTAGTCCAAAACCCCACGATGTATATTTTATCCTCTCCTATATATTGTGTCATCTATATGGACGACGAAATTTTTGTATCGTTCTTCGTCAAAATCCCTCCTACACCGTCAGATATTATAATGATTGAACGATGTAGATTAATCCAAAGTCCATCTTACGTCTTACTCTTAAAATGCCTACACTGTCAGATTTAATGATGATCAAACGCTCTAAATTAATCTAAAGAGTATAATTTTCTTAAAACGTATCTGCGGCACGTGCCCTTCTGCAAGTCATAACTGCCCATGAAATATGTAATCCCGTTTCCTGGAGATTTTTATAGCACTGCGAGCTAAAGCGGAACAAGCATGCTGAATACATTCGCATACCTCGCAGGGCATTTCGAACAGTTGGAAATAGTAATTAACTTAGCACAGAGACTTCCATGTTTAACCATAAATTAAAACATCCCAAACCATAATAGGGTCAAGCAACTTAGAAGAACAGCAAACAGAAAAGCAGCCAGTGCAGACGTTATTCTCCAGGTCTCCTTCAAAATGCATTCAAAGAAACCTCTGCAGAGCAAAGCTTTGTCCAGGAGGTGGTTTTCTGATCAAGGACTAGCAGTAGAACATGGACCTCTTCAGCTCATCCTTGATCTGCGGAAGTGGGCTCGGACCAGCAGCAGGACCAGATGAGTTGCTGGTGCTCGCTGCGTCAGAGGCTTGCTTGACGTAGAAGCGGGCACGGAATGCAAGCTTGTGGGCGTAGTATGCAGGAGGAGCTGGCAATTTAAAAAGAACCAGAGCATCACTTTCATGTTATTCCCTAATCTCTTTACACTTATCCATACAGGGATTCAGGCTATGAATATTGATCAGAACACTCCAGTTTTATCAAGTTTTGAACTATAAAGTAGATACCATGGTTAAGAAAATAGCCATATCACTCTTCAAAAAAAAATAGCCATATCCGTGTACTTAAAAGAATAAAAGTTCTCAGTGAGAATTCGAAGGACATACCGATTGACACCGAGCGAGTGCAGCTTGAATACCTGAAAGACAAAGAGGATGCACCGTCAGACAAACAATGAATCAAACAACAAGATGGCAGGGAATAGCATGCTTACATGTAGCACAAGTTATATGTGAGAGACTGCAGATTATCTGCAGTGAAATTGTTGTCATCCCGCAGCACATGGTAATGAGCAGGACGACTTGTTCCCTGTATAGTCAAAGGAAGATAATCGTCAGATGCAATTGGCAAGAAGAATGACCAAATTAGTAGCGACACACCAGGAACATACTTTGATACCAGCATGGCTGCACAAAAAGAAATCAAATTCTGTTGGGTGGCATATATTCCTGTCGACTACAGTGCCTGCAAATTCCAGAAACATGATAGCAAAGTTATTGTCAAAACACGACACTAACATAACAGCTGTAAATATGCCTGACCTGGTAGAATATTTCCACTCCTGTCCGTCAAGCGGCGATCATTGGGGAAGAGCCTTGTGTGGTGCCTCTTCTGCACAATTATGAAGGTGATATGTGGCTTCTCATTGTACAGAGCTTTCCATGCCTGAAGGAATAGCAAGCATGAAGCACGAACAATTCGTAATTGAAGGTCCACTTGCACGTGCTATTTTCCCTCAAATTATATGTTACCTTCTCTATCTCCGGGATTTCTTGTTCCAACACTTGTTTGAATTGACCCTCGCTTACTCCATCCCTATGGTGGATTGAAGACATTGTCAATCGACATGGCATGATGATCAGAATAGAGCAAACTGAAAGAAAATAACCTGTAGAATATCAGCTGCTTGGGTCTCTGCTTAGATCCTTGTTCAAATGCACGTAGGAGCTCCCTGGAAATATTTTGTAAATTAAGTTACTTCTCAATGTTGTGTCATTCAGATTTCAAAGATGCACTTCGTGAAGATCCTACTTGACAATGCCTTCCAGACCATCGATGAGCTCTTGACGGTGGCCTTGTGCACGGACAACACCATTATAATTGGCCACCTTGGGCCAGTCTTGGGAGGCAACAACCTTTGTGGAACCAGGCACAAAGTGTTTGTAATGAGATGATGGTTACAACCTATCCTCTTTGTAAACAGAAAAGAGAATCTTACAGAAGCAATGGAGGGAGCAGTATCATCTAGAGCACCAGGGTGAGTAACATCAGCACCAAATATAATTGTTGGTTCCCTCGAAACAACTGGTAAACTTGCTTGGGGGTTAGCGAATTCTGAGTTCCTTCCTCCAATCTGCAGAGATAGTGAATATCAGTATCATGTTGATCAATAAACTGTGAAACAACTATTGAAGAGACCTAGTCTATGTTAACCTTGGCATTGATCTTAATAGCAACATTAGCAAAGTACGGAGGACCCGCACTTGTAACAAATTTCCCCAGACAACACTGAGACATGACCCCAATCTCTGTCTCGCAGATCCTTTTGAAATTGCCTGTTGTTGATAGTAGCATCAGGTATCACATATATGCCATAGTCAGTGAAGAAATTAAGTCTGATATAAGAAATATTACCATACAAGCTACCATTTTTCTCTGGCAATATAGCAAGCAGAAGGTCAATCTTTTGCCCTCCTAGCTTGTTCCGTGCATCCTGATAGCGCATACGAAGATCAATTTCAACTTGATCAGGACGAGCAGTGTATATAGGAAGCCTCAAGTTATCCATATTCTGGAACCAAAGCGAAATGCCAAGAGTCATGCAAGAGTATTTTTGAATGATAGATAATCGAACAGATAATCGAAATGGGGATTTTTTTTTTTGAAATAAAAGAAATGGGGATTACCACTCCAGTATTGCAAGACCATCTAGCCAGATCAGCGCAGAACTTATGAACGGCATTCCCGGGTAAATCATGACAAAAGTTAATGCAGGCCCAGTTGCGGACCCTTGCACCATCTACTACTTTCTGAAATACAAAAAATGGAGATTAGCACCATCACTAATAATTTCATAATTCCAGTGCAAAGAAATACAGCCATTTGAGTGAATTAGCTAGGCTTTTGATGTAATGACAGAACCTGATATAGATAGAACAAAACTCAAGCAACAGGTCAAGCATCTAATATAAATCATTATCAATTTATCATGTACTTTCCTTGCACATTAGGCTGGATAAGGTTCTTCAAACAACCATCAACTTAGCTGTAAAAACAATAACCGTTCAGCTGCTCATGACATACCTTTTTTATCATGTTCCACTGTCCACCATTTGGGTTGCACAAACTTTCAGGTCCAGTACCATAGTACTTCAGCTACAGAAAAAAAAGACAAGCATGATTAATAAAAAAATGCATTAAATATAAAAGGCACAAAACAAAACTGCATAACACATGGAAGTAAGATTACAGTGGGAGCTGGCAGAACTCTAGCCTGAACCGAAGTAGGTTGATAGTCAACCTCTAAGCCAAATTCTTTTGCACGCTGTGTTCCATTGTAGTCATTCTGGCTAACAACCTAGGCAAAAAAGATTTAGAGAATACATAAAGTTTGTTTCCCCCATAGTTTAAATCTGATAAAACAGAAAATGCAGTAAGAGCAAGAACCTGACAAATCTTGTTCTCGCGGGCAGATGGATGCAGACAGATTGAGTCCATTAGCTTAGCTACCTGTTGGCTTTCCAGCTTCTTCCGGTACTGCTGTCCGGGAACTATCTTGCAAACCTGAAATCCAAATGGATTCAGAAATAGGAACATAGAATATAAGGAAGCGAAAGAGTAACATATTGAAGTTCAAGTATGTAAGCAACCTCCATAGGGAGATAGATCGGCCTCTGATCATTGCCAACTTGAAGGCAAGGGAGAAAATCATACTGTATTTCAAGCTGGTATGCCTCTCTAAAGTAATCTCTGACAGTCTTCCGAACTCCAGATGATAATTCAAAGCTGTTGGTTTCAAGAAAAAATATTAAAATAAAGCTAACCACTAGAATTTGATCCAGACCTCTAGGGAGAGTGGGATGTTCCGTTCAACATGGAGGAAAAGGAAACATACTCCAATACAGAAGGACGACTTTGCATCACGGAGGCAATCCGGTACTTCCGGCATGCATCTCCTCGGTGTGTGACTTCAACCCTCACACCCCTGAGTGCCTTCTTGATCTGCAAACTCAGAAGAATGACATCCATCTCAAGTGTAACTTTGGACAATGCACTTTGGATCCAGGCAGTGAAAAAATGCCTACCTTGACATAATCCATGTTAGTAATAACTCTGAAGGTCCTTGGGTTATCTTTGTTCAGAATCTCCATAACAAAATCAATCAGCGGCATTGGTCTAACAAAAGCTGTTGAAGACATGTCTGCAATGGAAAAAGTATGCAGAACTCAGACATCTAAACACATACAGCCAAATCAAAAGACTACTTGCAATAGAATCCTAAAGGTTAGAATTCCCAAATCGGTCCCATTATATGTCAATCAGGGAATCAATTTGGGATGCAGTACATCGCATCCACTATTTCACCAGGGCTGATCATTTCTACATTCCAAGCACCATAATTGCATTTTCTGAAGGCAGTGTAGATAACTTGACAGATAATAAGAGTTCAGAGGTATAAGTGAAATCTGACCTACGATAACAGACAAGCCCATCTGTGTCGGCCTGATGCTCTGATAGAAACCCTTCCATCCCTCAACACCCAGTCCAAGATTAACTTTGTCTAAGACCGGCGAGAAGAAGGACCGGCCAACAGCAATATACCTGTGCATTGTCAAGAGAACAGGTATCTTGTATCATCTAAATAGAAAATGCGGAGATGAAAAAAAAAAACAAGAAGCAAGTGCTTACTCCATGCTGTTGCGTTCGTTGAGCACGATGTCATGCAGCACGATGTCAAGGGCCTGCAGCGCCTGCCCTGGAATGTCCGTGTGGCAGCCCGCCATGAGCATCATCAGCTGGTGCAGGCTGACCAACGTGGCGTGCTTGATCAGCACCTTGTACCTCCTCTCCGTCCTGCCAGGCAAGGTGACCACGAACTCCTTGGACTTGAACGGCAGCTCGCCGGCAGTGAACAGCGACTTCCGGCCGTCGTAGGCAGGGAGGCGACCACCCAGCTCGGTCTGCCGTTTCTCGGACACCAGCTTCGACATGACTTGCCTGTACACGCCCTTCAGCGTCGACTCCGGCGAGATGGTCACCTGCAGAAACGCGCACAAACCATGGCAATGGCCAGCGTTGATCAGATTCAGATGGAGGCCAAGACCGACAACACGGAGTGAACGAGCGACCTTACATCATAGTGGTGAAGGCCCTTATCGACGAGGCCGGCGAAGAAGTGGTTGGCCTTGATGACACATGGCTCCCCTGCGCCACCGAACCCGGGGCGCGCCGGGAACATGGGCGCGTCACGGTGGATGTCCATCATCTTGAACTTCTGCAGCGCGGCAGCCTCGGCCGCGTAGCGGTCAGCGAGGGGCGGCCCGGCTTGGCGCAGATCGGGACCCTGGCTCGGCTGGCCACCGTGCCCGCCGCGCCCTCCACGGCCACCGTATCCCTGGTAGCCGCCACCGCCTCCTCGGCCGCCGCCACGGCCTTCCTGGTAGCCGCCACCGCCTCCTCGGCCGCCGCCACGGCCTTCCTGGTAGCCGCCACGCCCCCCGCCGCGGCCTTCCTGATAGCCCCCAACGCCTCTGCCACCGCCGGCACCTCGGCCCCCACCGTAGCCTTCCTGGTAGCCACCACCATAGCCTCGACCACCGCCCCCATCACGACCTCCATGGTAGCCGCCGCCACCACGGCCTTCCTGATATCCGCCGCCGCCACGGCCACCGCCGCCATCACGACCTCCATGGTAACCGCCTCCGCCACGTCCGTCAAAGCCACGGCCACCACCTCTGCCGCCGCCGCGTCCGCCACTGTCATCGCCGTAGTACTGCCCGCCTCGGCCGCCACCTCCTCCGTAGCCCCGGCCACCCTGAGCGACGTTCGGGTTCGCCTGACACCTGCCGCCGCCGCCCGCCCGGCCTCCTCCCCGGTGATGGCTCGCCATGGGACCTACTCACGAGTCACAATTAACGAACTCCTGTGAAAGAACAAGAAGAAGCGCGTGATCAGCAGCAACGATCGCGCTGAGATAAAAGGAAGGGAACTGAAAAGGAAACAACGGATTATGCGGAAACTCTGATGCTTTTGGAAGTTGGAAATGGGGAAGAAATCACAATTTACCATTTTTTTCACAATCCAAGAGATGTGAAAGCAGAAGATGGATATAAAGACCGATACATGATTAAACTTCAGAAACAAAAAACAGGATATACTGCTATTTAAAATATTGCATAGAACAATTGCTTTTCAATCACAGAAAATCCGCTGATAAAGTATCCAACCGTGGCTACAAACAAAAGGATCGGAGGCAGTGAACCTTATACTGGCAAAAAACGAAGAGCATTGTCAAACAGTGAACCTCCCTTGAGGCCATGACAAGAGTTATAGGAACCACAGAAGACCATGGTAGACAAGAAAACCTTGCTCTCACAGCACAAGACAGTCCCCTTTTTGAAAGTAAAAAATAAAACAAGATCACACAGTCAGGGGATCTAAGAATTCAGAGAAACCGTGTGTCCACCAGCAGTAGTCCTTGTCGCATAACAAAGCCAAACAAGTGAAACAGAAACATCAAGGAGTCCAGTCGCCGTGCCGGACAAGGAGAAAGAAAGACCCCAGAAACAACCCCAGACAAAGAAAAGGAAGAGGCAAGTCCCTTTCTAATCGTCCCCAAATCCGGAGAGGAGACGAGAAGTCCCCTTCTGAACGCATCAGATCCCAAACCGTGTGCTCCGCCTGACGTCAACACTCCACAGTGGCGACTGACGACAGCGAAGACGACGACGACGACGAGAAGGATAACAATAATCAGAGATTTTATAAACAAATAAACGATTCGTCGCAGATCCGAGCACCACACGGCAACACGCACGAAGAAAACAAGAGACATGCATGCAGCGACGACGGGATTAAAAACTGTCAGGCCGGAATATATATATATATATATATATATATATATAGCGACTGGTGTGTGCTGCGTTGTTTAACCTGCTTGCGTATCGGCCGGGGACGACGGCCGGCGGCGTCGCGAGAGATGCGAAACGGCGGCGGCCGGCCAGGAGAGGGGGAGAGAGAACGTGGGTGTTTGTCTCTCCCTACCTCGCCGCCTGCGCGTCTCTTCTCTTCCCTCTTGTGTCGCGTGCTTCTCGGCGCACTCTGCGAACTGCTTCCGCAACTCTTTTGACAGGGGTGAGTGCCGAATTTATAGGCGGGGAGAGGGGAGAGGGAAAGGAAGCGACGAGGCGCCGGGGCGTCATCAGTCATCAGGTGGGCCCCACCAGGCTGTTTCGGTGGAGGGTGGTCCCACGGCCCGTCTCATGACTCATGCTGTCAGAGTCTCGATGGAATGGACGGTCTAGATTGGTTTTGAGATCCGTGCGATTTGGCTATTTCTTAAGTTTTGGTTGGACGCGAGACGTCTCATTCGGCCCACTTCCGTCGTGACAAAGCCGTGTGCGATAGTTGTTTGGGATGAGTTGGACGTGAGCAAAGCTCCTCTTCTTGATGTAGAGAGAGATCTTGCGAGATTTAAACATAGGTGGATTGTGAGATATTATTCATTTTCATGTAAATATGTACACACCCAGTTCAATGGCAATTCCAGCCCTAGGATATAGGGTATCTTCTTTCTCTCTTCTTCCTTCCTTCTTATTCTCCCTTTCTTCCTCTTTTTCTTCCTTTTTGAAAAAAACGGAGGGGGAGGGGATTAGGAGAGGTATCTATGGGTTTTGGGGAGATAGAGGGCTCAGGCCAGTCCTTGCACCCCTGGATTCGTCCTTGACCCAACTGTTTCAATTTCAACGTGATTCCACTCCAGCTTGATAGACGGTCCAGACAATTAACAGGTCACCAAGATTGGAAGATATGTCTGCATTGTTCTTATGTAGAAGCTACATTATATGTACAACTGTTTGGGTGAGATGGATGTCAGCAATGCCGGCTATTTAGAAAGTCCATAGAAATGTTTGTTGGCATATAGCCTCGTAGGTCAGAGATAGTCTATTTTGTTATTATAGACAAATTTAATTATCGTGTTTTAGACTTATAGTCATATATGGCATGTTTAGTTACCTGGCTAGTCTAAGTATGGCCACGAATCTTAGCCTGGCTAGTCCAAGCCTGGTTTGAAACAATGCATTTGCTTTAATGTTTCGTTGTTTGTACAGTCTGGCCTAAACATTGCATTTGCTTAGTGTTTGGTTGTATATATGTATAAAGTTAGCCTGTCTTGGACTGTTTTCGTTGTGTGGGCCCCGTCCCAACCACGCGGGCATGCTTCGCCGAGGGATACTCATTCACTACCGGAAACCGCCCCTTTGTCGTGTGCCTGGGCCTTTGCCGTGTGCAGGTCCACGGGCACACGGCATAGGGACCTCTTTGCCGTGCGCCAGCAAGCAGGCTCACGGCAAAGGCCTTGCACACGGCATCAGGGGCCTTTGCCGTGCGCCCTGATGCCCAGCACACGACAAATAATTCACGCACGGCAAAGGAGCCCCTTTGCCGTGTGGCCTGCCAGCTGGCGCACGGCAAAGGCCCACACACGGCAAAGTTAGGCCTTTGCCGTGTGCCTGACGCCTAGGCCCACGGCAAAGGTGACGGCGTGTGATGGCCGTCACCCCTTTGCCGTGTGCTAGCCGTGCGGCACACGGCAAAGGCCTGGCACACGGCCACGTCACGCCTTTGCCGTGTGCCTGGGAACCTGGCCCACAGCAAAGGACGGGCCCACGGCAAAGGGGGCCCTTTGCCGTGTGTTAGGCCTTTGCCGTGTGCTTGGACCTAGCACACGGCAAAGATATTTTTTTTGTCTTTTGGCATCCAAATTTTTTGTGGTGTCAATGTACCTTGCTTGGTATTCCCTGTTAAGATTTGGTGCATTTCATAATTTTTTGCTATATTTAGTTATTTTATTTTTTTCCTTGGATTTATCGTTGAAAATAACTTTGAACTGCAAGTGTGTCGAATAATGGAATATAATGGATTCAAAGGGAGCATACACGTTATTGAGTCGAATCTGAGGCCGTATCCAGGAACTGTAATGAAAATTCGAGCGTGTGGTTCACAAAGGTAAAGGTCTTTGCCGTGTGCTTTTACCACAGCACACGACAAAGGCCCGGCCTTTGCCGTGTGCTTTTCCCTTAGCACACGGCAAAGGGCCGCGGCTGGGGGCTCCACGGCAGGCCTTTGCCGTGCGCCAGGGGCAAGGGCACACGGCAAAGGTCCCAGCTTGGGACCACCTGGCAGGGATTTGCCGTGTACCCTCCAGGCCGGCACACGGCAAGACTCAGCCTTTGCCGTGTGCCAGGGGCACGTGGCGCATGCCAAAGGCTGAGTCTTTGCCGTGTGCCGTCAGGACCTTAACGGCCGCGACCGTTCAGCCCGCGCGGGCTCACGGCAAAGGATTTGGCACACGGCAAACCTTTGCCGTGTGCCCGCATCGGGGCTCACAGCAAAGATGGCCTTTGCCGGCCAATCTTTGCCGTGTGTCCTTTGCCGTGTGCAAAGGTACCTTTGCAAGGCGCGAATCCGGTAGTGATTGCAGGCCATGCGGGCGAGCTCCACCATGGGATCCACGCCGCTGCCCATGGGGACGAGCTTTGCCGTGCAGGCCGGTGACGGCTGTGCAGGCAAGCTCCGTAGCATGGCCCCATCATCGGCCATGTGGAAGATGGTGATGAGAAGCGATGGAGGACGAATGGTACGAATGGGATGTGAGTGGATAACACGGTCTCGGACTGAGGTGGCTATGTAAACCAGCTGGAGATGAGAGTTTCTTACATTTATCTCTAGCCTGTCTAAGAGGGATTGATTACATTGCTGGAGCCTAACTAAAGGGTCTAACCAGGCAACGGATTGCCTGGCTCTAGTGAGTCTAGCCCTTAGCCAAGCAACTAAACAAACTCATAGTGCTTATTGGCATATCTTCAATGTCATATAAGATGGAGTTGTATCTTGATATTGGCTTATTTATCAAGATTTAGACTTCTAGTCATATAGTGCTCCTTAGCCTATCTCTGATGCTATAAGAGACGGAGTTGTATCTTGATATTTTGCTTATCCCTACTGGACACTGATTAGTGGAGGTGTGGATGGTTTTGTTGCGGTCTAAGTTTTGTGGTTAGAGCATCAATCAGCAGATGAAGTTATTTTTCTTCCTCATTATTGGATTTTGCTCATGCTTCGGTTTTACTTTCGCTTTATGTGGAGAAATTGGTTCATTAGGAGGAGACTTTACGAAACATACCGCTAATGGAGATTATTATAGTAGTATGTTGGAAATTTTAAGTTTCTTTATTTTCTTTATTTTGTTACTTTTTTTTGTATATCAGATTTTTCTGATGCCTTGCCTACATGTTCGATTTGACCATGTGCATCTTTGTGTAGTGTTGTGGTCTAATGCATTCTCGAAAGAAAATGTCTGAAGGTGGAATATTATTTTCCAGTATCTAAAAGAATAAGATATAGAACGTATGGGGCATGATATGTCGGGAGAGATGAATATAATCAATGCCACCTTTTTATTAAGTCCAGAGAAATCTTGGTTGGCATGTAAGTTGCAAGACAGATAGTCTGCGTTTTGGTTATTAAACATAGCCGTTTCAGTTTGAAGGGCATACCACGCTGTGTGTTCGAATTTGGTGCACGCAACATATTTCGTAGGTCGAATATCCGGACTGTTCAATTTCGCTTTTAGATTGTCGTTCATAATATTTTGTTAAGACGAGTGTTCGTCCAAATAGGATGAAAAAATGCAACTGAGTTATGCTTCACAAACATGGAATAACAGTGTAGCATCTTACGAGCCCCAGGATTCACGGATCACAAGACACGCTTTAGGGCTTGTTCGGTTTCTTTAGAATTGTTCCATCCGGATTGAGATTGATATAACAATAAATTTATGATAGCTACAACAAAAGACCGGGATTTATTCCGGATCGAAAACTAATTTACTCATGATAGATACAACAAGAGACCGAGAATCAACCCACTGGTCAAGAGGTGTAGAATCAATCCAAGTATTTTGTTGTACATATCATGAGTAAATTAGCTCACGGCTCTTATTGTATCTATCATAAATTTTTTATTATATCGGCTTTAATCCGGATGGAATGGTTCCAGAGGAACCGAAGGAGTCCTTAGCCGACCAAAACGGCGACAAGCTCACGAAGTTTGAACCTGAAATAATGAATAACAGTCAATTTAGCTAACTAACTGATCCAAGATCATCCCAACCGATGGAATGGCGTTACAACTTACAAGCAAGCTTTCAGTTCAGAAAGACGGACACTCCACCACAGAACCGAAAGAAAGAAACAGAAGGACAAAAAAAAAAATACAAGCACATGACTGGAGTTCTTTCATTATTGTTGGTTTAGGTGCAAAGAAGTTCATGAACTAAAGTTTCACAGTATAAAACACATTTCTTCAGCGTCTTCTTATAGTTGCATCTCCACTGAACAGCTAGTTCCCATCTTTCCAAAGATCTCAGAAGGTGAGCCGGGAGTTGACCGTTATCAGAACAATCAAGCTCAAATCGATGGAAGCGGAGGAATGCAGCAAACTCCTGCTCAAAACCTGACTGCTTCACATCTGTTCTGCAGTTGGTACTGCTTTGTATTTTGCATAAGAAGATGAGCAGACTTTCATCAAATTCAACAGTAGTCGGTAATTGTTGCAAAGCTCCTTCACATTTGTTGATTAACCATTTCATAATCTCCATCTCATTTTCAGTCGAAAGCATTGATCCAGAGTAAATCTGATGACTGACAGCCTTTTTATGGTTAGCAGGAGTAGCCCACAGCCTTAACGCACACAACAATGCAAATGAGGGGTGTCCATTTGGATGAATATACAATGAATCTTTTGGCCAAGCTCCGGTTGAGCAAATATCCACATATAATTGGATGAAAGTTTTCTCATTAGGGTTCTCACTCAAAAGAAAACCATAGTGTTCAAGAAGTTCCAGGTTTGTGTATGTCCCATAACCAAGGAGGACCTGTACAAAATGGCATGAGTGTACAGAAAAACAGAGACATCAAAAGGAAAAAAAGAAGCAAGATAATTTTATATTTGGCAAAAAATAAAAACAAACCTGCTCTCCCTTCTTATAATTTGTTCTGGCATACAAACAGTATGCATTAGAATCTTCATACCCGCCATCTGTTAATCTCTCAACTTCAGCTATATCTTCTTCCTCAAATGAAGTATCATCAGGAGCAGCATAATTGAACAAATCACCCACAGGGCATAGGCAACCAGCTTCATCCCATGCAATATGTAATGTGCGTGAAGAGACCTTCCTTAGTGTAGGAAAAATGAAACTTTAGAAGAAAAAAAAAACAGGTACAACATAGAAAAAAAAACTAGAAAAAAGGGCTAAACAGCCTAAAACACAGGTTTAAATTCCAACATAAACTTAAGTTAGTATGAATTTCACATTGGAACCAAACCAGCAGACAGGGGTAGCATAACAGATTTGAAAAACAACCGGAACAAACTGAGAATAAAAACAACCATACCGTTGCAAACGCCCAGAGCCATGATTTAAACACCAAAAGCTTAGGTTTAAATTCCAATTCTTTCATCAGCAGTGTTGCACCTTCCCAGTCTGATTTTATGGCACTGTTAGCCTTTTGTGCAACCCAAATGGCATCATCAACCTGCTAACAACAAAAAACATTGGACGCTTTTAGAGTGTATAGCAAAGGATAATGGAGAATAGAAAATCTGTTGACAGATCTACCGAGCTATACTTGGAGAGCTTCAACTTCAAAATCATTGAAGGCAGCCAAGATAGTATAGTAGCTGGGCAGCTGAGACAGATAGGTATACCAGATGGAATTCCTCCCTTTCCCCACTTCAGCCAATAAGCACACGATCAATATCTGTAATAGAATTATAAAGAGAAGGTCAGTAAGCACTAAAAGGAATGCTCAAGAGGACATAACGAGGTAAACAAGAATGGTATATACTGGCACTTTGAAAGCCAAAACAGAAACACTAGTATGTTTTACCAGTAAAGATAAATGTGCAATTTCCTAGTGAGAAAACCACTTTTGCATTTAGTTTGAGTACATAAACAAAAGGGACGCTATAGGTTTGCAAAGCTGAGCATACCGAGTACCAACTGTGTCCGAAGCAACAAACTGTATAGCACAAACACGACTTGTATCCAAACTTTTCCCCAAAATACATGGTGGCACTAATACTATTACGCTACAGCAATGTGCTCCCCAATCCTATTCACCGGTTATCCCCAATTCCTGGTAACATCAAGGACAGCTTTCAAACCACCCGTGCTTACCTGCACGGAGGAGAGGCGGGGCCGGTGGGCGCTGACGCAGGCGGCTACCCTGGGGTCGTCGGCCATGACGCGGTCGCTCGTAAGCAGCGCGGCGCGGGGCACGCGCAGCACCAGCTCGCCGCGCCGCAGGTCGCGCGCCGCCGCGAGGCCTCTCCTGTGGTGGAAGCAAGGCAAACGCGGTGAGGCACTGAGGCTAATGCTGGGGACAAGTGCTGCGAGCGGATGGAGGGGGCTGCAGTTTTACCCGCCGGCGTCGGGGAAGTCGGCGACGACGAGGGAGCTTCCGATGCAGGAGGACGGCGAAGAGGAGGAGGAGCAGGAAGGGAACGGCGGGGGCGGCGAGTCGGAGACGCCCAGCTCGGCCGCCCACCGGAGGAGGGCCTCCATCGTCGGCGGCCGCCTTTGGGTTTACGCCGCGTCCGGCGAGCTAGGGGTTTACCGTTTACGCCTTCACTGGGAAGTCGCGACTCGCGACCCGGGACATGTTCACTCGGAAAATTCAGTGGTTCAGATGGCCATTTGCCCATTTCTATACTTCTGTCTTAGATTTAGAATCGCTGTTGAAATCTTTTATCGCTTAAAATTTCAGTTTCGAATTCAAAACTCAAATTGAAATCACTACCAAAATCTTTACTCCATAAAATTGAACTTATTTAGGCTTCCATTTAGAATTCACCGCCGTCATAGACATTCACATTCCAGAGTTCCTAAAACATGGAACTAGACAATTTCTGCACTGCATTTTCACCAAACGTTTGCAGGACCGTTGGTTGACCCAGTCCACAATGTTATACGTATGTACAAGTGCTAGTGTCCATATTTTAATCAATTGAACGATAGTTTGCATACATTAACATCATTCACAAGGATCCAATGAGTTATATTGAGTTGAAAATTCCAGGCGTTAGTATTTATCATTGCCCAAACAACGCGGTCTTACAAATGGTTTCAACCCAACAAAATTCAACTATTTGTGTTCCCAAGGACCACCATGAACAATATGCTTCAATTTATAGGTAACAACGTTCTATGCTACATAATGTACAGATTGAGCTCCTTTTTTTATTCTATGATAATATGGTACACATCACATGTACATACAACTTCCGCTACATCAGTGTTAGTTTGTACAATGAGGAAATGGCAATCCCCTCCAACAGCTATACCGAGCTTCCATTGAAATATTTACTGAAAGCTTCCTCCTCCTTGCAGTGCACCCACATGACCTTGTACACCTCGATTAGCAGTTTCGGAAATCGGCTTGCAAAGTAGCGATCAAATCCCTCTGGCAGTGACCCAAGTATTGCCTGGAATCCATATTGATCAAATGTGTTACCTTATGAGAACAAGACAGCTTGACTCGCATTGCGAGCAAATCAATTTGTAATAAAAAGCATAAATTATCTAAGAATGTCATAGGATTTACATAACTTCTCTTAAAGTGTGGCAGGATACTTATCAGTTTCCAACATGGCTTTAGCTCCCATGTACGATGAATGTAGGTGCCATCATACCATGACTAGGTATAACAGAACCAGCCGCATTTCATTCCTTATTTTCTAAACCACTGCCAGCAAAATCTAGATTATGTACTTTACAACTGAACCTTGCACCACTATTCTATCCATTTGCTTATGCAAAGCTAATTCACCATAGCTTGTTCAGTTTACAAAATTCTCTACATTGTTCATGTACAACCTTCTTCCTTTTGCATGTTCTATGGCACACGACTGAAATGGTGGAAATCTAGCCAAAACTACCAGGTGATGCCCGCATCCTATGCCAATTAGTCCAGCTACAAATCGATAATCTAACTGCATTCATACATCAAAAGATAAAATCAAGCATAGCAACAAGTGCAGTAGTGCAACAAACCTTGAGATCCTCTGAAAGTTCTCTGTAATGTCCTGATTTATTTCTGATATACCTCAGAAGATCACGAATGGACTCGAAGTTATATTTTCTGTAACGACCCATGTCTGTAACCAAAGCAGCATCCAATTTATCTCCCCATTTACCACCAAACGCCACAGGTCCTATGCTTTCCAGTGCATTTATGAGGTCACTTTCACTGGTTTTCTCAATTCTGTCACTGGTATCCCTTAGAAATGAAAGCCGCAATTCAGGGCTCCAGAAGAGTGGATGAAGCATCACATATACTGCTGTTGGTCTGTTGATGTTATGCAAAGTCAGTTAAGTCAAATCAAGATATATAACAGATATATAACATGTGAAAATCAGGGAGGTTAGACTGCACAGGGCCTTAGTTCTTACCTCATCTCTGGATTTGGATGCAACAATTGAGAAATAAGATGTACTGCTTCTGGTATGTAGTCCACCACAAAGAGATCAAAGCGATTGTTTACAATGTTCATGTCCCGTTCATAGTACTCACCAAACGGATGCTTGCCTCTAGTGATACAATAGAAAATAAGGCAGCCCAAACTAAACAGATCCATTGCACGAGTTTGACGACCATGGCGAAGCTGTTCAGGTGCTTGCCAGCCAGAGCTTCCAACTCCTGCAGTACACTATCGACGATTAAACTGCTTGCTAAAACTGTGCTTAAGTAGTGTGAGAAACAACATACGGAATGTACTTCCTAACACTGCAACTCTCCGAAGGGAAACCTCCTTACCCGTCCCATGATGGCTAACAGAAGTCATGTCATCTTGCAGGCGCTTACTGATACCCATATCAGAAAGCTTTGCTCTAATAGGTCCTTCTGCACTTATTAAGACATTCTGAGGCTTCAAATCACGATGTATAATTCCCAAGTTATGCAAATGCACAAGACCAGCAACCACATCTCTGCATAATTAAAATCGCAAAAATCAGCAAAACTACAGGAATTACAATGGGAGGATGCCCCAACAAGCATAACAATAAGTATAAGAAGCCACACAATTAAGGGTTAAGGACATTCAAATAGAATGTGGCAGAAGTATTCTTGCACGGTATGCAGGAAAGTCGACATGCTGGCCATTTGTATGGCTTTTAATCACAGCCTTTTACTTTTCTATTGCTAATCATGAAGGACATTTCGTCCTCTGATTTTAACTAATTGCAACATTCCCTCCCCCCCCCCCCCCCCCCCCAACACACACACAAAAAAATGTACCACAAGTGATTAAAAATAAATTTATTTAGATTCCACAGAAAGATTAACTCACAGCACAAGTACTCGTCATTTAATAGATATAGGCACTATAGATCAAGAAGGAAATGGTTCTGAAATTATTACATATAAGCATCATAAAACCGATCAACATCACTATTGGAAATGGAGACCATTCTCATACCTCATCAGCTTTAGGAGTTGTGCCGAAGGAAGCCCATCCTGTGTCCACAATTCCACATCAATGCCCTTAACATTTGGAATCTTTGACTTGATACTGATACTAATTTCATTGTTAGCAACAGATTCTCCGGAAGAGTATTTTTGGATTAGATCAGCCAAGCTGCACTGGCACCTCTCAAGGGAGATATAAACAAAATCACTATCATGGTCACAACCATAGAGCCTAACAATATTAGGATCCCGGTCAGATATAATAAGATTCTGAGTCTCCTTTTCAGCTATATCATTGTGGGAACGCAGCAGACGTTTCACAGCAACTTGACGACCATCATAAGATCCTTCAAAAACAACTGTGCCATTGCTCCCTCTACCAATTTCTTTATTTGAGACATACAGTTTACCAATCTGACGACCACCAAGGCCACCTGTGATTCCCTTATCTGTTTGTGCAGAATTTTCCATATCTGGTGCCTCAGTTGACCCACCGGTATCACTGCTCTCCTTGTCAGGTACTGCCAAGGTCTCATGGCCATTGGCAAGCACATCTTTCCTCCGTGTTTTTCTTCTCTTATTAGGAGTTCCTTCCGATCTGCCTCTACTGTCCACAGGTTTCTTGACACGCATGAATGGCTTCATAAGCTGAATCACAAACTGCCTACATGACTTGCTTGAAGAGGCTAAGCTCAACAGATAACCTATGACCAGAAATATGGGAAATACGGGGAATAACCATCTATAAATGCTCCTAGTGGACTTGTTGGTAGTTTCAGGATCAGGAGAGATGACATGAGATCGAGCACCATCATAGGTTTGATTTTGTGTGTCATCCAAGACAACTTTTGACTTGCCAGCAGATTTTGGTAGCTTCTTTGATGGTTTCAGTGGTTTCAGAGCATCATTACCATCCCTGGAGGTTACTGGGGTTTCATCTCTCAAGATAATTGCATTAGCTGAAACTGAATCAGGTAAAGCAAGTGGCAAGCCCTCAGTTCTAATGCACGGAATATCTCCTTGCATGCAGGATGACTGATCAAGCATGTCAGGGTGGTTGTATTTCACATAGTAGTTTGCAGTGAAAGAAGTCCTCGTCCAGTTAAATAAATGCTTGCCAAGATCTGATGCACTGAGAGAATAATCAGTTCTCACAACCACTATGATATTATCACTGTCATCACTAGTACGAGCATTTAACTTGGTTGGTGCTCCTTCAACTCCTGGTCCTTCCAATTCATTCAAGAGAGCTGGAATGCCGCGCTTGTAAATAACCTCACCACTGTCAGCGTCAACTACAAAAACAGTTGAAGCTTTTGATCCGACAGTAACAACAGAATCCCGTATGTATGGACTTCTAGCAACAAATTCCTCCAATTTCCACGGAAGCATCTGCAGGAATAGAGACAAGGGTGAGAAACAAATGTTTGTGCCAGGAAGATTTCAGAGAAGCACTGTGCATAAAAAAAAACATACCACGTTGTTCCCATTATAAACTTCCCAAAGTTCAGTCCCATTCCCGTTCATGTTCTCATTTCCATTCAAAGGATATATGAGATAATTAAGACCAGAATCAGCGGTAGTAATTTGATCTGAAAGCGGAGGCCCGGTGGAGATCTCCCACAGAGGAGATTGTGATGAACGGTCCACAAGCTGAATCGTGCCGTTGTCATAAAACTGAAGCACAGAGCTGTTCACAGAGACAATCAAAAGTAATTCCAGTCAATCAATCAGACCTATAATTGAACATAACTCACATGCTTCCTTCCACTCCAGAGGCGCAAAATTATGCCAACATTTATCTAAACATGTGTAAGGAACCCTCAGACTCACAAGTACTATGGTGCAGAAGCAGTGAATACATTACAAGAAACCTAGTCGGCAAGACTTGCTCCATAGCAGCACGGAACAAGAAGAGCCCCGAGACGCTTCTACTTTTGACAGATAAACCAAGGAAGGCCCCCTCACTCGAAGAAACCTCATGCTATTAGCGACATTTCGTTAGCTGTATGGTCCAAAAGCTCAAGCGTAGAGACGCTAATTCCGCGAATAAGCAGCAACCACGCCCGAGGCAAACCCACACCGCCGCTACAACGGGAACAGGGGAGGAAGGGAAACCACGAGGCTCACCGGGGTTCAGCCTCCGCCTCGCCGCTCACCGCGCGGGCCGGCTCGTGGCGCGGGGGTTGCGGCAGGACGAAGAGCTCCCTGAGACTCTGCTTCTTGGGCGCCGCTGGGGCGACGATCTCGGTGGAGCGCGCCCCCGCGGCGGCGATCTCGGTGGAGCGCGATGCTGCAGCCGCCGCCCCATCGTCGTCCGGACTGGCTCCTCCTGGCAGCGCGAGGCGGGGCGGGGGCCCGGGTAGCGCCGGGGGCGGGGGCGGGGCGTGCGGCGGGAGGAGCGCGGCGCCGCCGTCGTCGACGCGGAAGGCGAGCCCCGCGAGGAGGACGAGCGGGACGAGGACCCGGCGGAGCGACCTCATCGGCGGCGGCGGCGGGGCATGCTAGGGCTTGCTCGGGGGAGAGGTGGGGTCCGGATCTGGCCGGAGTTGGACTCTGGGGATTGCTTCGCGACAAAGGGGCCAGGGGAGGGATTGGAGGGGAGGAGGCTTCTCGAAGCGGTTCGTTTTTTCTCTCTCTTGGCCGCCGCGGTTGCGAGTCAAAGCGATGGGTTTGCGAGCACGAGGAAGATAGCGTCGGCGGCGGCGGAGGATACGCTGCGCCGGTGCACGCGCTTGGCAGAGTGCCAGCTGTGTAACTGTCGGCAGAAATTAGATTTACGACTTCGAAATTTCTGAAAATATTTAGCAGATACAAGCTTCATTTTCAGAATCGCTATTTCATTATGTCAAGTGGTACTAGTATATTAATCCATTTAAACCCTAGGGCAGCAATCTACTATTACAATCCTTATGTCTATGGTTATATGAGATGAGGAGTAAAATAGCGGAGTATGAAATAGAGCCGATAGTGACATCACCGATGAGAAGGTGAGTTAAAATAGAGATAGCGTTATCGATGGGAGCCATCAAGATCAATATGCTAGGATTGGATGCAAGAGCTAATTTTACAAGATACTACCTCCGTTCTAATTATAGGTCGTTTTGGCCTTCATAATCTTTGTTATGCAACTAGATAGACTCTATGTCTAGATTCGTAGCAAAATCTATAAATTTAAAAAAGCTAAAACGACCTATAATTTGGAACGGATGAATATTAAACCTGTTCTCTATGTGTTTCCATGTACTTTGTCACAAAGTCCCGACCATAATTTTATTGTGTTATTTTCTATATTAGTGGGAACATAGCCGTTCAATTCGATACATTAATTGAAACAAGTTGTTCAAAGGTTTGCTCTAGATTAATCTCAACATTGCAAAGTAGGCTCTTTAGCATTCTTTGCCGAATCATTTCCATGAATTTTGTTTCTTAGGCCGTGTTTAGTTCCGGTGAGGGGGTGAAAAGTTTTCACCTAGAAAATCGTGTCAGTTCATTTTTTCTTTCTATGTACGCGGCCCAATGAAAAAAGTTTTCACCTTTTCACCCATTTTCACCGGATTTAAACATCCCTGATGTTCTTTATTTGCCAATGATATCCTACTAGTTTTAGAATTATGCTCCCCTATTCCGATGGTAAGTTGTTTTGTTTTTTCTAGATACATACTAGCATCTAGACATAACATATACTAGATATATAGTAAATTGTATGTGTTTACATGCAAAGTAAAGTATATCTAGATATATAACCAAATCTATTTCTCCCAAAACTTGTATATAAAACTAACTATTTATCTCCACTAGTTGTTTTTGAAATTCCTATTTTGAAGATCCGCTCAATTGTTTCCACGATTATTTTTTGCTATTAGGTATGAGTATTTTAATTTTTGTACCCATTTGGCTATGACCGGATCAATGATGAACTAATGAAATACTACCTCTGCTCTTATAAATATATAATATTAACAATTTTTCCATTCATTTTAATTTTGTTTTTTTACAAATATTTGGGCAAATATATAAATATATAATTTAGTCTAACATGTTGGACTTACCGAACTATAATTAATTACATAAATATTATTGACTAAATTTGAAAAAAATATTAACAGTTCATATGTTTAAAAATGGAGGCAGTAGACAGAAGGACCCTTTATCTCTTTTAGCCCAACATCCCTTTTGGGCCGCTAACGGGCCCGAGCTAGCTATCAGCCAGACAGCCAATGCCCAAACAGCCCCATTTCCCCTCGCTCCTCTCTGCGGTTGCGGAGCCCCACGGCGACACCTCCGGCCGTCCCCCCGTCCCGTCCCCGGAGGTAAACACCAGCCTCCTCCGCCGTCTCCGTGGGCCGCTGTTCCCGACCACGATGAACAGCATCAGGTCGGCTATCCTCTCCGGCCACCGCCCGCATCCCCTCGCGGCGGCTGCGGTTGCGGCGGCCCCGCAGCATCAGCAGCTGGGGGGCGCCGCGTCGTTCCACTCCACCCCCATCCTGCAGCGGAAGCGCAAGACGCAGTGGCACAACGTAATCCCGCCTCCATCCGTTGCCCTTCTCTTGTGATGTATTATTATCAGGCCCTCGTTTTCTTTGGTGAAAAAAAATGTCTCCTCTTGTTTGATCCGAGCGTGGTTCGTATCTGGCCGGAAATCTGTTTGATGAAATGCCTGTATGGAGCTAGGTCTGCGGCACCATCGATTTGCTTTTATACTCATGCGCTTGGTGAAAATTAGCAATCGGGGAAGGATCAGAGCGTCGGCGCAGCATTCTTCCTCGATCCCTTTGGTTGAATTACGCATTATAAAAACTATACTACTGGACGGTATCTGGTGGATTTGGGGGTTATTTATACTGCTCTGTACAGGGTGATAGATGCAGAAGTTGGGAACACACTTTGCTTGGTCTTTGATGCTTGTGAATCTTCTATTCGTCTGTATTTCTCATTTTGTTCTTCATGCTACATTTGGAGCCTGGCCATCAAATTTCATCAGATTACTGAGGGTTTGACTCTGGTAAAATTTCACTGTGATATTCATGTTGATTTTTTCTCTCTCGATGTTATGTATGTGAAACTTTCTCAACAGCGCTAGTTCAGCCGGTTTCTTTGTTCTGCCTACTTAAGTTTATATAATATAGCATTATAGATGGCTAGAAGTTTGTGCTAACTGACTATTCAGTACTCACAGGATATGTAGTTCCATATTGCAAAGTAGTTTCTGCTTTATAAATGGAGAAAGAACTGACACAATTGATCTTTTGGTTAAGCAGAGATTCAACTATTATGCAAAACGTAGGAGGAATAGAGAAAATAAAAGGTCGATGTTACGGAATATGTCGGAGTATGCAGAGCACCTCTTCCAGGTCAGTATAATGCAATGTTTTGCATTTTCATGCTATTTTAATATTGAACATTTGCCTGCTACTATGTTGGAAACATAGGACTAGGTAGATAATTAGCAACCACAAACCCTGTAAGTCTGGTGATCTTGTAACCTAGTTATTGTTAAAACTAGATCAACATATTAATTATTATGTTTTATCATATTCCTTTGCAAAGTAGAGAGGAAAGCATCCTAAAAAGTGTTAGAATGGTGTGCTGCGTTCCGAAACTCTTGCTAGATTAAGATTCCACAGCGCAGCACAATAACTGCAAATTGGCCCTAAAATGCCAATTTAAAATTAGTGGTACAGAATCAGTTGTTTGTATTTGATACTTTAGACTCTGAGGCTTTTATGTCTGTAAGTAGTGTGGAACTCAATACTGATGTGGAGTTTGTGATAAAATAAAACAGAAACTTCTTATTTTACCCTTTATTTATCTCCCTGTTCTGTTTCTGCTTTCCATTGCTTAAGACATTTGTGTTTATTTTGTTCTTGTTTCAACGCTGGTTGTAGCTTTCAATAATGATGTCTCACAAATTTTATATTTTTATGTCTTTCTTGATGTTCAGAGCTGGCGTGATGAAGAAGAGAAAACTGATGCATCTAGTGGACCTTCATGGTTTAGAGGACATCGTTGGGTTAGGAATTCAAACAACAATGGTTTCCGTACACATGATTTCTATTTCGGAAATTTCAGAAGCAGAGGTCCAGTACTTTTTTTTTTGTCTTCCTAGCTTATAAGCATATTTGGCTTATTCTTCTCTATAAATCTTAACTTGATTGAAAACTTTTTCAGCCGGTCTTTCATTTCAAAAGTTCTTGTGAGAAATGTTACAGATGTTTAAGTGTGCAAGGCAACTTATGTTATGAAAGTTGGAGTTCCTTAGATGATATTAGAATAGACCTTGTGAAGTTTAAACTTTATTTTTTTTTTGTTTGGGAACAGGAGGATTTGAGTTTTGCACGAGTGATGAGGATGAACCAGAGGTATTGTTTCGTGATGCTTTTCGAGACCAACACACATATTATTGGTCTTTTTCCTCTGATAATTTTCAGCGGAGGAACACCAGACGTGCTCACTCAGAGAAATACAGAAATTGGAGTTCTGAAACAGATGATGAAGACGAAGTAACCACTCCATCAGAGGTATATTTGGCACGGCAAGCTCTTGGATTGAGCACTTCTGGTCCGCTAAAACTTGAGGATGTTAAAAGCGCGTAAGATCTCTGGGAATTTCCATGACTTTGAGTCCTTTTCCTTTCTGGCAGAGATTGTGCAATGATAGTGTATAGTTTACTTCTTTGTTGAACTGTTCCAAGATTATTTCATCATTTGTTTCCTTTGTCACAATACCAGATACCGAGCATGTGCACTTAGATGGCACCCAGATCGCCACAATGGATCATCTAAGGTAAATGGATCTCGACATCCAAAGCGTATCTTTTATTTGCTTTACAAAATTATGTGCTACTTCTCTTTTTTTTTTTCTGAATACAATGTACTTGTAGTCTAAATATATGAGCACACATGAGATACTGTCAGGTAGAATAAAACTAAACACCAAACAGTATGACTATATCAATTAATGATTAGACACTGAAGTTACGGGTTCTGTTCCTCCTTTTCACCTTCTGTTCATTTTCCAATTAATTTTCGAATGCATCTCTGTTGTTCATGATAATGCACTATATCATCTATATATAGCTAAATACATCTTCACTATGATTAGTAAGAATCAGTCAGCGGTTTTACTCCTAGATTCTTTACAACAAACAAGTCAGTGTTTCATGTTTTTAGAACTAGCCTGTACCTGATCTAGTAGACGACATGATATGGGATTCTGGTTCGGAATGAGTACGTTGCAATGTTGTATCTTGGAGGGGTTAAATTTTTGTAGACAATGTTTTGGACGTTTCTCTTCAATTAATACACAGGTAATTAACTATTGTTGTTTTATGTAGCTAATTTAGCATATTGGTTTTGTTCGATGGACAGGCTACAGCGGAGGAGAAATTCAAGCATTGCAGTGCAGCATACCAGACCTTATGCGATAGTTTGACTGCTGCATAGATAATTTTGAACGAAGATGGGTGCTGCATAAGTCTTTTTTCAAACTTGTAGCTGCAAATTATGAAGAGCTGCCATGTGCTTGTGGTATTCCTCACCACTCCAATCCGGAAAGCCACTGGCTCTTGGGGGGGGGGGGGGGGGGGGGGGGTGAGGTATTGAGCCAGCCCAAGATTGACCAAATAATACGAGTACCATGTAAAATCTTTCCTCACAGGTCATTGTTGTATTTCTTAATGATAGGAAGACATTTTATTACCAGTCATTATTTTTATCTTGGCTGGGTTTTAGGTTAGGATGTTTTCGACAGGCTCATATGGTAACAGAGTACATTATCATCTTTGCTGCTGCGGTGCTGCCAAAGTTCTTGTGGGCCACCTGATTTTGGCAATATTTCCATTGCGTCCATTTGTTCAGAACGGATCCTGTGGACATTTCTTATGTGATGCCGTGGAGAGATGGCTTTGCAGGTTTTGAAGGGGTGCTAAATTGCAATAGCATAAGAATTTGTCAGGTTAATATGTGCAGCACTGTGATCTCGGATACTCAATTCAGACATAATAAGTAACAATGAGAATGACAAGCAGATGATGAGGCGACGTCTAGGCATAACCGCAGGACCACGATGATGAGGCACTCACGATGAGAATGAAGAAACACAGCAAGCAAAGAGGGAGAAGGGAAAGATCCTGGACAGTATGTTATGTTGATGTGTTTGGAGGGGTAGGGGGCGCCTTATATATGTGGGCAGGAGGCCTAATGGGATAAATTTGGACGCCTATGACTATGGTAAGCAATTAATTCCCTGATCAGCTATGGTAAGCAATCAGTTCTCTAATTAACTCCCACGACTATGGTAAACAATCAATTTCTTAATTGACGTCTACATGTATGGTAAACAATCAATTCCTTAATTGCTTGATTGATTAGTCAGGTTAATTGAGACAATCTTTGATTGATTGGCTACTAGGTAAATTAATTGAGGCAATCCTTGATTGATTAGTGTATGCACAAAGGAAGGAAGGAAAGAACGCTAAAGAAAGAAAATTGTCAAATCAAGAAAGAGGAGAGGAGGCGTGATTGATGGGCGGGATTGAGAGTGGGTATGCGAACGGGTAGGCTAAAATCGCCAGTGATAAAAAAATTGGGCGGAGATCATAAAAAAATGCCAGTGGTTTCATATTTTTGAGAAACGTTTTGAGTACATGTAAATCATAGTCATACGGAATAACACAGTTTAGCTTTACAAGGGTTAATTGTACACCAATATAATGGACAATCTTAGAAATCTAAAGTAGTAAAGTATATTGCCCAAACTAAACATATTGATTTTAGGTGCGCTCAACATTAAAAAAAAAGAAATATGCCCACATGTCTTCATTATGGTGCTTAAGTTGCATTGGCGACGCGCAAGTGGACTAGCAAGTGCTGGTTAATCCTGGATATCCTTATCTTGTTGTCGATGTACCTGCAAAAGAACTCATTCAGGCAAGCATTACTTGTCTGCTATGCTGAGTCACCATTGACCCACATATTTCCTAAACATAACTCGCGTCTTTATATCTCTGGAAATCATGAATGACGTACAAGATTTCCATGACAAACTCTCCTTTAGTATCCAAGGGAAACTGCACGCCACCAACCTGAACAGCTCCTTCATTCATGGACACGCTAAATGTATTGATATTCTTTGTTTTGCTGCATCTCAAATGTGAAACTCCGAGTAAGAACAAAAAATCGAAGCGCAAAAATAGAAAAAGCAGACTTCGTGTAATAGTTTCACCCATCTTAATGCAAAACTTTCATTTGCCCTCACTATAAGTGCACATCTTTTTTTGCTTTAATGCTCTCACTTACTACAGTAACACTAAGTATAGCAGGCTAGAGTTCTTTCAGTATAGAACTACAGAAGACACACTGCTTTGACAGTTATAGATCACACTGCACACAAACAGAATGCTCAAAAAAAAAAAAAAAAAACAGAAGGATTGAAATAAAGGTTTACTTTTCTTCTTTGTTAAAATGGTTGCAAAGATGCAATTATGCAAACTATCCTCGACAAGAAGCACGCATAACCATTAATTCATGCAGGCTCTGTAGACTTACCATATGTTGCCTCTTGCGCTGAGGTTGACACCTGGAAAGGAGCTCACGGAATTCTTCAATTGACCGTCTTCTTTTATAATCTAAATGGAAGTTTATTTTACTGTTAGTCATGTGAGGTACCCAAAGATATTAAACACACTTCAGTATTGCACTATCACTTTATCATTTTGCAAGGCTTGAATTTGTTCTGAAACTAACCTGGAAGTCCTTAAGACCGGCAGATGCAACAGATGACCAACTTTCACCTTCAGTCTGAAACCAAAGAAAGGCTAAATACCTTTAGGACGCCTAAATGTATGTAAATAAATATTGGATCCAGTTGAGTAAGCATCCTGGCAAACCTTTGAACGCCACAGTAGTTGCCATTCTCCGACCAGAATGTCCAGATCAAATTCAGCTACATTTTGACTTGAAATAAAATCGCCAATTACCTGTCTAACAAAAAAGGGAAGAAAATATTGTACAGAGACCTTTGTTCATTTAGCATGACAATGGATAATGCAGGATGAAATGATGCACCTCCTCTACTCCTGTCCCTGCAGATATAGTTGACAACAAAATTTGCCTTGCGTCTGCACTCTTCTGTAGGACAAATGTGGTTCCCTGCACTAAATATTGTTTTGGAAAGACGATGAAATACAAGCATGGAAACATTACATTCATGATTTTAAGGCTGAATCTATGAACACTCTGATGCGGTAGTAGAGTAGCGTCAAGGCTATACAATTGTACCTTGTTTCCCCTTGAAATACGTATGTTCCCAGCATGGGATAAGTATGTCGTGTCAAGCCAACCCTTTGCTTCATCTCCAAGGAGCCTAAATGGCACTGGGTATGGAACTTTGAATGGCAGAAATTTGAAGGTGAATGCTGCACGGTCAAAACGGAAAAGAATGCGCTTTCCATCCTCAACAGTTGCTTCTGCCTGTTTTTATTTTCAGAAAATGCCTCACCGTAAGGTCATGGAGAAGTGTTATAAAAGAAATATAAAGTAGCACTTAGCAGTAACATAGAAGCATGTATCGTTAGCCTTGACATGAAATCAGCAGATTTGTTACTGTTAAGGCAGTACAAGGCCTTATCTCCAATAGTTTTATTATTGACAAGATTTATAAAACACTTAGTGAATCTTCAACAGTCTGTTCAGGACTTCAAGTGAATCTGTTCTATCTATTAGGTGAGTCGTCCAATCTATATAAAGATGGGCTTGTATCAGCTTGACACTGAAATGTACTCCTCCATTTTTATTGGAGTAAAATCAAAGAATAAATGAAGTTCCCTAGAACATGATACTAAAACATCACTGTAGTATAAGCGTGCGTCACAGAAAACTCTTTATTCAATATACATACATCATTCATTCGCAAACGAAGCTCCAAAAAGCATAATTTCTGGGACATTGGTAATAAATGAAGTGGTGGCATAGGTAATGTAGAAATCACAAAAAGATATAGTATCACATAGGATGGATCAGAATCTATAAAGCCGCATGCATAGTTAAAAATTGTGGGATATTGACAAAGAAATTACCTCTACTTTCAGATCACCAACTGATTCTGAAAACCTTACAACATTGATCACTCTTGGATCATCTGTCCGGAGGTAAACTTCCTGGAAGATCCTGAAAGAGTCAACTCCAACGAAAGTCCTCTGCAGGCAATGTGAAATAACAATAATTTTAGTCATGTGTGTAGACTGAACAATCCAAAGTTGAATAAACAGAGAGACAAATAGTAGATGAAATACTATTATTTCCCCCTGTATAGAAGCAATTATTTTACTTAACCTGGATAGGGGATGCTGTCCCTGGTCTCGTAGTGAAGATTAGCTGCCAGCTACCTTCAATTAAACTTGAACTTGTCTGCAGAGAAACCATGAAGGATAAAAGGGCCAGCTTTCCTCTCATGCTTTTTATAAACATTTTCTGACTTATTGGGTACAGACATGCTAACAGATTTTCAACTACTCCGAGCCACTTCTCTTGAATTTTGATAAGCAATACAACACTTCACCAAGTTTAGTGCTTAGCCATTCCAGATATTCACTGTCACCTCAATCAAATTCTACCAAAACGAATAATAGTGCCATACAGTTAAGCTTGTGGAGTATGCAACATAAATTTCAAGATGCGAACTGATTCATTATGCAAAAGAGCACTAAGCAATCAAGACTCAGCCCCAGCATATTGTTTCTGTAAGGCAATAAACCTGCTAATTTAAACTTATACCCCATCAGAAGTTCTCAGTTTGGCTTCAACTTGACTAAGAAAGGTTTCAGTCATCAGCATATAAAGCCTGAATCATTGACAACTAAATCCACTAACCCACCACCAACACCAAGCACCCCCAGGTAAGCTGTGACTAGATTATTATGCAGAAGAGCACATAGAAATGGAACTCCACACACACCGGATCCGGCACGCCTCCCAGGGCCTCGAGGGCCTGCACGGCGCTCTCCACCTCCTGCACACACGAGGGCCACAGAGAGAGCCATCAGTAGCACGCCTATGCGCGTCTCATCCAGCAGGTGGCACGCGCCTGCCACGCTGGAGGAGTATGTCAGTCCAAAGTGAACCGCGGTGTTGTTCCTTGCCTGGAGCTGGCGCGGCGCGACGGCGCGGCCACGGCCTTGAACGCCGAGGAGGGCCTCGAGGAGCGCCGCCTCGGGCTCGGCGTACGCCGCCTCCTCGACGGCGGCCGACCGCGCGAAGAGCCGCCCGACCCCGTGGCGGCGAGGCCGGCGCTGGTTGCCCGGCCTCCGCCAGCGGAGCGGCGGCGCGCGGGAGGCGCCAAAGCGAGGCGCGGCAGACTGCGGAGGCGGGAGGCGGATGAGGCCCCCGGCTGCTGCTGCTGCTGCGGCGGCGGCCATGGCGCGAGCGCAGTGGGAATCGGGATGTGGGGCGCGGCGTTCGTGGCTCGCGTTCGCGTTCGCGCTCACGCCTGGCGCGGGGTGGCGGGTGGGCGGCTGTGATCGAAATCGTTCGTGCCGTGTCCTGGCTGTGGTGGCCGCGCAACCGTTAGCTGATATTGTTCACATGCACAGCCTTTTAGCAAGTCCACAAATTCATCAGCTTCTTGTCTACGGAGACAAAGACAAGCCACCGCACTAGTTCTATAGCAACTCATTCTACCTACGTCACGACAAGCTAATTAGTCCTGAAAACATCATATACTTAAAAATAGAGGGGTGCAAATAATAACATTAAGTGGTTTGATATTCTTCGCTCAAGTCTGCTTTCTATTTCTTCGTCCATTTGTTTCAAGAAAAGGGCAACTTGATAGCCATGGATAGCATTTAGCTTTCTTGATGCCACCTATTCTTAAACTATTTATCTGTGCATGGAGGATATGGATTTTTTTTTTTACATTATTTCTAAAAGAAAATCAAAGGGGAGAACTTGCAGTGACCAACTGCCATACACTTGACAATGATGTGCAAATAAAGCCGGTGAATGGAGGGGTTGTAAGTAATGTGATGGATCATGGATGGTGCCATGGTGGTGCACTGGCAACGCAAGAAAGATGATAAATAAGGTCTATTTATACTGAAGAAGCCGAAGAAACAGAGTGTAACATACCATACATGCATGTAATTGATAGGGAGTTGGTGGAGGGATCGGAGACATCATATAAGGAGTAATAAAGTTTCAGATCTCGATAGTGTGTACTAGCCTAGTAATAGCTACTTGGCCTTCGAGCTGCCAGACGAGGCGACGGAATCTCACCGCAGGCGCACAAGAGTATATGTGTGCAGATAGCTGCTCTGCCAAGGCATGCAAATCTCCACCACTCAGGCGCCCTGCAGAGTCGAGCTAAGCGTGTGCAGAGCCTAGATAACTACAGGCATGGAAACTCAAGTAACGTCTCGGTAGTAAAGTCGTAACCGCTAGTTTCGTCAGCGAGGCAGGTGAATTCCTTCGACCTCCTATTCCTACAAGTGACAAGTCTAGAACTAGAGCCCATGAGAACAGAGGTGCAGTTGTGCCAAGAGAGCGGCCGGCAGTCGTGCCTTCCATGATATGTATATAGGGACAGACGGTGGGAAGGAGATGGAGGATCTGAAGGGAAGTTCTGCTATTACCTCTGTTTTTATCGACCAAAGAACTAATTATTATGTAGGGATGTGGCAGCATTATGCTATGGCAACGTATTATATGAGAACTCAATTCCCAATTCATATGAAAACTACAGGAACTCAAATCTAGGTCACATGATCTTGATTCAAGGGGAGCTATGGCCCCTCTCCCTTGGATCAAAATCATGTGGCTCAGATTTGAGCTCTTATAAGAATTGAGTTCTCATAAGATAGTAGTTGCCTTATGCTATAGACACATTTTGTGTCTTCCTGCAAGCTGATTTATGAAAACATTAATTCCCACCAAAACTATGAGCATATATGAGTCATGACGTAAAAATCTGTTTTTTTGGCAAAACTGAAGGCGCCTCCTTCTCTTTGTAATCTGAATTTCCCAAACCAAAGTTAATCAACACAGGACATTCATATGCCCCACACAATACATAATGGGAGTAATCACCGTACCATTCTAGTCTCAGTGCCGATTATTATTATTATTATTATATTTTATTTTGTGAAGGTTCAGTGCCGATTATTAGCTGAACGCTAGTGAAGAAAATTTTCAGCCCACCCATCAAGCACTTCACAGAAGATATGGACAAGACATTGCCGATTATTATTAGCCGAATATACACTGCCACGATGCTTGTTAGCTGAAAGTGAAATAAATTTAGATTGATCACGGCTGATTATCAGCTTGGTCAGTGACCTCTGTTAAGGCGAATTCGACAGCTACCAGTTGGACATTGTACTTCTATCACAAAGATATTTGGAAACTTGCTTATGGAGAGACTTAGCTTGCAATTGCATCTGTGCAAAAGCACATGAAAACAGTATACACATGGTAATTCTAGACTCTTGGAGGACATCGCGCTGCAAATTGCCACGGCGGTTCATCATCAAGGATCTACGGTATGATCTAATTTCCTGATGCCCCTCATTCTCAAGCAAGGCCTATCTATGCTATGAGAAATGTATCTAACTTTCGGGAAGGATAAACAGAAAGAACACCAAGAACATGCATGAATGTGCCTATTTCCATGCAAGAGTCGATCCGTTGTATTTATCGTGTGCACTTCCCTGACCTATATATGCGATTTCCAGCTGTACCATACATATAGATTATAATGAATATACTGCGGACAAATAATAAAAGGAATAATACAAATATTCTCGCAAAAAAATATAACTTTTTTGTTAGAAATGTAAATTCAGAAAGTCGAGAACAGTTAGGTGTACTGTCACGGACTAAAGAGGGGAAATAAATTGGTTATCATGAAGGTTTATCTCCACTTTATGCTTGGCTAGTACACAAGCATAAATGTAAACATTAAAACATCAATGTCAGGTTGACGCAAGTTTTCAATGTAGGCACAAACATGCAATTCATTCCATATATATTCAACTGGGGATCATGTGAGAACTAATACGTTTCTTATATTGGCCATATAAGAAAAAAAATATATATTGGCCATATACTAGAGGTTTTAGAGAAGCAATTAGACTTAATCTTTACTCTCTGATTCACCTCAATGTAGGCACAAACAGAGAGTAACTATTTCATTTGCACCAGTAGCTGTAGCTGGTATACAGTTTGAACAAGTTTTGACCAAATTTAGAAGTTTCATCAAAATTCCATCTGGCAAATTTCTCAGATGGTCCCAGCAAACTTATTGGCCCTTTCAACTAGGTCTGTTAAACACAAAATGGAGTTTATTTCCTTTGTAAAGTTCCAGAGAGGCCTGCATTGGTGAAGCTGGGTGTAGCAACTGGCCTAGCTCCCTAGGACCCCATGACAGTTACAAGCGCCGGTCAACTAATCTTGGTGCCTAGCTGACAGGCGAGGCAGGCCTGTTCTGGAGGAGCTGTTTTTTTTATCGACGAAAGAACTTATGGGGTGTGGCAGGATTATGCTATGGCCACATTTTGTATCTTCCTACAAGGTGATTTATGAAAAAGTATCTAGGAAACTCTTGTCATCATGTGCATTAGCATTATGTGAAAACTGTTAAAACTAAAGGCACCTTCTTCTCCTTCTAATTTGAATTTCCAATTTAATATGGCCCACATATATATAATAATGGGAATAACCATAACCTAATCCTAGTCTCGATGCAACAATTCAACTCCTTAATGGGGCCCACCTCTCAAATTTCAGTGTAATTAAACATGTAATTAGAATGAGTATATGTTGAGACTAAATATAACTAAAGAGAGAACGCATTCAGAACACTTTTTTCTTAGAAATAATGGAAATTCGCAAAGTTAGGAACTGGTGTACTTCACTGGCGAGTTGTTTCTACCTTGCTTATTTAGGGTGCTGGTGGTCACCTCACTCCAAACGCGGTCAATCGGTGCTGGTGCATCCGCAAGGTTGGCTTTGGTGAGCGACCGTCGCTAGCGGAGATATTTTGGCAGCTGCGCTCTGCACCTACGTGGCATGGCTGTACGTGCTCCTGACTCTACCAGAGCTCCTACTGACATCGGACCAAGATTATTTGACCGGCGTCGGTTCTTTGTTATCCTCATTTTCGAGGGATATGGAGCTGAATTTTCCAATGCTGTCTTTGTTTGTTCTATATACTTCTATCTAGTTAATTATGCAGAAAAGAACTTCAGGTGGGCAAGTCACAAGAACATAGTACGACATTATGTCTTTTCTAGCACATTATATGGTGGAGATCAGACAACTAGATAGAAGGGTATAAATAGAAAAGCCGAGTCGAGAATGATATCGTAGATCTACATATATAAGCATAAACGTAAATATTAAAAGACCTAAATGTAGCTAGCAGTAGTACTTGCTTAGTTTTCCTAGAAAAGGAATTTCTTTACGGCCTCTGTCGCTGTTCTTACACCATCTTCAGCATATAACCATTAACTTGATCAACAAAAAAGAAAAACAAGTACTTGCTTAGGTTGATGCTCACTTTTCAGTATAGGCCCGCCGGGGGGGGGGGGGGGGGGGGGGGGGGGGGGGGGTTGGTGCGGTGCTCTACACACGTGTGAGAACTAGTACATTGATCTTGTTTTGGCCGCATGTCATAGGTTTTAGAGAAGTTATTACAGAAATATTTATCTTTACTCAATGATTCACGTTAGTTTCTTTTTTTTTATAGTTGAACACAAGAAATTTACTGAAACGTAAGACCATGTTCTTGGAATGCTATAGGTTTTAGAGAAGTTATTACAGAAATATTTATCTTTACTCAATGATTCACGTTAGTTTCTTTTTTTTTATAGTTGAACACAAGAAATTTACTGAAACGTAAGACCATGCTCTTGGAATGCTATAACTTTGTACGGTGTGTGGGAAATGTTGAGGAAGACAGTTGACATCTATTTCTTGATTGTCCCTTCAGCCAAGCATGCTGGTTGTTACTTGGCATCAGCTGGGGCCTGGAGCACCTCTCTGGATAGGTTACAGATGACCACTCAAGCTAGAGAAGATTTCAATAGTTCTATCTCCAGGGAAATTGCGATTATAGGTTGCTGGTCTATTTGGTGTGCCATCGGAATAATATTATTTTTGACAATGCATCCTGGTCTTTTGCCTCCTGGAGAGTGATTTTTGAGAAAGAGTTAAAGTTGGTTACCCTAAAAGGGTAAATCCAAGAATCAAGGAGAAGATCTTTTGTTTCATGAGTAGTCTTTAGTAGCACACTTTTTACTATTAGCCGATATACTTTGGACAAGTTTGGCTAAATTATAAGTTCCATCAAAATTTCATCCAAAAATGCAGAATTCTCAAATGATCCCAACAAAACTAATTTACCTTTTCAACAGGGTCTGGTAAACATGAAATGCAATTTATTTCCTTTATAAAATCCCCTAGAGACTTACAGTTGTGAAGCTGGCTTTCTAACATCTGGCCTGGCTCTCTAGTATCCCATGGACAGTTTATAAGAGCCAGAGACATGGCCTGGCTCTCTAGTATCCCATGGACAGTTTATAAGAGCCAGACACATGATACAGTGTTCTTGCTGCTTCTGAGCGAGGCGTTCTCACTGCAAGTCGGCATACTGCTACTCTCCCTAGGCATGGAAATCTCCATCCCAAATCCAGCCATAGGCGCTCCCGCAGAACAGAGATGAGCGCTAAGGTGGATCCTCGTCCGTGGAGAAGCCATACAGCTAGCAACATGGGAACTCAAGTAACTACCTTGTGGTGTAATACTAACCATAGATTTTGTCAGCAAGGCAGGTGAATTCCTTGAGCCTCCTATTCCTAGAAGCCTAGAACTAGAGCCCATCAGAACAGAGGTGCGTTTGAGTGCCAAGTGAGCGGTGTGCGTACTGGTGGCTTCCATGATTGATGATATATACATTGATCTGGAATCTGCACGATGAAGTTTTTGTATTGGCCATATATATCAAAAGTTTTAGACCAAAAGCTACAAATGGATTTAATCTTTACTTGTTGATTCATATTCGGTTTCATTTGTTGATCTGTAGGTAAATAGAGAATGTCCAGTTCATTTCTACCAGTACCCTAAATCGTTTGAACAAGTTTTAGCCACATTTAGAAAATTCTCATATGGTACCAAACTACCAAGAAAAGCAGTTTCCCCCAAGAATTTTTTTTCGAATAATTCCCCCAAGAATTTTAGTTTAGCCAAACTTATTGCATGCCCCTTTCAGCTGGGTCTGGTAAACATAAGATGAAAATTCTTTTCTATTACAAAATTCGTGCGAGACCTGCACTGGTGAATCTGGTTTTAGTGGCAAGCCTAGCTCTGATCCCTAAGACCCATGGGCAGTTACAAGGGCCAGTCACATGCAGGTGTTACTCTTCATGCTGTCGAACATGGCAGAATAATCTCACTGCTAAAGTGTTCCAGCAGTACTGCTCCCCAAAGTCAGGGAAATCTCCATCACAAATCCAGGGCGTCGTCCAGCCATCAGGCACTCCACAAAACAGTCAGAGACAAGGTGGATTTACGCGCGTGGAAGACCTAGGTAGCTAGCAACAGCGAAAGTGACGTAGCATCCATCCTTGTAGGAAAGTACTACTAACCCCTTTGGGTTGTGGTGGATGCTTTTTTTCCTTATGCTTCCCATTCTCTAGCAATTTATCATCTACATGAGCAAAGAGATTAGAATTTACCTAATTTTTTTTGGTGAACGTAAACATGGTAAATATGGAATGAGAGGTGAGATCGGGGGACTTTGAGAGCGAGGGATATATATTCATGGAGGAGTAAATTTCACCGTAGGTTCGTTAACTTTTACCCGTCCCATTTAGGTCCATTAACTAAAAAGTGGGTTATTTGGGTCCGCAAACTATTAAATAGCTTCATCTAGGTCCAAAGCTGTCCATTAAGCAGTATTAGCCTACGTTTTTTTTGCAAAACACCCATTCGTCTCTTATTTCTTCTCCACTCCAAACCCCTCCCTCTCATCTCTCACCCACTCTTTCCTCTGTCTCACCCCTCCGCCGTCGGTGTCCTCCTCCACTTCCACCATGGGCACCCGTCGGCACCTCAAGGCGGCCGCGACGACGACCACATCGCGTCAATGTCCAGGAACCGCACGACGCCATGGTGGAGCACGCCAGCGGCTCGTCATCCATTGGAGCTGGGTGCTGCTCCGCGGAGTGCCAGATCGAGGTCGAGGTTGCGGCGACACAGATCGAGCTGGAGGCGCGCGCGGGCTCTTGGCGCGCAGGCAGTAGGCGGCGGCCAGCTTCCTCACCTTGCCCGTCATCGCCGGGGGCGGCTGGTGGTGGTGCTTCTCCATGTGAGCCACGGAAGCTGCCCCAGCGCCGACGTCGGCGGCGAGGTGCAGATGGGGTGGAGGCGGCGGCACCGTTCCCCGCCGATCTCGCCGCCCCGTTCCTCCGGCGAGCCCGCCGCCCGCTTTCGCCACCTCGCCCCTGTCTCCGCCCATGGTACCTCCTCCGTCGTCCCTCCTTCCCCGGCCACCCCGCCCACGCTGGCGCCGAGCACCGCCCTCGTTGGCCGGTGGGAGGGAGAGAGAGAGAGGTGAGGGATGGGAGGGAGGGGTGTGGAATGGGAAGAAATGAGAGATGAGGGAGCGTTTTGAAAAAAACATAGGCTAATACTACTTAGTGGACATCTTTGAAACTAGATGAGACAATTTAATGGTTTGTGGACCAAATAACCCACTTTTTAGTTAATGGACCTAAATGAGACGGAGGTAAAAGTACAGTGAAATTTACTCTTCATGGAAACACCAATATTGTTATGAATGGCCAACATCAATGACATTACTGAAGGCTGTCCTTTTCTATTTAAAAACATATAATTCTTATATGTTCGAGATACACATCAGTATGAGTTATTGACATGATATTCTTACAAATACTGTGCAAATCAACATTATGTATAGCGATAGCATCCAAAGATGGTGCATTCAAGTGAATTTGTACCTATCGTGTGCGCATGCAAGTTGTTCAAAGCCTTTCACATGTGTGCTCGAAGCGCCAACCCCTGCATTGCCCATTTTTGGTTTTAATCTAAATGATACCCCCTCTATTTTCAGATAATCACTTGTTTTTGTCGTTGATATCTTTAGCTGACAATAACTTTAAAATTATTGGTCAATTAAAATAGCAAAGGTACGGTGTCACTAGATTTGTCGTCTAAAGTACTCAAGAATACCATACTTTTATAATTGCTTGCTTATGCATTTGTGAAAAAACAACAGATAAATTTTATATAAGAAAGTTTGGCAACACCGGCCGCGACTTCAGGGTTCTGGCGGTCGCTGCCCTCTACGTCCCCATCTGTCGGTGGCACGTCGGCTGGGTCGGCCACGGCGAGCTGCTCTTCCCAGCGGAGATAGCTCCCGCGGCTGCGCTTTGTAACTGTGTGGCGGGGTTGTACGTGCTCCCGGTTCTCCGCCAGAGCTTTCACCAACATCGTCACCGAGATTGTTAGCTGACCGACATCAGCTCTTCGTTCTTCTCCTTTTGGGGGAGCTTGGAATCCAATTTTCCGATGCCACCTATTCTCAAACACCTTGCTACCTGCTGGCTCACAAGAGCAACACTTTTTTTTTTGTCCGCTCTAATTATGCACGCAGAAAAGAACTCCAGGAGGCCAAGTCACAAGAACAAACAAACTAGCACATTAGTACTATATGGTGGAGACCAGACAACTAGAGAGAATGGTTATAAATAGAAAAGCTGACGAAGGGCCCACTAACTGTATTTATAGTACAGCTAAAAAATATGCAGTTTTTGTATCTTGTGTTGTTCTAGAACAAATTAAAGAAAAATAAATGCTCCCGTGTTTGGTTAGCTACACACTCCAGTTGGTCAAATAACACGCAGCCAATGAGTCAGCCCATGACACATGATTCTGGCCAGCCCATGACACAACACAAGACTTAGACCAGTCTCAGTGAGAGTTTCATGAGCATTAAATAGGCAGTTCATGTCACTATTTTTGATGATGTGGCAGTTTATTAATGAAGAGAGATGAAATGAGTTTCATGGTGATGAAACCCACTGTACACAGTTACCTAGACAGCTTGTGTCTTGCATGTAGCCTAGGGACAACAAGAGATGAAATTTTGCATTGAGAGAGGGTGTTTCATTAGGCCAGTCTCAGTGGAAGTTTCATGGACACAGTTAACTAGACCGGAAACTAGGTAACTGTGCCAGTAGAGTTTATGGGGATGAAACTCCCCTCACATCCCATGAAACTCCCCTCATAAATGACCCTGCCAAGTCAGCATTTTTGCTGATGTGTCGTATCAATTAATGCCATGAAACTCTCTATGAAACTCCCATTGAGACTGGCCTTATAGTTTCAAACATACTTTAGATGATGTGTCACTCTAGATAATTGTGTCTATAAAACTTCCACTGAGACTGGCCTTAGGAGCTGGCACGCAGGTGGAGGATGGCGGCGCCCATGCTAGCCCTGGCCGCTAGCGAGCTGCGCCTCGCGTCACCGCCCCTCCAGATGCCGCTCCCCATCTGGCCACCGGTCGCCGACCCTCCAGACGATGGCCGCGCATTGCCCTTTCGGCGGGCCTCGCCTCGCTCTCTACTTGGACGCCGGACGCCGCAGGCCCCCCGGACAACTACAGCCGCGTGCGCCCCTCTCGACCGCGGACAACCGTGTTACCCCTCCCGCTCATCCGGTTGGCGTAGCCTCTGCTGCCTCGCGTGAGAAGCGAGAGAGAGGGGAGGAAGAAGAACCCTTTAGCCAATGACATGTGAGCCTCACATGTTAGGAAGAAGGAAAGAGGAAAGGAAAAAGAAATATGATTTTGTCACCTCTCTTCAATCGTGAAAGGGGATTCCCTTATATCATGAGAAAAGGAAAAAAGAAAAATTTAATTTTTCTAGAGATCAAAGAAGAGTGTATTATATCAAAGACGAGTACATCATTAAGTTAAACATGGCACTCTTAATGTACCCATGCACCAAGCAGCTCCAAATCTCGATCACAAACCTGTGTAAACAATCAAATAGAAGATTGCATAGGCATACGCTCAGCACGCAGGCTGAGAATAAGCACCCAAAGAACGACGACTAACATTCCTGTAGGCCGTAACGAGCACAATCTTTTTCTTTCTTCTTACATCTTTCCTCTTCCTCTTTCTGCCACCAATGAAGAAAGAGACCGATTCTAATCTATAATGATTCCTTGTTGTTGCTAGACACCGGGCCTGCCGTGCTCAACGGACTGGTCGGGCCGACATGACATAGTCAAACCAACTACAGTGTGTGCCGTGCTTGGGTTGCCGGCTCGGCCGTGCTGGGGGTGTTTAGATGGGTAGAAAACTTTTTGATGAAATGTCACGTCAAAGTACATGATCATTTAGAGTAGTAAACCTGCACTATTAATAAAACAAATTACAGATCTAGCCAGGAAATCGTAAGCCGAACCTAATGACGGGTAATTAGAGAGTAATTAATCAATAACTAGTGAATGGTTACTATAGCATTTCTACTGCAAATCATGGATTTAATAGGCTCATTAGATTTCGTCTCGCCACATACTATTCCATTCATATAATGGATTAATTTTTTCGTCTAATTTAATACTTTATGCATGTAAAATTGGCTTGATGCGACTTTTCATGGAAAAATTTCAAGCCTAAACAGGGCTGACAACGTGTTTGGTTTCGTGGACCCCACCAGGGGAATGGTGATCCCACATGCAACCGAACGGTGTCGTCTATCCATTTCACGTGGAACGAGTTGATTCTTCAAACTACCACATCCTTGAGGCCTCATTTGGTTCCCTTCGATTGAATCCGTGCCGAAAATAATACGCATAGTAAAAAAGTTACTGACAGTTACAATAAAGACCGAGATTTATTTCGGGATGTGGAACTAACTTACTCATAATAAAGACAACAAAAGATCCGGATTAGTTTTCCACCTCTTTGCTAGAGGATTATTGATTCCTGATGTCTTATTGTGTCCCTCTTGGTCCAGTGTAAATAATGACCGACAAGTGAAACCAGCTATACCACTGAGTTTCACCTTGTCGAGTGTGTCCCTCTTGGTCATCAAGAACAATGGAGAACCTTTATTTCTATTTGCTACAACACAAACTGTAAATGTGGCCAAAACAAACTCCCACTACGCTAAGACTATCTATTATAACGCTCAATTTTGTTTCTCCCCGATTATTAGCTGAATATACACTGCCGCAATGCTTGTTAGCAGAATGCTAGTGAAATAAATGCCTGCCATTTCATAAATAATTCTGGGAGATTGCGTTTCAATGAAACTAAAAAAAGTCTGGTCTTTTTTGAGAAAATTATACAAAATACCATAACCGTTACAGTCTTTAAGAAAACACAAGCATAACTGATCATGAAAACTTGTAATAATGCTCGTGGCAGATGGAAGTCGTTCGGTAGCCCAACTTGTGCCTACATAGTACATAGACATAGTCCATGTTGTGCCACCCACAGATTTCAAAGTAGGCACAATTCAACCAACGTCTTTTTTTTCCTCTTTTGGTTGCGCTCATATCACCGTTTTCTTTGAGTCTTAGTTTTCCTTATGCTTCCCATTCTCTAGCAATTACTCTTTACACGAGCAAAGAGAGATTTGAATCTCTCTAAATTTTGACCATGCTATTCTTACCAATACTGTGCAGATCAATGGGATGAATAGCGATAGCGGCGTCCGCAAAGATGTGCTCAAGTGACTATTGTATGGTGCGCGTCTGCCAGGTTGTTCAAAGCCTTCACATGTGCTTATCCTCAAAGATGCATTCAAGTGACTTGTACCGGTGTGCGTCCGCAAGTTGTTCTATATAATCTTATTATGATGCCCATAAACTGACTGAATAACAAGCTTTTGTATCCCTGCAAGTACAGGACACTACGGAGAAGTGAGCCAATCATCCCGTTCTTTTAGTGCCGGCTGGTCGGAGCCGATACTAAAGGGTGACTGTGCCTTAGTACTGACTCCAGATAACAGTGTCAAAAGAGCAGGTTAGTACCAGGTTAGTGCCAAAAGAGCCATGACAGAGCCGCGTACTAACGTGCGCTCCTGTCCCCACCTCTCAACGGCCAGATGGCAGGTAGTGTCGGTTGGTGTTACCAGCCCGGTACTAACTGACCGCGCCAACTTAATACCAGCGCGGTGTTACCAGCCTGTAGGTACTACTTAAACTTTGACATTAGTACCGGCTGGTAACACTAGATGGCACTAAGTTGCCGCTTATATATCTGCCCTGTTCTTCCTCCCCGCGCCCAAGACCGAGCTCGAGCTTCTTACTCTCTCCTATGGCGTGTTAGAGGAAAGTTTTGCCCATTTTTTTTAAAAAATTGTGAGTATTTCACTCATCTAAGTATGTCAAAGGTTAGCACTTCATCCTCTCTTCTTTCACGCGTGTCTATTTTTGGTTTTTTAATGGTTCTAGATAGAGAAATATGATTTCAGATGAGATGAATGATCATATTTTTTTATTTAATATTAATTTAGGATATGTATAATCGATTAGTATTTTTAGAGAAGTTAGTAGATAGGTGTATATGGCACGTTTAAGAGACTTTTTTGATCTCTTTATAGTGACATGTGTCATATTATTACTTCGGTTTTTTATTTTAAGAATGTTATGTAAATTTTTATTTGTACGTTAATTTGAGATACGTAGAATTAATAGTGCATATCATATGGCTTCTGCTGGAGGGAGTGGGACCGGCGATGGTGATCGTCGTCGTCTCGCGGGTAAGGGTTTAAAACTCCAGTAGGACTCGTGAGAAGTCGAAAAAACTGCATGCCACGCCCCACGTGAGGTCACGCATGTTAGTACCGGCTGGTGTTACATCCAGTACTAACAGTCGCACGTTAGTACCGCCTGACTGGTGACCGGTACTAACATAACGTGCGGCACACGTTAGTGCCGGACGTTTAGTACCGGTCATAGCGACCGGCACTAAGCCGTTCTTATAACGGGTAACGAAGGTCGTTTTTTTCAGCAGGGGTACAACCGATCATGGGTTTCAAGGGAGTACTCCTTTTTATTCTAATATCAATATCTATAGCTGGCGATAACTTTAAAATTATCTGTTAGTTAAAATAGCTTGTACTATTATTTGTTAATACATGCTACATTTTATAATCGTTTACTATGCATTTGTGAAAAAATGATAGGCAAACATTATATGATTTTTAACTGTATTTTCTATAATTTTTTGTGGTGACCTGATGATGGCTTGTTTTTCTACTCATACTACACAATGCCCGCTCACAGTTCCTCGTTTTATTTTCGCTAAACACAATGGAGGCGTTCATGCGGCAGTCAATTGACCAAGTCACCAGATAGCATCAACCTTGCCTCGTCCCCGGTGCTGTTCCGACACACCGACCGCGTCTTCAGGGGCTCTGGCAGTCGCCTCCTCTGGATCCACACGTCAGAACCGCGGCCAGCCGACCAACGTCGGATCTTCATTCTTCTCCTCCTAGGAGGGTGTGAACATGGTTTTCTTTCCCACGGTTAGGACGGTTTTTTCGAATAAAAACCGGTCCGATAAAACCGGTTAAACGTCGGTTAACCAGTAGAAGTGGTTTTGTAGTGTCGGTTTTGAACGGTAATCCGACTCTATTTAGCTACCGGACCGGACCGGGTAACCGGTCAACCGGACCGGTTTCAAAGGTTTTTAACTCTGGGTGTGGAATCCAGTTTTCCGATGCCACCTATTCCCAAACACCATACCTGTTGGTTCACAAGAGCTTTGTCTGCCCTAATTATGCATACAGAGAAAAGAACTCCTGAAAGGAAGTCACAAGAACAAGACATACACTTGAAAAGGCAGAGTGCTTTAAAAAAAAAACCATTTACGTACGCTTCTTCATCCGTATGTATTTTTACTTTGCATCATGTCTTTCCTACTAGCGAGTACATTATGGTGGAGACTGGAGACCAGACAACTAGAGAGAACGGTATAAATAGAAAAGCTGACGGGATGAATGGTGCGCTCAACTATATATCAGGCATTGTGGTTTTGCCGAGTTTCAGAGCTAGCAGAAGTAAAAGCATGCTGGGAACTAACGCGGTCTGCATTGTAGATATATATAATGCACATAAGAACAGAATGTTACATTATTTGCTTATTAAATCGTAACATAGGTGTCTTAAGCTGGTGTACCGAGTGTTGTGGGTCTCCGAACTACAGAGGCACAAATTCAAGCCCCCTTGAAACTTGAGAGTTGTACCTTAAGTTCGCAGGTGACATTTTTTCCCGATGGACAAAGCTCGTACTATTTGATTGGTGCTTGTTCCTCTACTCTAAGTAGTGACATACTCCCTCCGGTCTGGTAAAGGAAGTCGTTTTGAACAAGATTTGAGTCAAACATGGGAATATAAATCGTGAATAACTTTTAAGTCGTTGAGTTTGGAAATGTGGAAAAAACTACATGAATAGATTTGTCTTGCAAAATAATTTCATAAAAGTACATATGTTAGTTTTTAATAAATATCTTTATAAAAATAAGAAGCAAAGTTGTACTTTGGAGACCGGTGTCGCTTGTCCTAAACGACTTCTTTTACTAAACCGGAGGGAGTACATAACAATTTGACATTAATAGTACCGAACATGGTCTTCGAAGGTCATTTTGCGATTAGCTGTCTAGCAACTGCGCTCTTGGATTTGTACTATAAGGGTTTGTGTAATACTCCCTCCGTTCTCGAATATATGTCGTTTAAGACAAACAATTATTTCATTTTTGAACTAAATGGCTTGTCCTAAACGACATCTATTTAAGTACGGAGGGAGTATATATATATTGGGACAGAAGGAGATGCAGGTGCAGAAGGAAGTTTTATTATTAATTATTACTCTGTTTTTTATTATCGACCAAAGAACTTAGAGGATGTGGCAGTATTGTGCTATATGGACACATTTTTTTTATCTTCCTGCAAGGTGATCTAGCTATGAAGAAGTCTCTAGGAAAGGAAACTCTAGTCGTCATGTACATTATGTGAAAACTGGCAAAACTAGTGGCACCTTCTTCTCCTTATAATTTGAATTTCCAATTTAATATGACCCACATAATAATGGGAGTAACCATACAATTCTACTAGTCTTCAACTTCTCAATGGGTCCACCTTCTCAAATTTTAAGTGTAATTAAACATGTAAACTAGAATGAGTATGCAATATTGAGGCTAAAAAAATAAGACAGAGCACAACAAGAATATTTTTTTTCAAAAAAATTGAAATTTAGAAAGTTGAGAATTGATAGGTGTACACATAGATAGACCTAGAGGTAGTAGTAGTATGTCGTTGGCAAGTGAATTCTACCTTGCTTCAGCCTCGGCAATGTTCGGCCATACCGACTGCGTCTTTACGGTGCTGTGCAGTCGCTTCCTTCACTTCCATTCATGAATTAATGGGCCGCATTTATAAAATTTAATAGCCTGCATTTATAAAAATTAATGGGCCGTCATCAGTGATGGCATCAGCCACGTCAGCTGCCATGTGTAACTACCAGCCACGTTGGCTGCCACGTGGCCAATCATCTGTGACGTTTAATTTCATTATGAACGTTGCACTTGGGCTGGACTGAACGGGCCCCAAAGCGATATTAGAGACGGTTTAAAAAATGTCTAGATTGTGCTGATCCGTGACGATTTCGAAGAAACCTCGGCAAATTTAATCTGTGACAGCTAATAGATGACGGTACAAAAAGTCGTCACGAACAAAATTCTATGACTAATTTTTTTTCTTTTCATGACGAATTTGTTTCGTCGCGAACAACTGTTTCTGTAGTGTCAACATCAACTCAAGGCGCATCCACAAGGTTGGCCTTAGTGAGCGACTGTCATTCACTAGCAGAGTTTGCGTCGCGGGCCTTGCAGTTGGATCTGCGTGGAATGGTTGTTCATGCTCCTAACTCTCAACCGGATCTTGTACCAACATCGGCACCAAGATTACCTGACGACGTTTGTTCTACATTTCCAAGGGATATGGAACCTAATTTTCCGATGCGCCTATTCCCACCTGGTTTTGCAAGTTCAATGCTGTCTTGTTGTTCTAGTTAATTGCAGAAAAGAACTCCAGATGAGCAAGCACAAGAACCTAGTACAACATATTCTAACACATTATATGGTGGAGATCAGGCACAACTAGATAGAAGGGTATAAATAGAAAGTGACCTGCGAGTGATGCACGTCTAGCATCTATATTGTTGCCATTGTGGTTTTGGTGGTGATTAGAATTGATGGATGGTTCACTACTCGATCTGGGTTTGCAAATAAATGATCGACAAGTGAAACGGTACAATCTGAGGGACTTGTTGGCATGTCATAGGTTAAAATTTCTGTAAATTATAACTTGTGTTGCCTACTAAGCTTTGTTTGTTAAAAAAAAGAAGACCTGGTACTTTCATACATTATATGGGACATTAGAGGGAGGGATGACTTCAAGGTGTTCTTATCTGGTGTATATATGAAAAGTTGGTTGGCGAAGTTAACTTATGAGTGCGAACAAGTTATAAAATTCAAAAGCAATATATGAAATACTATTTCAGTCAGTGTGCAAATAGCGGGCTATAGCGTTGCTATAGCGTCTTCAGGAAGCTGCCGCTAAGATATGCAATATCTATTGTAGCTACGGCCTACATCATGGAGAACAGCGACGCTAATCAGCTTAGTGGCAATGGATTTTAGCGGCGCTAACTTTGTCCTCTCCAAGAATATATGGAGTCGTCGCAGAAAGTGACCATCTCTGCGTGCTCCTACTCAACTCCTGCAGAATCGTGCCGCCGGTGGCGTCACCCGCCACCAAGGTTAAAGATTTCAGCAAAAATTCACCAAATTTTGGATTTTTCGCTCATGACTGAATATGTAATTTCGGTCAAAAATTTTCAGAACATTAAAATCTAAAGTACCATTCTTAAGCTAGAAATAATACTAGCTAATCAATGTTGCATGTTGAAAGCTCTATCTTGTGCTACACATGGTTTTGGTTCGATTATTGCTAATCTACTCTAATTTTGTTCATTTTTCTCTCAATGACACCGACCCACCTCCTGCACCCGTACATTTAGTTCTAAAAAATAAAAGTAAAGCACTGCACTAAACTGCTCTTTGTTAATACTTGATAGATAAAATAATAACATTTTTAACAATTTAAGTCAACATTTTTTTCAATAGGGTTGATCAAATTTTTTAATGAAATTCACAAATTTTGGTAACTTCGTTGGTGATAAAAAAATATTGAAAACGAAATTTAAAACCTTGCGCATCACAGCCCCACACATCACTCCGGAAGGCTGGAAAAGGTTCCTGCACCACCGTCCTCGGCGTTCGCACTCCATTGCGCGGAGCTCATACGCCATCACACCAGTGGCTTTGGACAGCTCTCGGAGAAGAAAACGCGGGCCTGAGCGAGCATGGCTGCCGCCTGCCGGAGCTTGTCCGGCATGGCCTGGCCACCGACGATGGAGTACAGTACATAGGGACCCAGTACAGAGATAAAGCACCTGTGTAGTGGGCAGCGAACGAGTGGCCAAAGGATAGGTAATAAAAGCTGGCGGGCAGGACCGAAGCTGAATTTAACCCGGTGGTACATGTACCCCCTCCGTCCTCATTATATGTTTTTTACACAAACCACTATATAGGTGAAATGACACGTGTGCCCTTCTTATCTTCTTTCAATGGTGTTAGATTTGGTGGATCCCGCTTGTCAGTTGGTGGGTCCCGTTAGAGTTGATGGGTCCCGCTTGTCAGTTGATGGGCCCGCTTGTGTGCTAGAGTTACATGTTTTAGAGACAAATTTCAAACCATAGAATTGCCCGTTTTTAGAGAGGAGGGAGTACATATGTGTGTTTGTGTCATTGTGTGCAACAGGCTTGCAGGCATACGATTTTTTTTCTTGTTGAAACGTAAATCTGCTAAAGGCAAAGCGGCGCTATAGCGCCCGCGCTATTGCGGCTATGGAGCCACTGCTAATAAACTTCTTAGCCTGCTATTTGTAATATTGATTTCAGTTGATTGTCCTACGAGTCCTAAAATAATACTCCGTATCGCACAACATATAAATTTCCGCAACAACGACCTCAAGATATTCTCTATGCCAAGATGTCCAAGCACACGCATGGACAATAATGCTGTTTGTTGTGCACTGTCATGGTATAAGCCAAGCACGAAGATACTAGCTAGCTTTCTCTGTTTCTAATCTGTCCAAATGTGCATGTGCCCAGACAATGACCAAGTGTAGCATGCACCGCCTGCCCATGGACGGACAGACATTTTCTTCTCTATGCGTGAGTATCCATGCTGGCGGGTGGCCTCCTCTGATGGCTAATGTATCTTAGCACGGATCCATGGTGAACGAGAGATATGCACGGCGAATCACGGCAGGCCTTCAGATGTACGTACGTGCGGACAGCTGCGTGCGCGATCCCAACTTTACAGCCGACCGCACATTCCTAAACTCTCGCGCTCAGTCTAAGCGGGACAAAAAACGAAACGAGCCACATGCCAATTTTCCTTTTTGGCTTCCGCCACACCGCCCCTGCCCCGCACACCCCTCTCCCACACGAGCCCCTGTTCCTTTCCCTTTCTCTCCCCTCATTCGGATAATCCTCTCTCGTTCCCATGCCCTCTCCGAGATTGCTCATCGCCGGCCATCGCGTGTGGCAGGCGCCGCACCGTTTCGTCTAGCTCCAGGGTGCCGCTGCGTCGTCGTCGCTCACGGGCATGCAGGGACGATATCCACGCAAACCTCGGCGAGGAG